>JAILYA010000024.1:3035596-3635596 GCA_021437795.1 Rhodamnia rubescens
TAAAAGTAAAAATTGAGGATTTTTTATGAGACAAAAAAAGTTTTGGATGTAATTGGGACATATGCTAAAGTTAAGGATTTTTTTGCGTATTAGACCGGTAGAATTGGGACAAAAGTAAAAGTTACGGGTTTTTTATGAGAAAAAAAAGTTTTGGATATAATTATTACAAATGCTAAAGTTAAAGTTTTTTTTGGATATTAGGCCATATATAAGTATAGTTGACACACTTTAAATTTCAATTGATATCACACATTTAGAAAAACTACATAAGTATCATGAAATTATAAGTATACCACTACAATTATCAAACTTATTCCATCCACCCCTCTTTCGGGCCGATTCCCAATTTTGGAATTGAGAACGATCCCTTCGACCATAGAATCGACCCATGAATCGATCCCGCTAGCTTGGGCCATTTTCGGGGTCAACTCGGAATCGGTCAATTTGTTTTTTCTTCTTGGTGGTTTCACTATAATCCGTAGCCAACAACAACTATGGATGAGAACTTCAGCTCGCACCGATAACAAATTAAACACAATGAAGTTAATAAGTTTTTTTAAGTTTAGTTGGCATACATAAAACTTCAATTGACAGGATTTAGAAAAATATTATGAGTATGATGTAGTTATAAGTGTACCACTTCAATCATCATACTCGATCCATCCACCCCGTGTCAAGGCCGGTTCTCAGCCTTGGAACTAAGAACCAATCTAGTTGACCCTAGAATCGACCCTCAAGCTGAACCTATCGACTAGGCCGATTTCAAGGTTAGTAAGAGAACTGGATCATTTTTTATTTGATGTTGGTTGTTTCCTTTACAATCTGCAATTGACAGCACCTTTGGTTTTTTATTTTATTTTGTAAATGCAAATTTTGACTAATTTATTAAAATTAAAATTTTTATTACTTATTTTTACTAATAATTTCCCGATTTCATTAGACCACTTTGAAATCAGACCGGTCTGATCCGATTTTCGGTCAAAGAAAGGGGAACCGGATCCGAACCCATGGGTACTCATGAGTAATGAGACTTATAGATATAAGTCTATTGCATCACCCCCTCCGCCGCAGCTCGTCCGAGGCGAGATTTGGTCGTGCAGACCCACAGCTCGCACGAGGATGGACATAGCTCTGTTCTCTCCGTCTGCTCTCTTCGCCGACCCTGACGACTCTGCCTCTGGTTCTCTCTCTCTCTCTCTCTCTCTCTCTCTCTCTCTCTCTCTCTCTCTAGTTCAGTATCATCGATTAACAAGCAAAAGAACTTGTCTCGCAGAGGAGCAACATGAGTCCGAGACCTCACAGAGCTACGCGGAGAGGACGCACCGGTTTCCTGGAATGGTTATACCCATTGTCATAGATCGCATCCTCTCCCTTCCCTTTGTTGCGAATGCTCGCTCATTTCCTGTCTGCTTATTACGTGACATTCTGGCGTTTTGACAGTTTTTTGACCATTCATGTATGAATCTGAGTGGAAGTAGGGTCCGTTGGTTCTTGCTCGGGGGCACTGAGTACGTGATGGAGTTAAATTTTGGTGGGTCTTAGATTTTCTGGGATAGAGATGAGCATTTGCAAGAACTATCTGATCCGTGCGGGACTGCCTCATTTTGCCGGTTCGGGGATAGGAACAGAGGTCTGGTGGGGTTGTGGTTGATACGTTGAACAATTCCTTGGGATTGGGAGATATGGAGGTTTCTGAACGATAAGCAAATTGGTTCTCGAGGAAATTTGTCTGATTCAAAAGTTTTTTATTGCCACTGGTGATAGGTCTCGGGGTCATAGTCGTTGGCATTGGTAAGATATGGAGGTTTCTGAACAATGAGCAAAACTGTTCTCGAGACAGATTGTCTGATGCAAATTTCTCTTGTTGCCATTGGTGCCAATTGTTTCTGACCTCTATGGTACTTGCTCATGTTTTCGTTCAAGCCCTGTTTTCTGCAGCTTGCCAGGGTTTTACGGTCTTGAGCGGCTCCTCATGTATAATTGCTTGTGCAGGATTTGATCATCCGTGAGTTCTCGTTCCACCAGCTGAATGCTAATCTTTTATGGCCGGGGACATTCGCATTTGCTGAATGGCTAGTTCAGCACTGGACATGGATAGAAGGACGGCGCATTATTGAGCTGGGCAGGTGCGTATCGATTGTCTTGTTGTCTGGACTATCTGTTTGCCATAATGAATGAGTCTCTGAGCATTTAATGTTCATCTAACAAAATGGGTGATATTTGGTGCTTCTAATTCCTTAAAGTTCCGAGTTCCTTCATTATTTTTTCTCGAGTATCTGGGCAGTGTCCTGAGCCGTTGGTTTAGAATCCTTTGAGTTTGTATTCGCAAATGTTATAGCTGCTTTTGGTACTTTACATCTTCAAACATGCTCCAACACAAGGAGCTTTAGTCTTAGATCTTAATTTAGCGACTCAATGGCAGTGGAACTGGAGCTCTGGCCATCTTTCTGCGAAAATCTTTTAGTCTTGACATCACTACGTCAGACTATGATGACTTGGAGATTGAAGAGAATATAGCGCATAACTGCAAGGTTAACGGAATTACACCTGTCCTTCCTCATATAAGACGTGAGTGTCCCTTCTCCTACCCTCTACAAAATTTCTACTTTCATCTTAATGGCTATTGACCAACCTGCTGAGGAAGTTATAACCTGGCATATTCTGATAGATAATGATTGTTCTAGGTTGTGATACTTGATGCGTATTAAATTCTTTATGCATGAATGCCCCTATTCAGGCCGGGAGAAGTTATTCTCTGTTAGTGGGTTCTTTGGTTGCGTACTTTGATCATCATAGCTTTATGTAAAGGAGATGGATTCGGCTCCCTGCCATACTCATACTCCTCTTGTGAAAAATTCTATGGAAGCTTCTTTTTGGCTGATAATGCTGATACTCTTAATGCGCGATGCATCTTTCTATCGGTTTCCATTGTTTCGTTGAGGATGATGAATAGGCTATACTTTTCAGATTCATGGGGAGACACCTTTCCTGTCGGTGAACCACATTGGGACCTGGTCATTGCTAGTGACATTTTGTTATGTAAGTTTCTAAGCTGTCTTTCCTTAGTTAGTGGCTTTGTGGTTGTCATAATATTGAATATATATGCTGAATGAAGAGATGACATAGCTGTTAAGGTTAGGAGGCAAAGAGTCTATGGAGGAACCACTGCAAAAAGCAAGGGTTCTTGATTTTTATGATCGATGGAAGCTAGTGCATGTGGCAACATTGTGCAAAGCAGGCTGGACTTCTATGTGGTTTTTTGCACTTGTTTTTCTGAAAGTTTGATTTTAGGTCTTTGAGCCATTTGTTAGTATGTGAACGTTGGTTTGAAGAATCATCGAGTAATTAGATACCTGACCTTGGGGTTGGTTCAAACTGTCCAAATGTGTGATAGGAACTTGGTGCTGCCGATCTGGAAATGTGACATTCATGTTTTCAGTTGACTTGGGAAATTCCAATTTGATAAGCTGCTGCCACGCCCTTTGGGCATCGACACCTGTGGCCTGCTCCTCATTGCTTCTTTCTCACTTGTTTTCCATAAATTTGAGAAGAGCTTAAAACTTCATTTTTCTGGCTGTTATTCTTCCTGTTACATTCTTGTTTCATGATTAGCAAATATGTGACTATGAGAGGTGCTCTAGGCTCATGAAATACCAACTCACTTTATTGACTGCGCGCTATTACGTCCCATATATAACTAGAAGATTTCCTCCTTATCATTTATTTTCCTAATTTTCTGTTGTTTTATCTCTTGGGGTAACGTGTCTAGGGTGCTTTCATTATCAACAGTGATGAGCATTTTTCACCACATTATTCAATATGACATACTCAATGTGTATACTTTTCATCATTCTGTGAAGATGTGAAGCAGTACCAGAAACTGATTACAAGTCTTTGCTCTCTCCTCAAAAATTATAAGCCGACGGATGACAGGACTGATGTTAAGGAGACCAGTCAAAAAGGTAATTATACACATGCCTCTTCTGGTTTTAGCCTGGGATTCATTTTTGTCAATTATTCTTCTGTATCTTTTTGCTGCAGGATCTTATGTGGGGTTTCCACGGCCAGCATTTCTTATGAGTTGGAGACGCAGAATTGGAAAAGAAGATGAGTCTCTCTTCTTCAATGGTTGTGCAGACGCTGGACTAGAAGTGGAGCATATCGGCTCCAGGGTATACTGTATCAAACCTAGAGACTAGAGAATCGAGATGAACTGAGGTTAATGGCTAATACTTGATAAGCATGTATTGACAAGCGACACAATGAAAGTGACTAGGTAGTATTTCGAGTACATACAATGCAATTTCCCAGTATATCTAGGACATTGGAGACAGTTTGGACCTGCATTGCCTTTATATCCACTAGCATAGGACCAATGTGGAATGGGCTGGAGGTTTTTGACCTCACAAGATGAGATGTAAGATCACCAAAAGCATTGTGGTTTACAAACTTTAGGCAATTTTTAGCTATTAAAAGGAACTTTTGAGTCTTTTTAATTTGTACCTCTAACTCATTATGGAATTCTGATGGATTGTTATGTAGATATCGCACTGTTTCTATTTACAGCATCTTGGCATTGCTATTGTGCACGGAAAGGGCCATGCTTTCAGAGTATTTAATATAACAGAAGGAAGAAGATAACCATGCAGCTGAATCTGGAGGATGGATCACAGGTTAGTGTCTACTGAGAAAAGGTTACTCTGTCGGCACTCGGATTCTCAGCATGATTTAGTGCCATTGAGTATAGTTATTTGGAAAATCCACCCCCAGCCCCCCATCTCTCCCCTTTTAAGTCTAAACATTTTCAGCTCTAAAGGGATCTCTGGGGGTGTGTGTGTGAGGATGCAAGCCTTGCCGCCTCGCTAGCATGTTTCTTGTTAAATTCTATTGGTGGATCTGACGAAGTTCCAAATGACGGACCGAAATGAGGTTGGATTGATGAAAGAAAGGCAATGACTGGAAGGGGTTTACAGGTGTCGAGATCTACATTCTTCTTTGTATGTTCCACTGTGGTGAGTGGATGATGCCTAAAACAATAATTTTCTTGTTGTACTGGTTTTTAAGCATTCTAATGTATAGTGAGAAGGAAATACTGTCATAAAAGTAAAAATGTACCACAAGTGATGTAAGAGTGAAAGTAGGCCGCTTTAGCAAAGTTTATAGAATGTCATTCCTTGGGGAAGAAGTAATGGAATGGACTCTCCTCCTCGCCATGAACGGAATAGCCAGTCCTTTTGATAGATGCAAAAGGGCATTCCGTCTTGGTCACGAGGAAGCAATGTCTCGTCACATTCCCCAACTCCCATTTGGAAAGCAAGTGCGTACGACGGATCGTCTGAAAAAAATTATTTAAAAAGTCTTAAATTTGTTGTGTGGCGATGAATTCATTTCTATGCCTAACTCCTTTTTTTTTTTGGACAGTCATTCCTAAAACTTTCAAAAATGTCAATTTAGTCCTAAATATTGCAACTATGCCAATTTAGCTATAAACCTTTTTGAGGATTTGCCAATGCACAATGATATTTATAAAATCTTTAAAAATTTTACAAAAACTATCCACATCACCGCCAAACGAAATTAGTTGGAATGACTACATTGGAACATCGTTAAATTGTTAAATGGTTAAAAGATTTACAATTCAATTGGTGCAATTGAAATGTTTAGAATTGAATGTTCTAACATGTAATAGGTTTAGGGCTAAGTTGGCATAATTGAATGATTTATGATAAAATTGGCCACCATACAATAGGTTTAGAATATTTTAGATAATTTTCCACCACCAAAATTGATGCATCAAAAGATCCGAAAAAACTCAATGACCTATACTTTGATCAAACCAATAAACTAGAGTGATAAGTCATCAACGGCCATCTCACGTGGCACATTGCCATGTCAGGATTTTTTTTTATTTTATAACTTCAATTGGCTTAAAAGACTAAACTAGAATTTCGTGAAACAATTTAGATTTTAAATTGGTAAAATTTCGAAAGTTGATGACTGAATAGGGTCTGTATAATAGGTTCAAGATTGACTGACCACTAGTTTTTGGTGTAACTTGTTGGTATGTTTAAATTGGAAGAAAAAGAGACTATTAAGGACATCCTTTCGGCTCGTATGACTGAAAATTGTCGTCTTCTAAGGGCGGATAAGTTAATGCGTTGGGCCATTTCTCCTTCTGGTCGGATAAAACTCGATTCCGACGGCATCTCTAAAGGCAATCCGGGTCCAGCTTCAACAGGCGGCCTTTTAGGAAACTTTTAGAGTATTTTCGACGGATAAAAATCATACGTACTTTTAGGGAAGGAACTGATGTGCAAATTGGTTAACAAATTGTATTCAATCCTATGGTGTAAATGACGCTATAGCATTGGATAGGCCATCGAGAGATTTACTTTCTTTGTTGGATGGAGATCGGATTAGATCTAATTTTATTAAGAGAGTAACAGCGTGGCACTCGGGTTGTGCTGCTTTTTTTTTGTAAAGAAGAAGAGGAAGAAGGTTTTGCCTCATATTATTTAATGAGGAGTGTGCTTGGAATAAAATTTTGCTTCTTAGTATTCTATTTATATACCTCTTGATATTTGGGCTCTTAGTCAATTTTGAACATCTCAAATTTTTAAGGATGTGTAGAATTCTTACATTCACGTCATTTCAACTTGTACACTTACATCTTCAAAATCTCAAAAAAGAGAAAAATCCCAAAATGCCTACGTTTTGTCTCATGCGGTACGGCTCCGAGGTTGTTTATTTTCTTTCTATCGCCTCTCAAGAGTTGCGACTCACAAAGAATATTTGACTGCCTTATGCAAAGCCAAAGAAGATAAAAATCGCCTTTGCAAAATGAAATCTGGGGAGGTCAAGCCTCGGCGACCTTAGGCGAGCTCGTCCCCGCCCGTGGCCGGCCACCGGCAAAAAAAGGAAAAAATAAAAGAAGAATAAAAAATAAAAGAAAAATTGAAAGTAAAAAAGAAAATATTAATATGGATTAAATTTCAAAATAAAAATAGAAAATATTGAAATACTCGAGAGGCGCAATTTCTAGGAATTCACTTTTTTAATTTTATGTGTCAATATTTTTGTTGGGGGGAAAGTGTTTTGGTTGTCTGTCATTTTTGGCGAACCAAACGGTGAGAGCCCGAAAATACTTTCCTCAAACAAACGCACCTAAATTACTTATTAGTATCACAAAGCTTAATTTTACATATTACGTGAAATTATAATCGTTTAGAAAAGAGGGTCAAGTTATCACGAAATCAAAGCCCACATGTATAACGAAAATGTTATTTCTCGACGATGCAAGGGCAATGTCCTTGGGCGGTTAGAGGAAAATTACCAAAGATGTCATAAACCTATTGAACGGATGTCAATTCATTCCAAAACTTTTCAGTTTGGCTAATTTAATTCTACACTTTTTGGACGATTTGCCAATATAGTCCTTCCGGCCATTTTGGATGGCAATCATCAAAAAATTTAATCCCAACCCTCATCGGCCATCATTGAGAGTCGGTGATCGGCAAAGGGAAACAGAGTAAAAGGAAAAAGAAAGGAAAATAGAGAAAAAAAATTCAAAAATTGCAGTTAAAAATTGCAAAATCGTCCACTATAGCATTGGCCAGTCTTTGGCCGTGCCACGTATTATGATTGACACCGATTAGATTGCCACATCGCCTAGAATTGGCCACAAGGATTATATGGACAAATCACCAAAATGTTTACGACTTAGTTGGCTAAATTGAAAAGCTTAGGATTGAATTGGTATATGCACAATAGATTTATGATATTTTCTGGTATTATCCTCGACATTGAATGTTGTCGTATATGCTTAAAAATTGCCGATACCCGATCAGTTATAAATTGGCATAAGATAGAAGGCTTTAAAAGCCACCCCGCTCTCATAAACAAAACTTGTTCAATCACTTAAAGGGAAAAGATCCCCTTTCCTTTAGCATGTCTCGATCCGCATCGCATGCGTAAAAACAATATGTGTCAGCATCGACGCGATGAGCGCCTCGAGTCAAAGATCATCGTCATGACATAGAAGATCCACAAATTGCCTAACCGCCTCAGATCGGATCCATACACAAAAAGAATCAAAACAAACGACGTTTCCTAAAGCCGATGGAGACAACAACGAAGAAGAAGTAGAAGTAGAGAAGTATTAGACGGAACAAGCACTGAAGCAAGTTCTTCTCAGCAAAGTACGCAATTACAGCTTCCCTTGTCTGCCTCAGATACATCTTGTATGGTTGTGCCGACGGCATAAAGTGATGGTCATGGCCTCACGTTAGGACCGTTTTCGGTTTTCAGCTCTATCCTAGGAAGATTCAAGGAAGGAGCACTTGAGAGCTCATTCATGACACGACAAGGACAAGAATACGAAACCCTTTTGTTATATGTACAAAAATATATGCTTTATTGAAATGTTGGGATATGATTCATACTCCGGATACAGCGATCTTGCTCTCTAGTGAGTGCACAAAGATCTGGGAGGGCCGCCCAGCGGGTTGCAAGGATCAACTCCCATGGGACGTCATAGGGCTTTTATAATTTGAGCTTGTATTTTATTGATAGTTTGGGCTTAGGCGCATGCATATTTATTGTAGCACCCCAGTCCAACTCGACTGCCACGTTGTTCCAGTACCATCTATCTCGTATTTAAATTCATTTGCTCATATCCTGTACCGTAGGGCCTAGGAGTTGGATATAAATAACTGTGTAGTGGCGCACAAAATTTTGCTCCTGCACGCCTATTTTATTTTCTGTTTGAACTTACTCTAGATGCGTTTAAACCATAGCCTCACAAGTTGAGGTCTATCAGGACATGTGTACGCTTCAATTTCATTAACTTTAGTTGGGGTTATGGACATTGATGAATACACACGAAATCGAACCTCACGACAACAACACAACCAGCTTCACTATCTACATCCGATATAGCTCATAATAGCACTTTAACATTTGAGGCGTTCATTACATGGCACCGAAGCAAAAAGCTAGTCTGATGACACATTATTTAGCGTTATTTAACATAGGTTCTCGCCCCTATTAATCGACACCATGCCCAAAATGCCACGTCCCTTACTATAACTTCGTGGTCTCGCAAAAAAAAAAAAGAAAATACGTCCAACACGTCATTCCCGATTACTCCCTAGGCAGCAGCCCCCGGCCTGTCACCAGCAGCCCTGTTATCTCCTCCCTCATCACCATCAGCTCCATCTTCACCTCAATTGGCACCCGCAGCCCCTTCCTCGTCGTCGGCGACTTCATCGAAAAACTCACTTGGAATCGGTCCATCCCTATGGCCGTCGATATGGATGAATATGGCCACAAATTTTTACTCGACATGGGCCATGCCAAATGCCACATCAAGCACAAGGGTTGAGACGACATGAGTCAATGTGATGCCGGGTGCGTCGGGAAGGTCAAAGTCTTGCGACTCGGTAGTGACAGACACGGGAAGGTCGTAACGAGCTCCGGGAGGAATCGGGATTGACCCCATCTTGTCAATCTAAACCACAAGTACCACAAGCGTTAGCATCTTTGGCAAACAAACCTCATTCTCTAACACTTATTCGGTTCATTGTACTAAGCAGTTACAAACCAGCTTACACATAAGTCAATTGGACGAATATTACTAATTGGAATATCGCATTATATCAGCTCAAGTGAAAGTGACGATATGCTCATGTATGTATGCATGCACTCCCCTGCAAGTATTTACCGTTGATGTGCCGACGACCCATTACTGATTCCTATTGCTTGGCATCTTGCCACTTGTGTCATGTACCTTGTGACCTAAAAAAATAAAAGCGAGTTATCATTTTCCGGGCTAATGGATTATCGGGTTAATTAATTAACTAACCTAACTCGGACTCTCCCAAGTCCATACCAAATCGCAACTTAAGGTTCGAATGATTAACATGCAATGTGATTTGAATTTGGAATCGCCACTAATCATTTTCGGTAGGTCGATTAGAAACCTAAATAAAATAGCGGGAGAAAACTATATTATTTTCGGACTGGAGATTAAGAGTCCGGGGACTTGGTTACATTAATTACAACTAATGCCCTTTCGATACCTTAAAATTCATGAAAAATAATGGATTTGACAAATTTGATGAATTCTACTTGAAGATCAAAGAATCAATTTTTTGAGTTTTTCTTCCCATGACATTTTTTGAATTTTTGAGTATTTTTAAAATAAAGAAATTACATGAAATTAGGATGAAATAAGTTCAAGATTACTCCCCAATTTGAACTCGTGCACCAAACTTGTGCTTCGGGCTTGTCTTAACCATTGGACCGATTTGATGACTCGTTAGACCGAGAAATCTCTTGGTCTTATCTCTCCTTCAGCTTCTTTCTCAACTCGTAGAATTTCTGGGCGCATGGGCGTTGATATTTTTCTTTTGTCTCCTTCTATTCTCGTACATTGATGTCTCATCGTTGATTTGTTGTTATTTAACATAAAAACATGAGAAAATCGGTGTAGAAAATCGGCTAATTTGTATTCGAAATTAAAGGAAATTAGGGAATCACTTAGCTTTCTTTTTGGGGGCTTGAACGATGGGAATGGATCGGTAGCTTGTGTTGATCGGTGCAAAAATTAACAATAGTAGTATCGGGCTCAAAACTCTCGTACCCTCTCAAAACTCTTTTCAAATTTTTTTTCAAGAACACTCTCAATTCTCTTCTCTTCCCTCTAAAAAAACTCTTTCAATTTCTTTCACTCCAAAAAAACTCCCTCAATTCTCTTCTCTCTCTCCCTAAAAAACTTCTTTCAATTTCTTCCACTCCAAAAAAAAACTCTCTCGATTTCTTCTACTCTCTCCCTAAAAAAAACTTCTTTCAATTCTCTTCCACTCCAAAAAACTCCTCTATCTCTTCAGAACTTTCTTCTTTTATAGGCAAGTTCTTCTCCTTATTCTTCATCTTCTTTCTACCTTCCATTTTTCTTCTTTTTCATCTTATCTTTCTTTTCTTTTATTTACTTCCATTTTCTCTTCTCTTCTTCATCTTCATCTTTCTTCTTCATTCTTTCATCTTATTTTATCTTTTTCTTATCTTCTCTTTTTCTTCATCTTCATTTTTTTTTTTTCTTCTTTCATTATCTTCATCTTATTTTATTTTCTTCTTCATCTTCCTTTCATTATCTTCATCTTCCATTTTATCTTTCTTCTTCTCTTCCTTTATTATCTTCTCTTCACCATCTTCCTTTCCCATCTTCTTTGGTATTTGCAATCCGGTCCCTGAAGTTTCAGTATTTGCAATACAGTTTGAATTCGAGTCCGAGAAAATATTTCTTTCAGCCCAAATCTTCTTGGTGCATTTTTCCACCCCATGCCTAGTCTAGACCCCTGTTAAATTAAGCTCAAATTATATGCCAATGCTAAATGAATATGTGAGATGATTTTTGTTTAGAACAAAATTAGTTCTAATTTTTATGCAAAAATATATTAGTCAAAATTTGGCGTACCAATTGTATCAACATTTTTATTTCTTTCCCGGCTTGATTGCCGAGACCCATGGCAACTTCTATGCCCATGGAACCCTCACCCCGAGGCTTCTAACACATGCCTTGCGGTCCTCTTGGCGCCACTACCAAGGTGTCCCGACTCCCACAGGGAATATACAATACTTTATTTTTCTCGTGGCCTCAACCCCTCCACCAAATGTATGTCATGCTATGGACATGATATATGTATGCAATCACAATCATGTGATATCTCAAGATTTTAGGTAAGGTTCTTTAACCTTTACGAACTTTCAATAATTTGAATTCTAGACAAACTTGAAGGGCCATATGCAATAAAAATACTAGTGCCAATCTACCAATCTATATCACAATTATTCGTGGCCAATCTACATGTTGATTCGATTCTGGCTTTTCATAGACTCTTATGTGTTTATATGAAAATTTTCCACTCGGTTCATCATAATTTAGAACTAACAAGGGTACTCTAAACCCATACTTGTTCCAATATAGCTCTCGGCAGCTCACCCTTCACCCAACTCTCGCGTGCCGCCCCAAATTTTTCATTCCTTACTCTCCCTTGGACTAAACCATTTTCTTGAGCACTCGCTCTATCGATTCGACCACATTAACTCACACCTATACACATTTTCTATGCCGTGACAGCAAAGTTTTGCAAACCAGCCCTCGTTTGTTCCGATAGACCCTCACCTCGACATTCCATATCATTTGATTACCTACATCGCTATCGGCTCAGCACAATGGAACAAGCAAGAGCGAGAGAATAAGGTTTACTCGCCTTGAATCCGACGGAACATCGGCTGTTTCTGGAGCTCCGACGAAGGCGCGGTCGTGCACGGCGATAGGAAAACTCCGAGAGCTCTCAAGGCTTGCTCGAGCACTCCTTTACTTCCCTCTTCCAAATGAACAAATGAATCCTCCTCTCCCTCTTCGTGCATGGCCGGCGGATTTTACAAGGCTAGAAGCTAATGATAGCTTTCATCTTCCCATAATTCTCATTATCAACTCTTGGGATTGTTTATAAGGCGTTTGCCACTTGTCTCTCACCCCTCACTCTCGTAGGCGCATGACAACACCTCATTTCTCCTGGATTTCAAGACCGACACCTCCCCAATTCAATCGCATGTTTACTTTGTCCAAATGTTGCACAACTGTGGTTGATCAGGGTCCGTTATCCGTCCTCGACAAATTATAGCAGTTCGTTTTGAAATTTCGAGACAAGTCCATAGCCAAATGACATGCATCATCGCTTTATTACATCTACGGTCTCACGGGATTTTTTTTATATAACTCGGATCGTACTTTCCCAACCTAAATTGCAGCAATTCAATTATTCAAGATAATGAATTACTGTACATTATTTATAATGGGATGGTCCTAAATAACATCCGCCATTGTCTCCCTGTCCCCTAAATCCAAAATAATTTACTCATTAGATCGAGAACTTCCTATACATGTTGGTTTGTAGGATGCCGCATTTATTATTATATTAATCGTTATACAATTGTTATATCCTTGTAAGCTGATAGTTGTAACGAGAGATGTGAGAGGTGATAATTATAATGGAATCCTCTATTGGATATAGCCCTAATTTAAGGGTGAATCAGGGTAAGCCTTGTATATCCATTTCTCTTTCTCGTCTTTACTCTCTACTTCATTGTGTTTGTGCGCCTAACCCTAACGGAAAACTCGTGTTCGAGAAATATGGAATGCTGAAGCTTATCCATATTGATAACTCTATAAAAATAGTGTTTTTTTATCTATTTTAGGCAATAAATAATATAATATCTTTGAGAAAATATTTGAATTTCTTTGTATTTATTTAAATTTTCCTTGTTTGTGCAGGATAATGATATATGGAGAAGATAAGGAAAAAAAGAAGGAAATCAAGATACCACCAACAAAATCATTCAGAAGATAGAGACCAAATCATCGGAAGATTGCCTTGCTTTTAGGATCTTTTAATGTTATCCTTAGAGATTTAGTTATTTTTAGGATATCGTAATGTTATCTTTAGGATTTTATTTTATTCTTGAGTCTTGAATGTTATTCTAGAGGGAGGATAACAAAAAAAAAAAAATAGTTTTGGGGAGAGACGTCTAGGTTTTTTTTACTTTTCGCTTCGTTCGTTCTTTTGTTCTTGGAGTTTTTCAAGTATTTTGAAGAAAAGACACAGTGGTGACAAAATTCTTATTCTTTGATTCAAGACGCTTGAATTAATTTATATTTTTATTTCTTCTTCTATTATGTTCTAATTTTCTTTCGTTAGAGCTACGATGTAGCATGACCATGATGATATGAATTTCATGATGTTTACGTTTTGCAAGTGATTTCATTCATATGAGTTATATATTATTGTGCTTAATGCTTTTAAGTGACTAGCCACCATTTGAATGATTTGATGTGCATGTTTGAGAGCGAGAAGTGATAATATGCAATTGCTCATTATAATATATAAGCATGAATTACAATGTAGATGAAAATATACCATGCTATTTGTGTAGCTTTCGGTGATAAGGTGATCCAAAAGACTTATTGTAAATCGAGAATATTCACATATTTTAATGCACTTGTGTTTATTTAAATTCACATAGAAAATAGTGGATTGATAAACCAAGTAGGTTTACTATACCTAGAGATATGATAGTAAATAGCAGAGGAAATTTCGCTATCACATATTTGATGTCGTTCTTATATGAAGAAAGATCTAAAATTCATATCTAGTGGTTATGGTGAAATCGGATGCTCTAACGTATTTATTTGATTGATTTTGCCACATCTAGTTTCGAACTTTTTCCTTTAAGATTGTCAATTTTATTTTATTCTCAATTCTATTTTTATTTATTAGATAAATTTTAGAATCAGTCCATTTTTAGTATTTATTTAGTTTATTAATCATCAATCCCTATGGGACATACCTTTTCTCATTATTATATTACTTGTTCGACACGTACAGTTGCGTTGAGAATTTTGCAAGCACATATAAACTTATTTGCTCACTCATTTAGAATCAAACGTACGTATAAACCATGCACTCGTATTTTACGTATCTCTCACGCAATTGGGTATTTGCTAAAGAAATCACTATAAAGCCTTACTATTCTTTCTGATTGCTCTTATTAGAATCCTATAGAAATCTAACAATCTAAGCGCTCTACCTAATTTTACCTTCACATGGTTAGGGGGATAACATCGCCAGGGGGCATTAGGAGTCTCACACGAACCTCAAAAGATTACACAATCCTAAAGAAAAGCTCTCAAACCATCGCACCGGGTGAATTAACTAAAAGACACCCATTGGCGTTCTGGCCTTCCTTCTTTCGAGGCCGACCCCCATGTTAAAACGCCAATTAATCAGCGGAAACAGAAAAAGAGGGTGTCAAACCATTTCAAAAGGAGAATTTCCAATTCTAAAAAAGTGTTGCTGCAATCGGGTTTAAACGCTTATCATTGTGATTTCTCTCTCTCTCTCTCTCTCCCATCTACTGGTTCTCTCTCTCTCTCTCTTAATGGGTGACCGTAAGGCCACGAAATTGTGGCATGCCCGAATCGCCATAACCAGAACTAGAAACACACAAGCCATACGGAAAACCATTAGCGAATATGCTGTTTGAAATCTATCTTGATGCGGAACGTCGACGATTCCCGAGACCAAGTCTTCCCCTCTATTCCTGCCGATGAGAGAACCACTACAGAATGAAGAGGTGCGTTATAAAAATTTCTGATACAAATGGCTAGAGGGGAGACTTGTGCCTTTTATAGTGATTTCGGCATGGACCATTTGATCATGGGTCTTGCCTCTTCGGCCTAAGTAGCGGCCGTAAAGCATGCTATGAACTCCGCTTGTATAGTAGAGGAAGAAATCGATTTCTACCTTGCGCTTTTCCATGAGATCGCACCTCCTGCTAACATAAAGATGTATCCAATTGTCGACCTCATGTCATCTTGACAACCAAGCAAAGTCAGCATCCAAATACTCAACTAGATGCATGTCCCGAACATGTCTCAGTAACCAAAGCATATAATCCTTTGTCCTCTTTAAGTACTTTAAAACCTTCTTGGCAGCAACCTAGTGATCATGTCCTGGATTTGACTCGATATCTACCTAGAAGTCCCATTGCAAAAGCATATCGGGTATGGTACAAACTTGGCATACATGATACTTCTAATTGCACTAGCATATGCTACATTCTTCATTTGGACTTTCTCAACATCTAGACAAGGACACTCATGACGGCCTCAATTTGTTACCCTTAATGACAAGAGCAATTCCTGGCTTGCAACCATGCATACTGAATCTTTCAAGAACACGATCAATATATGCCCTCTCGTGACAAACTCAACATATGGCGAGAACGATCCCTATGGATCTCAATGCCAAGAACAAAAGATGCTTCACTAAGATCCTTCATGTCAAAATTCTATGACAACATCTCGCTTTGACTCGTGCGGTAATTTAGGATCACTACTTGCAAGAAGAATATTGTCTACATAAACTATAAGAAAAACAAATTTCCTCCCTACTCGACCTTGCAAGATATATACCGATCCATTTTGTTCTCAACACTTGTTATGTCCTTCTCGTCACCATATTCCATATGTCACTTAGTCATCTCTCGCCTCGCAAAACCAAATGAAGTGACAACGCTAAGAAACTTCAAGTACCATTATCTAGAAGCTTGCTTAAGGCCACTAATAGACCTTTTTAGTTTACACACAACTTTATCATTTGTTACAAAACCTTCGAGTTGCACCATGTATACTTCTTCATCAAGGTCTCCATCCGGAAAGGTAGTCTTAAAATCCATCCGGTGTAACTCCATATCAAAATGAGTTCCTAATACTATAATCACTCTAAAAGAATCCTTAAAAGAGACCGGTGAAAATGTAGGTTCATAGTCTACTTCTCTCTCGATGAAACCCTTAGTTACCATTCGGCTTTAAATCTCTCAATCTTTCCCTTGGAGTCTCTTTTAGTGTTGTATACCCATTTGTAGCCGATGGGCTTGTGACCTTCGGGCAATTTAACAAATTTCCAAATACCATTATGCTTCGAGACTACTCAACTTTCATCGCATCTATCCACAGATTTGACCGAGGGTAAGAAATAGCATCTCGCACAAGTCACTGGATCAACCAAGAATCGATATTGTAGTCATGCTTCCCGGATAGACCACATAGTCCAGCGGTATAGTTGATCGTCTCTCCTTGACGGATTTCCTGTGCCGAGTTGCTACAACTTTATTCTCGCACCGAGAGGCTTGAGGAACTTCAGCAAAACTGTCTCAAAAACAGGATCTTGAACCTCAACATGCTCGGGGTGTGTAGTGTGCGAGACTCCATTGTCCTTTGTATAGGAAGAGAGGAAGATACGGTAGTATCCATCATACTATTATCCTCATTAGTCTATGAGCAGCTACCCTTTTCGGCCACATTAAACTCCGAAACTTTGTTGTTAGTGATTTCATAATTCTTGTTCCTTCATTTGGATTATAAAATCTATATCCCTTTGAATGATCTGGATAAGATACAAAATAACACCAAGTAGTTTTGGAGTCTAACTTACTTAAAGTTGGATTATACAACTTCACTTCGTAGGACATCCCCAAACTTTAAGATGGTTCAAGTTAAACTTACATCCAAGTCCACAACTCAAAAGGAGTCAATGGAACAGGTTTTGGAAGTTACATGGCTCGGAATGAACATAGTTATTTTTAAGGCTTCACCCCACATATAAATAGGTCAATTAGTCATATTTATCGTACTCCTCAACATTTTCATAAGGGTACGATTGTGTTTTTTGGCGACACCATTTTATTCGAACTCCTAGGCATAGTAAACTCGAGTTACTATCCCAAAATCCTCTAAGTACTTGGCAAATGACCCTTTAAGTTGTTTAGCATCGCCATGCTTGCTATAATGCTCGCCACCTCGATATGATTTGACAACCGTTATGACTTTTTTCAATTATTTCTCGACTTTAGTCCGAAATATCTTGAACTTGTCAAGAGATTCAAGCTTTTCTTTAATTAAATATACATAACCATATTGAGAATAGTTATCAATAAATGTAATGAAATAAAAATTTCAACATAAGGTTGACGTATAAGGTCCACTAATATCAATATGAAAGACCCCCAATTGATCGGAATTTCAAACTGTAATTTTCTTTTTTATTTTAGTCATCTTTTCCCTATCATAAACCACATAAGTTTCTAGGTCATTATCAAGAGTAGGTAGGATGTCAGCCTTTATCAGCTATTCAACTCTTTCTTCAGAGATCTGGCCAAGTCATTTATATCATAAAGCATAGGATTGTTCCTTAGGTAGAGGCCTTTTAGAAATAACCTTTTAAGCAATATAAGCGACGTATATGTCATTGGGAGATAAACATATTAAGTACAATCCATTGGACACGTTATAGCACCTAACCTTATTTGAATTAAAAAAACAAATAAATAGCATTACTCTATATTTCAAATGAGTAGCCATACATATCCAAACACGATATGAAAACTAAATTCCGTCTAAAAGATAGTACATAAAGAGTTTTTTTCAATAACAATTCAAAACCAGAGTCTAAAACCAAAATAATATCTCCCACAGAACTCAACGTCTGCCTTTTTGTTGTTTCCTACAATGAGTATTGACTTTAGTCCCTTGGAAAAATATTTAAATCATCTTTCATATAGAATAGTTTATTTTATGCATTACGTTTCGATGACGATGAGGAGCACAATGGCGAAGGTTTCTCAACGTTCATGATGAAACCGAGCATGCAGGCCATTAGAAAGACGGGGTTTCGAGGTAAACAACAACGTGAAGGGAAGTGGATCCTTTTCTTTGCAAGGAGATGCAGGGGTTAGGCCAGCCAGTAAGATCTCTTCTAAGGTTCATATGGTGCTGTTTATAAAGCTTGAGATAGAAGAACGTCCGAACTTGTCACCATCCAAGTGATATTAGTTAGAGAAAGGGAGATTGGGTGAACCAGAATCGATTTTTCCAGAACAGATCTTAAACAGAATAGATCCTAACTTGCAAAGCGGGGGAGGTTTTCACACGTCCAAATCCCAAAAGATACAAAAAAACAGAATAGATTTTAAGCATTCAAAAGGAAAGAGAAACCCCACTGGTCATGTCTTATAAAGAGGGCTCTCTGATTCACGTTCGGGGGAGGGGGCGTGCACGACGCCCGTCAGAATTTTGACGACAAAAACACACGTGAAAGAGAGGACCATTTTTGAGCTCTACCATTTGAGAGTATTCGTGAGAGGAAATTTCCATTAGATTTCACGAAAAAGAAAAGTAAGAGAGTTCTCGATCGGCAAAGTTCTCACACACAAGCTTGCTGGTCAAAGAAGTCACTTTCATCTACTGCAAGAGGAACATTCAAACATGGGGAATTGCAAAAGATGTCACAGCCAATACGATGAAGTTGGGAGTCCATGTTTTATCGTGAAAAAATAGCACTTGACGGCTTTCCCTCATCTTCCGGGCCCCTTGTCTTCCAAATCATCCACAGTAGCCACGAGTCCTGATAACCATCACCAACGCTGCGACATTCGTGTGCTAATTCAGCAAACCATCACAACCACGACCTCTCGGTCTCATCGTCATTGTCCGACGCCGTCATTGCCTCTGAGTCCTGTCGTCGACACGGCTGCAGCACATGTGTGGAGCTGCTACTAGTGTCCATTGTGAGCACTACCGAAGTCAGCCGCGAAGTCCTCCACTGTCTTTGCTCAGCCAGTCCCTCTAGCGAGCGCGATCCGTGAATTGTCCCGATCCACCGAGTTCAAAAGAAACAATATTGGCAACGATTTGGATCAGGTAAAAGACCCGATCTTAATTCAATTTGCTTGATGTTATCTCTTAATTTCGAATTCATATGGCTCTCGAATATAACCAGATTGGGTACGATTTTTTTTTATCAACGAATAGTTTTGATATATTATAACTGCATACTTTGAATGTTTTAGAGCATTCCATATTTTATTAGACTTAGAAAATCGGTTCGAATTGAGAGGGTGTTTCCCTACGACAACGTGTAAATTCGGACTAATCTCGACCCCGAGATTTGTCTCGATGGCACGGGGATCGAGATATCTAATCTCAACCATCAGATTTGATTCCTCGATCCAATCCGTTATTTAATTCGAATCGGAAGATATTTTCGTAAAAGACCATGCATTATCTATTTAGTGATTCAATTTGTTGCGTAAAAAAACAAAAATCCATTCAAAACACCAAAAATATCTCATTCATGTAGATTGCATATGGTTTAGAACATTCCATTCATGTAGGTTGAACATTCTATTCCACATATGCATTTCATATAGGCTTAGTCACATTACCGTTATGTCATTTTCATGCCGCATTGATTAGTCATGTCATATAGTTTTGCCAAATCATTAAAGTCCGTCATATCATATAGTTTGGCATGTCATTTTGTCATATTATTACATGTCGTATTATTCGTCATGTCATAAATTTGATAAATCATTGATACCATGTCGCATTCATACGTCATTTAGAATAAGGCTCGTTCATTTTAAATTAGTAGATTAGTCTAGTTTAATATAACATGTCATTTAGATTAAATTCATGTCATTTTTTCATAACATGTGGGTTAGAATTCATGTTGCTTTGCATGTCATTAGGATTCAAAAACTTTTTAAAAAATTTATCTTGCATTCATGTTATATTAGAATATTCGTCACTTATCATGTCACTAGACTAATTGTATTCTCATAATACAATTACATTCGAGCATTGCATTCATTTAAATAAAAAATAAAAATCACACCTTTGGAACTTTAAAATAGAATCCTAGAAAATTGCCAACTCAAATAATTTTTGTGAAATGGGTATCGAAAGGGCATTAATAGAAATTTTAGTGTAACCAAGTCCCCGAACTTAAAACCTCGGTTCATAGAAATAAAGTATTTCTCCCGATACTTTATTTAGGTGTCTAATTAGCCTACCGTGAATTGATTAGTGGCGACTCCAAATTAAATCATTGGCCTGTTAAATATTGAACCATAAGTTGCGAGTTGGTATGGACTTGGGAGAGTTCGAGTTGAGTTAATTAGATGATTAGCTTAATAATCCATTAGCCTAGAATCTCTAATTTTAGGTCGCGACATGTCCTGTAAATGAGCACTTGTTGTCTCGGCTAATACATGAGCATTTATTCTCCACAAAAGATATTTTATATCCGATGTCACATAGTTGGCTTATACTTATAAGATTGAAATTTAAACCCTTAATCAATGGGACGTCATTGACGAAGAGATTGCCAATTTTCACTGTTCCTTTGCCAATAATTGTTCTTTTATTGTTGCCGCCAAAGGAAACACTTCCTCCATCAAACTTAGTGAGATTGATAAATATTTTGGAGTCTCCAATCATGTGTCCGAAACATCCACTATCAAGGTACTACTTATTTTTTCATTGGCACGTGTGCCGCCGTTCGGTAGCCTTCGACAACGGTCGACCACTCAAAATGATCGTCTTCTCGAGCCCTATCCAACTATGTGTTCAAAACAAAAATTCATCAAACTAAAGTACACGAAAAGGGCTTAAACAATAACGCCTCGCCATGGTCGTCGTGCGACATCACCGCTATAGAGCATGGTGGCGTGTACGCTGTTCCCAACGTCCCGCCGGAGACGTGTGACCACTCATTTTTCTCGTATTGACGAGACGAATCCGAATATATAATCAGAAATAAATTTCATGGGACAAAAACATTTGAAATAGATCAAAATAGAATGGTTTCTATCCTCGATTAGGTAGCTCTAATACCAAATGTAAGGCCATGAAATTGTGGCATGCCCGGATCGCCATAACTAGAACTAGAAACACACATGCCATATAGAAAAGGATTAGCGAACATGCCTGGTTTGAATCCATCTTGATGCGGAACGTTGACGATTACGGAGACCAAGTCTTCCCTCTATTCCTTTTGATTTGTCGTTGGGCGATGAGAGAACCACTACAAAAAGAAGGGGTGCATTCTGAAAATTTCTGATACAAATGGCTAGATGGGGGACTTGTGCCTTTTATAGTGATTTCGACGTAGATCGTCTCATCACAAGTCATGCCTCTTCGGCCTACACTAAACCAACTCATATTAAAATACTCAACTCATATATTAGTTTTAATTAACGTAGACCACGTTAAGATAATTCTGACATGACCAGCATTTCATTTGCTAGATTTGACCCGGAACAACCACTCGGGCATTGCAACGAAAGGCTTAGGCATCTTGTACGTGCATGGTAACGGCAAGAACCGCACCATGTCCATTTATTCGTATGCGTCAAAGAGAGATCTCTTTCGTTGAATCAATTTGTCTGCTTGTCAATGATGAGACAGGACCAACGCTCCCATCATCTACTCAACAAATGCCACGTCTCTTCATTCATCTATTTATTTCTTTCGCAATTTATTTTTGGCCATCATATAGGAAACTTCTTGGAAGCACCCTTTCTGGCTCTCTTGACGCATGGGTTGTGGGCCGATCCATTTTGTGTGATCCTTGTCTACAATGTATCCAAAGACATGGCATGTGGGTAGTAGGGCTTCAGTGGGAAGCGAAGAAGCATTGGATGAGCGCATTGCGTCTGCTGAAATGCATCAGGATCGTCGGGTCTAATGGATCTGACAAGGGTCTCACTAGATCTATCAATAGCCTACATACATATTAGTAGTACCAAATGACTCCCGACAAGCCCTATTGTGATAGGTTGCAGAGGATGAAAAAAAAAGGTTACAGCGGCCCTCAAATCGTTCATCTTTACGATTTGCCTCGCGAGAAAAATGAGTCGGACGTTTCTGAGGCCTCCCGAGAGCCTTATGATATATGTTAATGGCGTCCGGATTATTGTTTGTGAATGGACGATTTGGATTCGTGCGGTATGTTGTCGTGCCTCTTTAAATCTGCATCCACGACCCAGAAGGAGTAAAAATAAATCAAAGGTGGACTCAACTCAGCAATGCGCATGCAGCTTATGAAGAGAGTCGTGATTTCTATAGGTTAGAAACGAATTTGTAAAATTAGTGCCTGTTTTTAAAGACCTGCCAACGCGTAAAGAAGTATTTAGACTGAAGTTTTTGCACGTCGAAAGGAAAAATCCATCTAGGGTGGGAAGGAAAGTGATTAACTAGGGTTTGTGTCAAAATTACACAAATTTATGCGTGCATGCACCATGAAAAACAAAATCAATCGAAACTGACAATCCCCCGAAGAGGGATCGGCATATGTCTTAGAGACAAATTTACGCTCACTAGCGTCGTCTAATCAAGGAAATGAAGCTAACCATGCCTAAAGAACCCTTAAACCCTAAATGTCGAATCTTCTACGTAAGAAACTAGGAACAATCATGGTCATGGCGATGATCGACATGGCCCGTACTCGTGGTTACATACACATTGCAAATGTCGGAGACAGATTATGCATAGTCGAGCCTAATTAAGTAAATGAAACCAACTATGCTTAAAAAACCCCGAACCCTAGAACCTAGAATCCTGAACTCTTATATAAATGAGCACTTCATGCAAATATACACAAGCCAAACCGACTTCAAAAGCAAAAAGAAGGGAAGACAAAGCAGAGTCTTCACTGTAATCCCAGTGAAAATTGAAAGTCAAGAGTAGCAAATGAAGAACACACACATATATATGGAAAGGCCGTAGAGACGCTTCTCTGTAATCACATCATTGCCGGAAACTTCTCACTCTTTTCCCTGATTTTGTTACCTTGCACCACTAATTTCATGTTATTGCCTTCATTTTGCCTCTACACCAAAATTTCCCCGCCGTACCGAGACTGCAGTAACGAGGGTACACTAACTTCGAGCGTAACTCGACTATATATATCACCATAGGCCCAGTGCCGCGCGCACAAGCACCGTCCCCGTGCCGGAAAATCCACGAAACAATGCCTTGAAATGTTGTCGACTACTTGGTCTTTATCTACACATGTAAGTTCGCGGAAAGTCCGGACCACAAAGCGCCGGAAACTAAGTCCCCGCATCCGCGATTTGCTGTCCATATCGGTTACAGAACTAATCCGGTCGAAGAACATGTATCGTAACCCCACACTGCGATCCTCGCCAGTGTTTTCCCCAAAGGGCAATTTCCTGGGAAGCTTCCTCTGCAGATTTGAGTAAGGGTTTTGGTCTGTACGTTTCCACGATACTAGCATCTTCTCATCTCGTGCACCGACGGTGTCGCGTAGCGACGGTTTCGTCACGACGGACGAGATGAGGGCTTCCCTCTCTTCCGCTTCGCAATACATGTGATCTTGATAGACTTCGAATGGAGGAAGACGACGGAGTTTTTTTTTAATTTGTACAGAGACAAATTTTCTTAACTAGAACTAACTGTTTTTTTTGTGGCTCCGAAGCGGTTGTTGGAGTCGGTAAACTCTTGTCTCTTGCAAAGTTGGATTCACTTGGTTAAAAAATCATGGGGAACTCAGTTGGGGATGTTTGGATAATACAGTAGATGTGTTTGAGTTCATCATCATGACGTTGTCCTCTCGTACGGACTATGGAAACCTGTTTAAAATTCAGAACCGCCAATACGCCGTCATACTGCTGCATTCTTGTGGAATTCCGTACTGATTTTGAAGACTTGTCCAATTTTTTTTATTTATTTAGTGAGGTGTGCTTATCAGGTGTTTAAGATATATGTTTACTCATTTATCGGTTTAATTAGGGGTGAGCAATCGGATCAGTTCAATTCAAAAACCCTTTTGGTTCGCAAAAGTGTTGATTCGATTCTCTGTTTCAAAAGCTGAAAATCGACATTGACCCGTTGATAACGAAGTATCCATAATAAGAGTTACGATGACCAAAGACATCAAGTCATGGCTTGCTAGGTTTCGTAGATAGAAAGAGAAGGCATATTTACGGTTTTCCTAAATTGGCCGATTCAAATCGTGAACTTGAATTTCGAAACCCGCAAGGCCGGTTCTAGGGCGGAACCTGTAATCGAACCGGATTTGAATCGGTTTAACTCGCAAATCTAAATAAGTTCTTTCACTCTTTTTTAAAATAGAAAATATTTATTGACATTGAATGAATTTGACATATTATTTCAAGCAAAAATGATAGTATTTTTGTTTGACAGGCACATATTGTATATTTAGTAAATTGAAACCCAAGAAGAACAAAAAAAACTTGGCGAGTTCCAAGGTCCATAAGGTCTATTTTGGAACCGAACTTAACATGTGAATTTCTAGATTCCAAGTTTATAATCTACTCACCTTGAAATCAATCACCTCTAATTTTAATAAAAAGGAACAAAATTAGCTATTGTTTGGTCCGGTTTAAATTTTTTAAAGGTACTCCCTTTTGTATAAATTTTAGAGAATAAAATGAGTTAAACATCTCCCGTTACTTGTCTAGGGAATTCATAAATTCTTTACATATATTTGATCTTCCTCCACTTATGAACTTAAGCTTTTGGATTGTACGTTTTAACACGGTATTGGAGCTAGTTTTGCCTTCGCTTATTTCGCATGTGCGAACTCCCATTCGAGTCGTATAAAAAATGTCAAATTCTTAGGCGAAGAATTTATGAGACCTCGCGGATTCTTCCTCATTGTATCTCCATTTAAGCACCCTCTTGATGGCCATGGAGACCAATTCCATTCCATTCTTGCCATCTTTAGCAACTTCCCTTCTAAATACGAGCTCTCCCGCATTTCAAAAATATATTGAACTCCCGAATTTTGCCATAAGATTTTGATGATTTTGGGAAAGAAAAGGAGCAAAATTCAATTTTCCCCCAATTCCCAATCTCTTTATTCAAATTCGGCTTCGTGCTAAGTCGTCATTTAAAAAGCCATTCGTACTGAATTTTCACGTTGGACCCTTTATTCGAGTAGTTTTTTCTTAGCCAAATTACATGAGGCATTTGCTTTTTTGAATCCAATCGTAGATTTTATGCCGATAATACCCCTTCTCTTTTTTCTCTTAGTCTTTATTTGGCAAGCTGCTGTAAGTTTTCGATGAGATCTTCAATATTGTTCTAGACATGATTTATTCAACAAAAAAATTGAACAATGGATAAGATCGGATAAGTCTTACAGGATGAACCCTCGATTCAAACAATTCTTAGATAGATGCAAAAAATCTGACTCCCCTCTTTTCTGTCCTCATTCTAATTCTTTTTCATTGATTGAAAAGCTCTTTTCGAGTGATCCGAAAGATTTTTTTAATGAAAAACTCCACTCTTATTCCAAACGAATTTCTAAAAATTCTTTTTCATATCAAAAAATCATTTTATTTGTTGGTGTCAAAATAGGTTATGGGGTATAAAAATGGAGAATCTATTCTCTTTTTTTTTAAGGAAAAAAGATCTTGGAGATTGTGTAATGCTTACTTTCAAACTCCTTTTTTTTTTTTTGGTAAGGAACTCTCAAACTCTTTGTTTACACAATAGCGGTATTTTTTGTTTCTCTCTTCATCCTTGGATTTCTATCTAATGACCAGGATGGAATCCAAGACGTGAAGAATAAAAAGGTCCTTTTTATTTGCTAAATTTTTCAATATTCTTACTTAGGATTTATCTATTGTACATCCGTATTTATTATAATATAAATAAAAAAAGGAAAGGATTTGAAAAATAAATAAATCAAATACCAAAATAGAAACGGAAAGAGATGAATTTGAACCCTTGGGGACGAAAAACTTCGTACAACGGATTAGCAATCCGATGCTTCCGTCCACTCACCCATCTCTTCCAATTGAAAAAGGGGATGTTAGACAAAGCTTGGTGTACAAGTTTAAGATTATTATTTTTTCACGAAACAGTTAATTTAAGGGTAAATACATCGCGGGCATTATCGATTTGGGATTTTTGGAAGCATCATCATCCTTAACTATAAATTACATTCCATATCACCTATGTCTTTATCCAACTCTACCAACTCTCTCTCTCTTCTATCAAATGCCAACGTCCATTTTGACCAATCTAGTCATCTCATCATGAAGTGTCAAATTACTATAATTCCCTTTCTTGCGGGCCTCTTTTCCTAAAGTGATAATATAGTGATTATCACGTAAAGGCCATGCTTGGAAAGCACCAAAAATCCCTCGAGATATTTTCTCATGCCTAGAGGTGATTGATATGAGGCCGAGTAAGTTTCGGACCGGTAAATCGGAACTTACCCCCCGGCTGGCCCTACTCTTTTAGCAAACGACATGGAATCGAACCAGCCTTAGCTTTAAGTAATATGATTATAACTTTAGAATCCGATATAATTCATAATATTTCTAAGTAAGAAGCCCATCTGACATATCTAGATTTTTGTTTAAAGCAAAGTAAAAAAAACAAAAAATAAAGATCGGGTCAAAACCGATTCTCGGAAAACCGAACTGGTCAAGACCGGTTTCACAATCTTTATAAGAAAACCACGTCTCCTTGTGAATTGACTTAGAACCGATCCAGGTAAGACCAACCCAGTGTTGACGCCTAAATTTTGACTAATATATATTTTGTATAAAAATTAGAACTAATTTTAGTTCTAAACAAAAATCATCTCACATATTCATTTAGCATTGGCATATAATTTGAGCTTAATTTAAAGTATCCGGACTAGGCATGGGATGAAAAATGCACCGAGAAGATTCGGGCTTGAAAGAAATATTTTCTCGGGATCGTATTGCAAATACTCGAACTCGGGGATTGTATTGCAAATACTCAAACTTCGGGACGTATTGCAAATACTTGAAACTTCTGGAATTGCAAATACCAAAGAAGATGGGGAAAGGAAGATGGTGAAAGGAAGATGAAGAAAGAAGATGAAAATGGAAGATGAAGAAAGGAAGATGAAGATGAGAAGAGAAGATGAAAATGGAAGATGGAGAAATGAAGGTGAGAAGAGAAGATGAAGATGAAGAAGAGAAGATGAGGATGGAGAAAGAAGATGAAAATGGAGGTGGGGAAATGAAGATGAGAAAAGAAGATGAAATGAAGAAAGGAAGATGAAAATGGAAGGTGAGGAAATGCAAATGAAGAATGAAGGATGAAGAATTTTGCCTATAAAAAGAGTTTTTTTGGGAGGGGAGTAGAAGAGAATTTAGAGAGTTTTGGGGTGAAAGAGAATTGAGAGAGTTTTTGAGAGGAATTCTTTAGAGAGGAAAAGAGAATTTTTGAGAAAAATTTTGGAGAGAGTTTTGAGAGGGCTTGAGTGTTTTGAAGCTCGGTGCTACATTGCTAATTTCGCACCCATCAACAAAGCCACAAGTTCATCACCATCGTTCAGTAAGAAAAGAAAGTTAAGTGATTCCTAACTTTCTTTAATTTCGAATACAAATTAGGATTTTCTACATTGATTTTTTTTCTATGTTTTTATGTTAAATAACTGCATATCAACGATGAGACATCAATGGTACGAGAATAAAAGGAGAGCAAAAGGGAAAAATATCAATGCGTTGCATCTCATGAAATTCTAGCGAGTTGAGAAAGAAGCGTAAGAGAGATAGGACCAAGAGATTTCTGGTCTAACGAGTCACCAAATCGGTCCATGGTTAAGACAAGTAAGAAAGTTTGGTGCACGAGTTCAAATTGGGGAGTAATCTTGAACTTATTTCATCCTAATTTCATGTAATTTCTTTATTTTAAAAATACTCAAAATTCAAAAAATTGTCATGGGAAGAAAAACCAAAAAATTGATTCTTTGATCTTAGTAGAATTATCAAATTTGTCAAATCCATTATTTTTTCATGAATTTTAAGGTACCGAAAGGGCATTAGTTGTAATTAATGTAACCAAGTCGACTCTTAATCTCGGTTCCAAATAAGATAGTTTTCTCCCGCTATTTTATTTAGGTTTCTAATCGACCTACCGAAAATGATTAGTGGCGACTCCAAATTCAAATCACATTGCATGTTAATCATTCGAACCTTAAGTTGCGATTTGGTATGGACTTGGGAGAGTCCGAGTTAGGTTAGTTAATTAATTAACCCGATAATCCATTAGCCGAAAAAGATGACTTGTTTATTTTTTTTTCTAGATCGCGACATTGCGACTATGGGGACCCAAAGAGAACTTAAGCGATAAGTTCATGAAAAGGAAAATTACTTGATTTGGCAATCTTGGTTGAATTTTAATCCCTAGGTGTTAAATGGTTTTGCGGGAAAGGGAGTTATAAGGGGAGGAGTTGTGTTAACCTCTGTTTTGTGAGCTTGTGATGAGAATTTTATTTTTTGAACTATCGGAGTGCTGATTGCCTTTAAAATGTCGTGCATGCCTTAATATAATTGCACTACACCACCTTGACTTGTGACCGAACCGGTCACCCGATAGTTTCAGGATGGTATTTATGTGGTTCTTTAACTTGCGGTAAGGCTTGCTAAAGGTTATCCCACTTGGATCCCGAGTTCTTCAAAAATGGCTCAAGGGTTGTTCTCATGCACGTGAGGCTATGATGCATGAGAGTTGCCCTTGTCGACCGAACCAAGTCGAGATGATTGGACCCGACTAGTCATGACTATGTATGCGAGGCGGCAACTAGTCATGATGAACGTGCGCGAGGCCGCGACATGTCGTTCGTCTTTCATTTCATTTTTGCTAAAAGAACTAAAATCAATCCACGATTCATGCGCATGTCTTTGTGATTGACATTTTCTTCCTATGAGCGGTAATTTCTTGTCTCTTACGCCATGTTATCTCATTTTTATTTTGGGCTGGTCCATGGTTTAGGTTGATTGTTTATGAATCTCATTGTCTTGTTTCCAATTTCACACTTTGCTTCCATAGTTTTTATAATTTTATCGGTTGTCCTCAATTCCGATTTGGCTTGTTCTGTTGTACGATTTTTACTAAATTCTACGATCGAGCTTTGAGTAAGTGCCAAACATGAAAGTTGTAGACCTATGTTTCAACTAATATCCTACAAACTTTCAGAATTAAATTCATAATTTAAGATCGCCTTTCGTTTTTTTAACTAACTGTGGTTATAACAGTTTTCTGAATGCGATTTTTCGGAAAGACACATTAAACTGATTTGATCCGCTCATTTCTAGTCCGATTGGTCAATATAAAAGTTGTTCATCATCTTCTCAACTATAAGCTCGTAAAATTTGGACATATTTTAACCAACGTACGAATTAATACGGATTTTTTCGTAAAAGCGGACAAACTGAAAATTACATGTTTCAATTCTTTGGTCATAATCACTTTGTTCGTTTGAGTCTAGAGGGATGCCATGGGCCGGCTCGCTATTCTCGCTCCCTATACTTATTTTTGATTTGTTACTGCGTACGGGTAATTTATCACGGATCCTCCACATATTACTCGATCGGTCGCGAAGAGGGTGGCCGACATTAACGCCACCGTCGTCCGCTGCCTAGACGAGAAATTTGACTCATTGACCGAGCGCTTTGAAGAGATGATGTCCCGAAAGATGAAGGAAATGATGGCCGCCTTCTCCGCCAAACTTCAATCATCCGCCAAACTTGCCGCTAACCATTTCTCGCTCTAATTCCTCCTACGGACAACTCCGGTAAAGCCCTGGAAACTGCTCTCTATCGACAATGCCGCTAGAAGATGTGATCTTCGCGGGCGTGAGCTCGAGCACGCGGCTTGTAGTCCCAATCTCTCAAACCAACCCGATGACGATAACCAACGACCAACAAGTTTGTTATCATGGGGGATACATGAGGAGGGAAATCTAGTGGATTCAAGTATACGACCTAGATGAGTTCACCCAGATTATGAGGAAGTTCGTCAACATTTCGAACGACATGAGGAGATCAAGCCCTTGACCGGTGAACAAATTATCTCGGTCAGCCTAGCGATGCGGAAAACCCTAAAGAAGTTAAGATCGGGGCAAGCCTTTCTCGTAAATGTCCGAGCGCCTGATCGACTCTTGAAGGATTACCAGGACGTTTTTGCCTGGTCCTATGCGATATGCCCGGTCTTGACCGTTCCATTGTCGAGCATTGTTTGCCGATCGATCCTTTGGCTAGCCCTGGTGCAAAAGTCAGGAGGGCTAGACCGGAATTAGTGCGAAGATCAAAGAGGAGGTCATGAAGCTTCTTGATGTAGGATTCATTGAGACTACGGAATATTCCGATTGGGTCGCTAACATAGTCCTTATCATGAAGAAAGACGCATTCGGGTTTGTGTCGATTATCGAGACTTGAACAAGGCCATCCTAAAGATGATTTTCCTCCCGCATATTGACGTACTTGTCGCGACGATCTTGAGGTTTGAATTGTTTTCATTCATGGATGGTTTCTCCGGTACAATCGGATCTTGATGAATGTCAATGACAAGTTGAAAACCACTTTCACCGCACCATGGGGAATGTTCCATTACCGGTAATGTCGTTCGGTCTCGAAACGCTGGAGCCACTTACCAACGAGCCATGGTTGCCCTTTTCCACGACATGATGCATAATGAGATTGAGGTTTACGTCGATAACATGATAGCAAAAACAAGGCATGGAGAAGATCACGTCAAACGCTGAAGAAATTGTTCGACGGACTCCGAAAGTACAAGTTACGCCTCAACCCCGCTAAGTGTGTCTTTGGGACCGCTCGGGCAAGCTACTCGGATTCGTGGTAGCGGAAGGGCATTGAAGTCGACCCTTCAAAAGTTAAGGCTATTCGTGAGCTTAACCGCCGACGACGGTTAAAGAAGTTCGAAGTTTGATGGGTAGGCTAAACTATATTGCCCGATTCATCTCTCGTTATCGAAACCGCTAAGCCATTCCTCAAGCTATTAAAGAAGAATGCGCTAGTCCAATGGGATAGCGAATGCGAAGAAGCTTTTGGAAAATCAAGCAAATCTCATGAATCCACCCGTGCTTGTTCCTCCACGCCGGAGCAACCTCTAATCCTCTACCTCACAATCCTTAGTGAATCCTTGGGTGCTATGTTAACCCAAGAGAAGCAAGAGGATGGGAAAGAACGAGTTATTTATTATCGAGCAAGAAATTCACAATTTCGGAAATGAAGTACTCAGTAGAGAAAACATGTGCGGCGTTAGTCGGGTACCGCAGGGCTTCGGCAATATACCTTGCATCACAAGTGCTTGGTGACGGAATGCGATCCTATCAAATACTTACTTAATCAACCCGCCTTGATTGGTAGACTTGCCAAATGGCAAATCCTCATCTCCGAGTTCGACGTTCAATATTTGTCCCAAAGTCAATCAATGGACGAGCTATAGCGAGATGTCCTAGCTGAAAATCGGGGCAAGATGATGATGCCTATATTCGATGATCGAATCATGTCGGTGGAGGATTACATCGGCTATGTACTTTGACGATGTCAATTTATCGGGGTCGGCACGGGCGCGGTTCGATATCTCGTGCGATTGAAATGGGGATAGCTCGACTCAGGAGTTAGGAGATTCGCTTTGATTATCCTTGATCGTTGGAAAGTGGAAGACGAGAGATGCTAAATTGCTACCCTACCATGAGTATCGGATGAATTGGTGGAGGAATTTGAAGATATCTCATTTGAGTATTTGTCGGGACTCATAATCGATTCGATGCATTGGCTACCTTGTCTTCAATGTTCAAGTCGCAATGGACTTGAGGTTGACCCACTAAGATTGAAGTACTAAAAAAGCCAGCATATTGTATGGAGTGATCAATGAACCCGATGGTAAGCCATGGTACCATGACATCAAGACTTATATTCGAATGGGAGTTCCCGAAAAAAGTACCGTATCGACCAAAGTACATAAGGAAGATGGCCTCAAAGTTCTTCTTGAATGGAGAGAATTTGTACAAGCGGTCATTCGATTTCGTCTACTAAGATGCGTTGACTCAACCGAAGCGTTCGTCGATGATGGAAGTGCATGAAGGGATCGTGGTCCCACATGAACGGCCACTTGTTAGCTAAGAAGATTATGAGGTTGGGTTATTATTGTCTGCGCTCGAAAGAGATTGTATTCAACATGTCGTTGTCACAAATGTCAAATTCATGGTGACAAGATTAATGTCCCTCCAAATGAGTTGCATCGTTATCTAAACCATGGCCGTTTTCTATGTGGGGCATTGATGTTATCGGTCCTATCAACCCTAAAGCATCCAATGGGCATCGATTCATCTTGGTGGCGATTGATTATTTCTCCAAATGAATCGAGCCGCATCCTATTTAGCGGTCACGGCACGAAATATCGCGAAGTTTATCCGGGATATCATTGCTCGATACGGTTCACCTGAGCCGTAATCACTGATAATGGCTCGAACTTAAACAACAAACTAATGGACGAATTGTTCAAGGAATTCAAGATCAAGCATCCGAACTCTTCCCATATGTCCTCAAATGAATGGTGGAAGCGTCAATAAGAACATTGAAATTTTTTTAGCGAAGACGGCTGGAAATTATCGCGATTGGCATGAGAGGTTACCATTTGCACTTATGGTATATCGGACCTCAATCGGACATCTTTGGGCAACCCGTATTCTCTTGTATATGGAATGGAGGTGTTCTACCGGTTGAAGTGGAAATTCCTTCCTTACGTATATTGTCTCAAGCTTAGGCGACGGAAGCCGAATAGATCCAAGAGAGCAAGCCAATTGAATCGATCGACGAAAAAAGACTTAAGGTGTATGTCATGGCCGGTGTTATCGGCGAGAGTTGCTAAATCATTCAACAAAAAAAGTTCGGCCTCGATATTTTCATATCAATGACCTGGTCTTGAGAAAATTATTGTGATAGTCCCGCTCCCGAAGGGAAATTCGCTCCAAACTATGGTGGTCCATATATAGTAAAGAAGGTCTCCCTGGTGGTGCTTTGATTTTGAGATGGATGGTCGTGTCTTTATCAATCCAGTCAATTCGACGCTGTAAAGAAATGTTATGCTCGATTCACTCGATGTTTTCATAATCGAGTTATAATATTAATCTGATTCACGAGTTGTTCACATTTGAGCATTCGTTTGTTTCCTCGCTACTAATCTTTGAGAGATTGTTTCGAATGGGAGAGCCTCTCGGCCAATTGAATTGACCATCGGAGCGTGAGATTTACATATTCGCAGAGTAAAGGGGGTTATCTTGCGAAAAGATATAACGACAAAGATGAAATGAGTAAAAACTTGCATTCATTTCATTCATCGAAAAGCCTTACAAATAGATCAACGGGGTGGGAATGTAAAGCCAAACCGAGCCTAATGAGCATCACAAAGGAGTTTAACCGACTCTCCATATGGTTGATGCTCCACCTACACCGATCGCTCCGAGAATCGAGATCCGTCGCTTAAAGAGGAGGAGCTCACATTTCTCTTTGAGCTTGGCTACCTTGTCCTCGTGATGCTCGACAGTAAATTCCGGGTATGGATCGCATTCTCCCTGGCTATATCCAGGGTCGATCGTCGCCTTTCTTCCAGCCATGTGCATTGAAATTTTAAAACAATATTGAGCGGATCGCGCTCAAGATGCGGGACATGGCCAAACACCCCACCAAGTTTCCTCTCACGAATCGGCAAGGAGACTTGTTCATTACCGTAGTTGAGGGCCTTCTTATAATTGTCGGCTAAGCGCCAACACCAAGCTGTCCGGCCGATCCCGATAGCGTCTTCCAAGGTGGGCCAAAGTAACATCTTGATAAGTAACATGGTAAGCCTCGGGAAGTTAGTAAAGATGGTGGGGAAGATCCTGTATTCCTCTTCTAACTTGGTACCTTCAATAGAAGCGGTGTCCATATCCCTAAACATAAGGCGAATTTCAGTTTCGGCCTGGATGGTTGGTTATATAAGAGTAGCCTTGGCCTAGGAGATTATAAAGTTTCTCCCATTTGGCCAAAACTTCACCGAGAAGGCGTGTGCGGGAAGGGAAGCCATTGTTGTTGAAGCGGTAAAAGAGTGGATGCAAAAGAGTGCTTAGAAGGTTGGAGATGAAGATATGAAGACGATAGTTGTCTCGGCGTTAAATCCTAATTTAAAGGGCGGGAAAAGTTATAGAAATAATTATTGTGGAGGCCGAGTTAATTATCTAGGTAAAACTACGGACGTTTGTCCGTGAATCACGGATCTACCATCTCAAGCCTCACAAATCCGACAAAGCTACGAAAAGATTTGAGGACCCTCCATGTTGAAAACTGAGTGGGAGACAAGGATACTTTTCGAGAGAAAAACGGCAATTCTTACGAGCCACGTTAGTTACTCGGGTAAAACTACGGGCTTTCGTTCATTGGATCCTGGATCTATCGTCAATCCGTGATCTCGAGCCTCACAAATCCGAAAAGTTACGAAAAGAGTTGAAGTCCCACCATGATTGAAAAGCGAGTGGGAGACAAGCATGATTATCAAGAAAAGAAAATCGGTGCGAGTGGATTCGGGGTCCCATCACGTTGAAAAAATAAGACAAAGCGGGAAACACGAAATCTTGGGAAAAACGTCGGCTTAGTGATTTTCATCCGCATTAAAAGGGAGGCTTTGGAACATACCCGATTACTCGAAAGAATTTGGAGAGAGTAAGCATACATCGGAGAATAGAGTGAACAAAAGGCGGTAAGAGGTATTTCAATCCAACATGTTTAGAGGCCATCGCACTTCTTGGAGGCAACCAACCTAGACATCCCCAAGCGAACCTGCTGGATTTCGAGATCGGATCCAATGCCGTAAAACCCAACTCTCTTGGCAGTGAAATTCAAGATCTCAACAAAGAACAACAACAATGGCGATGGGTATGTCAACCCTGTAAAAGAAAATATCAAATCAAAGTGCTCGAAATCGCTTCAAGGAGTGCTCTTACGTGAATAGGAGACGCAAAAATGAATTGAGCCGGATGATAGAATGGAGCCCTTGAAGGTCAAGTTTTGGTTTCAAAACAAGCGGACCCGATTGAAGGTTAAAAATGAAAGTCATGAACTTACGTTTCGAGGGAAGAAAGTGAAAAGCTTGAGCGAAGAACAAGAGGTATAGGGATGCTATCAACACTGTTTGCATGTCCGTAGCGGCCCCATCTCCTTTGGTGACATGTCCCTCGATGAGCCACATCTAAGCATTGAAAATGCTCATTCACCGATTCATCCCCGAGCAAGTTCTCGTACAATCCGATTTCGTTGAGATACATCCTGAGAAAGTCTGGTGTAACCGATGCCCTTCGAGGGAAGAGACATACATCACTACAATTGGAGTTTCCTTGATGTCGATCGCCCAATTCAACGCTGATGGAACTCCGAATGTGTAGCTTGCATGAAGCTTTAGTTTTTTTTATTATGGGCTCTCAAAATATCTCTTTTTTAGCATTACTAGCGCCCTTACGAATCCTCAAGAGAAGTAGTGACATGTATGAATGAATGTCTTGTTTGTTACAAGATCCCCATGTGAGACATTCTTCTTTTAATCCGGGCAAAGATCAAATTATCCACGAATATCATCATGCTTAAATGCGTGAATTCCTCACCAGATTTGACTAAGCATTGAAAGCCTTCACGTAAGTAAATGCGAAAAGATTTGAGGAGGGAAATAACGCCTGTTCGTAGGAGGAACCGAAAAGATTTGAGAAGGGAAATAACTCGCCTGTTCTAGAGAAAGTGAAAAGATTTAAGGGCTCATCCATGTCGAAAAGTAAGAAAGAACGACGGATTGAGCGAGAGGTAAGAGTTATTACGAAATGGATCAGGCACTAAGACCGAAAAGGAGAGAAAAGTTGTCTCGAGACTAATGAGATCGAAAAAGTTTATAAAGAACTTGAAGTCTCCATGCACCTCCGGAACTCGTCACGAAAGGCCATCATCGCTTTTGTGATTTTTTCGGCAATTTATCTTTGCAAGTCCAAAGAACATCTAAAGCTCCTCTCGAAACACCCATTTTTCGATCTACATATGGAAGATTTTGAAAGGAAAATAAGTATGCGTTCATTTCGCGAAGTATGGGAAGCTTCCTATCCCGAGGATCTGCGAGTCATGGCCATTGATAGCAACCCCGTTTCCTCTCGATCCTCGTTGCCTGAGAAAGTGCATGTACAAGGTTTCACTATGTGAAAGCAACGGAAACCTTAGAGAAGTCAAGCAATACAAATATGATTTCGACATCGTCTGCCCATGGTAGGGATCGATATGGACGGTCTCTCTCTTAAAGATCATTGATTCGAGTTGAATATACCGGTCATCGTCACATCGCAGTGATGATCGGCAGTTCATAACGAGGGCCATATTGCATGGTGCTCGGGCATCCTAAAAAGCCGGTCTGCGTTCGAGTGCTCCAAAATATTTGGCGGCATCTTGTAAGGAAGCAATTACTCGAACAAAAGAACTATGGCCAAGCCGCCTACGACGATTGTTTCGGAAAGAAAAGGTCCCTTTGGTCCGCCGAGCTTCATTCTATATTCATCGAGGCGGTTCGACGCCTAGGAATCAATTCAAGACGACCAATGGTTGTACTCAAAATGATGAATATGACGGACTCACCCTACGAAGTGTCACAAATCACCTTCGATTTAGAGATAAGTGAAGAAGCACGATGTAGCTTGGAACCAAGGCGACCGGAGCAAAGTTGGTGGAAGATTAATCCCGGGAAAACCTACGGAGCAAAAAGTACCGACCACTTCCCAATCAAGAATACGGCCATACCGACCTTCTGGTGGTTCTAGCAACGGACAGTTGATCATCCCTACGAGTTCCCGAGTGACGGCGGAGGCTCAAGCTCAAGGAGTCGACCGCTCACGGCGAAAACAAAGTGGGAAATCGTCGCCGGTGTTAAAAAGTAACAATGCCCAATTCGAGTATCAATTACTCGAAAAATCGAAGATTACTTTGATGATGAACTCACCGCCTTCATCGCCCGGTTCGGAGCGATGGACCTCTAGAGTTGTGATCCGAAGCAAGTGATTATGGATCCTCAAACAACGATCGTTGGTGTATGATCCAAGACAAAATCAGCCGATCATTGGAATGGCCAAGAAAAGAGGTGGAACCAATCTCGCTTGAATACTCCTTTAATTCCTTGTATAGTTCCCTGCGTGGGATATTTTTTACTTTTTAGCTTTAGAGTTAAAGGGCGAATTTTCTCCTCTTTTATCAAATGCGTAAGTTCCTTATTAAGCTAGGCCTAGAGCAAATCAATTTGAGGACGATGCCCCGAACGCCCATAAAGAGAGATTCGAATAGCCTTACTTGGGAGAATGCAAGTAAAAGACCGAGCGGGCTCAAAGATGGGTAACTCCGTATCGTCCCAATTGGCTCTCGGTCGTTTCAAACTCTAAGTTAAGCTTATTTTATTCTCCACAGGAGATTGCCAATCTTTGAGAACAATATAACAAAAGTGAACCACACGTGGACGCCAACAACATCGCAAGATAGTGGTTGGGGGAAATGGTGGTCCAGGCGTCCCGAGGTCGATCCGGGATTTGGCATCAATGTACAAAGATTAATAAAAACTTTTTGCTTCGCAGAAGCTCGCCAACGGTTATAGAACCTGGAGAGATAACATCCGGACATACAATCCGATCAAGATGAATCGATCTTTTCAATTCAAAGTTCACGAGGAATACGTACATGGGTAAGGTGGTATCGTTTCAATTCTTTTTAGAACATGAGGACATACATTGATGCTTTCCTTTTGATTTTTAAGAGGTCACTGTCCAAATAGAGAAGTATCCTCTCCCCGAAAAATTAATGAAATGAGAAATTCCTGGAGCCTTTGACAATCTCATGTCTCGAGCATAATGAAGTTTTGCAACGCATTTGCATGAACAGGGGCAACTCACGATCCACGCCCTTAAGAAATTTTTTATGTACTTGCGAACTTTGTCCGCCAAGCTAAAAAGTTGCTGCATTTTATATGCTCGAAAATACTCATACACTTGCATGGTTTGCACATGATTGTTCCTCATGTTTAATTTACCAACTCGAATAAGGAACATGAACTACATAAGATACATCAAATGTACGAAGGGGGCATAACAGATGATGAAAGACAATCCTTTCCCAAACACGTCCAATTTTTTCGGGAGATGAACGTGGCAAAATTCCGCATTCGCCGAAGTAAAAAGTTTTTCAAGGTACGATAACCGAAGTGATGGAGGCATTCATTTTCTACCCTAAACACTGCAAGTTATCCGTTGATCAACCCATTTGAGCGGAGATTTCACTTCCACAACCCTGTCAAGAACCACCCGCATTGGGGCAAAACAGGTAATTCCATCAGATCACGAGACAAATGGTTAGAAATCTTCTTGCTTGGACTAACATCAATCTTCGGGTGGTTCTTTGCATTGTACTTGCGCTTTAATTCAAGTGCCTTAGGGTGACGAAGAGCATTTCTTTTTCTATCCACACATCTATATCCATTTGCACAACCCATTTGAGCCCGCAAATTCATTTCTAAAAGCCTTTATTGGTGATCATTGTTGTCCCAAAGCGAATATAGCCCATCTTTGAGTAGAAGGACTTGAAAAGTTGGATCAATAGAAAATCTCCCAATGAACTCATCAAAATGCAATAGTAAAAGAGAGTTGGGAGTTAAAAAAAAAAAGAGAAGAAAGAGGAAAGGTTGATTTAAAAAAAATTCCTAGGCATTTAAAAAGCAAAGTGCCTACCAAAGCAAGGCCAATGCCCTTGTTCATTGTTCATTTGTAGAATATTTCAACTTAAATGAACAATTTTCATATATATCCTAAAAGGGTTGAGAGAAAAATCTCCATGAAGTGTCAAATTGCAAATGCAATCTTGTTCATACCATCCTCGAGCAATGATGGTTTCCTGAAGGCCACGATCGGTGACAAGATTGTAATGATCACCAACATCAAACCCTTCTCAAACATCTTCGAGCCAAAATGACCTTTGTTTCTCGGTCCCCAAATCATTACCTCCATTACAACCCTTTAAAGCCTTTTTGACTAGGGCACTTGAATTAATGTGGAGTTCAATGATTTTAAGCATCACTCGAAAAGTTCGAGCAAGATTACTTTCTCTCATTTTTGCGGGGTTCTTGACTTGTAAACCCGAGAGATGACGAAGGAATTCATTTAAGCAACCTTGACTCAACTAGAGTCCCCTTTGTAAACCTTTGACCTAGCCCTCATTACGGTCCTAATCAAAACCTCCGGATCGGCTTGGTCGTATCAATTGGAGATTACTCGATCCTTATCGAATGCGATGATGGAAAGATTGAGTGATTTCTTTTGAATCCGCAGGATAAATAACTTTTCTTGAGAGTGAGAGAAAACCCTTTTCGGATTAAGTCCCCCATTCGTTTCACATTCGAGGTATTCATAATGTGAGAACATCTCGGACAGCTTGGTAATGCAAACTTGATAGAATGGTTATGCATAAACCATAGTATGAGTGATTGCATTATGCACATGTTGAATATGTTTGCGCATGTTACCTCGGACATTCTATGATGGGTAATACATTCCGATGTTCGATGTCCCTCCCAAGGTCTCGAAATTCATCCAAGGATTATTGAATGAGCAAGTTCTCCGGCAAATGCCTACCATGTACGATACGAGCGATCTGTTTCGTTCTTTGATTAATCGTTCGAGAACCTGTAAGTTTTCCGAACCCATTTTCAAATTAACAACTCCTCGATGATAGTTGTTACGATTCATCGTGCAATATGCCTCTCCCGTCGTCTGTATACATACCGGCGATCTTGACATCTTATCAAATCATAACGACGTAGCTCTTATGATTTCCGTCTCGATCACAGACATATGCACTGGTGATCTTGACCTTTATGCTCATAATGACATAGCTCTTATGATTCTCGGTCCTTTATCAAATCACAAGACATAAGCACCCGTGATTTTGATCCAAACCAAATCATAACGACGTAGCTCTTAAGATTTTGTTCCTTTGTCGATCACAAGACATATGATGGTGATCTTGACTTTAATCGGTTCATAATGACATAGCTCTTATGATTCTCGTCCTTTATCAAATCACGAAAACATAAGACGTGATTTTGATCCAAACCAAATCATAACGACGTAGCTCTTACGATTTCGGTTCCCTTGTCGAATCGTAAGACATATGCACCGGCGATTTCATTTAATCAACTCACAACGACGTAGCTCTTGTGAACTTGATTCTACTTCTTTCACTCACAACGACGTAGCTCTTGTGATCCGGAAGGATACACATATCTTTTGTCTCGCATTAGGAGAAGTCTCGATAACGGATAGGCCAAATACCTTAGGTCCTCGTGTTTGCAAGAAACTTGGAAATTAAGGGAATCACCACTTATGAGGTATTTGGTAAAACAGTATTCTCGTATGCGATCCATGCGGAGTTTCTCTAACATGGAAAAGAAAAATTATGACACATGTTATTTAGGCCTTGCATATCATGCATCACTTCATTACATAAAAAATGGGACTAAAACTCCCGCAAAAAGTTCATTCATCATTTGCACTATCAAAATTTAGGGTTCAATTTTGTCTTTGAGCGGAACCTCTACGAGCCTCCACTCAAAGAGGCGTGTTGACGCCTTTAAATTTTGACTAATATATATTTTGCATAAAAATTAGAACTAATTTTAGTTCTAAACAAAAATCATCTCACATATTCATTTAGCATTGGCATATAATTTGAGCTTAATTTAACAGCATCTGGACTAGGCATGGGATGAAAAATGCACCAGAAGATTCGGCTTGAAAGAAATATTTTCTTTCGTATTGCAAATACTAACTTGGGATTGTATTGCAAATACTCAAAACTTGGATCGATTGCAAATACTTGAAACTTCAGAACCGCATTGCAAATACCAAAAGAAGATGGGGAAAGGAAGATGGTGAAAGGAAGATGAAGAAGAGAAGATGAAAATGGAAGATAAGAAAGGAAGATGAAGATGAGAAGAAGATGAAAATGGAAGATGGAGAAATGAGGTGGAGAAAGAAGATGAAGATGAAGAAGAGAAGATGAGGATGGAGAAAAGAAGATGAAAATGGAAGTGGGGAAATGAAATGAAGAAAAAGAAGATGAAGATGAAGAAAGGAAGATGAAAATGGAAGGTGAGAAATGAAATGAAGAATGAAGGATGAAGAATTTTCCTATAAAAAGAGTTTTTGGGAGGGAGTAGAAGAGAATTTAGAGTTTTTTTGGGTGAAAGAGAATTGGAGAGTTTTTGAGAGGAATTCTTTAGAGAGGAAAAAGAGAATTTTGAGAAAAATTTTGGAGAGTTTTGAGTTTGAGTGTTTTGAAGCTCTGCTACCATTGCCAATTTTCGCACCCATCAACACAAGCCACAAGTTCATCACCATCGTTCAGCTCGCTGCAAAAAAAGAAAGTTAAGTGATTCCCTAACTTTCTTTAATTTCAATACAAATTAACTCGATTTTCTACACTCGATTTTTTTTTTCTATGTTTTTATGTTAAATAACATGCATATCAACGATGAGACATCAATGGTACGAGAATAAAAGGAGAGCAAAAGGGAAAATATCAATGATTGCGCCTCATGAAATTCTAGCGAGTTGAGAAAGAAGCGTGAAGAAGAGATAGACCAAGAGATTTCTGCCTAACGAGTCACCAAATCGGTCCAATGGTTAAGACAAGCCCGAAGCACAAGTTTGGTGCACGAGTTCAAATTGGGGAGTAATCTTGAACTTATTTCATCCTAATTTCATGTAATTTCTTTATTTTAAAAATACTCAAAATTCAAAAAATTGTCATGGGAAGAAAAACCCAAAAAAATTGATTCTTTGATCTTCAAGTAGAATTCATCAAATTTGTCAAATCCATTATTTTTTCATGAATTTTAAGGTACCGAAAGGGCATTAGTTGTAATTAATGTAACCAAGTCCTGATCTTAATCTCGGTTCGAAATAAGATAGTTTTCTCCCGCTATTTTATTTAGGTTTCTAATCGACCTACCGAAAATGATTAGTGGCGACTCCAAATTCAAATCACATTGCATGTTAATCATTCGAACCTTAAGTTGCGATTTGGTATGGACTTGAGAGTCCGAGTTAGGTTAGTTAATTAATTAACCCGATAATCCATTAGTAAAAAGATGACTTGTTTATTTTTTTTCTAGATCGCGACACCCAGTTTGAGACCCGGATCGAATCGGCTGGTCGCTCGCCCCTACTCTACTCCCCTCCAAAATGGTTTCTTAAGATCTGGACAGTTGACATGTTTGCCACGTGGCTTTTCGACTCTGTAAAACCTACATTTGCATAGAAGGAAAGGAAAAAAAAAAAAAAAACACCCCCATGAAACTTCCAGGAAGATTCATGCCCTAGTTTCCCCCAAAATACCTGCCAACCATGTATATAATATCTCCACCCACACGACACACAGACACTCACACCAAAACCACTGTTTGATAGCCATCCTCGAAGAGTACAACACACTCACACGTTTCCTCCGATCGACGACGGACGGTTCTCCTCGGAATGGCGAACGAATCGCACAACGAGGCATGGCTCGTCGAGAACGGCGGCGGCCTCAAGGGGTCGAGCAAGGAGATGAGGCCCGGCCGGACCGCACACAACATGTCGTCCTCGTCGCTGCGCAAGAAGTCCGACCTCGCCCTCGTATCGAAGGTCCCTTGCGGGTCCCTCCGGAGACTCCTCGCCAACCTCCAGGAAGTCATCCTCGGGACCAAGCTCGCCGTCCTCTTCCTGGCCGTCCCCCTCGCCGTCGTCGCCGAGGTTTACAGCTTCGGAAGAGTAAGCACCCCCGAGGACAAAAGGGAAATGAAAAAAAAATGATTTTTTCTTTTAAATTTCTGTCTACCTTCGTGAATAAAATCCATTTTAATTACTTGGACTTCCGGGTTGACATGCGTTTAATTTGGAGTGAAATTTTTATTTTTTTTTTTGCCCTTTTGTTATTTTTTAACTCCAATTTTGTTTAATATAAACCAGATAGAAAAACGTATCTTTTAATTACTTTTTTTAATCTTAAACTTAAATTTTGAAAAAAATTGAAAAAAAATCGTTTATCATATTCTCAAATCCTATTAGACAGGATAAGAAAACGGTCCGTCAAATTGCCCGACTCATGTGCACCGCACATCCTAGTGAGATGCTTATCAAAAGAAAATTGCTAAAACCCCACGTCCTGAAACGTACGGTTGGTCGGCATGGTTGGTGGACCGTCTTCTTAACATAACCCAAAAAGAATATAATCGACCTGCCCGAGTGATTTTAAAATGTGTAACAAATTAAAGAATTGGGTGTTCAAGATCCTAATGAATTCTTTCAATTTTCTTGCCCTGTCGTGTAAAGAAACTATAGCTAATTTTACTAATTTTCATAACCTAGAAAATTTTTAAATTTTTAATGCGTCTTGCGTTCTGGATGGCAGCCCTGGGTGTTTGCTCTGAGCCTCCTTGGACTCACCCCTCTTGCCGAACGTGTCAGCTTCTTGACAGAGTGAGTTCAATGGGACTTTATAATCATTTAATTTCGACCTAACTCTTTTATGTATTTGTGTAAGTATAATCTTTTTTTTCTTTTTCTTTTGCCATTTTTGCAGGCAAATCGCTTTCTACACCGGGCCCACAGGTAACTCTTTTTTAGGCAGTCTTCAGTTTTTCCTGCGCACACTAGTTGACAGAAGATGGAGAAATAAATAAATAAATAAAATAACCATTGCATTATTAGGTTTACCGCCTAAGAAATCAAAAATACATAAATTGGTCTGGTCAATTCTTCTCTCGAACTGGAAACCTCGTTGGAAACCATCGGCTCTAATTTTATGGAATCAAAAACCGGACCAAACCAGCTGGGTTCAGTCAAGTCCAGGCAGTTTCCGGTTATGTCAGTTTATCGCGCTCATCTCTAATGGCGACGCGATGCGAGAGGAACCATGGCGACGAGATGGACATTTGTGGGTTGGGAGGAACCACGGCGAGACGCGATGCGTTTTCTATCGTTCGTTTACTTTTCAAGCGACGGGTTACAAACGTAGAAAGGTTACTTGGGCTTCCTAGGATGTCACGAGTTCATTAGGAGTTTACTATTTCAAAATCCGGCCTAATCGGTTGTATCTTTTTTTTTTCCTCTCCTTTTCGAGTGAATTTTGATCGTGTGCGCAATTTGCTTTGATTCGTTTTGCAGTGGGAGGGCTTCTGAACGCAACCTGTGGCAATGCAACCGAGCTGATCATAGCCATATTCGCCCTGAGCCAGCACAAGATTGAGGTGGTGAAGTACTCTCTCTTGGGCTCCGTCCTCTCCAACCTCCTGCTCGTTCTCGGCACTTCCCTGCTGTGCGGCGGCCTCGCCAACCTCCGGAAGGAGCAAAAATACGACCGGGTAAGGAAAAAGGATTTAACTGCTTGATCGAGCGTTTGAATGTTGCTTGTGTCGTCGTCCGAGCGACAACAATTGACGAGTTCGACTTGGGGTGGACAGCGACAAGCTGATGTGAACTCCCTCTTGCTGTTGCTCGCGTTGCTGTGCCACCTGCTGCCGATGCTGCTCCGGTGCGCCGGCGCAGGCTCGGCCTTGTCGACGGTGGATGCGACGCTCAACCTCTCAAGAGCGAGCAGCGTGGTCATGCTCGCCGCTTATGTTGTCTACATCTTCTTCCAGCTCGTGACGCATCGGCAATTGTTCGAAGCACAGGTCGGCAAGCCATTCACCAGTCATTTTACCCTTTATACTAATATGGATGATGCTAAATTGATCTAATCACCAGGACTCCGATGAAGAAGATGACACAGCTTCTGGTGAAGAGGCAGTGATAGGGTTTTGGAGTGGATTTGTTTGGCTGGTAGGGATGACCCTCGTCATCGCTTTGTTATCGGAGTATGTCGTCGACACAATTGAGGTAACTATGTTGTTAGATTAATTGCTTCCGAAGCGATTAAGGAAACTGTCTGAACACGAGTAAGTCCGGCATTCGCCTAATTATCTTGCCAGGCGGCGTCGGCTACGTGGGGCCTATCCGTGAGCTTCCTCAGCATAATCCTGTTGCCGATCGTCGGGAACGCGGCCGAACACGCCGGAGCGGTCATATTCGCCTTCAAGAACAAGTTGGTGAGTGTTCAAATTGATCGAGAGAGGCCGATCCGGCGGTGAATTATCGAGCTTTTCTTGGTTTTGTGCCGAAAGTACTTCTTTCGATGAATAATGTGAACTTCTCGCGATCGATGCGATGACAGGACATATCTTTAGGCGTCGCCCTGGGCTCGGCGACTCAGATCGCGATGTTCGTGGTGAGAATTTATGAATTTTACGTCCGCGGATTAGACCCGTTTTTTTTTTTTTTAAATTACAACAACAAGCTCTAATTAAACTTTGAATTTCGATGATTTTCAGGTTCCTTTATGTGTGGTCGTTGCTTGGATAATGGGGATTGAGATGGACCTCAATTTCAACCTTCTTGAGACTGGCTCTCTTGCTCTATCCATCATCGTCACAGCTTTCACTTTGCAGGTTTATTAATATAATTAATGTAATTTTAATTTTTGTTAACATAAGTATTTTTATTATTATCAATCATTTAATTAAATCATTTATTTAAGGGATTTTCGATTTTTATTTTTTCCATGGACGCAGGATGGAACTTCCCACTACTTGAAAGGATTGGTTCTCCTGCTTTGCTACGTAGTGATTGCAGCATGCTTTTTTGTCTTACGAACGCCCCTGAGTGAGTACTATTTTCATTTTTTTTTATCTATGCTCTCGCTCTTCTTTAAAATTATTTAAAAAATAAGATTTATGACGCTAAAAATCTAATTTGGACAAATATTTTGTTTAGCAGATCAACCTAACATGAACAACTTGGAGCTCAAACTACCGACTGAAGCAGTTTTCGGAGCTTAAACCAGTAAGTGCAAATTTCACATTCAAACTCTTCGTAAGTTCCGGCGAAACGAGACCGATCACGGGCCAGTTTTTGACGCAGAGTCCGGGGCACCCGATCGATGAAGGGTGAATGAGAAGTTACCGAAACCGGGGATTCGTCGAGAGGCGAGGAGGATTTATTATTCTTTCAATTGCGTGGTGTCGATTGGTTTATTTCAGTTCGGTTCGGTTCGATTGCTCCGGAGGAGTTCCCGGGAGTTTTGCTTTATAAGCCTTTTTTTCCATCTGAGAGTTCGTTCATTGGTCTGGATGGAGGTGTGGTCCAAAGGAAGATGGGATTCGTGGCCTGTGGTATGTATATGTATGGACCATTTAGGGTTTTTGGTTGAGTGGAAATTTTTGTTCCTCACTTCAACTTGGGGTGATGTGGCAATGCAAAAATGGTGAATAAACTATAGTCAATAAATGGAAGTCTCTTCCCGTTTGTTATTTTTATTTTTAGTTCATCATGTCAAATCTTTAAAGAGTTCATTATCTAATGTTCTTGATGCAACGTTGTTACATCACTTCGACATGGTATCAAAGTTAGTTCTACTCTAATTTATTTTCTCGCGAGCACAGCCCCCTTATCGTCAGCACGAGAGATAGGGTTTTAAAGCATCTTAAATTATCTAACTCGGAATGTTTGCGAGTCGAAGAATATCAGCGCCCCTTTCGCGCGCCCATAAATGAGGTGATTACAATTGACGATAAGGGAAATAAGTTCGAATCCATGGATTAGATCACATTTGGTTATCTTTTTGAAATGAAATAAACACACATCCCCTTGAAAATGTACGCCATCATCATAAGAAGATAAAAACAAATAATTCAGACTTGGATTCCGATGATTTTATTTTGAGTAATCAAATAAGACCTAGAAAATCATGTATTATGAAATTATCCAAAAAGTCATAGGATTTGTTATACGGCTGTTAATTTAGTTCTAAATTTTTGAATTTGATCAATTTGGTTCTTACTTATGTGGCATGACTAACCATACGGATCCTTACTTATGCCTCATCGGCCATCGCCAACTCTCCAGGTGAATCCCGCCGGCCCTTTCGGGGAGATGAGCAGTGACAAAGTATGAAAAGTCAAAAAAAATTAACAAATTGGAAAAATCCTTCTTGTGAAGTGGTTTATGACCAAAAACGACTAAAAATCTTCAAAAAATTCAGAACTAAATTGTTTAAATTAAAACATTTAGAATTGAATTAACCACCATACAAAAGGTTAAGATTTTTCGAACAATTTTTCCATGTAATATAAGTAACCCTATGAAGCATCGACACGGAGATGTGCGTGTTGGACACGTTGCGTTCAACATGCTCGGACAAGCGGTCAACACGTGTCATGACACGCATGTCGGGCGTCCATTTAACTTGTAAGCTTCCGGGTCTCATTCTTGACTTCTTAAAGAGAATTAATGTTTGTCACCCATCCTCGCGACCAGCGTGGGACTCATTTCCCACGTCGTTGGTCTTGAAAGCTCGTTACTTCTGTGCTTAATTGGGACTGACTTTAAAAGGGTCAGAAGTACAGGACGCTACCGAAAGATTAGCAAGATCCTTCCTTTCCCATCAAACACTAAATCTATTGGTTGAACACAAAACTTCACCCGACTGCTGCTACGGAAACCCAAAACTCCCCATCAACAGAAACAAAGAATGCACGTCCAGAGCTATGAAAAATAGCTACGAGTCCCTATGCTATTGCCGGTTCAATGGTTTTACCTCTATCTGTCGAGCCATCGACGGCTGCGCTCAACTTTTCGAGGCGTACATCATAGTCGACAGGGTACGGTGTTCCGCCAAGGCCGTCCACATAATCTGCAAATGCCAGACTCTTGGTGGAGAAGTTGAGGCAGGGAGCATAAGGCTCTCGGCTGAAAAGAAAGAGGAAAGAGCAGCACAACAGAGAGAAGAACGAGAGAGCTCGTTGGGGGCCGGGGGCTCTTGGGCAAAAGGGTGAGCAAGAGACCCGTAATACATGTGCCCAACGTCCGTCTGAGAAATTTCTCTTCACCAGCAATGACTTTTGTATCAAATTAATTTGATTAAAAAGAATCGTAAAAATGATAATTTATCATATTATAAAACGTGTCGAAATTCTTTATTTTTTTAGAATGACGTGCAGGTGTCGTGTCGTGTTACATGTCACATGTCGATGTCGGTCTACTTTTGGCGTAACCGCACACACAAACAAAAGAAAAAATCATCTATTACACTTGATTTGTGGGACGGTATGCTTTATGTACGCTAATGCCCCTTACCAGTACCTTATTTCTTATGAGGAAAACATCTTGTGCGACAACGTTTTATATTTTAGTCAGATAGAAACTAATGTAATTACCCAAGAAAATGACTAAGCTAAAATGGCAATATATATATATATATATATATATATATATATATATATATATAAAAGTTAGGTTAAACTAAAAGTCAAAAAGTGTAGTCAAGCAGTTCTCGCGTATAAATATTTTAATGGACTAAACACAATAAGGACCGTGTTACATTTCGAAATGCCCGTTACCCTAAAAAACCTTTAATCTTAGCCTCAGTTTCAATTTTACCCTAAATAACTTTTTATCTCAAAAAATATCTTCAACTTTTATGTCCAGCCCGATTCTACCTTAAATTTTTTTTGTCTCGTAGAAAAACCCCACATTTAAGTTCGGTTCCAATTTTACCCTAATTTTTTGTTGTCTCATAAATCCCCTCCATCCAAGATCGCCCTTAGTGTCTTATGTGGCATTTTCAATTCATTGCCGTAGTCTTTCCTCAAATTTCAAATCCAGCAAGATGTCTTTTGGAGATGAATTTTCATGTGAGCCCATATAATGTCTTTTCGGAGATGAAGTTGGGGTAAAAACTAGAGCAATTAGTGTTGATTTTCTTCGGTTGCTCTTACTCTTAAGAAAGTCTTCCTTCCATCTCGCTTGAAAATCTTTGATTTTGCGCTCGGTCTTCAATCTCATGTACTCAAGAGTGTTCCATCTCTCACGATTGGAAAGCTCGTGCTCGTGATGCTCGAATAGTTCGTACTTGAAAGTTTTCTATCTCTCGGTTTTCAACGAGTAATATTGCACATATGACCAAATGAGGTAGATTTGTAACTCAAGTAAAAGTTGGTGGTTCTTTATGAGAGAAAAAAAGTTATGGTCAAATTGGGATAGAATTGGAACGTGAGCTAAAGTTTAAAGGTTTGATGACAAAAAAAAAAAATTTATGGTGCACTGGACGTAAAGTTGAGATTTTTTAAGATATTAGGCTCATTTCAAAAATTAAGAATAAAGGGAGGGCTCACTTTCAAATATCTTTATAATTGTCCTCCTTTATTTTTGGGTTGCGCTTTTTCTACTTTTAATTTGGCTTAAACACTCCTTTTTCACAGTGTACTGATCATATTACCCTTACTTTTTCCTCCTTTAGATTATTATACCTGAAAGAGTCCAATGTGGGGCCCATTTGAGGATTTTTTTTTATTAATTTCTTATTTTTCTTCCACTTTCCTTTTTTTCTTTGTGGTTTTGCCAGTTGTAGATGCATTGGTGTTATCCTCTTCAAATTTAGGTCTTTGCTCGCATTGCTCGTGAGCTCGAGCGGCTCGATCCATCTGTTTCGATTCTCATAAATCATTGCGAGAATATCGTCGGAGAGAATTACAAGGCCCTCTCGCAACTGGTAAATTTGAGTGATCCTAAATTCCTATCGAAATAAGAAGCTACGATTTAAAAAGACTTCGAAAATTCTTGCTGCAGGTGACGGAATCCACTCGTTGACTCAATTGGTGATGGAATTCAAACTTCCCTCGCCAATTGCGGGGAACTCTCTCTAGCATCTTGATAGATCATCTCGCAACTGGAAAATGTGAATGTTCCGAAGTTGTACTTCGAAAGCCTCAACTCCAATAATCTCTCGATGTATCTGGTCTCAATCTAATTATCGTGGTTAATCCTCACTCAACGCTAAGGCTAAGCTCTACAAGAAAGTCCCGCTTTTCTACCTATTCCTCGCCAATAATGTGAACTACACAATGGAAAAGGCGAGATCGACAAACCTCAAGCACCCGCTCGTCCGAGTAGAGCAAGGTCCTTTGTCGCTTCCCGAGGTGGCACCGAGGGACGATCGCCGAAGGCGGCGAGGGCGTGTCTCTAGAGGCTCAACGCGTTTGAGGAGGAATACTAGAAGTAGATCTCATGGACTATGCTAGACAAGAAACCGAGGGAGGAGATCAAGCTGTCCATCTTAGAGAAGCTTGTGCCGACAAAGGGGTGGTTTTGCTAGATGAGTCGGGGGCTTTATGGGCCGACGACGAGGCAGAGAGGAAGCTCGTGAGGTTCACGTGAGGCCACTCGGTTAGTGTAAATGGAGGTCTCGGAGGAGGAAGATGAAGAAGGGTCGACAACACGCTTCAACACAAGTGAGATCAAGAAGAAGGAAAGCAGAAGAAGCAAATAAAAAAAAAAAAGGAAAGCAAAAGAAGCAATTAAAAAAAAATCCCCAAATGAGCCTCAGGTCGAGGAGTAATATGATCAGTATACCGTGAAAAGGTAAGTTTGAGCCATACATGAGTGAAAATAATGCCGCTTTATTTTTTTCCAAAGACATCGAGTTATCTTATCTTATGCTTCCACATAGATTTAGATTGTGCACGAATTAATTTTTTTTTAAAAATAACCTTATACAAACTAGTATTTCTTTTTTGTTGCTTTGTCGTGACAAAATTGCTTTTCTTGTCGAATCAGACACTATCAATTTAGTTTTTTTTTCTTCTCGGTTGATTCAACATGATAATGCTCGGCCCGTGCCACGTGGCACAACTATGGGAAGGGGACCAGGCGCATAATCACAATTAATTAGGAAGGATTAATAAATAAGGAAAATTTTGACCAAAAAAATAATAATAAGGAAAATTGATTACAAAAAAAATATATAATAAAAGGACGATTTCTGCGCCTTCCTGCCGCTTGTTCGCTCCCTCGCACTCTGCAACTACCCCTCTCTCTCTCTCTCTCTCTAATTCTCTAGCTCTGTCTTCCTCGGGCTCGCTGCCTTATCTCTTCTTTGCTTTCTTCACCCGGCACTGCAAATCTCTCTCTGTGAATCCCATTTTCCGTCCCCATGAGGGAAGAGAAGGGCGTGTTGGTGTGTCGCAGCATCCCGAGCCTTAGGGCCTCCCATTTCGCCGGCGACGCGGCGACGGCGGAGGACCAGGGGCCGCCACTGTGGAGCCAGTCGCGCATGTGCCTGAGGGGCGGGGACTCGGGCGGTGGCGGCGGTCTCGGTGGGTTCGCCTCGCTCTCGGTGGCGGAGAAGGAAGAGCGGCGGCGGCGGCGGAGGGATTGCGAGCCGACGCCGGCTCAGCTCCTGAAGCATCCGCTGGCGATGGTGGCTTATGTGCCGAAAGACGTGGCGCTGTTCCTCGCCGGGGCCATCGCAGGTGCCGCCGCGAAGACCGTCACGGCTCCGCTTGACCGTATTAAGCTTCTAATGCAGGTTTGCTGCTTTCTTTTATTTGTTTTCTGCTTCCATTGCTTTTGGCGATCTTTAGATTTAGTGGCACTTCCTTTGGTTCAGGAGGATAAATTTGGCCTCGTATGTTTTGATTCGAGGAAAGTGAGTGACTACTGATAATTTGAATTTCGGATTGTTGTAGGGGAATAAGCTGCCTTAACTACGGAAATCGAAAACTATAATCTTCAAATGTTGTTCTTTTTTATTTTTTTTTGTTACTGATTTACGTTCTTGATGTCACCGGCTTATTCCGCAACCATTTGGTTCGAGTGAATTCAGCTACTGTTATGCCGCGGCCTTGAGAAGTGATGTGTTTTGAGGATACGTTGCTGGACTGCATATTGGAATGATTCTCTTCCTTGGGATATTTACGCTACAAAACAGGGTTGTGAAGAATAATATAGCAAATGCAGGACTTGCTACTCCACTGAGGCCGTTTGGATTTTTGGATCGGTTGCCTTGATTTCTTAATTTAGGGTCATCCTCATATGAGTGTATGTTCCTTTGGAGTGGCGAATGAATGTTTCTTCGGGCTATCAAATGCTTTAACCGGAAGTGTTGGAATTGTCTCTTTGTTGTGCTTGCTCTTTGAGTATCACTTATTCATAAGGATAGTTTCTTGAACTCGGGGCTCACTAGACTCTAGTGGTTTTGCTGCCTTTGACAGACTCATGGGGTGCGAGTTGGACAGCAAAGTGCAAAGAAGGCTATTGGTTTGGCCGAGGTACGATATGCTCCATCAAACACCTGTTGATGAAATGTTAACAATTTCATATAGCCTAAATCTTTTTCCTGATTTTTTTAATCTTGATAAGTTGAAACAGTAGTTATCTCATTTGGAGTTAATATCCTTGAAAAACAGTTTTTGGAAAGTGGTGAGAAATCTTCTTTTGGAGAGTAGTATAACATTATCTATCTCAGCATTAAGTTGCTTTGTCTTCATACTAGAGGACCGAGTGCCCAGTGCAACCTGTGGAACTTTGATAAAAGAAAAAGGTTCTTTTAATGTTTGACGGTCTTATAAATCAGATAAGATACGCACCAAACTTAACAAGTTATCCAAATTAAGATTGTTTGCATTTGACGATGCATGCAGTGTGTCGTGCATTTGAGTCTTTGACTCACCGGCAAATTTCCATATCAAGGCATTTAACGTATTTGATGCCATACTTACGATTTTTCTTTTATATAATTCTGGAGTCCTTTAACAAGATATTCGCTCTTACGTCAATTAACCAACCAACTTGTTTGTGGATTGTTCTCATCGACTTCCCTTCTAGTACTATTCTTTTCTAAGCATCACATAAAAACTCTGTCAAATTCTTTCACTGGAATTGTAAAATGAGATATTAAGATTTTCATGTCACATAAAATGAGGCTGTATCATTCAACGAAATTTAGGTATCCTATCTTGTGAAGTTGCACCATAGAGCTTTTGGTAATTGGTCAAAATAATTTGATGCTGAAGATGAAATAAAAAGGTGTTTTGGCCCAAAATCCCAATTATATCATGGAAATTCAAATAAGTAGAATTGGCTACTTCTTCTAGACTTTGAACACCCATCTTTGATTTGACATTGTCTATGGAAATCTTTCTTTTTCTTTCCCATCCATTACCTAGTAGATACCCAATAATTTTTAATGCAGGCTATCGCAATGATAGGCAAAGAAGAAGGAATAAAAGGTTATTGGAAGGGCAACCTCCCGCAGGTTTGTTGGCTTTGTAACTCACTATTGGTTCATAAAATTCTATTTGCGTACGTTATGCCCTTGTCATAATGTTCCAGGTGATAAGAATCATTCCATACAGCGCCGTCCAGCTTTTTGCTTATGAATTTTACAAGGTATGTATGAAGCCAACTCGTCTTACCCCTTCCCAAATCAGCAATGGAGAAGTTAGTGCATATGGCATGACACTAATGCCATATTCTTTTGGTTCTTGGAATAGTAGAAACTCTTTAAGGGAAAAGATGGTGAACTCTCTGTTGTTGGAAGACTAATGGCTGGTGCTTGTGCTGGCATGACTTCTACCTTTGTAAGTATGCAGAGCCTCAAGAAAAGCTCAGTTTTATTGGGAGTTTCTGAAAGTTATAATCTGTCTTTCCAGTAAGGGTTCTATTCCAGTTACTGTTAAAAATGAACATAATGTAGGTTCTCTTAATTTTTATTTTTATTTTATGTGACAAAATCAGTGTAAGGACTTCCATCTACTCCTCCCGTGTAGGTCACCTATCCATTGGATGTCCTACGCTTGCGATTAGCAGTGGAAACCGGACATAGAACGATGTCACAGGTATATTCAATCTCTTTAGCGATACAATGCAGATTGCAGAGATTACCTCTCACTACAGATGTTGGCTGAATCTTATTCTTTTTTTTTTCTCTAAGGTTGCCCTGAGCATGCTGAAAGAGGAAGGGTTGGCATCATTTTACAAAGGTCTAGGACCTGCTCTAATAGGAATTGCTCCTTACATTGCAGTGAACTTCTGTGTGTTTGATTTGTGAGTGCTCTCATGTTGCTTTTTATACTCTGTTGAATCATGTATCCTCAATGTATGCCAGATTGAGTTGATACTTTTGATGGATAACAGGATAAAAAAGGCATTGCCAGAGGAATATCAAAAGAGAACTGAAGCATCTCTTGTAACAGCATTGCTCTCAGCTGGCCTTGCCACTATAACGTGTTATCCCCTAGACACTGTCAGAAGACAAATGCAGATGAAGGGGGCACCTTACAACACAGTTCTGGATGCTTTTCCAGGTGATTTGATCCTGGCAGCTTGTCATCATCAATCAGTTCTCAGCATCAGAGCGACATCACTTATAGGATAAACACAGTAGCTGATCTGAATACATGATTGCTAACAAGGATGTTGCACCAGTGATAGCGAATGTCATCCCCAATATGATGCCTTCTTTGTTGATACCTTAGTTATGATGTCATGTGAAAGATTGAATTCTTTCCCCTTGTCAGAATATCAGAATCTGCATTTGGCTTCTAGTGGATTGACAGATATGATTAAGGAGGATTCATTTTCTAGGCTCTGATATAGCATATTTTGAGTGCAGATTCATTCGTGGGGTTTTCGATTAGGCATGCTCTCAAGAGATTTTAATGTCTAATTTAGTTTTTCTGTGTCATCTAATAGCATCTGTATTGTTTGTGCAAGCACTTGTGCATTTGCTTTCTTTATATGAATCTCGATTCGTTTCTTCAAGCAGGTATTATTGAACGGGATGGAGTGATTGGCTTATATCGAGGGTTTTTGCCAAATGCATTGAAAAACTTACCAAACAGCAGGTTACTGTGATTCCTCTTGCCTCCTCTTCTTCCTGAATTCCTGTTCAGAGTTTCTCCGCCATTGTGTTTTGTGAATCCTGGGACTAGGGAAATGCATTAAATTTCAATTGGAATTGTCAATTTTTCAGCTTTGTTGGCCTTATATGGCTGGCCTATAAATGATGACAACTGCAGGAAAGTATCAACTGGGGTTTTATTAGAATCTTAAACATCTGTTCTTTGCTTCTTCTGTAAACTCGTTCACTTGAGAGAATTTTCTTATCTGTGAGGAGATGCAGACAAGTTAAAGTGATTTTCTTTGATGGAATTATTCGTGCCCTTTTTGTTTTTTGTATTGTTGTTTTGTTTTTCCTTTGTGTGTTGTCTAGAAGATAGCTATTTGAAGTTCCAAGGGCTAAATGTTATTCGGCTGCTCCTCCTTTGTCCTAGTTGTTCTCCCACTCCGATGAACCCAACTCAAGTTTTTGGCCTCAGCCATTTTTCATGTAGGTAGCAATCACGTTTCCTTGTTTTTGGAATGCTCTGGTGCCCTCTCAGTACTTTCAGTGTGCATATCAATCTTTTGTGTTGAAGCCTCGTGTTGGACCATGGAAATTGCAAGATTTGTCAAGTTGTCATACATATGTGCATGATTTTAACCTGCTTGCTTGCATGCATACTCATGTCCTTACGCTAATCTCCGTTTACATAACACTGAACATGTTTGCCCATCTTGCCTTGTTGCAGCATTAGGCTTACGACATATGATACAGTCAAACGCTTGATTGCTGCCAGCGAAAAAGAGCTCGAGAGGATTACGGAGGAAAACCGCCAGAAACAAAATGGAGCTGCCGCCAACATCTAAAAGATCCAATTCTTTCGGTCATAATTGTTTTCTTCCGTCAAAATATTGATTTTTGCCGGTTCATCTCCGGCTTTCTCACTAAAAGGGATCCTTTAGAAGTCATCGTTCAAGCTGGTCGACGAGCAATTTTTCATTTCTTTTTCTTTGAGCTTGCATCGGCTGGCGTTATTTTGGTATTTACCCGTCATTGCGTCTCTATGGTATACTCATCTCTTAGAACCCAGCTTCATGGGTTACTTGCAGGTCAATCATGCGTCCCCCTTACCTCTGCTGATGATTGCTTGATTAGTTTCCATCAATTCTACAGTTTCAAAGACGCGATACTTTCTCCAATGATGATTGCTTGATTAGTTTCCATGTCCATCGATTGAATGCCGATATTCTTTTCGGCGGGTCCAGAATATTGAGAGGATACATCTTCTTACAAAGGGGGCATGGCGTTTGATTGCTTGATTAGTTTCCATGTCCATCGATTGAATGCCGATGTTCTTTTCAGCGGGTCCAGAATATTGAGAGGATACGTCTTCTCACAAAGGAGGCATTGCGTTTGCTACCAAGTCTACAGGGGACCAGCACTACGGGATGATTTAGTAAGAACAGGTGTTTTCTACTACTGTTTCTTATTTGATCGGTTCGCCATTGGATATCTATCATCAGCCGAAAATTGGGAGAACTATGTATATGCATTTCGACATTTGTATAGAATGACTGTAGAACTGACTCTAATTGGAAGGATGTTTGACTCCGGAGCTTGGAGAAGTGCCCAACAATGGTTTGGTTTGTGGAGTTGATATCTAAGAACTGCTCTTGATTAATGTTATGCAATTTGTTCAGAGGTTTGCTTAAAATCAGTATGATGAAAATTGAACTGCCAAAACAACCGACTTGTTTAGTATTTAATTTCAGTCCTGCCAAAATTTTAGATATTATTCGAATTTCAAATATGTAAATCTAAATGCCGAAGTTTGTATGTCGTGGAGGGAAAAGTGGCAAAACAATTTTAAACTTATTCTATTTGTATCAATTCAATTTTAAATATTTTAATTAGATCGATTTAGTTCTAAATATTTTTGTGTTGACATTAATTGAGTTTATTCGGCTAATTTTGATTCGAAATCGATGACGTGGATGTCACGTCATTCGATGTGGCATGAACGATACTAACATTGACATGTTTTAAGAATTTTCGTAGAAATGCATCTTTAGACATATTGGCATATTTACACATTTGTTAGGAGGACATTGGTACAACTTCTTTTTCCTTTTATGAAAACTATATATAAAAAAAAAAAGTCCCCAAGAGTGGATCTTGTCTTAATTACAATCTTCAAGGCCGCGTTTGGTGGGCCGGATAAAACTCTGGATAAAATAAAAGTTGTCCTATCCGATGTTTGTAATGACGCAAAATCCGGATATAATCGGATATAGTCCGGATAAAAAAAAATCTCACTTAAGGGGTGAAATAGATTTGGATAGAATATGTGAAATTAGAAAAATAATAAAAATAAAATTGGAAACTAATTTCAGAATCTGGGAAAAAGCTTTTGTCATCCCTGTAGCTTTTGCTGTCTCTTCCCATTGTCTCTCTCCCTCTTTTTCTTCGATTTTTTTTTTTTTTATAAACTCTGTTCAATTGACGACTCAGCCACCACCACACGAAATAAGAGCATCACAAGGTCGAGGTTGTTCAAGACCAACTTGACGATTCTGAGGGGTCACCACCGTGTGCGTGAGCGTTATCGGAGGAGATAAGGACGTGGAACAACTCCAACAACGTCACGGCTTGGGTCGCCGGTGGAGGACACGAAAGTTGCAGGGCAGACCAAATCATGGGTTCTTAGGTCCATCCTAAGCACGGAGACTTTTGATTAAAGTTTTCCGAAGACGGCGTCGTGACCGATGGTCCTCGTCCGGGAGGTCAATGTGGGTAGTGGCGGCAGACGACCATGGGTGATCATGGGCGAACAAAGGAAAGAAGTGTTGGGGTGTAACCCATATTTCTCCAAAGTACGTGAATTAGATAGGGCTTTTTAGGACTTAAGCCCGTAATTTTTCATTAATAATTCGGGCTTAAGCTCATGAATAACTAACATTACATATACTTCTTATAGTGAAATCTAGTTTGAAGATGAACCAAGATTAAATCTCGTGTCTCGATTTATCTTTCTCGCTTTACGTTTTATTTTGACTTGATTGTGCACCGAATTCTAATACACGAGAGAGTCTCTCTGTGAGCGTCTCCGATTCCTCTGTTTTCAGTTTTTTCTTTTCACGCCCTTCAAAGTTGCAAATTGACATCTGGACTTGCTAAAGTTGGAATTAACCATCAATGAAGAGTTGGTGTAGGATGGATTTAGAGATGCAGTGGCCTTCTCTCGCGAACGGGATACGGGAGAGAGGATCTTCTTCCGGTCATTAGTGAAAGAGCGAAGGTGTGAAGAGTGAAGGAGGCACAAGGATGATCAGAAAGAGAGAGATATTTAGAGGATTTTCAAAAGATAACCATCCAGGTTACACCAAATATAAGATAGGATTTTTTTAGAATCCAGAAGATATTGAAAGGATTTCTAATCCTATCTTATCCTATTCTATCTCAATTCAAGTCCGAACGATCAGTGGATAATTTAATGCATCTGACGTGGCATTTTTTCTCCCGATGGCTAAGGGTATTTTTTTTTTCCATTTTTCTTTTCCTCGGTTTTCCCTTTCAGTCGGTGAGCTGGGAGTGTGTTTCATGACTAAGGGTGAGAATGACATTCTCTTTCTTGGTTCTATTTCTATTTCCTGGGGGAGTTTCTAGTAGAGGCACGCATTCAATAATAGCACAAAATTTCTCTTCTCGAAACAGATATTTATTTAATAGCAACATAAGATTTCTACAGGTTGCCGATCGGCGAGCCTTGGCCGGCAGCTCCTATTTGAATGGCTAGAGATCGGAGATCGGCGACTAGGGACCGGAGAATGGCGGCCGGGGATTGGAGACCGGCGGGCAACCGACGACAAGGACATGAGAGAAAGAAGACCCTATGCAAGAGAGAGGGAGTAAGCAATGAAAAAAATTCTTATTTCTGTTTTGTTGTAGAAAACTTATTTCTATTTCAAACCTATTTATGAGCCATAAATTTATCCCGTAAATAGAAAAATGAAATTGAGCTATCAAACGGATTTCTATTCCAAACATATTCATCCAAATATAAAAATCAAAAAACGAGGAAATAGAAATCATGGGTGTCCTAAGTTACCCTCGAGGACCTTAAATAATATTAAGTTTAGATGCTTTTTTGAGAATAAGATTTTTTAAGTAGAAGTCCTAAAATTTATTGTGAAAGTGAAATTGAATCCTAACGCGAGTTTTACGCAATCGATCGGATCATATAGATATCCCTTCAACACAACATAGGTCATCGAAAGGATCTCGGATACCCACCAAGGCACGAAAGCTAAGATCTTTCGGAAAATGAATTTCTATTCGAAGAGTGCATAATCACATGGATAAGCTCACACTAACCCTTCATTTTGGAATCCAATTCAAAATTTTCCTTGGGAGGTATAGGAGAGCTATTATATTAAGAGCTTTCTTTCCTACTCGGCTTAGGTAATAAGTTAGCTACTTTCAAAAAGTGCAATCGAATCATAAAACTTGTCAAATTGCCATACAATAGAATCCTTCCGTTAACTCCATCAATTTTGATTATCGAAAAATGCTAAAGTGAATTTTTTTTCAATGTTTTCTCTCTTCTACTTGACGATGATATGATTAAAACGATGTCGTTTGGATCTAAATTTGATTTTTTATTTAAATTAAATTAAAAATAAATAAAATAAATTTTTTAAATAAAAAGAAGAAAGAAAACAAAACCAACAAATACACGTGGTGGTTCCACGGAATCGGCGATTTCGATTCCTCCAAAAGGTGGAACGGCGGTTCGCTTCGGTTCCGTTTTTCAAATTTAATTTTTAAAATAATAAATAATAAAATAAACATAAAAAATTATAAATTATAATCAAATTGTACATTGTAATAAAATTTAGAAAAACAAAAAAGAGAGAGGAGGAATGGACTTGAACTTAATGAATTATCATTAAGCGCCTACATATCTTCTTGGAGATTTAGAAGAATCAAAGCTCATGTAGTTCTTTTACCTTTGATAACTCCAACTTACCTCATCGTCAATCGTCGCTACCGGTTGTGGTACCCGTGGTGGTGGTATCTCCACAATTCTCACAAAAGAATTCGTGTTCTCGATCCAGCTCTTAGTGTCGAAATCTAGCTTTCGTCAATCGTCGACACAAGCTTGAGCTTCCACGGACTCCGGACTTAATCTTGCACGGCGAGAGTCCAAAACTAATCTTCTAGCGCTAAATGCTTGTTCCACCGCAACTATTAAAGAATGAGTTACTAATATCCGGCAAGCGATGAGGGCGAGAACCGGGCAATCGTTTAAGTGACTCTTCCACCACTCGAGGATTTAGATATCATCTTGTGTTCGGCATCACGAAACTCAAATTGAGTGGTTAAATATTTTTCTAATTCGAAATACTACCTGTTGCCCTTTTTAATTTTTTTTGTCTACTCGTAAGCATATCGTACCCTTTACTAAGTGAACTACCAGCCTTCTTTTCGTGAGACAAGTAAATTGTAAAGATCCACAATCACTTAAACCATATCTACCACAAAATTCTCCATATAATATTACTATAGATTCTTTAACATCTCCTTGTATAATTGAAATATCTATTGTATCTTGTAAATGTAAACAATCATAATAATATACATTTAGATAATCTAAGCAAACCATCTAATTTAATACGTGAATAAAAAATAATACCAACTAAATAGACAAGAAGAATTTTGAAATAATAATACAACTATTTTTCTCGCATTACTAAAATAGTCCGACTTAATTCAAGTATCTTTTTCATATTCGCTAAAAACATTACCAATATTAACACATTCTATTAAAAATAAATGCGTAGTAGGATAATAAATACCAGGATAAAGCATTAGTAGCATGATTAAAAATTTTCAAAAAATCTAAAAAAATTTTGCAAACGTCCAAATGTTGAAGAAGTAAAGTAATTTCGAAAATATTTTGCGAAATAAACATACACAATAAATATTTGTAATCAAAAATTTGTGAAGCAACTCATAAGTAAAATTCCAAAGAGTTGGAATATCTTTTGGAAACCTTTTTGCCCTTCTCCCATGTTATTTACAAAATTTTTCCCATACTTTCATAAAATGGGCACGACTTTATAAAAATTTAATTGCACCTTTTATTAGGGCGAGAGAAGTCTCAAGAGTTCGTAAACCATCTTGTACACATAAATTTAAAACATGACAATCACATCTAATGTGAAAAAATTATCCACCAAAAGAGGGTTTGCAAATATTTTCTAATTTAGAAATGGAAACGGTATTTGCGGCGGTATTATCAAAACTAATTGAAAATACTTTATTTATCAAAGTATATTCTTCTAAAACTTGCCTAATTATTCTATAAATTTTATGAGCCAAATGTTTTTCATCAAAAACTCAATACACACGTCCATTGAATTCGAAAAAAAATTTGCTAAAGTTTTTTTTTGTTTTTTATAAAGATGCAAAAGTTCGAGTTTAAGAGTACTTTTCGAGAATAATTGGTGGTTGCGGAATCAACGCAAGATTTATCAAATATTTCAAATTAAAATTTTCACCAAGTAGTAAACGGAGCATGATCAAGGGCAACATATTCAGCTAATGTTTGTTGAATTCGAAATATCACTCCAAATATCACTACCTAAATGCACACGTCCATTGAATTCGAAAAAAAATTTGCTAAAGTTTTTTTTTGTTTTTTATAAAGATGCAAAAGTTCGAGTTTAAAAGTACTTTTCGGAATGGTTGGTGGTTGCGGAATCAACGCAAGATTTATCAAATATTTCAAATTAAAATTTTCACCAATAGTAAACCGAGTATGATCAAGGGCAACATATTCGGCTAATGTTTGTTTATAAAGTGTATCGGTGTAATGGAATAAAGGATGAGTATTAGGATTGGCGTACCCGAAAACTTGTTGTTGCCTAGTGTCAATCCCCGCTTGCGTTGGATGTTTTTTCGTTAGATGCCAACGGAATGTTCCGTAACCATCTCCTTTGGTAAATTTATATGTCTGCGAACAATATTTACAATTTATATTGTACTTACCTTCGCTTTCATCATATACCTTGTCGAAGATACCCACAAGTCGGATATACTCTCTCGTCCCTTCTATTCCGGCTCATTTCTCGTTGACGTTTTTCGACACCGGTAGGAGGATAAAAACTTTCTTATGTTTGGGCGTGTTCGACATTTGGAATGGGAATAACGTTGATATTATCGTCGTCGTCTTCCCAATATGTATACTCACGAGGATCATATTCGGGAATAGGATGTTCGAATCTCCTATCGTCATTTTGGCATTTTAAGTATTTCGCTTCCACTTGCCATTTTTGAAAGAATTGAGGCGAGATTGAGAGAATTGAGCGAATTGAGAGAATTAGAGAGAATTGTTGAGAGGATTTGTAAGAAAAATGAAAGGAAGATGATTGATATTTATAGAAAATGGGAGGGTTATTTAACTTTTAAAAAAATCATTTTTTTTTGCAGCCAAATGGCCGTTGCAATTGCAACGGCTCTTTGGGCCGTTGGGGGCCGGGAGGCCTTTTTTTTTTTAAATGGGTCGGAACAGGCGGTTCCGACAATTTATAAACCGTGGGCCCGGTCAACGGGCCGGTTCCCATTTGGCCATGTCTACCAACAAAGTCCTCGTTGCATCCGTCCCACCATTGCTAGGTAGAGCTTGTGATGGTAGGAAGTGGTCGTTGGGGTTCGTTGGGCCTAAGCCAAGGGCCAACGACCCAAGTTGCCGTTCGTTTTTTTTTTTTTTTTCTAAAGTAAATTTAAACAAAAATCATATTCAGACTAAAACGATCACGTTTTAGTCATGGTGAGAGAAAGTATTAAAAAAAAGCCACATCAACATTTTTTCGTTAACCAAATTAGATAGAATTAATGGGAATACTTGATTACACTAATTCGACAAGTTTTAGAATTTTTTTTAAAAAAAAAAAGCAACGTCAATATTTAATTACATTCTTTATAATTTTTAGAATTTAATTATATTTTCTTAATAAATTTTAAGACTTCGAATAAAAAAAATTTGCTCCGTGACACTCTTATTCAAAAATTTTCCAAATTTCTTTTTCTCAATCGATCTTTTACGTAGGAAGAGGATAATAACATCATTCCCCTTTCTCTGGTACGTCCCGAGTTCCGACCCACCATTTGGCTCCAAAGACGGACCCCAGCCGCATGTCTCAAACGGCGCACCTCTCGTTCACCCACCGCGCTTTCCTCTCTCGCCGCCGTCCCCGTCGGAGAAGGAGCCAACATGGAGCTGCCCCACGGCCTCTCCGCGCCTCTCGCGGCTCTCCACGCGCCGCGCAACCCGAAGACGCCTCCCTTCCCAGGTGAAGTTCGGAGGCCTGCTTCCCTCTCCCCCCCGCCCCCGCATTCCGTTTCGACGTGCCTGCGATCGGTGGCGACGGCTGGAAATGTCTTTTGACTGTGCGCCGGTTGTCTCCTGCTTGTTGCGATGGACTGACGTGTGGGCTGTTTCTTCTGGAAGCAGATGCGAGGCTCGGTCTCCCGTGGTTTTGGTGGAGAGATACGGCGACGGCACTGCCAAGAGGTCTTCGCCTGATCGCTCTCGTTGTTTGTATGCCCTTCTGTTTTTTCCGGATTTTCGATTAGTACTCCGCCATGGATTCGGACGAAAGCGCGCCCAAGCGATGACGATTTGCGGGCCTTGAAACGAAGGCTGGAATTAGAACTGAGCTCAAACGAGTTTCGGCTTATTAGACCAATCCCGCCACCCTTGCCTCATTCGTCATAGGGATTGATCGCTCTTGTTAAAAGTGCTTTTTGCCTCCCAAAGCTCTCTCGCTCGCGAGGCTCTGTGGAGCTCTCTGAGATGTTACAGAGCGAAATAGAGTCGAGATTAGGTTGATCACTCGGGAAGAAGGAAACAATGCCCTTCAAGTTCCGCCCTACAGTCTGATACATTTACATATCTCTTGGGTTTCTATTATCTGATCATGCTTCTGTGCTTGTTTTGCACTATTGGCGCTGCATGTGTTCAAACCTCAATCTCCAGCTAATTCAATGTCAAATGGGGTCGAAACTCTGAGGCACAAACAGTGTGCACTTATGAGTTGTGGCCGATGTCCTCCTCTTGCTGTTAGTCGAAAATGATCCACAATTTAGTAAATAGAGGAGGAAAAGAATGTTGTTCTCGATTTTGTTTTCATATTGCTATGTAATGATCGTGTTATATGTGAGGCACAAAGTTAACAGCTTCGCTGGCAAGTTAATATGGTTCTCGTATTTCGACTTTTATTTTACTATTCTCATGTATGCAGGTATACATTACATGACAACTCACTGTTGAAAATTTCTCTTAAGAAACATATATCAGAAGAAAATGAACTCGAGGACACACATTTTGCTGACCCCAAATTAGCCTTGCTCCCTGATTCTGTAAAAGATTTTATATTGCCCTCAGGCTTTCCTGGTGAGCAGCATCTGTTGTGTGGGTTAAGATTTCAATTGTCACGCTCTCTGCTTTTGGTGGTTTTTGTGTTCTTCGGTCTTTACTATTCTTTTTGTATGCTTTCTCATGTTCCTTGCAGAATCAGTTTCAGATGATTATTTGCAGTATTTGTTGTTACAGTTTCCCACAAATGTCACTGCATGGGTTTGTCATGCACTGGTCACCTCAAGTCTCCTAAAGGCATGTCACTGTCAATTGTCAAGTCTAATATTCTGCTTTATATTCAATACGTCTTATTAATTGTGTAGTTTCGACCATTGTCCGGTTCTGTATCATGCAATAGATTGTGGGTAAGGACATTACCTGTAGCACTATTGTGCAGGCCGTTGGTGTTGGCTCTTTCTCAGGCAGCACTGCTGCAGCTTCTGCTGCTGCCATTAGGTAACATTCACTCTCTCTCTTACACACACAGAGCAACATAGACATATGCATTAGGATACGACACAGACATGGTCATATACTCACAGAAAAGTAAACCCAGATGCATGCACATAATTATGCCCTGATGCTGTATTTGCACGTTGCACCCATACATATATTTGCTTCTCCTGCAGTAAATCTTTTTTATAAGTTATAGTCTATAATCTTCCGTTTCTACTTTCATGTGAATCAAAAAATCCATTTGTAGGAATGAGCTCTGCTTCTTTATCTGTTAATCAGATGGGTGTCAAAGGATGGCATTGGAGCTGTTGGCCGTTTACTTATTGGTCTGTATATCCCAAATTTAGCTTGAGGGTAGAATTTGTTTCCTTATTTGCACTAACAGCTGTTAATTTTCCAGGTGGCTGGTTTGGGAACCTCTTTGATGATGATCCGAAACAGTGGCGCATGTATGCAGACTTTATTGGCAGCACTGGAAGGTATTGTTCGGTGTATCCTACTTCAGTTATTTGGATATCAAATTTTGGTTGTTATGAGAAGACACTGTTAAATTTGTGCAGCATCTTTGATCTGACAACTCAATTGTATCCTGCCTATTTCTTACCGCTTGCATCTCTTGGTAATCTTGCCAAGGTAAATAATTAGCTTAAGCTTGCTGCAAATTTCTTTCCAAAAGGCATGGGGCTGTCACTATGCTTTAATTACTCTGCTGTAAATAAGCTTTAATTGGTGCACCATTTATATACCCTGTGACCTATCTGAAATGTTCCAAAGTAGGTATGGCCAAGATTTGGTGGGATATGAGACACATTACTCTTGAGTTTTGAATGTTGTTTATAATCTTTGAATCATACTTTTCCTTTGACTGGAATTTTGGCACGAAATCATAGGAAGGTTCAAATTCAAAGAACCTTATCTTACATATCAACATATAATGAACCTCATTTTATGAGAAGTCGGGGCCATAGATGACGGAAGGTGAGTGGCTTTCAAGGGTTAGATGTCCTGAATTATTGTTTCTCCTGAGTAGCCAGTGTTTCTTCAATGTTCAATCCACATACAGTGAAATATTTCTTTGGTGTACTGAACTGAATCTTTTGTACATTTTGCATTAGTCGATCCTACACATGAGTTATCTGGTAATAGTTAATTTGCTACAAGGTATGAGTATATTTGACGGTGAATATTGATTGGATTGCGGAGCTCTATATGCAGAATGAAGAAAGCCCTTGAACTAGAATTGACTGTGAGCTAGAATGCTATGAGTTTAGTGTAAGTGTTAGAGAGTGTTGAATCGGCCATCTTGATGTGGATAGCCCAAAGAAAATATAAGTAGCATGAAGAAGACAGTTTGGAAGCAAAAGAAAGATGGATAAAATGATTGGAAAGGGGTAAATTTCGACAAAGGGAATTTTTTTTTTTATTGCATCTTTGTTGAATATCATGCTCTTCAGACTTACATATGCAACCAAAGCAGACTAAAGTTAATTGAAACAGTCAAGTTAAGGGAAGGGAAAGGAGAAAAGGAAAAAGGATGCTGGCTTTTCTTGTCCTTGCTTACTGAACTCTTGGATGGTTCTTTCTTTTCCTTGCTTTTTCTTGGTGGTGGTAAGGGCTGAGTCCTTGTTGTTCCTAAAATTCAGAAAAATAAAAAAATCGGAATGCCAAGTTAAGTCTGCTCCTTTAAGATTAAAGCAAGAGTGCATGAATACATAAGGTGATTAAAAACAAAAAGCTGGGCTTCCTTGCAGTGGCACGAAGAGGTGTATTGGCTCTCCACATGCTTTAATCTGCGCTTTGTTAATTTTGTGGGGTAATGTGATTGCATATTTCCATCTATATACACACATTTCTTGACTGCTTCTCCGACTGTTAAATATTTTCTGCTTGTTGCCATATTTAATCTAATATTTGATTGATTGCTGAAACAACATATGAACAGGCTGTTGCTAGCGGGTTGAAAGATCCTTCCTTCCGTGTAATTCAAAACCATTTTGCAACCTCTGGAAATCTGGGAGAAGTAGCAGCCAAGGTACATCTGCCTCAGTGCTGCTGCAAACATCAGTGCACATGATAATGCAAATTGAGATTGTGATCTTGGTGTTTCATTGTAATTCCTTATCTATTCCATTCTTGACCCGCACTAAGATCAGCCTAGCAGGCTGTCACCATCAGGCTAGGCAGGGCTGAGGGAGAATTGGATGAACAGAACCCAATAATTTACGAGAATCTTCTGTTAAACCTTACTCATGTTGTCTTTTGTGCTTCCTGACAAGACCAGAGTGTTCTGAAACCTTATCAAAGCAGGGCTTTACTTTTTCCTAGAGCTTCATAAACATGTAGAATTACTGAGCAAATTGTCGATCTGATTTGCATGATATGGAGTAAATGTCTCCTGTGGAAATGATGTTATAGTTCACTTAGTAATTCATCTAAAAAAGGATTTAGAAAAAAGAGCTTTAACCTACTGCTTTTATGACTATGTTGGATGCATCTTCGGTTCTGTTTTTGTTGTCGTTGATTGACATGTGAACAAAGTTTCTTCTGCATGACTCTGTTGTAGGGTGAAAAGCAATATTACTGGAATTCATCATTATCTATATTATGCTGTTTTCTATTTTCCCGAGTCGTACATGTCAATATGGAAGCTTAGGCTGGCATAACTCAAATAGTAGGTGCGTGTTTAATGGAAGCAGGTAGCTTGCAAACTGGCTAGAACCTTACTTGTCAATCTTTTCAGGAAGCAATTTAATCAAAAGAAAGTGCCAGGAACAACCTATTCTTAGATTGTCTCTTTGATCTTCTGCGAAGGACATCTTTTCTGCTTTTCCTGATGACCTATTTGTAGAATGTTTTCAGGAGGAAGTTTGGGAAGTAGCTGCTCAATTGCTTGGTCTAGCTATAGGGATACTTATATTGGTAAGTCATAAAGTGATGTCCAATTTCTTTTGTCTAGGAATGTATTTACAAGAAAAAAATCATTTCATGTTGATTTGCAATTACCGATGCAGGATACACCTGGTCTTGTTAAATCTTATCCATCTTTGGCATTTACTTGGACAAGCATGAGACTTGTTCACCTTTGGTTACGATATCAGTCTCTCTCAGTGTTGAGATTTAATACGGTATGTTCACACCTGTCTTTGACCACCAAGAGAAGGCTAGGAATGATAATGATTTTGTGTTGATAATACACCCTTTCAAGATTCTATGCTATTCTTCCGCTTTTCTCGAAGACCCACCTGCTTTCTACTGGTTAGACAGAATTAGACAGAGGTAGAGTAGTAGTAGCGGGTAGATTGTTATGATCATTAATTTCTTCACTGTAACTTTGCAGATAAATCTCAAGCGTGCTCGAATACTTGTAAAATCTCATGTGTTAAGCTCAAAAGTTCCTGGTTAGTTCATACACGTTTCAGGTTTTTGTGGTTGTCATTCTTCTTCAGTTGATCAATTGTTATGCCTAATTGATATAGGATGTGATGAATGCAATGAGAGAGAAAATATTCTTGTTTGGCAAAGGTTTTTGAAGCCATACATACGTTTTGGTGTGTCATTTGAAGAGATGATGAGTGCTGAGAAGGCTATTTCTCAGGTATGCAGAATCGATGGCCTCATATAGTGAAATTCTATTTCCTATTTCATCAAGTATTGAGGGGACTTTCGGTCACAAAATCCCTGCTGGGGTCCTGATTTTCATCCCATCATACTGGGTTGCATATTTAGGCTGAGTAATAAGATTTTTCTTACTTCTTTGAACCAACATGAGATACGACTTTCTAATTTGAAGAGCACATACAGTATCATGGAAGTCACAGTTTTGGGCTCAAGAAGTCAGTTTTTAATTAGTTTATCATCCTTTGTTATGCTTCTGAAGGGACTTTAGACGAATCAAATGGTGACTATTACTCAATCGGCAATGTATCCCTGTTTTCTTTATTGTACTTGGATGAGCTTTCATTAACTTAAAATGATTGTGCACAATTATTTTCTTCGCCAGCTGAAGCTAACTTCTTCAATCCCAATTCTCAAGTAGTTGATTTCTTAAAATAACAAAGCGGCTTATTTTAACTTAATTTGATTGAGTTTCATTGGTTTTTTGCCTCCTTAGGTGAGCAAACTATTGAAACTATATCGAAAGGAGGAATACATTCTTAGTGTAAATCCAAGGTACGAAGACATTGAGATCTTCATTGCATTTAAGGTATGGCTTTCTAACTTAAGCGATGGGGCCAGATATGAGGTAACTTCTTGGGTTGCGTTGTTTTTTCCTCTAATGTGCTCTCCTCTAATCAGGTCGGAGCTACAAGTTCATCGGTGTTGCGGGGTCTTTGGCAAGCTAATTGGCTGCATGAGAACTGGGACAATGCAGCCGATATATACTATCAGCTAGCAATGAGCCTTTCCGAGTTGGAAAAGAGGTTTGAAGATTTTCTGCAGCAGTTGGATGAAGCTGGGTGGGATAGACAAAATATAACTCTGAAGGTTCCAAAGGAAATTTTGATTGATCAGATATCCACAATGTGATGGATCGAGTCATAACCGTAAATGCTGGTCAAACAGAACAAGCCCTTGAACCGGTCATAACTTTGGAGTCGTTGGGTTGGCGATCGATACTTTAGCAGGTTTTCTTGGACTATATGGTCACAACCAGAAATTTTGCGGCTCTTGCCTAATCCAAGCTGCTGTAAGTCGTTTTTGATTCTTACCTTCTATTGCAGTGGAGGAGGGAAAGTATTTAGTTGTCATCAGAGTTTGGCCTTTTATTAGGATGTTAGTGTCTGTGTCCGACACTGTCTACTTTGACAAGGCAACGAAATACGCCTGACTTGGGGAACATTCATCTCCAAGAGGGTGTCTATGTGAACGAGATTGTAACCGCGTCATTGTATTTTTAGAGATCACATGGCTAGGTGGCATTTGTAAAATCTGCTCAATAGTTGGGCTTTGATCATTCCTTCTATACAGTTCTGTATGAAAGCTGATATGATGCTGTGTTGTAATATCTAGTACAACTATGATGTATTGATGCCACAATCTAAGGGCCGCCACTGTTTGAGGGAGTGGTCCTCAGGTGAGTCGTCATCATATGCCGGCACGGCCCTCGGGCGAGAGGGTTTTTGTTGGCCGATTACACCGAATGCCTAAGGTTCACGGTCTCGGGTGTGCCCAATCCTCGCTTGAGGTAGAGCTTATCATTAGGCGAATGGCCGCGGCGGAGACCCTTGGCTGAGGTTTGGCGGCGGGTGGATTCTAGTTAACAGCAAGGCAGCAAAAACTCATCCTGAACACCACAGAAAAAATGTCGTAAGTTGGTGACATTTTATTGGAAGATGATTCGACCCCAAAAAAAAAAAAAAAGTTTTTTAACATTTTACTTTCAGCGATTGCATTTTCAATTCCTAAAGTAGCTAAAGACGACGACACATCGTCCTTCGTTTTCATTAATTCGTGTGATGACAAACCTACTTTGCAATCTGCGATGTTGGTGATTTCAACCCAAACCTTAAAAAGTGACGACCTAACGAAAGCAACACCATAGCCATTTTCCGACCAATCCTATCTCCTTGTCCTCACCGGGCTAGGCGCCAGAACGAGGCACCGATCCCTCGTCGCTGCTGGGTCATGAATCACGCCCATTCGATGGGGACTTCGAGGCAAAAAACGTCGTAAAATTACAAAGATTCAACAAATTTACGGTTCACGAATGACAGTTACTCTCGTTTCGATCCTCGCGATCGACGCATCCTCGAGAATTAGAACCGCGGAAAACAACGCGCCAACGAACGCAATCTCTTCCCCTTCCTCTTGAGAAGACAAAAAGGGCAAATTCCCCCCATCTTAACAGAGGCCTAATCTCCTCATCTCCAAATGCCCGCTAGATCAAAGACGGTGCACATTCCAGATGATTAATTGCGCACAGCATCTCTTCCAAGTCCCAATGATCACTCTTCGCACAAAGAATACGCAAACTGATGAAGTGGCGAGTGCGCAAGGAATATTTTATTTCTTGATTCGTGTGCTAACTAAAGAACACAAACCCAAATCACAATCTATCTTGGATCATCCGAGAATTAGTGTAATCAATTCATAGGGCCCGCCGTCAAACTTTATGGTGGTCGTAGTTGCTTGGCAGTTAGCTCAACTCCTCATTCTTCCAAATTCGTATCATTTCCTCTCGTTTCACGAATATTTCAATTCAGCCGTGAAATTTTTTTTTTTTTTGCGCGCTAATAGCAAAAGGGTCGTGTTTTTGCGTCATGCCACCTCAACACAAACCCAACTAGAACCTATTTATTGGAGAATTCTAGGTTTTCCGAACTTCGATCGCCTGCATGTCGATCGTCGAACGGCATCTTCGAATTTTTTCATTCTTTTTTTTTTTTTGAGGTCGAAGAAATAAAAGCTAACGAAAACAGTTTTTAGTACTTAATTTGGATAATCCCACATATGTATTTTTTTTTAAAAAAATTATCGGATAGGGGTGTGTGCCGGTCCCGCAAGCAAATGGTTGCTTCACAAACCACAAAAGAAGCCAAAGTGGTTAATCCTTGTTTCCTGATCATCTTTTTGGGTTGGTTGGCATGTCCTTGTCACGAAATAAAGAATAGAAAAAAAATAAAAAAAATTGGGTAATTTAAATCTGCTTTTGATTGCACGAATTAGATTCTTAATTTTGATTTTAATATTATAGATTTCGTCTTTGCTGGAGTATGAAAATGGTGCTCAGGTATGAAGTTACTTGTTAGGGGTCAAACAAGATTCCGTGTTGAAAAAGAGATTCCGTGAGATGCACAAGGACTTTTCTGGATGGAATCATATGAATTTGTTCTGCATAGACAGGAGCCAATATGGGGAAAAAAATGAAATCCTTAATAAGAATTTAGAACATTTTACAGAATCCCCATAAATTATTAGAGTGGTGCGTGTTATTTTGTCTGCATTAGGACGCGCGTGCCAACACTTATACTCTAGAAATCAAGTCTTGACTAGAAGTTAATTTTTCTACTTATGGAGAGAAGTATATATTATTATTTTTTGTTGGCTCCAAAGCTCTTCTGGAGCAAATAAATGCTTCAAAGTAGAAAAATGAAGTTGTGTAACCAAATGGATCTCTACTCCAAAAATTGCATTCCAAATGGATTTATCTTCCAAAACACTTATGAAGTAGAAATTATATTCGAGAAGTATTGTCATGCGCGCCCGGCATGTGCACGCACTGACTTTTAAGGGTGAAAGAATATTTTCTTCTCATTTTATAAGGAAATCTCTTCTCTCTTTTTTTTTTTTACCCCTAATTGCCATAAAATGGAAAAATATATGGTATCAAAACTAAGATAAACCGAAATACTACTGATAGGAAAAATAAAAAAATTGTTAAAATTTGATACATTAGCCACTCTAATAGAACGAGAAAGATATTTTAAGAATGAAAGCTCCATAACAAGGCGCAATAAAAGAAGCAACTCATGAAAAATTATCAATCAAATCGATTTTTCTTTAATCGACCATTTAAAAGTACATAATTCCTTATCCATTTTTGTAATTTGAAATCTTTGTTATTGAGGCGTTTTGCATTTTACTTTAATGTTGTATTTTCCCTCAAAAGGGTCTAATTAGTTCTATTGATGTATTCATCTAATTTTAACAATTTTCACATTCTTTTATTGACTAATTGTTTATAGCAATATTTTATCTAAAAAATTTCTCCACTTCTATTATTTTCTTCATTTTACAGAAACCAATGACAAAAGAGAGATTTCATTTGAAAAAAGAGATGCAAAATTCAAATTTCCTCTTGAAAAGTCATGTGCACTTCACTTTTTAACGGGAAACATAACAAAGGGTTCACGGTTGTAATGAAACGAAAGTTTGGGAATAATTTATGACGGTCGAAAGTTTTAAAACGCAAAAGTGCATGGGAGTTTTGTGTTATTGTCTCCGAAAATTATCGCGTGATAATTATTATATTAAATTACATCGACGCCCACTCGATTTTGTCAAAAATTACTTGGACACCCGGTGGGATCGTGAAAATTTGACTTTGAATTTACAAAACTCCACATCACCAAGGTAGAGACACGCAAGCAAGGAGGGTCCAACTTGAATGACCCGACCCGCTTGATCAGAATTCAGAAGTACACAAAATCCATGATGTCTAAAACTTTTAATAAATTGCCAATATAGCCATTTCGGTTAATTTTGATCGAAAATCGCTTACGTGGTGGTCCAGTCAACGTTGAGCGTCTTTATGTGGCATGGACTGCCCTAAGGTCAATTTTTTTTTTTACAAAATTTTCAAACTTTTATTGATTTCTTTTCTTTTCTTTATATATTTTCTTTATTTTTTTCCATCAATGTGCTGGAGGGGCCACCAGCCGTGAACCACTCATCAGCCGGCCCACTGGCACCTTGAAGAGAAAATAAAAAGTAAAAAACTTAAAAAATTAAAAAATTAAAAAATCAATTTAAATGGATAAAAAAATTGAAATTTTTTTTAGAAAATTATCTATGTCGCCGACTATGCCACATGGGATGAATGGTGTTGATTTGGACCACCATGTCAAAGATTTACTGCAAAAATTAGCCGGAATAATTGTTAAAAGATTTATGACTAACTTGGCCAAAGTCTCAAGAGTGTTTATGACTAAATTAAGCACAATTAAAAAGTTCATAACTGAATTGGTCGACGTACAATAGATTTAGAAATTTTTGGACAATTTTTCCGAATTGAGTATGTTTAGCTGAACATAATTCAAATCAAGTCAAGCTTGACTATATATGTCAAGTTTTATATCGGGCCGTGTTCGAGCAGCGAAAGAGTACTACTCTATGGAGCTTTATTTGAGTTTTGAGCTTTATTTGCGTGATGATTATTATATTAAATTACATCGACACCCACTCGATTTTGTCAAAAATTACTCGGGCACCCGGTGGGATCGTGAAAATTTGACTTTGAATTTACAAAACTCCACGTCACCATGGCAGAGACACGCAAGCAAGGAGGGTCCAACTTGAATGACCCGACCCGCTTGATCAGAATTCAGAAGTACACAAAATCCATGGTGTCTGAAAAAACCAATTGTGTCTCTCTCCCTTTCAAAGCATAATGGTTCTTGTTCATCTTCAACACCAGATGTCTAAACCCTAACTTAAACATCTTCTCTTTCACGCACCTCGTGGTCGGATCTCGATCGTGCCGGTTTGGGTTGGGTACGGAAAGTTATCCAAAAAGTCATAAACCTATTATACAATGGCTAATATAGTATTAAACCTTTCGATTGTGCGGTTTAGTTGTAAGCCTATTGTATGGCAATCAATTCAATCCTAATAACCTTTTGCCAATTTAGTCTCAAATCTCTTGATAATTTTCAATTTAGTCCTAAATCATTTAACAAATTGCCAATATAGTCCTTTCCAACTAACTTTAGCCAAAAATCATGACATCTCGATCATCCTTGTGGTGTGGGATGTTGACCATTTTTAATTTAGTTCTAAACATTTTGACGAGTTTTAGTTTAATCCTAAAGCTTTTAATGAATTACCAATATAGTCATATTCGACTAATTTTGATCGAAAATCGCTTACGTGGCGGTCCAGTCAACATTGAACATCCTATGTGGCGTGCTGCCCTAAAGTCGATTTTTTTTTTTTTTACAAAATTTTCGAACTTTTATTGATTTCTTTTCTTTGTATACTTTCTTTATTTTTTTTTTTCCATTAATGTGCTGGAGGGGCCACCAACCATGAACCCTCATCAGTCGGCCCACCGATACCTTGAAGAGAAAATAAAAAGTAAAAAAAAAATTAAAAAATTAAAAATCAATTTAAATGGATAAAAAATTGAATTTTTTTTTAAAAAAATTATCCATGTCAATTCCGACTACGCCACATAGGATGAATGGTGCTGATTGGACCGCCATGTCAAAGATTTAAGGCAAAAATTAGCCGGAATAACCGTTAAAAGATTTATAACTAACTTGGCCAAAACTCAAGGAGATTTAGGACTAAATTAGCATAATTAAAAAGTTTATGATTGAATTAATCGCTATACAATAGATTTAGAACTTTTTGGACAATTTTTCCGAATTGAGCATGTTGAGTTGAACATATTTCACATAAGTCAAAATCAAGTCAAGCTCGACTATATATGTCAAGTTTTATATCGGGGCCGAGTTCGAGCAGCGAAAGAGTACTCTATAGGGCTTTATTTGAGTTTTGAACTTTGAATCAATAGTTTTAGTCAAGCTCAAGTTTAGTACTATATCGACTCAACTCAACTCAACTCAATTACACTCCTGGATGTAAAGCCATTTGACCCAAGATAATAATCAACACCAAAGCATATATGGTTTTTTTCCATCGAATTACAAAATTTTAATTGCCACAACATTCTAATTCCTGTTTCAAATCTGTTGGTGACATGGAATTTTGTGAAATTCTAGGTAATTGTCTACTTTCTTACTATATTTTGAAGAACTTAGGCTCCGCTTGCTTCGCAAAAAAAAAAATCATTTGAAAAATATTTTCTTAAAATCAATCTCTTATATCACGTAAAAATAAGGAATTAATGAAAAAAAGAATTCATCATCGAGAGCAATCCATATATAAATATTATCATTGACGGTAAAAAATACTTTCTGCTCACTCGTTTTTGTTAACGATACAAATTGATCATTTTTAGGAAAATGTTCTGCAAGTCATTTATTTTTTCGAGTAACAAACGGGGCCTTGATTCTAACGATTCGGCAGTTATATTAATTCCTTGAAACCAAAAGCACTTCAACAAGGGCAGAGTGCAATTTTGAAAACGCCGGGGGTGTCCGAGCAATTCTGTGAAACTTGAGAGGATGCCCAAGTAATTTCCCCTAGAAACTGAAAATATGCCCCAACCAATGCTTACGTGCAATCACTCTCAATTTTGTGATTAGTTAATGTCACTCTCTTCAAACTCACTCCTTTTCCAATCTTTTGTGCGCTTTAATTTTTGTTGCGCGACACTGAAGTGACCCCACATCAACCAATCTAAAATTGAAATAAAGAGAAATAGGGGGCCCGCCGTATGAAAAAGTATTTTATCCGCCGATCTCAATATCCCCTTGATATAAACGACATATCACTTTACTCGAGTAATATGTTTATCATCCTATGCGACTGCACTTAATTTTTCGAATCGTCCATTCCGATTAATGGACATTATGATTTCCGGAATAAAAAAAAAATTGGCACAATTAGATCCTCACTTTCTTAAAATAGTTCACCTTGGTCCTTCCATTGACAACTATAAAATGTATTTTTCTTTTTCTATTTTTTTTTATGTGGTAGTGTGGAATGTTCATCAAATTTCTTTAGAAGTGAACACAAAAAGTGCACTTCACTATCGACTCGATAATGATTTACACAATCCGTATTTTGAAGTAAACCTTTTTTACTTACCTTCGAGCAAAACCCAGTATTGGAAAGACGAAATCGTCCATCCTCAAATACTCATTTTAGCATCTAGCATGAGGCCGGAGTGGCTACATTTCCGTAAATAAGGATATGATATCGTCCAAAAGGGAGTCCAAGTTCAAACTCATCAAGATATCCAATTGGACACACACTCATTCAAAAATCGAAAGCAATGAGTTATTGGCCATTAAAATATATTAACTCGCTCCACAATACATCAATTATCGGATGTGAGACTTATGTGTATCTCAGCAATCTCCCCATCTCCTATAAACTCGGTGTTAGGTTTGCTTCCATTTAATTCAGGTATTCTTTTATACCGACATATCTCAACTTGAATCTCCGTCAATGCTCAACGTCGTCTCCGTCTCTTTCTTCAATGGGATCGGAATTGTATTGCTACACCATAACGATCACCATCACCCACGTTGACCGAAATTTCTTCGTTAGAATTAACATGTCAAAAGATGACGTGACTATGAAGAAGTTTTTTGCAGCAGAGAATCCGGACCTAGTTCATTCCTTTAGGCAAGCTCAATCTCACCTTGGGCTTGATAGACGTCTCTTATGGCGAAGCGTTCATTAGGGCGTTGGGAGAACAGATAATATATATTAAGTATTAGCATTACGAGGCGACTCAAACATCGATTTTTAAGAGGGCTCGAGATTCAACAAATCAAAGCCACCAAAATGATGATGATGATGATGAAAATCTATAAACTCTATAGAGAGTTCGATGGCAAGGTAAATGATATTGAGACTTATGTATATCACTAATCAATTAATTTGAATATCCCCGATCGCATCTTGGGAGACTTAAGGTGGCGTTGGCGGCTCATACTCTCACTACTTGAAGAATAGTCCAGGTGCACGTGAGAAATTTAGGTTAAAAAAAACCAATTAATTAAAATAAAAGAGATGTTCATGAATGTAAATAAACAAGATAGAAAGCAGAAACAATATATAAGATGAAAAATAAAGATCCATAAATTCTAAACCTGCGCGATCCGGGTCGGGCGACGACGAATCCGGAGGGAGATCCAGGGGTAGTTTCGTAGTTTCAACTTCCTCTTCTCCGTTTCGCTGGATTTAATCTTAAATCGACGAAATATAAATGAAGTGCTGGTGAGAGCTGAGCGACACTGTTACGTGTGAACCAAGCGAAAGCCAAGTAACCCCCAACCCTCTCTCTGAAACGCCACTACGCTCAATGCTCTGAGCCCTCTCGTGGGAGAGAGAGGAAAGAGAGAGAGGGTCTTCTCCTTTTTCTCGCGAGCGGGACTGGTTCCGACACGTTTGTCGGTTTTTTGTTTCTCTTTTGTTCGTTTTCCGGGCGACGTGCGATTCGTTCGTGGGTATGCCGGTGGAGATGATGGAGGACGGGGAGTGCTGCTGCTAGCGCGAGGGTTTTGGCTTTGGTTGTTCTTTCCCGTCGTTGGATGGGAATTTGTGGAGAGGAAGCGGGAGAGAGATGCGGAAGTCGTTCAAGGACTCGCTCAAGTCGCTCGAAGCTGACATTCAGTTCGCCAATACTCTGTAAACCTGCTGCTTTCTTCACTTCCTGATATGGGTCTTCTTCTTGTCGTTGCTATAGATTTGGGGATTTTGTGAAGGAAGTTCCTTTTTTTTTTTTTTGGGTGGGGGTTTCTCTGTTTTTTATTTGGGTTCTCTAAGATTCTTGAAATTGAAGGTGAAAGCTCGCACTGTGTTATGCAATCTCTCTTCTTCCTCGTTGCAGCAAATTTCAGTTCCCATTCAGACACTGAGACTGTTGTTGTTAAGAAATTGAAAGCCAGCAATTAGTGCTCGTTTAAGAGACTGTGTGTGTGTGTGTGTGTCAATCTAGATGGTTCTGCAGTGAAATAGATCTTGTTGACCCCTCAACGTGTGATGTGCCTTAGTACTTTGTCCTTGCTCCCTCCCTTCGAATTGAGACCATTTACTCCTTTTTATCTGTTCAATTACTCCGTGACCAACTCACCTTTTGCCTTGTATTTAACTTTTGCTGCTTGTTTTTTCTTGGATTGATCCGACATGGTGTGTCGTGAATTTATTGAGGATCTTGTCTCTGCCATTGCACCGAGCCTGACGATTGCAGAAGCTAACTACTACTGCCCTTTGTTTAAACCTCAGAGCTTCAGATTACCCTCAGGCATATGATGGTGCCTGTCTTCAGATGAGATTATCCTATAGCCCAGCTGCTCGCCTTTTGCTGTTTCTTGTTCAGTGGACGGATTGCCACCTCGCGGGTACCTTAGGATTGCTTAGGATTCTCATTTACAAGGTAGACTGCACTTTCTCGGTTTCTTTTGTTCTTTAATGAATTAGTGTCTGTCTCCTTGTGCCAAATTTTGGAACGGACTTAAAGGAATCATGTCTCTTCTGTTCAAGGATATCCTGATTTTATGTAGTTGTCTACAGGCTTATGTAGATGGCAAGACCACCGTGTCTATTCATGAAAGGAAAGCTAGCATCAAAGAGTTCTATGGTTAGTGTAATGAAGTTCTGGCTCTTTCCTTCACTCTTGATACCGCTTCTAAGTCCTATCGGAATTTCATAAAATACTATCTCAAAGAGGATTTCGCAACTTTCACTTTTCATGACTAGGTGTGATATTTCCCTCTCTCCTGCAACTTCACAGAGGAATAACTGACGTGGAAGAGAGGAAACAAAAAGAAGTGTGTGCCGCCAAGTACAAAAGAAAAGATGAATTTAACAAGGGAAAGCTAACTGAAATTGATATTGAGAGAGAAGAGGAATGTGGTATTTGCATGGAGATGAGCAGCAAGATCGTACTGCCGCATTGCAATCATTCTATGTGCATGAAGTGTTATCGTAATTGGTAAGTCATTTCATGTGTAAGAGAAATGTTTGTGCATTGCTACCATCCTGGTGCACGGACACTACAACAGTTCGGAGTGTGTTGTTTAGACCGGCTTGGATAACGCATGCTTGAATGTGTACATCCCCTGTCTTAGAGAACAATCACTCACTGATATTAGGAAGACGTTTCTCCACATGTATTCAGCACTAGTTCTCTCCAACAATAGAATAGTCATGAAAGGCTTTCTTTGCCGTGTCAATGTGTAAGATCAATTCTAAATCTCGGTTTGATCGCTCCATCATCTTGAAGATTATTACAAGACATAAATGTTTTGAGTCGTGCTTGATGGGTCATGTCATTTTCTTGATTGGAACTGAGTATCTAATTCCGTTGATACACGTTTCATCTGCTTGGTTGCTTTAGGCGTGCCAGGTCTCAATCCTGCCCATTCTGCCGAGACAGTCTCAAGAGAGTCGACTCTGGTGACCTATGGATATATATGTCCGGTGTCGAGATCATTGACCTTAACTCCATTGCCAGAGAGAACGTGAAGAGACTGGTTATGTACGTAGAGAAGCTTCCTCTGATAGTCCCGGATCCCGGGCATGTCTCCTACGATCCTCATTTCTGATGATTTTTCCGCTGGAGGTGGTACTTGGACATAGATTGTGTTTGTAGATAATACATCACTGTGCATATGTTTATTCATCACATTGCTAGTTGCAACCCATTTAGAATTGTATATAGATGTATGATCAATATAACTTGTTGTATGTGTATTCATATTCTTTTAAATGAAAGTGTAAAGCCCAGAGGCTTCTTTGGTGCACTGAGATGATAATCTTCTACTCAAAATGAGGAATGTTCAGGTAGCGAGCTCATAGCTTTCTGTTGTCTACAAGGGAAACTATGGAAAATGCAGGAGCAGAGATATTTAACATAGAGGTTTTTAAGCTATTTTCTTTTCTCGTCAGGGAATTTTCAGTACAGTTGAAATTCTTTTCAGGTATCTTACGAGGTTTCGTTTATTTCTCGAAACTCAAAAAATAAATAATCTAAAATATATATATATCTTTTAAAATAATTAGTTATATCGCTTCTAAAAATGAATGAATGAAAAATATTTTCATTGTCATCTTTTACTATCCATTAAAACAGTTTGATCAGCTTAAACATGAAGAGAGGGAGAGAGAGAGAGAAAGAGAGGGTGCTGTTCTAGTCATTAACCTCAGGAATAACAACTAACAAGACAAACTCACATAAGACATCTTTCTCCCACATTATAGAGAAACGATCTGTATGAACATAAGTTAGGAGTCGCAAAGAATTATAGATTTCTACAGACATGAGAGGACTGTTTTCATGCGAGTCTTACTAAACATGCAATATGGCCTTCCTACTACACGCTTGAGTGTGTCTTGTGCATCCAAGGATCCCAAACGGACTGATAATCCGGCCAGCCTTTGTCATCGGAGTCGAGTTGCTTCAACCAGAAAAGCAACTACTCTACAATGCCCAAGGCATAAAATAGAAGAGCAAAATTTGCCAGCTCTTGCCCATGCATGGTCATGAAACTAGCCAACCAAACCTTACTAGCAACAAAATGCTAGACAATAAGCAGCAGAGGCATAAGATAGATTATGTTACTTGGGTAACAACAACAAGCACTTTCTCTGGACCAGAACATGTTATACAACAAGCCATAAGAATCTGGCCATAGCCAAAAAAGCAAAAAAACAGACTTCAGACTCCGGAACCAGAAGTGCCATATGCGAGCTCGACGCGTCGTATACCTATAGGCCAGAATTGCCCACAAGATGGACCTATTCGACCAGGGAGTTCCACACCATCCTTCTTCAGTCGTCCTCATCGTCCTCATCGTCCTCCTCTTCTTCCTCATCCTCTTGACCTTCCTATAGCCCAAAACAATGATGTAAGGGGTGGATCAATCCACGGCCAATGCAAGAGACGAGAAGCAAAATTGTATGATACATCCTGCTTCGGAAGCATAATAATGTAAAAGCATTATGAGCTCAAAACCAGTTTCATGATGGACCGAAAAATTTCCCAAAATTTTTGTCTTTGCAGTTTAAAGTTTCTCCCCTCAAATGGAATGTTACTTCTTTCTCTAGACACTTTTTTCTCCAGTATGGCATTCTTCACCTAGTACTACTATATGGAAAGGCACATGTATCAGACCTTGATACGAAGGAGCTGGTAGCAAAAGTGTACGCATAATATCAACCACCAACTAGTAGTGAAAGGCAAATTTGAAATATGCTGTTCGAGCAAAGTTTCACTCCGAGATGAAGAAGGAAAGATGATCACTTAATCATCTCGAAAACTGTGCCACGATAATATATAGTAATAAAAATAATGCAGGAAATCATAACAACATATTAAAAGATACCTCCGCACTAGCTTCATCTTCATCATTCACTTCGGATTTGGACCTCTCTGATTCCTCATCACCATCGTCATCCACGCTCTCCTATGACCATGCGTAGATAAAGGTATTTAATAGCTGGTAAATGCCAACAGAAAAACTTGTTCCCGTCAAGATTGTAAGATGGTTTACCTGCTTCTTGTTGTAGGCATTCATCAGCTTTTCATACTCGGTCTTCTTCTTTGCAGCCTTGGCTTCATATGGGGCTTTCTCCTTTAAAAGATGCAAGAAAATTGCAATCAGAAAATTAAAAGCATCTAGCTATAAACCAAATTCTTAAAGGCCGGCGGGGCGCAAAGATGAAGACAGGCCAGGAATCATTGGCCCCAAAAGCCATTCGAAACAAGCAATTTGGTACTAAATTACAGCAGCTAACACTGCTGCACCACCTCCTGAGACTACAAAACAGAGTATACACATATTTGCAATAGCAAACATCCCGCTGACATCAAGTGTTAATACAGGCATCTGGAAAAGGTTATGCTTACCGCCTGAGACATGGATTTCCACTTCTCTCCTCCAGCTTTGCCGACCTTCATTCAAACATTTCAGTTAGCAAATCAATTTCATCCACATATTTCATTCACCAAATGGATGGCTGACCAGCACATAGTGAGAGATAACGTGCTTACAGCTGATACAGCCTTTATGTTAGGATTCTCCTTCTTGAAAGTTTTCCTAAACTCCTCTCTGTAGCAACATATGATACATAAGAGATACATTGCAAAGCTAAAGAATCAACTTGGTAACGTCTACATCGTGCAAGCAAATGCATACACCCACCCACATGCACAAATGAAAACAAACCAAGAAAAGAGGAGGAAAAGAAGATACATACAGAAAAACAAAGAAAGCACTGGGAGGCCTCTTTGGTTTATTAGGGTCTTTCTTAGCCTGCTTTTCCTTCTTAGCTTTGCGCTTGCTATCAGGCCTAGCTGCGGCCTTTCTCTTTCCAACCACTCTGAAAACAACAGAGAAGTATAGGCTATCAGTACCCCCACTAAACACATTCCCGTAACTGCTATATACACATTATGCACTAGACTAGGCTAAGTCAGGCAGTTGCCTTGTTAAGGCCAGCCGTTGAAGTACTCTACAATCTTACTACAGGAAATTGATCAGACGCTAATAAAAGTTCCCGAATCCAAAGCAGCAACAGTATCACCTGTCATCAGCAGGCTTCAAGGCTTCCCTCGTGCTCCTGGCCGGGCCCTTGCCCTTCGTGGTCTTCATTACCGAGCGACAAGTTCTTCCCTGTCCGAATCTACAAGATCAAAAACCAAAAAAAAAAAAAAAAAAAAAATCAGGACACATACACCATTTTCAGACGTGAATTTAGGCGGACCCAGTATGAACAAAATCCAAAAGTTGCAAAATTTTTCACTTTGATAAGCAATCAAGCAGAAGCAGCCAGCCATCGGGATTGGTAAAGCAAGCGTGGTCGCACGCAGAAGGAGGCAAAGCCAAGGAAAACCTAGGATATTGACCGACAACTAACTAGATTACAAGGAACTGAAATAAACACCCAACTTTTCTCCAGCCAGCAGAAAAAGAACAGAAAAAAAAAAAAAAAACCATTCAACGCAAGGGAGAAACTGCAAACTCGAGGTTCTTCATCTACCCAAAAATGGAAGCAATTCTTGCATCATCGGCAATTCCAAGAGCCATATATCCTCGTCATGTTTCGACCTTCCACGCGAGTTACGGATTGACAGTCCGAGAAGCATCAACCCCACGGCGATTCATACAACAGTGTAACAAAATCAAACGCACCACAACTATCCTACAATTTCTCGAAATTTACAAAAAAAAAAAAACAATAATAATCAAACAAGATGACAGTCTTGGAATCGAGCGAAACAAGAGGAAACGAAAAATCGAATTACCTTCGAGAAACGGAAAGCTGGGGGAGGCGACGACTTTCTAGGGCAAGATATCGAACTTGAACAGAGAATCAAACGGGGAATATCATCTCTTCTTTTCGTTTCCCGTGGGATCAAACGCTTGACAGGGGGACAAAAACAGGGCGAAGCTGAGGTTGCGAAGAGGCGGCTAACAAAAGGAGCAACCGGGAGCAGCCGGTGACTCTCTGTGGTGGGAATCTAACAAAGACAGGGGCTTTAACCGACAATAGCCGGTCTCGGGGTTCGCGAAAGGGCATCGTCTCAATGATCGCTTTCGTTGTGCGCATTAGGTCTTCAGGGAGGAGAGAGAGAGAGAGAGAGAGATTTGCGATATTTTTTGCTTAATTTATTTGATAATTTCACAAAGGAGACGAGATATTTTTTCGTTAGTTGTCCCGATACATGTGGCGACAGATGTAGATATTTGTGGACGCTCCCACGGGACGGCACGTGTCGGGGTGCTCGCGGGCCGACGGGCCCTCCCGCCTCGAGCACGTCCGACCGGCGGCGGATTCTATAAACCCGACCGACGTCGGTTCCGACGCCGGGGAAAAATATCGAGTTATGTAAAAAGGAAAGAAAACACGAATGGACTTAATTTCTATGGCTCGACACGAAGCTGGTTGTCGACCGTGCTGCCCTCGGCATTGTTAGCTCTAACTAGTGTGGCGGTCACCTTAGTTCTCTGTCCCGACGAAATATAATCGTTTGATGGTGGTCGTGATCATTTTTTATCGATCAAATCTGGTCCTATTTGCCCATCACGAACACGAAGTGGCCTCCAATAAGGGTTGCCACTAGAGATGCTAGACTGTTAAATCAGTTCGATTGAGTAGTAAATCTTCTCTAAACTGTCAAAATCAGTGCACAGATGGCAGCCTTAAGTTGATTCTCCAGTTGTACCAAGTTGGAGAGGCAACTTACGGCCGCCATCTATATGAAAGTGTTTAGATCGACTGTTACTATTTTGTGTTTCTATTTGATTTAAATTTAGATTTAGATCTAAATGAGTTTTATGATTTAGTATGGATTTGAAGTTTACGATTGTTATTTGTATTTTTTTTTTCTTAGGGGGGAGGATGAATGATTTGGTGGTATGTTTAAATGAAGTTTGATAAAAATATTAATTATGATTTTCGATGTTTGAAATCCTCTTGTGAAGGGAGAATGTGCATGTTTCGTTTTTTTTTTTTTACTTGATTGTAATTTTTTTTTTATGTGAAATGATAGTTTTTTTTCACCCCCAAATTAATATCTTTTTGAGATTTAATTGCATTTCCGGATAAAGATCGAGGACCTAATTAAATAAATTGAAAGATTTTATTATTCAATTGTATTTTCAGATAAATTTTAAGATTTGAATGACGCAATTGTAAAGTTTGGACTTGGGGTACAATTGTCTCAATTATCCTATTCCTCGTGATTCCACGGGATTGAATTGAAGCATATAGTCTTGAATTTGGTGCTTAGTTGGTAATAGTTTGGTTATTAAAACAACTAATGATTGTAAATGTCAATCTCATACAAGTCGAGAAAACAAGGAAGGTTGTGCGTTGCTTTCCGGCAACGAACAAACGTACAATTAAATAATGAATTACGTAGGAGTTCGATTTAAGACCTTAACTTTAGGTTATCTATGCAATAAGGTAACAATTCCCTCCTTTATCGGCGAACAAAAGATTTCAACTTGCAGTATCAAGATACTCTTATTTGCATTCACACCTTTTGAAAAGAGCCGCTAAATTAAGTTATCTTTTAGTTAAGGAAACACGTTTGCCTTACCAATGGTGGAGACCCTTTCTTCACACACGGGCAACGGCTCTTTGATTGCAATGCGATCATGACAATTCGATGTAAATACCATTCACACACACCATATATATATATATATATTTTATATATATATCTCATATTCTCAAAACCACACACTAAACAAACCAAAAAATTATCACTTTTTGTAAATTCATTTTAGCGCAAGGTTTGGGAGGATAGTTACCCAATTAATTTTAAAAATATTGTGTGGACATCGATTCACTCATATGTTTGCGATTTTGTCAATGTAAGCTTAAACCTTGACTTGTATTTTCAATTTAATTCTTTCAACCAATAGCAACGGAAATTGCTGCCTTCAATTATTGATGGATAACTTTACTCGAAACCACATTTTGCGTGGATCGCCAAGTCAGCGATTTGCGGCGATAATTGACCAAAGGGATTATATTGATATTTCGCGCAAAATTTAGGATTATATTGACAAAATTGAAAAATTGAAGACCGAATTGGTATTTATACTATAAGTTTAGGACTGAAATCATAGTTTACCCATGTTTGGATAATTGCGTTTTAAATGGTTTTAAGGGTTTTTGTTTGATGTGAGAAATTAGGTTTTGGGATAGACATTCATTTTCGCAAATAGGGACACTAAGATAATTGATCTCACGGTGCAAAATAGTCTCTAAAGGTAAAATTGAGGTATGTATTTGGTATTTTTAAAAGTAGAGGTATATAAGTAATCATTAGGTGAAAAGTAATGTGCATTTTTGGTATCCTCTTATATTTTTTTGTACAATGCCTATGAAATAGTACAGAAAAGTCAGACATGCTTGGATAAATTTATGCTATTTATCTTTTATTTAATCTAAATCTTGTGGCAACCGCACTTTAAAATTTTTTAGTCCAAAAGATATGGTTTTTTGTTGTTGTTGTAGACGTAAGGTTCAAACTACATAAATTTTAGAGTAAAATATACAATCCTAACTTTATCACTAAACAAAACATGAGATAGTTCCCTAGGAAATTGCAAGTAGAATATAGTTTCCAGTTATTTCACTATATCAATATTGGCAAACATATCAACGGGTCGATTGTCTTTCTAAAAAATATGACAAATTTTAAACTCGTAAAGAGAGCCCGAGAATCTTCTAATATCTTTAAGTAGTGTTGGTCCAAGTAATATTTGTTATACTATCCTTATTAACAAGTTCGGTGATAATTTTGGAGTCCATCTTAATAATGAGTTTATGGAAACCATGTTCTTTTGCAATGGTAAGTCCTAACCATAGCACCCATAATTCAGTTTATGAATATGAACATATTCCAAGAAATGAAACTTTCTCATATAAATACCGATACATCGGTTGATCCATAATTTTCTCATAGCTATTATAATATTAAAAAACCAAAGGAAAAAGGATAAATTGCTCTTAACCTAGACCTTGTGAACATCAATAAACAAGTTTTTTTTAATTTCAAATGAAAGTTTGAAATATCTTCATTTTCTCACATATGAACCTAGAGTGGACTATTTCAAAAAGAACTTGTGCCTTCTTTATTTTGAAGAAAAGCATAACCAAAGGTATTTCGGTCATTTATATTTTCTATGTTTTTTTTTCCTTCTTTCCTCTCTAAGGAAGGGAAAGGCCACTGACGAGGGCCAGGTAACCTCATATGGGCAAGGCTAGGCCTCTCTCGATGGCCGCATGCAAGGGTTGCCCTCGTCGACCATAGCCACTGGCACTTCCATTCCTTGAGGGGGAAGAAAAAAAAAAAGGAAAAAAATATTTAGAAAATATAAATGACTAAAATACTTTTGATTAGACCTTTTTTAAATAAGGGGGCGCTTTATGCCTTCATTAAGAAAAATGAGTCTACTTGAGGTTTTTTATTTAAAAAAATAAGAGTACTTTATGTTTTTATTTGAAAATTTTTTTTTTTTTTTAATTGAGAAAAGGAGGGGACATTGCGTAATTAATCTATAGTATAAGAGGCGAAAAAAAAAATGGTGGCGACCTTCTTCACGCTTCGTCTCTTGTTTGTTGCTGTAGCCCCGCCGCCGCGCAGCTCTGATCAGTGAGGAGCTGTATAGTCCCCCTCTCCCTCTCTCGTGACAGTTTTCAAGATTCATTGCCACTGAGTCCAATCCGTCAAGTCCATCGTATTTGGCAGCACAACCTAATTCGGTGAGTTTCTTTCATCACTTTCTTTGACAGTTTCTCTGCGTTGGCTGCGTCGCAAGATTTTAGCATATCAGCCGCAGATGCTCAGAAATTTCGCTTCTTTCGTAGACGCTTTTGGTATCTGGTTGGTTCTCGGACGTGGGTATTTGACGACGGTTGGTATTTCGACCTCTTCTCTACTGGGTTTCCAGCTTTCGTTCCTCTCTGATCATTGCGTTGATTTGATTGAGCTTTCCTGTTGTCTTCTCGCTTGTGCAATTTCCAGTAAATGGCGATTCGGTTGTATATGCTGTGGGATTTGAGTCAAGGCCTGTCTGGCCTATTTTGACGTGAAATGGTGGTGATGTTACGGGGCCGTTGGGGGAAATGTGGCTTGGTTTCTTGGTCGGTGATGCTTTATGGATATGTAGCTCGTCTCCTCTGTATTTCTGAGTATGGTGAGATATGTCATAGAGATATTTGGTTCGGTTTTAGTGTATTCGACTTTGAGTAATGGTTACATGGGTCAAATTTCGCGCACAAGAATCCTAGATTACTGTTGAATTTTCTTTGCCCTCCACTGAGCTAGGCATACGCCATTTACCATTCTTCCTTGTCCGATATCTCGCCTGTGATGCATTGGTTGTTCTACTGCGAGTCAAGAGCAGTTTGACTTGTGTTTTCGCCAGCTATTGTTTTTCCAGGAAGCAAGAATCTTCCACACCTAGGTGAGATATGAAATCAACCCAACCAATGCAACCACCAACGGCCACAATCAGATAACGCAAGCTGTAAGAGAGGATTCAAAAAGAGGAGCAACACCGAAATCAATGTGGAACGTTGGAATCTACTAATCAACTTCAATAAAAAAGACAGAGGTTCAACTACACATTGAACATACAACAAGCTCCCATTTCCACAAGCTATTACACCACCCAATGCGAATTACAAAGCATGCGCTAACCACTCTATCTGAGAGCTAACATAACTTACTTGGAAGCTAGGTACAACCTTGTAGAAGAACAATTAGAAAACTCACACTTGTGCCTTCAATTTTGAATTCAAAAAGCGCAAAAATTTTGCTATCTTGGGGATCAAGGTTTCTGGATCAAATGAGTTCAGGTTTTTACAATTTTTATGTCACCAGAAAGATCTCTTTCTTCTGGGGCGTTGGTGGTAGATATTTGATGATGCAGTATTCTGAATTGGCTGCATATGGAAAATTCCCACAGGTCTATAATATTCAGTTGAGCGATCGTCTCTCCATCTTGAGTGTCCTTTATTTTCATTTTGTTCCATAGTTAGGTCTATTCTAGACGACAACTTCTTGTCATTGTGCTCATCTGTTCTCTTACCTTGAACTTGATTCTGGAAGTCGCCAAGAATGTGCCAGTCTAATTCACGGCCTTTTCTGTATGCCTTTGTAAATTTTAACTTCCTTCTAGGGATTATTGCTTTCACTATTAAGGAATGCCAATGTGTTTCTGATAGGCACTTCTTGTTCATGTGGTGCTTGCAGTTGATCATTCTGCATGATATAGATGGCTGGGAGCAGTTAATGAAGGTTGTCCAATTTACAACAGGACTTTGCTATGGGAACACGAAGCCTTTTATGGGATATCACAAAAAGTATCTTACAGTTGGTTTGGTTGGGCTTACTATTTCAGATCGATATGCAAGTATAGTGTCTGTTCGTGGCTCCTCTATGTCTCCTGCATTTAATCCCGGAAGTGACACCAGTTAGGTACCAGTGTCCTCTGATGTTTCTACAGATTGATTATTTGAAACATTATGAGCTCAGGGTCGCTCAAATTTTGGTGAGCTGATTTATTATCTTTATGCGTCTCTGTGTTTATGATGCTGACTGATAGTCGCTCCCAGTGCAGATGACTATGTGTTGTTGGAGAAATTCTGTCTTGATAAGTACAGATTTTCACATGGTGATGTTGTAGTCTTCAGGTAGCTCTCTCTTTCCTTTTGTTGTTGCTTAATTTGTATTTCAAAATCAATGTACCTCACTGCTTAGGATCTGTGCTATCTGATCTGGTTATCTCACAATTACAAGATCCATGGAGAAACATGCTGCAGATATGATATGTGAAATATCGACACCATAAACCACTGTTGACATTATGCACATGAGGACCCTTGACAAAGCTTTCAGATTCAAGACTCAAGCTAGAAAGGGCTAGAGTTAAAGACCTCATCAAACTATTAGAATCTAGTAATAGTTCATTATCTGTCTTAGATTTTTGCCAAAAATAGTTTTGGTGTAGGGTCCCAAATATCTGACATTATCACCGATTTCCTTGGAAATAGCAGGGGAGCTCATCATTGGATCTCATTTTTTTCTTTTGGCAAATTTTGTCTTCTATCAAGGTTGTTGCAAATTTTAAATACATTGAAATATGGTGATCATCTGTGTAACTACTCTATTTAGTGTCAATTTTGCTTCTGTAATCTGATTATGAAGTCTTGCAGCTCGCCTAGCAATCACAAGGAGAAACACATAAAGAGGATAATAGGATTGCCAGGTGACTGGATAGAAACACCTAATTTGGATGTGTTGAAAGTTCCAGAAGGACACTTTTGGGTTGAGGGAGATAATTTGGTTTCTAGTCTGGATTCAAGATCCTTTGGCCCGGTGAGTTGGCAGTCCTTTCTTACATTCAAACTTCCATATCATGGTTTATCCGATTCATATTGACTAGCCACTAGCTGTGATTCAGTAAATGACAAGATAAATGTCCTGTCTCAGTGATCTTCTAGTCTTTCTTTTCTTAATAGTATGGAGCAGTTGTACACAAGTCTTCATCATGGATGCTAAAAGAAAAAGTTTATTATCTTTTAAGCTAATCAAACAATTACTCCAAAAACTGTGTAGAAAGTTCTGCATGATGGGACTCCATGTCTTTGGAAAAACTAGTGGCTGGAGTTTTCAATTTGCGAGCTGAATGAGATTAGAAATGCTACAGATAACTAGTAGTACCTTACATGTCTAGCTTTTATTTACTTCAAAGACTTTTTGTGCTTGCATTGATCCCTTTCCTTAGATGCGATCTTTTTGTAGGAATCTGTAGGATTTGGCTGTTTTATTTGTGCAACTTGTCTTTTCCTTGGTTTGAAGTTTACAATTTTGTTCTGTTGATTCTTCTCTGTAGATAATGTCAACTTGCTTCTGATGAAGTGTGGAGGCTTAGTTGCATGTGGTTCATGCCATCTAAATGTGGTCTTGATGAAATCTTTCATTTTATTGAATGAATTTGATTCATTTCCATTGGCAGATCCCTCTAGGTTTGATTCGTGGAAGAGTGACCCACATTGTGTGGCCACCTCAGAGAATGGGTCGTGTTGAAAGAGAAACTAATCGGCGTCTTTCCCCCTTACAAGATAGGCCCAAATTCTACTGAGGCTGGAGTTATTCTGTTGATTGTCTTATGGGTTCTCTTCTAAGCATCAACCCGATTTTATACTCAGTTCTTCTTCATGAGTCAACCATTCAATTTTGGTTTCGTTCTGTGATTCTCAACTTCCTTTATCAGTTTTTGAAGTTCTCTGGTGTAAAACAGGCTATTGTAAGTTTCTTTCTTCTGTTTCATATCACCAATTTTCTACTTCAAGAGATTAGTCAATATTTTTGGAGAAACAGGAGGAAATTTTTTGAATGTTTGTGTTAGGCAGCCATTAATTCGTTCATTTTCTAAAAGACAAGTGCTCACTCATCGTCAGTGTTTTGCTCCTCCATTCTTGTCTTGCCTCGAAGACTGACTTTGTGCATTTGATTCACATATGTTTTTTTTTTTTTTTTTTTGGGTCAGATCAGACACATTTTGTATGTTTTGCCGAAATCAGATTTGGGTTAAGAATCTTTTGGTCTTTAGTTGCTCAAAAAAAGAGGATTTGGGCTTTCAAGTTTTAACTTTGATTGAACAGACTTCCAGCAAACGATGATTCTACTCTGCAGATTTGAAGTTCCCAAGCCAAAACAACAACATTAAGAGCAAAGTGGATATGGTGCTGAAACCTGATCTTTTGTGCTTTTCCTTTTGGTTTTGGCTGAAATTCTTGTGCATGACACAGTGAAATTTAGATTAAGTTTCTTTCAAGCTTGTTGACCAACTTTCAGGGTCATGCCTACAGTATGATTACAGAGTGAACTTCTCGACTTAAAAATCTTTGGTCGGGCTCAATAGAACAAACCCGCGACGGTTGTGAACTTGTTACACCCAAGCATGGTGTCTTGTTCGTTTGAATTCGACTGCTGTTTCCCCATCCCTTGGCCTCAAGTCTGCAAACCAAACAGGCAAAATCGAGGCACTTGGGTTGATGTGTTTCAAACAGGGAATTTCCCCGTGTGTGAGAGGAATGGCTGGTGTTCATGTAAGTTGCTGGGTTCTGTGCTTGTGGAGTTGGGAAGTCTGGACTTTGGGTTAGCTCTCTGCTTTGTTTTAGCTTCCCATTTGGGCTCCGTTCTTTTTCCGAATCGGCAAAATCGAGTCCGCTTGAAATCATATCGGTCAGAATGGCATCGAACCCGGCCCGTTCGAGCCCAGTCCGACATTGGATCAAGTGGATCAATTTTTTTTGGGTCGAAAAGTGGATCAATTTCAAGTGTGCAAAAAAGCTGGATAGGGCCCGTATGAGCTGTAACGCCCAATGAAGGAAAATTATCAAAAAAGTCATAAATTTATTGCGATTGTATTAATTCAATTTTAAATTTTTTTTATTAATTCATTCTTAAATATTTTGCAATCGTGTTGATTCAATCCATTTATTTTGGCCAAGACCGACGTGATATTTTTTAATAATATTTTAATATTTTAATAGTTTTTTCAGTCTTTTTTTTATTTATTTAGGGTTTGGGCCAGCAACCATGGTTGGCTAGGGCCAGCGACTTCCACCGGACCTTGGGCGACGGCTCACGGGTGATTGGGCAACGGCCGTGAGCCCTCGCTCGCTCCTAGCAAGGGCCGCGGTCAACAAGGGCTCACGACCGTCGCCTAGGGGTTGGCGGAGATCGCCAACCCAAACCCTAAAAAAAAAAACAGAAAAAAGACATAATTTTTTGAAAAAAACTTAAAACTTGAAAAATCCCAAAATTATTTAAAAAATTACCATGTCGCCAATCGGCCAAATGAATGAATTGAATCGACATAATTGCAAAAGGTTTAGGATTCAATCAAAGAAAATAAAATTAGAACCGAATTGATATAATTTCAATAGGTTTTGAATTTTTTGGTAATTTTCCTCGTGCAAGTACCGTGTTATCAAATTGAGTACAATCTAATCCCGTCGTGCCTCCTACGTTAGACATGCCCTCAAAGTTCAAATGCGGACTTTGTGCGTTCTTCTTCCTCGTCACGGAAAATGTTATGACGACCGCAAAACGTCGGCCCGACTCTCGTGTTCCAAGTACTAGCAAGACCAAGAACTCAAATGAAAGCATTGCACAAGTATGGAAAAATGCATTGTACCCAGTAAAAATTCTTCTCTGGCTGAAGAACGTCGAATGATTAAGACCTGGACAAAGGAATCTTAACATCGTCGAACTAATTGACTTTCCCATGCGTTGACTTTCAAAATTTGCGGGCGCCGGCAGTAAGAATTTCGATTGTCTGAGACGACAACAAAGGCCTGTCGGTGTCCAGCTTCATGGGACCACACCAGACATTTTTTTGTTGTTGGTATTCCTTAAAAAAGGCTTTTTTTTATTAGAAATTATTTGGGTGGTTATTGAATAATTAAATAAGGCAGTGCTACGATAATTTAATTATCCCGTGATGTTCTTAGCCACTACTTAAAATATTTCGATTTTCCTCATTGGATGGATTAGAAAGTGTTTTGGAGTCCAATGAGAAGTGTTAATGATGAGGTTTAAACTCATCTAAGTGAATTGGACTTTGAAGTCCCGTCCATCCTTTCCGACCAAACCACATTAACAAAACAAGATTAAAAAAAAAAAAAACAGAGGAAGAGAAAAGTGGAGTCTTCTCTGTCTTCACCGACATGAAAAATTTGAACAGATGATGATCATAGATTGGGAAAATTGTCCAATCCCGCCATAAATTTATTATGAAAATGCCAATTCAATCATAAATTTTCTAACTTTCTTGATGTGGCAATGTTCCACATAGGGCAGTCCGTGATGACTAGGCCGTGGCGGTGTCCGTCTAAAATTGATCGGAATCATAGGTTTGAAGGAGCAAGGAAAAATACATTTACCAAAGGCTTTTTTTTTTGTTCCATTATTGAAAAAGCGAGATCTATTCCTTTTTATTCCATTTCACAATCTGCAATCGTGGTTTTTCTTTATAGGGTGTGCTTAGATCTCCTCGAAAATCGGCCTCGGCCGTTCACAAAACGTGAAAATAATAATAATAATAATAATAATTAAGGCTCTGTTTGTTTTGCATAACAATAATAGCTTGTATCACTATCCTCCTCAACCGAATCACGATACATTATATCTTCCATCATTTTTCCTCACAAAAAGTTCTTTAGTTACACTTAACAATGAACCACTAAATTTTACTCGTTTTGCAAAAAACATTTCAGGCATAGGACGACACCATCATGCCTCCCAATTCTCCTCAACGTAATCGTAGAGTCCGTTCAGGGACGTCTTTTGCCTTTTTTTTTTTTTGTTCTAGAGTTCGGCTATTATTGAATGCAAAAAAAAAAAACATCATAATTTCTACCAAACTGTAGAAATACTAAGAAATGAAATTATATATAGCTGTCTTGTAATGTATGGAGTTTTAAGGGTTCTTTGGTAATGATTATGATTTTCTGGTTCTGTTTCCCGAAACAAAAAATATGAGAAACATGTTTTGGTAACATAAATAATTTTGATTCCGATTTTATTTTCGAAAACAGTTTTAGACCAAAAAAAAAAAAAAAAATTAATTTTAAAAAAAGAACCTCTTTTGAGAATCACAAAAAGAAAGACTCAAATCTTTTAAAAGATTAAGTCCACATTGGCTTTCACATGGACTTCTAAACTTAAAAAATAATATATAATTAAATTTAACATTTTTTTTAAGTTCCTTCGCTGCTTGCTTTGCTCGCTAAGAGCTTTTTTTTCTTGCTAAAGTTAGGAGTGGAAGGATGGATTAAAAAGATAGAAGGACATGTTTTGACAAGATTACTATCTTTTTGTGAGAATTGCTGTCCTAAGAACCATAGGGGTAGGTGCCGATTTGTAGTCATTTAAACTAAATATTTTTAGAAGATCAAGAGGATATTTCTCCTGAGTGATCTTCATTCCACTAGATGAGCGCTCAACTTGTATGGCCAAAAAAGACTTCAGATAAAAAATAATTTCTAAAATTTAACCAAAAAAAAAGTTGAAAATTTCAAAAGGGGGAGGATTAAAAATTTTCAAAAAATTCAAAAAATTCAAAAAAATTAAAAACATTTATATAGTTTTAAAAATTAAAAAAGATTTCTCGCTACTTTGCTGTTAATCGTTGCCAAACATACATTTAATATGTTTTTTCTATTTTCGATTTTTTTTTATAGGGAAAGTAAGAAGTGAGAAATTGTACTTTAATCTGAGCCAAATTTTTTAGTATTGCTAGTCAGTGCACATTGTTGTGTAGTTGTCATCAAAAGTCACGTCATAGAAGAGTTGACTTCCCTGTTTTGTGGTTGTCATGGGACTCGTACATTTGTCAAAAGAGAAAAAAGAGACAGCGTGCATCCACGTGTCGGCATGCCCAGTGTTTGCTGGCGTCACTGCTGTCGAAGGCTTCGTGTGAAAACGTCACAAGCTGAAAACACAGTGAATAAATTGAAAAAAAAATTGGACAAAAAAATGGAAAAAAAAAGGAGACATTAGATTCAGGGTTGCTTTTTTAGAAAGAGAATTATTTTTTTCTTTTTATGGAGTATGCATTCCTTTTGATCTTGACGAGCAATGCCAATATCAAACATTAGGGAAGGAAATGAGATGCGGAATCACGATTTTGTTCCGACCTTCGCTTTTCAAATGCCATCAGATTTGGGAATTCAAAGCTTTTCGTGTCAATTCGAAATTTTCGGACGCTCATATCATATAGGGTTATGATCGACTTCCAAATCATAATATGAATATTAAGTGTCGTTGAGAAAATCTTATAAGATGACGGACTGGTGTCTACTTTTAAAGACGAGTTATAATCATTCTATATTGTTACACTTCTATTAACACCGGCAAATTTTGAGCTTTTACTTAATCAATTGAGATGCATTTCGAAATTCACTTAAAAAAATCTATCCATGTTCAAAAGACCGAGTCCGGTTTTTTTCGATATAGATTACTTTGGGGTGATGAATTCCACAATTTTATGATTACACTAAGTTAGAAAAATTACTGATGAGATGATGGAGTTTACTCATACAATGTGGCCAAACCCATTTTGAAAAATTTATCATCACATGTTAAAGACTACCCAAAACCATTCTTCCATGAACGAGAAACGGGTGTGGTACAAGTGTCGTTGGACCTATTCGGTTCAAAGATATCCAAAAGACTTTGAGGTTCTAAAATCCCCCGACAAAATACAAATAGTGTTTGGTTCTTTTTTGTTCAATTTTGAGAAAATGCAATTACATTTCCAAAAGCCCCTAAATGCATTTAGCCAAAAGTAGTTCTGGAAGTATTTTGGAAAGTTGCATTTTCGGAACGTAACTAATTTCTTTTTTCAACTTTGTCACCTCCACTGTCGCCGCCCGCCGCCACCCACCGCCTTCCGCCAACGCCCATCGACCGCCACTTGCCGTTCACCACTGTCGCCTATCGTCACCCGGCAAGCCGCCGCTTGCCACCAACCGTTGACCGCCACCCACCGCCGTCACCCACCCACCGCTGTCCACCGTCGGTAATTGGCCGACGCAAGTAGTTTAAAAGTTTTTTTTTTTAAGAGTAAAAATTCTTTTTTTTTCAAAAAGTAAAAATACTTTACGAAGTGTATTTTTCACCATACGGCATTTACATCAAAATTACTTTTTAATGTGTTTTTAAAATACACTTTACTAAATATTATTTGTATTTTGAAAATTTTCTTTAGCTCAAAGATATTTATATTTTTTTAAAGATTTGTTTTCAAAGCTGAGCCAACCGGGCCCATTGTCTTGCAGAAGCTAACCGTGGGTGGTGGTTGAGGTGGGAAGATTGAAGAAAGCAGTGGTGGGTCCCTTCCTCGAGAGACCGAAGCACCATTCGGTTATCTCTCCACAGAATCGATTAACCGACATCTGCACCGATCATGTGAAAAGGTTTCTGCCATCTGCCGAGCACTTTCCTCAAGAACACAGCCGAAAAGCCCCCGGACGAGGTCGACGTCCATGGGGGTCTTCTGATGGAGTCCAATAGCTTTGATTTTTAAGCCACCCCTTTTCTTCTTTTTTATATTTTAAGCCACCCCCTTTCTCTTGGGGCGTTTCCACGGGTGCTTCGGAAAGGAACTCTGTAAATCTCTTGATGGCCGGCAGGAAGAGGATGAATAAATCTCACCCGTTAATCGTTGTAATACGAGGTTTGGGATGAGAGTCGAGAAGACCAGAAGATCTGTCCTGGGTAAACAGTAGAACTACCCTCCTCTCTCTCTCTCTCTTTCTCTCTCATCATTGTCAAAGGTTTCTGGGGGGCAATCTCTCTTTTGCACGTATTCTTTCCTATTTATACCAGCAGAAAAGAAAGGAGGGTATTCACATGGATCTTTCTTGTTTTTCCAAAATACAGATTCTTCTGTTCACCCTTTCTCTCTGCAATTTGTCCTGCAAATTCTTCCAACCTCTGGCTCTGTTTCTTCAGCAGTTTGGAAGTCAGGTCAGAACAACTGACGTTTGACCTTTTTCTTTTCTGTTCAAGTTTTGAGGTTGGATTCGCTGAATTTTGAAAGCTGTTCGGTTGTATTTTGGGTCTGTTTAGGGTGGAGAGGACAAGGAGATGAGGTGAAAAATGGAGGTGGCTGGGCACTACACGTAGAGAGATGAGCGAAGCAATGAGTTTTGGTTGCTTTGGTGGGTTCAGTAGCTGTAAAAGAAATAGCAGCCCGGCTCAGGCCGAGGGAGATGGTAAGCATGCCAAAAGTTCTTGTGCTTCCAATTTTCAAATGCAGGATGATTAAATCTCACTCTTTTCCTTCTTTAACATCTTGGGCTGTTTCTTTCTCTCTCTATTTCTTTAACATGGGGTTTCTTGAGCAACGAATTTGAATCAAAGCTGATTGATGTCTGTATGATGCCTAATTGGCATCATCATCGTCGTCGTCGTCTCTAAGAGCTTCCGAGGATATGAAAAATTGGTTTATGGGAGAACTTTCGGGCAAAGAAAGAAATTTTCTGCACATCCTCACATTATCAAAGCATCCGTTCTGATGTTTCTTGAGGGCACTTCATGCACCTAGTGTGGTCTTGCTTAATAAGCATGATTCTGGTTCTGAGTTCATTATATCGAAAGGCAAGCTTGGTCAAAGCTGTAGTCTTTATGATTGTGGCTTCACTTACAGGTTTCGAGTTGGTGTAAGTGTATCTAAGTCGAGTCACTGGCCAAAATTAATGGCATATTTCCTTTTGATGCATGAACGGACTGGCTGCAAAAGTAATTCAGATTACTTAGTTCGACTTTCGATTTGCAGCATTCTGTGCTTAGCAAAGCTCAAATAACTACCCATGCTGTTAGAGGAGTGTGCCAGCTGAATCAAGATACCCAAGGATGCAAATTTTGATTTTTTTAAAACTGTATCATAAATATACCACGGAGCTGATCATTTTCTACTGTTCCTTTGTAATTCGTTTTGCCTGTTACAGAGATTCCGACCAACAACGTGAGGCTTTTCTCTTATCATTCATTACGATCGGCAACAAGGAACTTCCATCCGTCAAATAGAATTGGAGGTGGTGGTTTTGGAGTTGTCTATAAGGTGAGCCGATTGAAGTATCTGTTAAATCACGGGACAGCAAAGGATGTCCTTAGGTGCTGATAGTTATTTTGCATGGTGTCACAGGGAGCTCTGAGAGACGGTACTCAAGTTGCAATTAAGTCCCTTTCAGCAGAATCTAAGCAAGGAACGAATGAATTCCTAACAGAGATCAACATGATATCGAATATTCATCATCCAAACCTCGTCGAACTCATTGGCTGTTGTGTGGAGGGCAAGAATCGAATGTTGGTGTATGAGTACCTGGAGAACAACAGCCTCGCTAGTGTCTTACTCGGTGATTCTCATATATCTGAATTTGGTGCATACTTCAAAGTCTGTGATACTTACATGTGATTGAGCAGACATCTTTTCTTGACTTGAACAACAATTTCCTAAATACATTTTCGGCGCAAGATTCAACTATTCAACTTGCATCAATACCCAGTTTTGTAATGCAGGTTCAAAAAGCAAACATGTCATTCTGAATTGGCCTCAGAGGGCTGTGATTTGTCTGGGTACAGCATCAGGCCTTGCCTTTCTTCATGAAGAAGCCAAACCGCCCATCGTCCACAGAGACATTAAAGCCAGTAATGTACTTCTTGACGGAGACTTTCATCCAAAAATCGGAGATTTTGGGCTGGCAAAGCTATTCCCAGACAACGTCACCCATGTGAGCACTCGAGTAGCAGGAACAGAGTAAGAGCAATTATTATTGTGCTTCATATCCCTCATGGCATGCCTCTTGCGCGGAACTTTTTCACAGTTCATACTTGTAGTGTAGGTTTTCTCAGAATCTACTAAGGTGGCTCTTATTAACCGGGATGCGTGGTTTTCTCATTTCCCTCTGTTCTTTTTTGTTTAAAGTAGATCGAACCGGATGTGTAGTTAGCACTCGCAACAAATGTGGTTGTCTCCATTTTATCATTTGGGATGTTTTCAGGGAAAGAATGAACTCGCCAGAAATAGTATCCTTCTCTCTGATATACATGTCTCTTGCCTTTGACCACATATCCTTATGTGAGATCACTATTGAGTTAACCCAAACACGTCCGGCTAAACTCTTTTCTGTTAACCTCATGGCTTTATGGCTATGTGATTTGTCGCTCTTGGTTTCTCACAGAGGTTATCTGGCTCCAGAATATGCACTCTTAGGCCAGCTGACCAGGAAGGCCGACGTGTTCAGTTTTGGGATACTCGTGCTCGAAATAGTTAGCGGCAGAAGTAGTAGCAAAGCCGCCTTTGGGGAGGAACTCATGATTTTGGTGGAATGGGTATGTTTCTGGACTAAGTACAGAAAAGTTCACAATTCAGAAGATTTACCTGTGCTTCTTATGCATTTTTTATTGCATGGATGATGCTCTATATCAACTTGAGACTCTTAATTGAAGTGTCCTCACTTACAATAGCTGTTTTGCATCTTTTGGGCTTGAGGTTGTGCTAGCCACAGCGGTGTACGAGTTTGTTACGAGTACAATAGTAGTATGATGCTGGAATATACCGACGTATGGTCGATAATTGAGTAGTTAATAATCATCTAGTTTGTGTCTGGGAAGAAGCCGTGCATTGAGATTCGTTCTAATGTTTTTAATTGGAATGACAAGATTGCATGTATGTTATTTTAGCTAGTCCCAAGTCTTGGTTTTTCAATTTTTATGGATTGGAATGGCTTATGATATGGGTATAAACATCCCTACCTCAGACCCTGCATAGATTGGTCTGTGCATATGCTGACCAATGCTTATCACTGAGCAGACATGGAAACTAAAAGAGGAGCAGAGACTTCTAGACATTGTCGATCCAGAGCTGGCGGAATTTCCGGAAGATGAGGTGTTGCGCTACATCAAGGTCGCGCTCTTTTGTACTCAAGCAGCTTCGAACCAAAGACCAACTATGAAGCAAGTGTTGGAGATGCTTTCAAAAAATGTTAACCTTAAAGAGGAGTTGCTGATAGAGCCCGGCGTATACAGGAGGAACTACTCTAGGCAGTTAGCCGGTGGTGGCGCTTCTTCTTCATCGTCTTCTCAGGCCCAGAAGGGTAAACAGGCGCGCAATCCACAGGGCGCCTTGACTCAAACTAGCTTCCACGGTGAGAGCCTAATACTTCCGAGATGATGATTACTTGTTACCAAATGAACATTTGCAGCTTCGAAACCCGAGTACCCGAATTTTCCCCGGACCTTTGCTTGGCAATTGTTCATACTCCTGAGTATTTCTTCATGCTAACGATGCTCTCGATAAGAATCGGTTTCTGAGTGAATATGTACTAGAGTGCATATGGATTGAGGATAACTAGATAACATTTTTCATTTCGGTGAATAACACTCTTTTAGAACCTCTGTACAGGCATTGTTGATTTATTCATCTGTATATGACTTCAAGAAATGGTTCACCAATAAAACAAAAGTCAGTTTTACTGCTCTCTTTTTGTTTGTGTCGATCGCCTAAATTACTCTTTGCGTGTGCGTCGTGTGAAAAGGCTAATAATTGACACACGCAAGAGCGAGATTTTCTTAGGTACCTTTCGAGATGCCCTTCTCTAATCGGGACGGAAACAAATATCGGTAGGAAAGCGACGCCGTATATTGATTCATCTGTCGACATCTATGATGCTTGTCCTGTATCTCTGTTTCAATAGGGAATGGAGTTCCGGTAATAGGAATCCAGACACCAGAAACTAACTGGATGACCGTAAAAGAAAGAAAGGCAAGGAGGAACAAAGAGGATTCTTCAGGTATATCTATGACTACACTGGTTTGGTTTTCTATGGTTGGCTTGTCCTCCTATGAAAACCATGATGCTAGTTATCATAAATGAGCCATCAGCTATAAGAACCGTTTGAAACTTGAAACGAATTAAATGCACGTTGACACCACATTCAGTTCCAAACATAAGGTGCGAGATTTCCAAATCAGCAATCTGAGAACCATCCCTCACCACCGAAAGCGCCTTCGCCATCAATAACCACCGTTCTGCTAGGAGGGTTGTGCCGTCTAATTCGCAAAGAAACGCTTATGGACAAGTTTTCACAGATAAAGCAACCATGTACCACACGGCCCTTGTTGAAGTGAGTATATCAGAACCACGCCTTGGACGAAGAATATTCATGTTATTTTGTAATGGACTTGGTAGTTTTATGTTTCGCAAACCTTACCTGTCGGAGAACTCTACTAAATGAAACAGCATGATACTGGACAAGAAATCTTAAAGCCAGAGACTATATAAACACAAAAACACACCAGAACATTAAGCCTGACAAAACTCATACTAAAAGTGCAAGGGCCAGAGTTCTTTTCTAAATTCTGCACAGAAAAAGACTGAATCTACACAACATGCACATAAACTAATGTTCTATGATTTACTATACTCGAACTTAACATCCCTGACCTTGATCTATAACTCTGCAATACTAGCAATCACAAATTGCAGGTCTGCACCGAGAGCGCTCAAGCAGTAGATGAAACCTTCGGAGCTGCTGCAGCAGTAGCATTAGAGGGACCTTGAGCAGCCGGGGCTGCACCAGAGGCCGGTGCACCTGCTTTAGCATCTTTTTTAGATTCTGTTGCTTCTGGTGGGATAGGTTTCATGTGGGGAGGAGTATTGTGCTTAAGCTTGATAAGTATCTGACGCATCCTCGAGAGATCGGTGGGCTTCCCTGGTTTCGGCCCCTGCATAACCACGATGGAGGGCTTCTTCTCCTTCTCCTTCTCCTTCTTACCCCTTTTCTCAATTGTCGGAACTTCACGGGGTATGAAATCTGCAATTGACTTCCAATAGTCCTTCTCGGCTTCGGCATGGAACTTCTGCTGGTTGGCCACGAATAACTGGCAACACAAATATAATGCAAAAAAACAGAATGACTGCACAGCAGCTAAATAGAAGATTCTAGTTCCAAAGTGTTACGAGTACATCCAATGTCACTTAAATATGTGGTGGTGGTGTGCCTTACGTTCAAGTAGTCTCAATCCGACTTTTAAACTTTTGGGTTGAACTTTTTATTAACATATCAGAGTCCAGTCCCGCATTCATGCCCTGATTAGCATTATCATTTATTTCGCGCATGCTTCTTGTTTATCTCATTTCCCGTTCTTATACTCCACAATCATTTCATTTGGGGTAGCCCGCGAGGGGTGCTAAAGTATATCCTACATTGCTTAAACACGATACTTGTGCCAAATAGGCATGTAGCTTCCTCAACCTGATGACTTTCAAGGTTTTTTTGTTAGAATCTCTAACACAAAGAAAGGGAGACTTATGCAGTGTTTTTATTTTCCATTCCTTGCGCTTCCTCAAGTCCTATCTATCCAGTACGTAGAACACTATACCAAAAACATTTCTTACATCATCAGAAAATTTTAAGCTTGCCATCCACTGAGAGATCGATACAAAGAGAAAGGAGCATACAGAAATTATGCCCTTAATGGATGAAACCGTGAAAGAGTCAAGGAAGTGGAACACTAGAGCTTCAGTACTTATGTTTGGCTCTACACGATCTTTTGCAAAAAGAACGTAGATTTCAAGTACGAGAAGCAAATAAAATAGGTATTTAAATGCTTAGCTCTCCTCAAACTCTATCGAATACGCAACCAAGGATCAATTGGAAAGGAGTTATAAAAACTTAAAAAGGCTGATCCATAGATGATATACAGTCCACCAAGTTTTACAGACCTACAGGATGCTTGTGGCTGCTATGATCTCTCACAAACATCTCGAAACAATCAAAATTCAATATTAAGTCCGATCAACCCCAACAGTCTGACATTAGTCAACAGCGAAGTTTTCCATCGGTCAAGTCTATCATGCAAACAGAGTCCTTAAGAAAGAGAGTTCTCCACAGAAAGATCTATTTGTCCAGAAAAGGTAAACTTGCAAGGTTTTGTGATCTCTCATAATTTGAAACAAAGGGAATAAATCCTGGGTTCGACTGAAAGGAATCTAAGCCTCTGATCTTATTAGTATATACAACCTTCCGATTCACTAAATCGCATAAACACTTGCAAGATGCGACCGAGCATACCCAAGCAAAAAAGAGAAGAAAAGAACTGTCTTTTCCGCACGAGCTCAGATTCATGTGTCAATTACCTGATCTGTTCTACCACAGGATCATATTTTTCGCCAAAAAAAGAAACTTCATATGAATTCACTACCTTCTCCCTTTCTCTATTGGAAGACTTGCTGTTCTCCACCGATATGCCGCACTTCCGGTAGAATTCTATCTTGTATTGCTCCGCCTCCTCGATGATCTGCACCAGCAACTCTTTCTCCCTCTTCTCCTTCTCCTCCAACCTGATTGCATTTTGCCTGAAAATTGCATCCCAAGTCTTCATCAATCACATAAACATGAAGCGATCCATTCATTTCTATTCAATGATTACTCTGAAAAGCGAGTCGTTTTGGTGCTGCTAACTTATCATCTTCGGCTTAACACCCAAAACAAAGACTGAGAAGCATCTATAATTTTGATTCTACGCAGTTCGAGCTGTACTATAGTCAATCTATTAACAGTGATCAAAAGCTCAAGTTCATCAATTTCTCTCTCTCTCACAACTGATCAATTGAAACGCTATCAAACACCACAAAAAGAGTTCACCCACCTTCTCCACTCTCTCAGAGCAAAGCCTTCCTCCGGCTGCATGTTCGCCGGAGGCGGCAGGATCGGCCCGTCCGGCTCACCAAAACCCCCTGGAAACCCTCGCCGTCCTGCTCCGAAGAGAACCCGCCGCCCCCGGCGTACATCGGCGCCGGAGGAGGAGAATCCGCCGCCGACGCCTGAGACCCGAACACATCCTCGGCCGACCCGTACGACGGGGCATTGAACGCCGGCGGCGGGTCGGCTTCGTAGCCGAACCGCTGCGAAGGAAGGCGAGGGTCGTACCCGACGTAGCCGTCGCCGTCGAAGGGCCGGGCTGACCCGGCGGTGGGCGACTCGTCGCCGCCGAAGGAGGCCATCGCTGATTTCCCCTCACGCGACGGAAAGGTTCCGGGGATCAGCGGAGAGGTAATCACGCTCGGTGCTCGCGAGTTAATCGGTTCGAGTGGTGGGCGTTGGTGGTTATCCAGCGCAGTCGCGCGAAGTGACGAGAGACACGTTGCGATTCCTGATTGGCTAGGCCTTGGAAAGTCAAACGTAGGCACGAATGAGGACCTCTGGACTGTGGGATTTTGAGGGAGTGCAGCGTGGAACTTAGTGCAGGTGATCACAGGTTCCTCTGCAGACAGCGCCACCTTTTGCTTGACTGTCCCCGCCAGTCCAAGCGCGAAAAAGGCAGCGCGTCGCTACGAACCTGTCGAGGGTCACCGGAATGCGCCACGTGTCCTCATTGGATTGGTCAATCCGTTCGTATTATATGTTCATATTATGGAAGCACTCCTCGAAATTTATGTTTATATACTAGACGTGGCCTCTATATGTAAGGTGTCTTAGCACATGAATAATTTAAATAACGTTTTGTATAGGAGTTGCAAGGAAAATAAACTTTGGATCATCGACGACTGCGAAGTTCAATTTTACAACGAAGGAATCGATGTATCACGATACGTATTACGATAATTTATATCATTTTACATAGATTAAATTAGTTTTTATCCGCGCGTGGTGCGTGCAAGATTAGCGAGTGAGAACGGATATAAGTTTCGATAACAAATGTATTCCCCCTTTTTAACAAATTTCACGAGATCCAAAAGGGAAGTGTTTCTAATGTCTCTTGTTCTTTTCCGAACCTCGAACCTGTTCCAAAATTGTGAAGTTGCGATCGTAAAATTGCAAAAGTCATCCTCTCCCTTAACCACTTCGCTAAGCTAGGATTAGCTTTTAGATGTGAGGTAGCTATGGTGATTTAAGAGGTGGTAACCAAATTCGAAGAATTGAGTTTGCATTTGCGCAAATGAAACACGATAGAGGATAGGGGTAATCGGTTTCCTCTTTTTATAACCCGGTCCAGTTTCCTCCTAATCAAGAACCTTGAAGTGGTCCTAAATTATCAATTTTTTCGAGAACCAAAATGCATGGACCATAGGTCCGGTCCGATTTGGTCGAGGTTTTCCATTGGAATTGGACACATGCCCAAAAAATATATACATAATTCCTAACATGGAGCTCATTGAGCTTGGTTACTTTCAAAAAATAAAACAAAGTGAACATAAAAACACTTCTACATATGAGAATAAAAAATAGAGAGTGTCAATAGTTTATCAATTTGGTAAAATTTTCTGGACACCCTTAACAAGTAAAAAGAGGGTAACTTTTTTTAAAAAAATTCGATCGCGATCGGGTTTGGGCGAGAGGTTCGAATGGGCGTCGTCCCTAGGACCGCGAGTCAGAACGGAGAAGCATCGGACCGACCGTTGCCCATTGCTCTGGGTGGAGGGATGAGAGGTGTGGGGGGTGGGGGTGGGGTGGGTTTTTGGGTGTTTGTGGAGAAGAAGAAAAAAAAAAAAGCCTGGTCCCGTCCACAGTCGGCGCTGACGGTCCGATTTGCTCACTCCTAATAGAGGGGGCTGACTACATATGAGAAAGACGTATAACAAAACTTAGAAAAGTGAAAATGTTGTTAATTCAATACTTAGGCGATAATATTACTTCGAGTTTAATTTTAATTATTTCAATTTGGAAAACTTGCTTATTAAATTACGAAACCGTAAAAATTCGATACAGCAATAGGTTATGTCGACATTTAAGCAATTAAGTTTATTACTACCCCTTGTACTATTCAGCCTACAATTTTGTTTTTTCGGGATTCAGGCTACAAATTAAAGAGGTAGACTGTACATTGGTTTAAGACTAACCAAAGGATCATGCCATGCCATGTTAAGATTCATGTCGATTTAAATGGCTGCCGGTAAAATTAGTATACACAGAGAGAAATAAATAAAAAATCCTAAACCTAATTGCATCGTACCAGTTTAGTACTAAACCATTTTTCAATTAGACCAATTTAGTCTTAAATCTTTTCATATTCAATCACGTCCATCCGGTCAATCTAGGCCGGAAATCACGCTGGCGTGACGCCGGTCATCCGACGTGGCACGATCGGCGGCATTGACGTGGACATTTTAAAGTTTTTTTAGTAATTTCATTTTTATATTTTTATGTTTTTGTCCTGCTTTTGTTTTCTATTTTTTCTTCCCCTTTTTTTTTTGTCGGTAGCCTGCTAGAAAACCTAAAAAAAATTATTGTTAAAAATTTACACGTCAATTAGTTTCGCCAAAATTGACTAGATGGGCCAAATTTGTATTAATTTGAAAAGATTTAAGATTAAATTAGTCTAATCGAAAAGTTTAAGACTGAATTGATAGCAACGCAATGGATTTATGATTTTTTTTTAGTACTTCTGTCCCCTATCTGACAATCACGGATTACCAAAGTTTAATTCAATGGACCGTCCCGTGACACTTCGAGAGCACCGAGGCGAAATTGCATCACCCTAGTGTTATTGTCCCTGCAAGTTCAGAGTTCACGACATCGTCGAACTGAGCCAGCTCCGCTTTGGATGTTTCTCAAATTGATTACGTGCAAGTTGATTGATTCCGGCCTAAGTTGTCTTAGCTAATTAAATTGATTACATCCATGGTGATGGTTTGTGGGGGTGGGGACATGATCCTCTAAACCCAAGATTCTTTTTTCGATAAACATGGTGATTAAATCAATCAATGTAATTAATAATAAGACGGTCCAATTAATCTAACCGATAAAGAATCTAGATTTTCTTTGTTTCAATTCACTTGGAAGCCAATCGTATGGAAGAACTGATTGAGAAGTGGACATAACATTTCTGGTACGCAAGGGACACATTTGTCAGGCAGGGAACACGGCAAATTGGTGATAACTGTAAGGAAGCTGCTAACTTGGCGATTTGACAAAGAGTGTCGCTTATTTCTAATCAAACGATCTCTCAATCGACGAGTGATTTATGCAAAACAAACGATGATGGTGTGTGGATCTACGGTTAATATTGTACCGCATTTGACAATAATGTCTGGGAAGACTTTCCGTGATTGCAAGTACCTCACAATAGAAAAAATTTCAAATAAGAGCCTAAAGTGGACTTTATTTCAAATAAGTGTTTAAAGTGCATTCTTTTTTTCAAATAAGGGTATGAAATGGATTATATTTCAAATAAGGGCTTGAAGTGATCAATGTCAATGCCAAATGTCATCACGGACTAGTTAAGGGCGTTTTCGTCCTTAACTTATTTTTTTTTTCCTTCTTTTTCCCTTTGTTCTGTTGTTAAACTCTACAAAAGTTTTTAAAAAAAAAGAGGATAAAACTTAAAAAAGAAAACGCAAAAAAAGAAAAAAACCAGGCCCTTTGCATGTGGTTGCCGCCCATCATCGGAGGGGTGGCAAGATGCCCTTGACCGACCGACGAGGTCGACCATTATTTGAATTATTCATGGTCATTTCGCGCCATTTTTGAAATAAGATTCACTTTAGATTTTTATTTGAAATCTCCATCACCCCGAAAAAGTATTAGTTTTTTAAATAAACGGAAGATATACGAACATTCAAGGAGAACATGCTATTTGTTCTTTAAATTACATAAATTAACGGTGATACAAAAAAGACTTGATCGCATTAATTTAACAAGTGCGATATGACACGGGGATGCTTCTCGTTTATGGAATTTGGCATTATTTCCTCTCCGTCAACGTGTGCACGCCGCTCTTCTGATTATAGGAAATGAAACTGAAGGTCATAAGTAGTTACCATCACTCTTTCAAGTTTGATCAATTGGTGCGAAATCACAAAATAAGTCTTTGCTCAGCATCTTTGGCAGCTCACCCTTGTCGTCCATAAACAATTTCTTCTTCTTTTTATATGAAAAAGATGCAACTAATCATTATCAATTTTCTAAGAAGACACTAAGGTTCACGAGCCATTTGGCCTATTTAAACCAGACAAATCAAAACTTATTTTTTTAACGACCATTTGATGAGCAACTCCTACCCTCAAACCCCTCTCTTTCTCTGCCCTAAAATCTTCACGGCACTGCAAAGAATTGATAAATGCTGAACTGCTGTCGGGTCCATGGTCGGGCTAGAGCAAGATCACTTGTCTTCTCTGCATTGGCGTCTGGAGCTACTTTGGTCACTCTTTCTGCGGATAATTTTGGCTTTCCAGGCAATTCTCTACGTTCTTTGAGCTCCAATGGAGAAACTCCTCAAGTAATTCACGGAGCAACTTGCGACACAGAAGCAAGAATTCTTGAGCGGCGCTTGCAGCTTCGTCCCGTGCATGCGGAGGCTATTGAAATCCGAGAAGTGGAAGCAGACGGCGATGACGACGAGGACGTGAGACCTCTTGTTGCTCCAGTTGACAGCATTGAAGTAGAGAGAGTCGTGGTTCCGGAGAGTCTTGCCGGAACTCGATATATTCAAGTCGGACAGCTTGACGTGGCGTTTTCATGGCCGGCTGACGGGTTTCTTCAGCCAGAAGAATAATTGCTCGGTACAATTCTTCATTACATGGATCTCGCTGGCGAGGTCGTTAGGAAGGAGAGAGTTCTAGGCCTTGGGGAGCCTCGTCAAATCAAACCCATATGGTTGCTTAGCTATGCTATCAAGAACCATGAGTTCGAAACTAGGGTTCAAGAGATTCCAGCCCATTCTTGGTCTTGGCTTCAAGGTGATCGCAGTAGCTCCGGATTTGCCCTTCTTGTTCAAGAACACGCTGGCATAGGACCGGTTCGACAGTATGAAGATCGGAACAAAGGATCCGGGCGAGGTTCCATTAGCTCAGAATCTCTCAAACTTTATAAGAATCGCCTTCTTGTTCAAATACGGTGGGTTGTATCTAGATACCGACGTCATAGTACTCAAGACCTTTGCGGGGTTGCGAAACTCGATCAGTGCTCAAAGCATGGAAGCCATGTCGAGGAGATGAACGAAACTAAACAACGCGGTGATGGCATTCGACAAGAACCATCCACTCTTATTGAAGTTCATGATGGAGTTGGCCTTGACCTTCGACGGTAATAGATGGGGACACAATGGACCTTACTTGTTGTCTAGAGTGGTTGAGAAAGCGAATGGGAAAAGGGGTTTCGAATTTGAGGTCTTGTCACAATAATGTGATAAGGAAAGTTTCAAGTTTTCGAGCATGCAGAATAAATTTTAGATTTCATAAAATAAAAAATCTATATTAATGGATAGATTTCAGGTGGAATCTATTCAAATCGAAACCGCTTACCTCTAATCATTTCGGCTAATTTTATCCGGATATTACTAATATAAAAGTTGAATGGCCTGCGCTGACACGATCAATATTGATGTGGATAATTTTAAATAATTTTTTTTCTTTTTTTTTTTTTTTTTTTTTTTTCGATGGTCGTTCGATGACCGCTGAGGGTAGCCCTCACCACCACAAGTGACAATTGGCCTTGCCAGGGCAAGGGCGAACGCCTACGAGGCCAACTCTCGCCAACCACCGAAGGAGCCCAAAAAAGAGAGAAAAAAAAATGAAAAAAATAAAAAAAAGTAAATAAAAAATTATTAAAATTTATTAAAAATATTTACGTGAGTAATATCATGTCAAAATTAATTGGGATGACTGAATTGACTATAAATCAAAAGGTTTAAGATTAAATTAACACCAATAAAAAGTTTAAAACTAAATAGACATCAATGTAATAAATTATGACTTTTTTAAAAAATTTCCCAATTTCTTTAAAATGTCTCCTAGTCATTTGTACATGTGATTGTGTTCCTTTTGATCTCTACTTTCCAATAAATCGAAGAAATGCAGCTATAATATGGTGGCTAATATAAAGAAATTTCAATCAAGGGGACCAGATGTTCTACTACCATAGAAAAGCATATCGATTTAAATCAATTTGATTATTACCAAGCATAGCTCATTATATAACTAGTGTTTCTCAAATTAAAGTTTAGGGAAACATTGCTTTTCGTCCTTTATATTTTGTATGCGTTTTAAATTGTTTAATCCAATCCTTTAATTTCCACGAATTTCATAATCTCTTTCGCACCAAATCCAACCAAATTCAGCTGATAGGTTCATCAAACAATGCCAAAAGTCATGGCATCAAAAATATGTTGATGTCCACGTGAACGTGGATAATGTTGGTAAAAAAATTTAAATCATCTAATACTAAAATTTTCATGACATTATTCAAATTAAACTATCCAAATAAAAATAAATAACTTAATTTGAACAACGTCATGTATTAAAAAAATATGAACGAAAAATTTTTTGGGATCTAAAAATTTTTGAATCCCAAACGTAATTAAATCAAACCTTAAACAATCTAATTTGAATAATATTACCCATATCACAAAAATCTCAATGATAGCCAATCTGAATCCCAGTAAAAATCTCCCAACATTAACACACACGTGGACGAACATCCATGTCACAATCAGACTTTGGCCCAATTTGGATTAACACAATCAGACTTGGCCCAATTTGGCATCGGAGGACTTGATTATAGAATTTATGAAAGTAGAAGAACTCGATTAGATAAATCGAGTCGTCCCATGTGAATTATTTGAACTTGATCAATGAGTTTTTTTTTTCCCTGCCAACTTTACCCTTTTCTACTGCCGAATTTTCAGTTCCAGATCCGAAAGCTCAAATTACCCCTCCATGAACACCAACGAAAGTCAATCAATTCAGCAGAAGACGAAACTGAAATGCACAGAAACGAAATGGGTCGCGGGAAAATTGGGAAACTAATCTTCATAAATTCCATTCGAAATCGAAGGAAACACGATCTACACGAGAAAAGGAGCATCGAAATCCACTTCGATTCGCCCAATCCAAGCTAAAAATTACCTTAAAAGACAACAAGGCAGAAGAAACCCTAGACTTCCATATACAGCCCCACGCTCCCCAGCACCTGTCTAAGCGAAACCCTAGCTGAGGGGGGGATCAGCCGCCGAAGCCGTACAGGGTCCTGCCCTGCCTCTTGAGGGCGTAGACGACGTCCATGGCGGTGACGGTCTTGCGGCGGGCGTGCTCGGTGTAGGTGACGGCGTCACGGATGACGTTCTCGAGGAAGATCTTGAGGACGCCGCGGGTCTCCTCGTAGATCAGGCCGCTGATGCGCTTCACGCCGCCGCGGCGGGCGAGGCGGCGTATGGCCGGCTTGGTGATGCCCTGGATGTTGTCCCGGAGGACCTTGCGGTGGCGCTTCGCCCCGCCCTTGCCCAGCCCCTTGCCACCCTTCCCACGGCCCGACATCTTCACTTCTTTCTCGAGAAAGTGAGGGAAAATTTTGAAGACGGAAAATGCGTTTGAATGGAAAACCGTCCCCTGCTGTGGATTTAAACTGTGGAGGTGGCAAGGAGAGGCGCTGCGATCGTTTTATAAGGGCGGGGGAGATTATGAGTTTTTCCTTTTTGTGTGTTTCTCGAGCTGGTTTGCACGGCCGTTGGATTGCGTGCCATCGACGGACGAGAGTCGTGATCCGCGTGGCGGGATTTTGGTCATCGCAGACCGTAGATGGCTTGTCAACGGACGGTGCGATGAAGGTGGGTGAACGGCTTGCGTTTTGGTTGGGTGAACACGGATCGATGACATGGCGGATTTCTCGCCGGCGGGTACTTTTTCTAATTTTTTTTATTTTGGTTTATTGTAATTGTAATGATAAAATTCTATTTTACATGGCGTCGTTTTTTTTCCAATTTAATCTCTACTTATTTTCCGCAATAAAATTTGATTTAATTTTGTTTTGAATATACGGTTGAATATAGTTGCGATTTCTTCCATTTGATGGCTTAATGAATGTGCTCATTTCTTTTCTTGGCTATGTTTGATTAAATTAGGTATAATGTATTTCTGAATGTGTAGTTAATGAATTGGTTTGTTACGCATTTGTTCAAATGATAATTGTCATTTTGTCCTTTTCGTGTGATTTTTGGCAAATGATAATTGGATACGTGTTGGCACAGTCTAAATGAAAATGAAAATATTGTTCCAGCTTTATTATTTTTATTTTTGGTCCATCTAATTAGAACGGAGACTTTATCCGGTTAAAATTTACACTGAATTAAATTGAATTTTTTTTTTGGCAAAAGGATTATATTGAGTTCAATCAAGTCAATCTGCGGCGATACTTTGATAATTTCGAGCTCAACCCGACTCACATGCTCAATACTTGAAACTCAACTCTCGCTTGAGGTCGACTTGATTAAAAAAACTTATATTATTTGATCTCGACTCAATTCAATAATGACAATTTGTAAAGAAACCGAAGCTCAATAAGCTCGAACAATTATCCTTGTATTTGTACATGTGGCGTTCTTATATATAAAATTAAAAAATTTATGTGGATATTTCTATCTTAATGGTAAGAATAAAAATATATAAGTCAAAATAAAAACTTAGATTACACTGGTCAATCTCTCGAGTTAAGTATTGAAAAACTCAAACTCGATAAGAGACTATAGTAGCTCGAGCTGAATCCCGATAAAAAAATCAAGCGAGTCGATCTCGGGTAGTAGTGGCCACGGTTTGGAACCGGTCCATTTCGGTTCCTAAACCAATGGTTCGGTTCGTGGTCACCTGTGAATCGAATCGGAACCTTAAAGGGCGATTCCTATTTTGAACCGGTGGTTCCGAGCCGGCTCAAAGGCGGGTTTCAATTCAAAATCGAAATGAAACCGCCGATTTTGGTTCTAGTTTCAATTTTTAAATAATAAATTATGAAATAAAAAAATAAATTATGAAAAATAAATTATCAAATATAAATTGTACTCAAATTGTACATTGTAATCAAATTTGTAAATAAAAAAAAGAGGGGGAAGGGGTTTGAACTTAATGAATTATCATTAAGCGCATATATATCTTATTGGGGTTAAAAGAATAAAAACCTCATGTAGTTTTTTTACCTTTGATAACCCCAATTTATCTTATAGTCAATCGTCGCTACCCCTTCGGTACCCGTAATGGTGGTATTTTCATTATCATCGAAGAAATCGGTTTCATTATTGCGATCCATCTTTTGTTGTCGATATTTAGCCTTTATCCAATCATCGACACAAGTTTGAGCCTCTATCGAATTTGGATGTAATCTTGAACGTCGGTCGTTCAAAATGTTGCTTTTAACGTTAAATGTTTGTTTAACTGTAAGTGTTGAACAAAGGAATTGCTAAAACATGTCTTGCAATGAGAGCAAGAATTGAGAATTGGTTGAATACCTCTTTCACCACTCTATAATTTTGAAATTTGTGCCGCATTCGAAATCACCAAACTCAAAAGGAATGGTTAAGTAGGGTTTTATTTCGTAAATATTACATGTTGCTCCATTTTATCTTTTTTGCCTACTCATCAGCATTTTGTACCATCTACTAATTCTACCTAGGTCCTCACTTTGTACATAACTATGTTGGGACGATTCACTATCACTTACTAGATTATATCTACTAAAAATTAATTAGAATTGCGTCTTTAATCGCTGCTTGTATAACTCTAATATTTACCGCGTATTCAAATGTAAACATTTATAATACATGTTCGAGATAATAACCTAAACCATCTAATTTGGTACATAGATAAAAAAACAAAAATAATCAAATAAATAAAAGGAATGTCGATATAATAATACAACCATTTTGTTCGCATTGCTATAATAGTAAAAGTTAATTGATTATCTTTTTCATATTCTTTAAAAACGCTAGCAATATTAAGACACTCTATTAAAAATAAATGCGTAGTAGGATAATAAATACCGGATAAAGTATAAGTTATATCGTTAAAAACTTTTTAAAAATCTAATTTTTTTTTCAAATATCCCGCTTTTGTGGGAAGAAATTAATTTCGAAACATTATTCGAAATAAATCTACATAATAAATATTTACATGCAAAAGATTGATTAAGTAACTTATATATAAAATTCCAACGAGTCGGAACATTCTTTTGAAATTTTTTTTGGTTTTCTTTTATTTGCTTTACAAAATCGCCACATTCTCTTATAATTTGGGAATGTTTTCATAAAAATTGAATTGCTCTCTTTATTGGGCCGAGAAAAGCATCAAAAGTTGGTAAACTATCTCGTATACATAAATTTAAAATATGGCAAGACATCTAATGTGAAAAAATTATCCACCAAAAACGAGTTTACAAATCTTTTCTAAATTGGGAATGAAAGCGGTATTTGTCACGGCATTATCAAAATCAATTGAAAAATTTTTATTAAGCAAATCATAATCTTTTAAAACTTGCCTAATTACTCTATAAATATTATTGATCGTATGCCTATCATCAAAAATTAGAAATGCAATAACTTTTTTTTGAATGTTTCAATTGTCACATATCCAATGATATGTGATACCCACATAAAAATGAGTTTTTCAAGGATCACTCAAAATGTCGCTATCTATATGTATACGTCCATCAAAATTCATAAAAAAAATTTCAAATCTTTTTTTTCTTTTTTATAAAGCCTAATAAGTTGGCGTTTAAGCGTATTTCTTGGAACATGTTGTACTTGTGGAGTACATGCAGTGTTTATAAAATAATTAAAATCAAAATTTTCACCAAAATTAAACGGTGAACGTTCAATGGTAGCAAATCTAGCTAATTCTTCTTTATAAACTTTTTTCATTGTAACGAAATAAAGGAGAAGTGTTAGGATGGGCGCACCCGAAAATTTGTTCTTGGTCGGTATCGACCCCCACTTGCATTGCATGTTTCGACTTCATATGCCGTTTAAATGTTCCATAGCCACCTCCACTTGTAAATTTGTATGTTGCCCCACAATATTTACATTTTACCGGATACTTATTTTTGCGTAAATGTTCCTTCTTGAAGTGTTCCTATATGTTGGATGTACTTTATCGTTTTGACTCCTTTGTTAATAACATTTCTTCGACACCGGTAAGAGGATGAAGACTTTCTTGCATTGGGACGTGCTCGATGTTAAGAATAACGTTAATATTATCAACCTCGTATATCCAATATGCAAAATTACGAGGATCATATTCATGAGAATAATCGAATTCTCCCATCCGAATCGGGCTCTTTCTCTTGTCACCAACTCTACTTTCACTTGTCATTTTTTTTTTAAGAATTAAGCAAAAAGCGGATTTAGAAACTTGAGAGAATTGAGCTAGGATTGAGAAAATTTGAAAGAAATTGTAAGAAAAAATGAAAGATGGAAATAGATATTTATAAAGATTTAGGATAGTTTTAATAAATTAAGGAAAAAATAGAAAAATAAAAGGTGGGGGGATGATGTGGACATTGAGCCATATCGAGGAGGAGGTGCTAAGGACCCATTATCCTATCCACTTGGTCCAATCACTCGAGCAAGGGCGAAGAAATTCAAGCAAGCGATTGGCATCATGGTTTGTGATTTTTGGAGTAGAGACGATTTTGGATCAAAGGGCTATGCCGTGATCGAAGACAACTTTTTTTGGCATTTCGGGGTAGTCTAGATGGTTTTTTTACACATTTATTTTTTTGGTGAATTTAGGTAATTTTCGTGAATTTGCGTCTCCTAAGGTTAGCATCATATATAAGGGTGTTTTCAAGATCCGAAATGTCGACATTAATTATTGATTCATAATACAATTGAGAGGATGCCTCTTCTCTCGAGTTCTTCGAGGACTTGACCTTATCAAGGCTCCCTTATAGAGGTCGATCCTACTTATCGAGCAAGATCGCGAGTTCTCTTGTTCGTGGCGTTTATAGCGTTGGTTGACCGACACGGGTTCATCAACGAGTCACGCAAATATTGAGGTTACCAATCACGGAGTTCGATTGGGGGTCAAGGTTTGCAATTCGCATTTTCTAGAACTTCGTAGAACGATCTTCAATTCCGCAACAATTCACATCATCTCGGTATTAGAGCTGGTTCAATAGCAAAAGTTGAGTTTGAATTTGAAAATTAGTGGAAAGATGCCGAATTGCTTTGATCTTGCTTGGTGGGTTGGTTGATTGTTGTGAGGTGGTTGAGAGACTGGTTCTTAGTCCGATAAAGAGCCTGTGAGAAGGAAACAAGAGGTAAAAAGCAAGAGTGTGTGAGCTTAATGGTGAAGTAAAAAGTCGAAATTGAGTTAAACACGAGGGGAGTGATAAACACCTTGAGCGAAACACGTGAGGGAGTGTTTGGTGAGGTTTCTTTATTTCTAACGTTTCCTTGCAAGTTTAAATCATGATACGCGACCAAGAAAGCGTGAACCAAAATGAGACTTGTTCCAAACAAAGAGATGATGCGATTTTGGAAGGCATCAGCAGCTTGAGATTGCAACTTGAAGCACTTAGTACCCGAATTGTGGGGTGTGAGACGAGGCTTGATGGTGACCGAGAGCCACCACGCGGGAGGCCACAAAATTAGCGAGATGAATCGAGGACGCGACCTAGATGGCGGGCGGCTTAACGATGAGTATGAGGTCGACATGGAGGATGATCGAGATGGCCAGTTTGGGATGTGGAACAGAGGACGAGGCCGAGGGTTTGGACATCGAGAAGATGATGAGTTTGGCAATATCAAGATGAAGATTCCATCTTTCTAAGGAAAGAATGATCCTGATGCGTACCTAGAATGGGAGAAAAGAATAGAAATGATATTTGACCGCCAACGATATTCCGAGCTCAAGAAGGTAAAAATCGCAATTGTTGAATTCACCGATTATGCTATAATTTGGTGGGATCAACTTATGACAAATAGGAGGCGCAATGGTGAGAGGCCGATAAACACGTGGGATGAGATGAAGATGGTGATGAGGAGACGTTTTGTACCAAGTTATTACCATCGAGATTTGTTCCATAAGCTACAAAATCTCACACAAGACAATAGGAGCGTAGAAGAGTACCATAAAGAGATGGAGATTATCTTGATCCGTGCTAATGTGGTGAAGGATCATGAAGCCACAATGTCATGATTTTTTAGTGGTTTGAGGCGAGATATAGCAAGGGTGGTGGAGTCAGTAACATTACGTTGAGTTGGAGGAATTGGTGGACAAAGCCATCAAAGTTGAGAGGCAATTGAAGTTGGACCGAAATTACAAGAGTGGTGGAGGGTCAAGCTCGAATCGAAAGCCTAATTAGAAGAGAGATGAGAAACCGAATTGGAGGGAAAACAACACCAAGATCGAAACTTCAAAGGAGAAGGAGAAGGATGACAAAGTTGATTCGAATCCGATTTCGGTAAAACCGAAAACCTTAAAACTAAGACCCGTGATATTAAATGTTTCAAGTATTTGGGCATGGGACATATGGCAAATCAATGTCCTAATGGAGGGTGATGATCATGACCTGGACATAATGATGTTGAATCCGAAAGTAAGAGGGAGGAAGAGGATGATGACATGCCGCCATTGGAGGATTGTAGTGATGTTGAGATGCCAAAGAAATGGTGAATTGATGGTAGTTAGGCGTTCTCTTAGTGTTCAAGCCAATGAGGAGGAGCAACACCAAAGAACGTGATAATTTGTTCCATACAAGATGCTTAATGAATGGTAAGATTTGTAGTTTGATTATTGATAGAGGTAGTTGTGCGAATGTGGCAAGTTGTACCATGGTGGAGAAGTTAGGGTTAAAGATCGCAAAGCACCATAGACCATATAGACTTCAATGGTTGAATGATAGTGGTGAGGTGAATGTGTCGAAGCAAGTCGAGTTCCATTTAAGATAGGAAGATATAAGGACGAGGTGGTGTGTGATGTTGTACCTATGCAAGCGGGCCATGTTTTACTTGATAGGCCATGGCAATATGATTGAAAGGTACGTCATAATGGGCATACTAACCGATATTCTTTGGTGATTAATCGAAAAACCTACACCTTAGTACTAAACCGAGGGCTTGCGAGGAGAGACCGAGACGCAAGGGAAAAGGAGAGGCCGAAGGGAGTAGAGTGAAAAAAGTAGAGGGAAAAAGAGAGAAAAGAAGAGAGGCAAAAATATTTCTATGCAAAACCGAGCGAAGTGAGGAGAGCTTTAATTCGGGACCGACCGATGCTTGTACTTTTGTACAAGGAGGCATTGTTTACTACTAACAATCTTGACCCGAGTTTGCATAGCTCGTTGTGACTTTATTGCAGGAATTTGAAGATGTCTTTCCTAATGAGCTTCCCCGGAGGGTTACCACCGATTCGAGACATAGAACATCAAAATTGATTTGATACCCGGTGCGCCACCGCCTAACCGACCCGCATATCGAAGCAATCTCGAGGAGACAAATGAACTGCAATGGCAAGTTAGTGAACTATTGGAGCGAGGGTATGTGCGAGAGAGTCTTAGCCCATGCGCCGTCCCCTGTTTTGTTGATGCCGAAGAAGGATGGGTCATGGTGAATGTGTATTGATTGCCGAGCAATCAATAACATTACGGTAAAGTATCGACATCCTATTTCTAGGTTAGACGACATATTGGATGAGTTACATGATGCTTGCATATTTACTAAGATCGATTTGAAAAGTGATTATCATCAAATTAGGATGAAAGAAGGGGATGAATGGAAAATCGCATTTAAGACCAAGTACGGATTGTATGAGTGGTTAGTCATGCCATTTGGATTAACCAATGCACCTAGCACTTTCATGCGACTTATGAATCATGTTTTGCGTGCTTTTATTGGTCGATTTGTGGTTGTCTATTTTGATGATATCTTGATGTATAGCCGAAACCTTGATAACCATATTGAGAATGTGCGAGCTATTTTGCGAGTTTTAAGGGCCGAGCAATTATATGCTAACCTAAAGAAGTGCTCTTTTGTGACCGATAAATTAGTGTTTCTAGGATTTGTTGTTAGTGCCGATGGTATACAAAGTCGACGAGGAAAAAGTGAAAGCAATCCGTGAGTGGCCGACACCTCGTACAGTGGGAGAGGTGCGCAGCCTTTCATGACTTAGCAAGTTTTTATCGACGATTCATAAAAGACTTCAGCACCATTGCAAAGACCTTTGACCGATGTTATCAAGAAGCATGTGGGTTTCATGTGGGGAGAAGAGCAAGAGAGAGCATTCAATCTATTAAAAGATAAGTTCACTCATGCTCCTTTGTTATTTTTGCCGACTTTCAATGCAACTTTTGAGATAGAGTGTGATGCTTCGATACAGAATTGAGCTGTGTTGATGCAAGGAGGACGTTCCATAGCTTATTTCAGCGAGAAATTAAGTGGAACAACATTGAATTATCCTACTTACAACAAAGAGATGTATGCTTTGGTGCGAACGTTGGAGACTTGGCAATATTATCTATGGTCAAAGGAGTTCATGATCCACACCGACCACGGGACCTTAAAGAACTTGAAGGGGCAACAAAAGTTGAATAAAAGATATGCCAAATGGATGGAGTTTATCGAAACCTTTTCATATGTGATCAAGTACAAAAAATGTAAGAAAATGTGGTAGCCGATGCACTTTCTCGAAGGTATGCAATTCTAACTACTCTAGGAGCAAAGTGTCTAGGTTTTGAGCATATCAAAGATTTATATACCGATGATGATGACTTTGAAAGAGTGTTTGAAACTTGTGAACACGCTGCCTTTGATAAATTTTATAGACATGATGGCTTTCTTTTTCGTGAAAATAAGTTATGTTTACCTAGATGTTCTTTGCGTGAGTTGTTGGTGCAGAGGCGCATGGTGGTGGTTTAATGGGGGCATTTTGGCATTAATAAAACTTATGAAGTGCTGTATGAATATTTTTATTGGCCACACATGAAAAGAGATGTCACACGTATTTGTGAGAGATGCATTGCATGTAAGCAAGCTAAGTTTACAACTAAATCACATGGCTTATATACTCCTTTGCCTATTCCGACGCATCCTTGGGTTGATATTTCTATGGATTTTGTGTTAGGAGTGCCTAGGTCTAAGCATGATAAGGATTCTATTTATGTGGTTATTGACCGATTTTCAAAGATGGCTCATTTTATTCCCCGTCATAAAATCGATGATGCATCGCATGTTGCCGATTTGTTATTTCGTGAGGTTGTGCGTTTGCATGGCATGCCTAGGTCTATTGTTTCGATAGAGACACTAGATTTCTTAGCTACTTTTGGAAAGCATTATGGAAGAAGTTAGGCACATAACTTTTATTTTCTACTACCCGTCATCCACAAACCGATAGTCAAACCGAGGTAGTTAATAGGACTTTAGGGGCATTGTTGCGTGCTATCATTAAAAAGAACATAAAGTCTTGAAAAATTTATTTGCCACATATTGAGTTTGTTTATAATAAAAGCATGCATTCTACTACTAAATTTACTCCGTTTGAGGTTGTCTTCGATTTTAATCCGTTAACTCCATTGGATTTAACCCCTTTACCCGTTGATAAGCGTGTAGGTTTAGATTATGCTAAGAAGGCTGAATTTGTCAAGGCATTGAATGAGAAGACGCGGTTGAATATTGAGTACAAGATCGAGCAATATGCAAAGCAAGCCAACAAAGAGCGCAAGAAAGTAGTGTTTGAGCCCGACGATTGGGTTTGGATTCATATGCGCAAAGAGAGTTTTCCTAAGCGGCGACATTCTAAGTTATTACCGCGAGGGATGGATCGTTCATGGTGTTGGAGAGAGTTAACGATAATGCCTATAAGCTTGTTCTTCCAGTGTGAGTATGATATAAGTGCTACTTTCAATGTTTTTGACTTAACTCCTTTCGATGTAGGTGACGATTTGAGGGCAAATCCTTTGCATAGGGGAGGGAATGATGTAGACATTGAGCCATATCGAGGAGGAGGTGCTAGGGACCCATTGTCCTATCCACTTGATCCAATCACTTGAGCAATGGTGAAGGAATTCAAGCAGGTTATTGGCATCATGGTTCGTGATTTTTGGATATAGGCGATTTTGGATCAATGGGCTATGTCGTCGTGATCAAGACATCTTTTTTGGCATTTCGAGGTCATCTAGATGATTTTTTTAGGCATTTATTTTTTTTGTGAATTTAGGTAATTTTCGTGACTTTATTTAAATTTACGTAATTTAGTGTATTTTCGTCAATTTGCGTCTCCTAGGGTTATCATCATATATAAGGGAGTTTTCGAGATCTAAGATGCCGGATATTAATTATTGATTCATAATACAATTGAGAGGATACCTCTTCTCTCGAGTTCTTTGAGGACTTGACCTTATCAAGGCTCCCTTATGGTGGTCAATCCAACTTATAGAGCAAGATCGTGAGTTCTCTTGTTCGTGGCGCCTATAGCGTTGGTTGTTTGACACAGGTTCGTCAACAGGTCATACAAATATCGAGGTTACCAATCACGAGTTCGATTGGGGGTCGAGGTTCGCATTCGCATCTTCTAGATCTTCGTAGAACGATCTTCAATTCTACAACGATTCACATCAAGGGAGCCGGTGCTTGCAACGGTATGGAAAGAGCCATTTGGCGGGACCCGAATTTCATTTATTTTTATTTGTTTTAGCCATTAGGCCTAAGTGGATTTGGAATTGGCGGTCTTGGCATTTCGATTGGTCAATGGGCCGATTCTGAGCCTAAATTGGCCCATGGCCATCACTATTCAGGTGATCGTCGAGTTGAGTCGAGTTCGAACTTGCGAAATCAAATCGAAATGTTAAGCCCAATCCGACCCAAGCCATTAAGGCCCACAAAAAAAAAAAATTAAAAATCTCAAAACCCACCAATTGCAGAATAAAATAATAAAATAAACAGATAAAACCAAAAAACAAAAACCTCCGATTTCCTTGTCCTCCTTGGTCCAAGAGTCCAACAATCGATCCATCGAGAAACAAAATCCATAACGCACAAGGCGAACAGAGACGCGATCGGGCCAACGAGCATCCCCGATTCAGAGGCCAACCGCCACGCGCTGACAACCGCCGTCTCCGGTGCCCCTCCCCGGCACCTTGGGCCCGTCCGCGTCCGGAGTATCCTCGACCCCGATTTCGAGGCTTGGTCGCTGAGACTCGAGGCGAAGAATTGTATCGATAGGTAAGCCTGAGATATCCGGTGTGATTTGTCGATTGCAATGTTGAAAGCTAGTAGAAGGTTGTTTGGGTTTAGAGGATTGTGTGGATTTTGGAATTTACGCTTATGAAAGGCTGAAGAGTTGTTTGATTTTAGAGAGTTATTTCTGGGGAAGGCCGCCCAGGTTCCTTGCGTGAGCTCTCGGAATTCAGTTTTATATTCTTGTGATGTTTATCTCCATGGTTCGAAGGTATAGAGGCGATCGCGATGGCAGCTGCAGAGCCTGTGTCGGCCGCCGTAGGCGCGAATTTGGATCTTGCTGCGATCACAGCCGATAGAGGCTGCGGAGGAAGGCAGTGACCGATACGGCCTCTGTCGGCCTGCTACTTGTAGTTCATGTCAAAAGTAGTGCCAAATGGTTGTGGGTTTTGCTGGGCAAAGCATGGCATAATAGGAGACATTGATACAAATATCATTTGAATTGGTTAATCTGAACTGATTCCTAGACGAACTAGCTCATAAAGATAAGGGACTGCAAGTGTAGCTAAGCATAGGACATGAAAATTACTGCAATGTGATCATATTGTGCTTGTTTTTGCTGCTGGTTATGAGCTTCCCCTTCCAGGAATGTTTTATTTCTTAGTCACTTATTGAAACAAACCAAATGACTATTTCATGACTTGTTCTGATGATGCGAGATGGACGTATCTCTATCCTTTTTCTGGCCAAAATGTGTTTTGCCCCATTATTGTCTGTACCTCAGGATCATCACCTTAGGATGGTGTCTGCTGTACACAGATGGTTGTAGTTGTTGATGTTAAGTGTGAAAGAAACTTGGCCTTTTGACTTAGGAAACTAACTGCGTATGAGAAGATTTTGCTTCTTTCTTCCTGTGTCCTGATATTTGTCTGTAATTCTTTTTTTCCTTTGTAGGTTTTCTCTTCACTAGGCCAAGTAGTAAACCACATACGAGTATGAATTATGACGTTTTCATATTTGTGCGGATGAAGTTCATTTCTATTGTTATGCGTAAAGTGTAAAAGTTTGGGAAATTGGGGGCCTTTTCTTGTTGATTCCCTGATCTAAAACTTTAGTGGGAAGGCAGTTGTTGTCATTAAATCGCATATATGCATCTTGAAATTGTTTAGAAGCTGCTAATGCTTGCTTATGTCAATCCTAGGTCCTCAACTTTGCAGCTATGCAGAGTCAACTTGTCTGTAGTGGCTGTCGAAGCATTCTTCTTTATCCAAGAGGGGCTACAAATGTTTGCTGTGCATTATGTAGCACAATAACCTCTGTTCCTCCTCCTGGTAACTTTCGTGATCTATATCGTCTCCAGCTTACTCCTTTGATGTTTTAATTAGTATTGAGTGCATAAGCACATACCTATATTTGTTGTTTATAAACATGGACAATCTCCTTGTGATTTGTCTGCGACATCCTTCTCCAATGTTCTTCTATTTTACCTTTGTGATTTCTGCAACCTTTTTCAACCTCCCAATATTTATTTTTCTTTTCACTCTACTACACTTCTATACTACAATCCACCCTAGCCTCGTATTTTGTCTTCATCACTTACATATTGAGTAAAAGCCAGAGCTCCTGGTGTTTTGAGAGGTGCTAGACACAAAGGACCACAAGTTTGGATGGTAAGACTGATTATCTTAATTCTTCTGGGACATCATTTATGAAATTTTGAATGACACTTTCTGCAACTGAAACCGAACTTTTTTCTGCTTGGTTGCATATAGAGCCTAAATAATTGTTGTAGTAGCTTTCCCATTTGTCCCATAACTTGTGTTAATGTGCTTATGAGAATGCCAATTATGACGTTTAACTCTCAATTCTCTATGGGATTTCATTAGATTCTATATGTGGTTGTGTTTGGCTGACTGCATATTGCCTTTGCTGGTTCAGAAATGGCCCAGCTTATATGTGCAGGTTGCAGGACACTGCTTATGTACTCCCGTGGGGCTTCCAGTGTGAGATGCTCCTGCTGTCACACTGTGACCCTAGCACCAGTCGCACCTGGTACTTTTTCACCAAATAACAATTAACTTCCTCTAACGGTACTGTTGAGAGTTTTCTTTCTTCACATCATTGTTTGTAATGCTGAACAGTTCAATTTCCCTAAGAATCAAATATAAAGCTAATAGTGATGTTGGTTTGGAGTAGAAGCTAATTCTTTTGTTTTATTAGCTCCTTGGCCACATTATTGGTCTCGTCAAAAGGGGCTTTTGAGTAGTTTTTTGAAGCGTAAATACTGATCTCATTCTGCATGACTAATTTTCGGATGATAAAATGTTGGCTCTTGAGTGGCTTTTTGGAAGTCAGAGTTAACTTAGGATTATTGAACATCGCATTACTCGGTCTTTGTCCTAGTATGTTGCTGGAAGAGGTTGAACAACATCTACTTTTGGATCTGATATCTGGATTATGCTTAACTTTGCTTCTTGAACCATTTCTTGTTGGAGTGGAAAAACTTTTGATTCATTTTGGTGAAAAGAAGTGGTCATGATAAGCGTTTTCTTCTTGTGGCGCAAGATGTTGTATCGGTTGAAGAAAGAGTAGGAACCATGAAGAATGGACTTTAGTGATCTGCTCGGGATTTTTGAGATCTCATGAAAGAGTCTAATGATTTTTCAGATTTTGTGCTCATTCTTTCTTTGGCAAGCTAATTAGAAGTGCAGGCTTTCAGTAAACTCTCCGCATCGAGATACTATGGGTTGTCGCTTGTTGAGATATGCTCAGATTCCTTTCAGTTTCTTCATGTTTGCTTTAGAGTCTTTTTGGTACTGGAAGTGGTGCCTAGTTACTTTTTTCCACCTTTTATTTTTTGTTTTGCGGTGGGGGGTTGTAGAGAGAGATATTATTGGAGATCGAAAAGCATTTGCACATTTGGAACGTTTCGCTCAAATTTGTGGGGCTCTTTACTTCCCATGCCTGTCACCTGCGTAGGTGCTAAGCTAGTGTATTTTGCTTTGTCAATGGATAAAGCATACTATCAACGTTTTCCAAGATGATGAAAACGGGCTTTGTGGTACTGGAATTGGAGGATTAGTTTTAACATTTTTACAAGCTTAAAATTTGTGGGGCTCTTTTACTCCCCATGCCTGCCACATGCTTAGGTGCTGAGCTTGTGTATTTTCTTTGACAATTTACAAACCATTTTTGCCTGTTATAGACATTTAACTAGATGATGAAAACAAGCTTCATAGGACTGAAATTGGACTAGCAGCGGTAACATTTTAGGGTGACTCCATCTTTATATCTTTGCTTTAGAATTCAGGGGATGCTATGCCTGTTAAGTTTGCATCGGATCATTGTCAGAACCTGACATAGACAAGCAGAACTGACCAGAGTCTCTGTATAGTTGCTGATTTGATTTTTTGAAATTGGATGTTCTGTTGATGAATGAGGTGTTTATTAAGATCTTGACATTATAACAGCAGTATGAGGAGAAAAATACTTCCTTTGGCATCATACATTGATCTACTAAAAGTAAGATCAGGGTGTTTCGTATCCTCACACGATAATTTTTTCATTCATTTGATAGACACTATCAACTTCATTGTGGTGTCTGTAGCATGGAATTATTCGGGTGCTCTTAAGGCCATGTTTTCTGAAAAGAATCAGACCTAGAAGAGAATAATGATTCTGGTCCGACACCTATTTCATTTGGTAGGGTTGATTGAATCTTGAATTCCTATTCTGAAGGAACTGAGATTCCTGCTCTCTCCCAAAAATACAGTTCCTCATCTTAACCGTAGATTGAACATTCCTTCCTAGGCCGACAATTTAAGAGACCTAATGAGAAATTGTTTTTACTGAGTTACACTTATATTAAATGTCTTCTCCACCAAACCCTATCTGAAAGACTTCCATTTCGATGCGAATCGCATCCTACGGTTGCTCATCAAGTTTTAGATCTCTTCCACCTTCAATTCCTTCTGACATTCCTAATTTCTCCTCCTCTTTTCAAGACCGTTGGCCATGTCCATCTCCATGACTCTGTACATGTTTAGCTTTTAGCCTCAACCTGCACTTGCTTTGTATAAACTTTCTAGTGGATTTCAATTGGGTTTTTGCTTTTCCTTTTACCATGGGCATGTCTTTAAGATATCGATGGCTCTAACAGGTTGACCTTTTACAGCTTGAGATCAGACGCTGTTCGATCCAGTTGACCTTAGACATATGACTTAGAAAAGTGGACTGGACTTATCCCTGTTTTCAGTCTTGTTAAGACAGATGCTTGATATTCATCATGGGCTTGTTCCCTGACAGCTTAGGCATGGTATCAGAGTTTTAGGTCAAGAATTCTAATCTTTGCACTCCCTCTTGATGTCATTATGTCTGTTGATCTTTTTTGTCCTTGTGCTGTTTGATATGTTTATCAATCTATGTTTTACGTGGAAGGGAGAGTAGCGAGACATGTCGTTATCGAATAAGTTTGTTCCCTGATAACTTTAAGTATCGCTCAAGTCTCTAAGGGTAGTCCAGATATTAGTTTGTTTCTGTTTTATCCATCTTGCTTCTCGAGATATTTAGCTTAGATATCATGGTAGTTAAGAAATATTAAATTTGACATGTGTGACACAGTGAAATGTCTTGGAGTCTCCATGCTTCTAGTTGGTCTTTTTACAGTACATGTTGGAAGTACCCTGGAGTGTTTGAGTATGTTATACGACTGGAAGTTATGATAGATATGCTAGAGCTTGGTGAACTTGTAGTTTTCAGATGGTCATCCAATAATATACGGTTTTTATGCACTTGGCTTCACCTATATTCAACCTTGTTTCCCTCCATTGGTCTTTCCTTTTCACTGGAGTCATCACTGAGTACTTAAGTTACCTATAGATCATTCCTAACTGGTTTTTGCACAAACTTTTGTGAGGAATTACATTCTATAAGGCTGCTACAGCGAGTGGATCATCTTCTTCAGTCATATTTTATTACGAGGGTCTATCAAAGTATGTGGGTTCCTTTTATTATTAAGATATACGAGAGAAGCAATTAAGGTAGGTGAACAAGGTTGAAATAGGCAATCGCGAGTTAGATGTATGTACAACAAAAAACTGAAGTTCTGGGCGATGATACTTGACTTTTGTTTTCGATTGTCAGCAATGTACAAATATTTGTTTCCTGTGAGCTTCTATTCTCAAAGACCCCATTGTTGTTATGTGTTGATTTGTGCCCAATTAACACTTATATTAATGGCCTTGTTATCATGGTTGTGTGACCCGATTGCAATTGTTTTGTTTGATGCTGTTTCCTCAGTTTGTCTCTTGCTCTGCAACTTACATTGTTTTCTATTGTCATGGTGACTGCAAAAAAGCTTCTCATGTAAATTGTGGAAACTGCCGGACGATGCTGATGTACCCATATGGAGCTCCATCTGTGAAGTGTGCAATCTGTCATCACATTACTAATGTTGGCGTAAGTATCGTCAGTCTTCTTGTAGTAGTTTCTGGCCTCTATAGTGTCCCAAATTTTTCACTTCATACTGTGAATTCTGTTTATTGGAGTTCTTGCCTTCCCTTTAGTGTGGAACCAATTGCATGAGATTTTCCTCATTAATGTGAACCTAATATTTGGCACTGTATCATTGATTAAACTGTTTGCCCATGGGCTATTGTACCTTCGCTATGGAATAATAAGTAGTTTTGGGCATTTTGAGGGTTAAAACAATTGATTCTCCTAATTCCCGCTCCCTGACACTTTGTAAATTTTGGCAGGCGAGCAGTCCAAGGGTTAATGTTCCATCACAAAGAGCCGATGGACCACAGTCAGGGACAACGCCATCTACTTCAACGGTATGGTTTTTCTTCCATTTCCTTTCTGGTTAGATAATCGTGTGATCTTGCAGTTGCAACATATTGAGCTTCGATCTTTTGACACAACTATTCAACATTTTCTTTGTGGTTCAACCAGTCAATGCCCCAATCTACTCAAACTGTAGTGGTTGAGAACCCCATGTCTGTTGATGAGAGTGGCAAACTGGTAATTCCGCAAATCTCTACTTATTTCAGAGACCCCATTTTGGTACTCCTAGTGCACGTGTTCCTCTTTGTTATTGATGAAACTAAATGAACGGTCAATCTGGATGTCTCAGGTGACTAATGTTGTCGTCGGCGTCACAACAGAGAAAAGGTGATCCATTTCCATCCGCTGAATATGGACATTATTGGTTGTGTATACGATGTGAGGACATTGACATTAGTACTTCCAGTACATTCATATTCCTGTCACTGTGTTGAGGATCTTGTAAAACTTGTCTCATTTCTTTGGCCCTATAATACTTGTAGAGTGAATAAAAAGTCTTGATATTCCTGCATGAGCTTGGAAAAAAAAGTAATCTACTTTTATCGGTTGGATATGGACATGGATGTTGGTTTGTACATTATGTGGATAATACCATTTATATCTGCACTTCAAGCTCATTCAGTCACTTCGCGGAGGGACATTGGTTGGCACAGATATGCACTTGTAGAGTGAATGAAAGTTTACGTTCTTCACTAGGACTTAATGACTAGAAAATGGTGATTCGCCGTAGTTAGTCACAAACTGCTTCGAAGGTGCTTGTTGATGAATCTGAAGTATTATTTCCACGTCATCTTCTCTCGGGGAGACGTATGCTAGAAGTTGATCCCGACCGTCGGTCTTTGCTTTATTATTCATCTAAACAAGATTTTGGCACACTGATGGAGTCACTTAACTTTCATTAGAGTCACTAAAGTACCGAAACCCGTCAGAAGAGCTATACACAGGCCTTGATTTTGTTGATGCAAATGCTAATTAGTCAGGCCTTGGTTCATAGAAGTCAAATCCAACGAGTTGACTAACCCTTTGGTACTATGCCGAGCGGTTGGACCGAACATGTACGAGGCGAGTTTCCTGCGGACTGTACGAAGTTTAGATGTCCCTTAATGGAAAACGTGATGGCGTCGCACAAAGATATCCAGGGGTTCAGCGGAGTTTATTCTCAACTGCCATCAACAATACGAGAAACTGAAGTTGGAAATGGTTAGACTACCATTGAACACAAAACATTCTGCTTTTGCTTTAGGTCCATGAAAACAAACAAAAGATCTTGAGTGATCTCGTTCCTGTCTTCCTCACCCTCCTATATAAACACTCCGCCATCTCTCCTCACATCATGCATCAACGCCTCTCTCTCTCTCTCTCTCTCTCTCTCTCTCATCCATGGCTCTTGACAATGGAGCGAAGCCCGAGGCCATGCACGGCTCCACGCCAATATCCAAGGCGCCGACAAATCAGGTCCTATTGGCACTGAGGCTGGTCGCCTTCTTTGCAACGGCGGCGGCGATGGTCGTCATGGCACTCAACAAGCAGACCAAGACGATGGTAGTCGCGACCATTGGGAGTACGCCGATAAAGGCCACCCTCAGTGCCAAGTTCCAACACACCCCGGCGTTTGTGTAAGTTGTCACTCCCATTAAAAAAACCCTTCTTTTATATAAAGAGGCTACAACGAAGCGACTGAGAATGATTATGAATTTCGGCAGAAGCTAACGGTGAAGTGATCTGCAGACTTTGCGACGGACGAACTGAAGATCCACTTGTTTCTTTCACGCGTGATTGACTTGATTTATCAGACTAGTTTTACACAATATCTTTCTCACGATCAGTGAAACATACGTCGCAGGTACTTCGTGATAGCGAATGGAATGGCCAGCCTACATAACTTGCTTATGATAGTCGTTGAAATTTGGGGTGATAAGTTCGATTACAAGGGATTGCGTCTTGTGATGATTGCCATTCTTGACATGGTATGCGGGATACATGTTTGGCCAATCTTATGATCAACCGTCCTCTTGTTAGGTCCCATATATGTTTGTTTCATTCACACCCACACAGAATTCATGTTCATCTGAGACGGGAGATTATACTTAGAGAGCATGCATTATTTTCAGTTGACATTGGGTAGCTAGAATTCGATATTGATTGGAGGAAAAACTATTGCATAATGAGGAAAAACTATGGTTATGGAGCAGATGACAGTGGCTTTAGTTTCCGGAGGAGACGGCGCGGCCACGTTCATGGCGGAGTTAGGGAAGAACGGGAACTCCCACGCGAGGTGGAACAAGATCTGCGACAAGTTCGGGTCCTTCTGCGACCGAGGCGGCGGAGCCATAATCTCGTCCTTCGCCGGCCTGCTCCTCCTGGTGCTCATCACCGCTATGTCCATAGGCAGGCTGGCGAAGCCGAGACCCGCCACTCTCTCCCCTGTATAGAGATTTGGGTAAACCGTGAAACGATCTTTTCCTCGGATCACTTGTCTCCCTTTGGTGTGTGGACGGCCTCTGTTTTGAGTGTCATGTCTTAACCTTGGATCCTTTTCGATGTTCTACCCTTTTTTGTGTTGTAACAACGTGGTTTTGTGTTCTAATATGCTTTTCTTTTCTTCGATAGCCTTTGTGAATAGAGTAATGTGCAATTAGTGCTAGGGCTCAGCAAAAGAGTTGCGTCCGGACCCGATGAGGGGGTCCAAATTCGAAAAAAAATAAAACACTTGGAGATAACTCGGATGTACAAACTACCCTAAGTTCTACAAATGCGGATGTTTAAACAAGAGAATAGGTAATTTCGACTCGTCGTCATTTTTTTTTTTTTGGTCGGAACTTCTCGTCATTGAAACTTGATGAATTTAACAATTAGGTAAACCTAACTAGCATTTCAATCATCCGTAAACCAAAGTTTTCATCCTTCTTTATGGTTGGTGCACTTGGACTAGAGAATCCCATCAAATTTGGTGGCGAAACGCAGATGCGAAGCCGAGGGGCAGTGACATGGCGTCAAGATGGCGTGCCACGTGTAGCTCGCATCCTTTCCTAACTAGAAACCAGTCGAATTCTGCTTCCAAATGAGCCCAATACCCCAAAAAACTTTCAACTCTAACATTTGTGACAATTCTACCTCAAATTTTTTTTTTTGTCTCATAAAAACCCTCTAAATTTTACATTTGTCCCAATTCTACCTTAAACTTTTACTTTTGTCCTAATTCTATCGGACTTAATACCAAAAGAATCCTCGACTTTAGTATATATCCCAATTATATCCAAGACTCTTTTTTGTCTCATTAAAAACCTACAACCGCTACTTTTGTCCCAATTTTACCATCGTTAACCTTCTATCCATAATCACTATTAGTTAATCCTATGTGGCATTTTTATGTTGTTAATGAATTACACCTCATTAAAGTTGACGTGAAAAAACTCATGAACTTCTCTTCGTAGTTTGTTTTCCCTACATATTGCCTAGAGATATAAAGTCACTTTCAAGACATTTCATATTCTCTTCTAGACTCGCAGCCTAAAAAATGGCTAGACATGAAGATATTTGGACTAGCGATCTAAAATATCCTTGAAAATGGTGTTTTTAAATTTCGAAAATTCATTGATAAGTTCGACAAGAAAACTCGAGGCGTAAGATCGGTGATTATGGACAAAAGTCGACGGTGGTAGAATTGGGATAAAAGTAATAGTTGAAAGGTTTTTTTGAGACAAAAAAATTTTTGGATATAATTGGGACATATGCTAAAGTTGAGAGTTTTTGTATATTAAACAAGTTGACAAAAGTAAAAGTTGGGGGTTTTTTATGAGATAAAATTTTTTTTTGATATAATTGTCACAAATACTAAAGTTGAAGGTTTTTTGGATATTAAGGCCTCCCAAATGCATCATTCGAAAAACGAAGATATTCAATTCGTTGGCCACTATATTTATTTTAGTTGTAGGGTTAGCTCATGAATTCCGAGAATAAATGAATTGGTCCCTGGATTCGTTCCACCGTCCCACGAGGATTCATTTTCCAATAGAATCTTACGTATTCATTGGTTACATTGTTCTTATCGCTTCGCAATTAATGATTAGGTTTGAATTCTACAATGGAGCCCTTCATGAAATTTGTTCTTGAGTCAATTTTCTTGGTCTTTATTGGCTCGAGGCTCTTGACTTTTTTTTTTCAAAAATCAAATCCGGGCTCCATTCGTTTTGCAAAAGATAATCGATTTAAAAAATAATTTTTAAAAAATGGTCGTATGCTTCGCTTGAAACAATTAGCCAATAAAAAATATTTTCTTTGTTTAAATCCATTTATATCTAACATTTTCATTGACAACGAGATATCATTTTCGTAGGCTATACAAGCCAACATTCTTTGAAAAGTATTCTTCAAATCATTCAATTTCCGTGGAAAAAAAAAAAACGGAGCCTTACTAACCCGACAACGAAAATAAGTCATTGACCAAATCGCAGGATGCAACCCACAAGATACATAGATTGCTAATACTTTATCAACATTCTAAAATTGAGTTGGATCAAGCCCAATGAATTTCAGGACTATCTAAAGTGCATTTAAGCCCGCAAAACATATGGACCTATCATAATCAAACAAAGGTTTTTTTTTTTTAATCTAAAGCCTAGTAATTGATGCCCACTTCTCATATGACCCAAAAAGAAAAAAACATTCATCACATCTCAATCAAATGAATGAGAAAATCAATCGAATTTCTTATTAAATTTTTAATTTTTTTTATTATGTATTTTTTCTATTTTTCTTTCTTTTCTTTCTCTTTTTATTTCCTTCTTCCTTTAGGCCGCGTCGAGCCTTGCAAGGATGGCGAGGCAGACCCTTGGCCAAAGACAGGGAAGGCCGAGCCTCGCCCGAGAGGACGGGGGCGTGGAGGGCATGGCTCTCCCTCGCCGGGTTGGTGAGGTCGGCCTCTTAGTGAGGCTTGTCCAAATTCATTTCGAGCGCATGCAAAAAAGCTTGCAGTTATTATGTGAGAACAATTTACTAGGCAATTCGTGGGCATTTGAGTACACAAGCCAAAAGAACAAAGAAAATGAAAGAAAAAAAAAAAGGAAAACGAAACATTTGTTCCACAATGTGAGGCTCCACTTAAAATTGTCCACTGCACCGCCGCCCGGCCATGTCATGTAGAACGGCCAACGTCCACGTTTGCAATTTTTAGCCAAAATTAATTGAATGGACTCAAATGAAAAAGAAATGAAAAGATTTAAGAGTCAATTGGAAAAATTAGAAAGTTTAGGACTAAATTCGCAAAAGTATAATAGGTTTATGACTTTTTGGATAATTTTATCAAAATACATCACAAATTTACTTCATACTTTTCAGATTTCTTTCATGACATAGTATATTCGGAGGTCCTACAGATATTTATGCATCCCGTCCCTTCCATTAAACTTCTTGATTCATCGGTTATTGGGTCTTTTAAGCATATTCATGGTGCTTTTGTTTCTAATTATTCGCCATAAATCCATACTTCGAAAACGTTAACAATTTTAATACCTTCGTTGCGCGCAGTGGGAGTGACTCTATGTGTACATGCCCGTGCCGAATTTTAGAACATGAAATGAATGATGACGGGACGTGTTTTTATCAGCATCGAGACCTAATCCTAATGCACGGTGAATTAATGCAATCATCGCCGTAAACGACGTATCGGTAAATTATGTTGGCCATAATGACATGTGCAACGACTTAAGTTATGATGACGTGGCATGCCATGTTGACGTGGCATTTACGAGGACGTGGCGATCCCCACGACGTGGCGCTCACTATGACATGTCATCTTCTCCCTCTCGATTGTTGTCAAGTCACGTTGGTCTATATTTACTGACCAATATTTATGTACCTAATAATTATTTTTTTTTAAAATTTTGGTCGTGGTTCGATTTATTTGTTATTTTTCTTCAAAAACGGGAGATTACCGTTTCGGTGGGAGATTAGGTAACGTTAGCGACACCATCATCGGACACCATTTTGATTTCACATGGGAGATTAGTCATCTTTGGCTCGGGATTATAATCTCTTTGTCTCTCCTCCCCCCATCCTTCTCCTTCAAATGATTACGGGTAAAGGAACAGCCTAAACATGATTAACTATTGATCAGAGAATCAACGGCCCACCTGTCACTTCCCATTTTTTCAATTAAAAAGTTAAAAAAAAAGGGAAATTTGAAGTTTGCACATGCATTTGCATGTTCTTTTGAGTATAGATCTAAGACTTTCCCCCTTATATTGCAAATTTAAAAATTTTTATTTTTTCATATAATTTCCCACGTCGTAGGGTCCCTTGATTATTAAGTATATTTACATGGGGAAAAAGTATCCAAGCCATATGGTCCACTTGATCAGTATAAATAGATTATTAGCTTTAAGCATTGTTAATCCGAGAATAATTACTTTTATGGCCTAATGCATTGCTTCTAATGTGCTCACCATATTGCTTGCACATACCCAAGTCCCATAAAAAAAAATTTGAGAAGATTTTGCTTTCATGAGCTCCGTATGCTCTGCCTCTCTTCTGTATGGAGTTAGCCTCCTCGATTCATTTGGTTTTAGTGTTAATGCTGCGAAAAATCCTAAATCAGCACATGCATTTGAGAAATTATCGCAAACTAATTTTTTGACCACCAAAAACATCTAAAATGGTACACACGTGATAAATTTATTCCAAACGAGCTTTTTGACCACCGAAATCCTCCGAATCTGGTACACCCGAGATAAATTTTTCATTCGTTCATTTTCGTTAAATTGAATTAGTACCACCAATAACTCCAAATTGGTGCATCCGTGACAAATGGAGGGTAAAAGCTCCAAGTTAGTACACCCATCAACCGCACGTGTCATCCAATTCGGTACTTTAATGGAAAAATTTAACGGAAACTAACGGAGGGTAAATTTGTCACATGTATACCAATTTAGGGTATTTGGCTATAAGAAAATTAGTTCGGGGAAAATTTATCATAAATGTATCATTTCGGAATATTACGTGGTATTAACCCTTGTTTTTATTTGCAAGTTACAAGTCCCTAAAAAAAAAAAATTTACCAAGTAATTGAAACTACTTCCTCCTCTATTTGCTTGATTACTATCCGATCCATAACATCAAAATGGGATTAGATATTATTATATATATGTTACTGCCCGCGCATGCATAATTGATAGTGCTTAGATTATATAACTCCTCTATCGAACTACGTCCATATTTTCCGACTTGACCAGCGATAGATCAACTTAGATGGGATTAAGGAATCCGAATTCGACATCCTATCTATCGGTCAGAGAACGTTAAAAGCCTTCATCGATGCAGAAACTCGAGCCCAAGCTCGCGATGACTTGGATCCAAGTTTCGCGAAATACGCCGAGTGAATTCTTTTTATTGAATTCCCCACAAATGGCTTCCTCCATTCATTTTTGTTCTTCTTGCAACCTTCTCTAGAGCATGAAAACGAAATCAAAAGTCATTGACCACCCAGCTCGAAGCAATGTAATTGGTGGGAGCAATGGATTTCTTCTTCAAACCAATGTTTTGCTTCTCTATTCTATTAGAACTTCTCATCAAGTTAAAACTCAATTGGTCAGTGGGGCACTTCCAAATGAGGACACCCAACCCCTTTCCCCCCCTCCTCGTCGAGAAACATCAATCTGACATCTGAAAATTTGGGATGCCCTCAGCCCCTCAACTTTAGTCAATCGGTCAGTGAGAAACCCTAATTTAATCCCACAAAAAGAGAGAAAAAAATTAACTTTTATCACGGGGAAAAATCCAAAACAAATCATGGGAAAATTCATGGCCCAATCAAAGTCAGAGATGGGTCGGTCCACGCAGGCTCACATGTGAATTTTAACTTGAGAGATGATTAATAATAGAGAGAGGGGGAGAGAGAGAGAGAGCATTCAGGAGCAAAGGGGGTGGCACGTGACAAGGAGCTGACCAACGTGTCACCCACGTGATTGGAAGGCAGACCAAAAGGAAACATGTCCACATACACCCTTTTAGGACAATTTCATAAAAAAAAAAAACAAACAATTAAATATTTATTACACCCATGCCCTAAATTTAATTTTTTTTTTTCAAACTGGAACATGTTTGTAATAATGACATTGTGCCAACTACAACTAGAGGACGGACCAACCGTATCTCTATAGTATCCTATCAGAAAGCAGGAAGGGAAAATTCAAAAAAATTTCATTTTTTTTTATATTATAGCCTATGCTTTAATAATAGCAAGGGAATCTCCACACACTATATAGTAATTCTCTAGCGAAAAAGGGAGGGAAATTAAAATTTATAAAGCAGAAAAAGAAAAATTGAGGGGGGAGGAAAAGAAGGAAATTCCAGCACACATCACATGTAGGGGGGGGATCACAGGGAGGGGAAGAGAAGCATTGCCACTATCCCCATGTATATGTTACAGAATCTACTTGGGGAAATTAGGAAAGAAAGAAGATCGGCGGGTTTGAAAATGGTGGGAAATCGATCGGGGACAGGTGGGCGGGGGCGGCTCAGTGGTGTGGCGCGGCGGCGGCGGCGGCGGAGGGCGGTTGCGGTGGCTTGCACTGGTAGCACTTGGCGAAGAGGCCGAAGGTGTCGACTTGCCTGATGAAGTTGGTCATGCTGGCCCAGCCACCGAACCCGAAGCCCACGACCAAGACCCATCCCACCACGAAGCCGTTGAACACGTACATCGCGGTCCAGCTCCGTAGGAACGACGGCGGCTTCTCCGCTGCGTTCTGCAAGGATCGATCAAGAGGAAAAGAACGAAGCAGGAGTCAATGTCGAGATCTAATTTAGCCTAAGTTGGATCTTGTTTCACTTAGGATGCCACCAACCACTCTTGATGCCAATCATTGGAAGGGAATTTCTGAAGTTTGGATAGGTTTCGCAATCGAATGAATGGCAAGTGTGGTCAATTTTATTTTTTACGATTTACTTATGGTAAAATTTCGGTGGGGTTTTTTTTCACATGAGATGAGACATTGGGTCAACTCAGACAGCTCACGCCAGACATGGCACAACAATCCAATTGCGCCATATAACTAATCGAAAGGGACATGCCCATCCATGTCTTCTCGTCTGGCCAAGACCTTGCCAAATCCAATCTCTTAAATGACCACTCTCTCTCCCTCTCTTTGGTAATTTCAATTTCTGTAACGTTAGACCTCTTCACTAATTTCTCATTAGTTTACATGAAAGATCACAAATTGCGTGCAACATAACATAATTAATGACCGACAAATCAAAATTTGATTTCCGACGCCGATCGGTCAATCGAGGGCAATTAGAGTTTACCTGACGGGCGGAGGCCTTTCGGTAGGTGAGCATATGGGCGAGAGCGGGGATGATGTAGACCGTGAAGCTGACGAGGAGGGCGCCGACGGCGGAGTTGATGGGGCCGAAGAAGGGGAAGATGATGGCCAGGAACCAGATGGGGATCACCACCGGCAGCCTCACCAGCGCCCTCGTGCAGATGCTCTTCGTGTCGTGCATCCCTATCACCTTCTCCCACACGAAGTACAGAGGCGTACACGCGAACCCGAACGTTATGAACTGCAAACCGCGCAGGCCCGAGATAATCAAAATCGAGCAATTAATCACGGATCACACGGCTGTATATACTTTTCGACACTTAAACTCGATTAGTCATTCGCGATCTCTGCACATCGTTAGGTGATATGTCATGATCTCAAACCGAGGAATCCACTTAATAACTATATGAGTGACCCTTTTGGTGTGTACCTTATAAAATAAAGACATTAGTACACATTTACCCTAACGGCGGCGGTAGCCGGAGAAACCCCAAAAAAAAAAAAAAAGAGGGTTGATGAGATATTTACCTGATGAATGAGCATCAAGATGACGGCGGCGTCACGGAATCCCGACTTGGGGAGGAGGGAGAAGGCGTTGGAGTGGTTGAGGAGCTGGTCGCCGAAGGCCCAGTAGACGGCGGTGGCCGACGGGATCGTCAGCGTGAACACATACAGTGTGGCCATCAAGTAGATGTACTTGAATTTCTGGGGCTTCCACATTGCATGCATGATCTCCCTATACCAAAACCACCCAAAAAAAAAATAAATTATTACCATTTTTTTTTTCAAAATAAGACGATGAAAACTTTCAAAATGTATAGATTTTCTGAAATTTAAGATACCATTTTGAAAAAATAATTATTTTTTTTAAAATTTTCACTGTAGTCTTCTACTGAGAAAACAATTTTGTAATTTGTTTTGCCTTTTGAGCTTAAAGGAGTAAAAATAAAAATGTAATCTTTTGCATGATTTTCGACCAGTGCTTGTTTGAGTTCGAACGGGATCGAACCGATCGAAGAAAAATATTAATTTTCCTCTGTGTTTCCTCGTAAAATAATGATTACAAAAGGGCAATCAAGAACGGTGGAAAGTGAAGAAGATCTTTTACACAGTCACGGCGTGGCCGCCGAAGGTGTAGAGGATGTTGGTGGCTCCGGTGAAATACAGCACCAGCTTGTTCGGCCCCGTATGCTTCACCCCCTCCGCCTGCCAAGCGATTTTACCAATCTCTCCACTTAGCAGCAAAACAATGAAACGAATCCCCGAGGGGGGGCGACGGCGGCGGCGGGAGCATTACCTGGCCGTGTGCGAGGGCGGCGATGGTCAGGTACCAGGCGGTGTAGGTGGTCATGCCGAGGCCGAGGAAGGACCAAATCCGGTAGTTGTGGAAGGAGGGGATGAACACCGTCGTCGCGCAGCAGGCGCCGAAGATGTAGGTCCACGTCCGCTTGTCCAGGTGGTCGTTGATGTAGTATATGTTGCTGCAAGAGGATGATGATCAGTAACAGAATCTTCTCAAAATGGGTGATCTTCATCTGCAGATGCTGAAATGTTCAGAGCAAGCAAGAAGCAAGAACCTTGCGCAGGCGATGAGCTGAATGACGGAGCCGAAGAGGAGGAAAGTGCAGTTGAAGGCGAGCCCCAGCGCCTTCCAGTACGGCCCGAGCAACCCGTCCAGTACTTCGAACCACTGCAATCTCGAGCGATCGATCGACCGATTCGTTAGTTTTCTTCCCTTTTCGGGTTTGACCTTCGAGTTTAAAAGAGAAGAGGAGTACCTGAATGACGTGGTTCTTGAAGCTGACGTTCTCCTTCTCCTTCCTGGTTCGGTACTCAATGTAGAGGACGCTGATGAGATAAGCGGTCCAGCTTCCCAGGATGCCGTAGAACACCTGGAAGATGATCCCCGACAGCATCCCCAGCTGCGAGAACGAGTACGGCAGCGTCAACAGCACTTGCGCCACCTGAAACCGATCGAGGAAAGGGAGAAATATGTGAGATTTCACTGATTGGGTGGGTGGGTCAGATCGAATCCGAGCGGAAAGATGGGTTGTATTTCTTCTTGATTTTTTTTTTTTTTGATTTACTTGGTTGGAGGCGCAGCTGAACCAGGCGTCCCAGGCGGAGCCGCCGTGCCAGAGTAAGCTCTTGACGCTGAGCACGGAGGAGGCTTCGTCTGCTCCTCCGCCATCTTCGAGTGCCCCGTCGCGGCCGTCCTTGGCGTGGTTGAGCTCTGCCTCGGTCGCGTTGGAGACGATGGCTTCTGATTCTGCTTGCTTCTGACCCAACATTTCCTTCGTTTCTCACGCTCCCACGTCTCTGTCTGTCCTGCGCGAGTATGAGCATGAGATCTCGAACAAACACCCATGATTATATATACCCCCCACAAAAAAAAAAAAAAAAGACTGGAGATCAGACAAATTACCCAAAAAACAAAAAGAAAACAGCAAGCCCAAGAAAAATGCTACTGAAAAATCCCAGCTTTTTTTCTAGACCCCCCAACCCCAGATCGGAAACACCGTCAATCCCTTCAAAACATAAAACATCCAAATCGTACCTCGTCTCCGAAATGTCACCCTCTTGACCTGCCAGCAAAAGGGCCACTCACTGACTCTGTTTCTCGCTTTCCTCCTCTTTCGACCTCGTTGGGCTTTAGTAGAAAAGAAAGGCAGATGGGTGGGTGTTGCGAGAGAGAGAGAGAGAGAGAGAGAGAGATTGGAGAGGACTTAAAATGGTCGAAAGAATTGAAGACGAGACAGCAAAAGATCTCTGCTACGCCCGGTGGCTTTTGTGGGAGGGGGACTTCAACCTTTCGTTTTAATGCGCCACCAATTCGCTCCGCCAAAAGCAGCCCCGAAAGACGGCGGCTCTGAGAGGCACTCACAGAAACAGAGGGAAACAGAGAGAGAAAGAGAGAGGGGCCTCAAAAGCAGCGAAATTCTGGGACGTTTCAATCGAATTCAATGGTCTTCGCAGTTGTTCAGGGAAAAGCAGACCCTCCCACCCTTTTTTATATACGCAGCTCAACACAGGAACAACGTGAAATGAGAGAGTGAGAGAGAGAGGCGTTTGGGCCCTTTGGGGGGTCGATGGCCGATTTAAGGACTGAGCTCAGAACACTGGCCGATTCCCATTTTCATAGCATTTTAAACTGCTTCAACGGTTCAAGACCAGATCTTTTTAATTCGGGTTTAATCAATACTTAATTTGCCCGGGATTAATATTTCGGTTTTGGTCATCAGCAACATCACAATCATGCTACAGTTGCAGAGCCCGTTGCTGTTGATGCCTCCTCTCCGGAGGCCTCTTTCTTAACCGTCGGATCGTGAAAGAAAAACCCGATTACCCGATCGGAAAACGGCCTTCGATCTTCAGTCGATCGCGCTCGGTGCTTTTTCGTTCGGGGTAATTTGATGAACTCTGCATAGTTTCAACGGTGTTCATAGCTGGAAGTGAAAGGGTTGGTACTGGTATGGAAGACAGGAGATTTTGTGGGGGAGGGGGGTGGATTGAGCAGCGGTGAAAACGCAGCTCAGATCCAAATCTCCATCAATAACTCCAGGAATTCGAATTTCTCAGTTAGTTCCTGAGTTTTGTTCTTTAATTCTTTTGTCTCCATTTTTGTTTAATATTGAGGTTTTGTGTTCACCGAGGTTTCATCCTCCTGTCCCCGCCCCACCACTAATGGAGAATCCCCACCATTAACTAACCTCGACTGCAGAAAATTTATAGTGCTAAGAGGTTTGTTCCTAGAACATTTATTAGGATGTCCATTAACTATACTTTGGAATAAATTTTTTTCAAAAGTGTCTTGTGGGTATTTGTTAATACAAGTAGTTTAAAGTGAATTTGCAATTTTTGGCACAATTTTTTCTTGTGCTGTGTGTGATAAGCTCTTTAGAAATCGAATTATCTTATGTTAATGATACTTAGCAAGTGTACCGAGCTCCTGTTAATAAGACCCAAAAGGAAATTAAGCTTTATTAACGAGTGCTCCGAAACACTTGTTAAACATCTCGCTCATAAATTTTTTTTTGTCATTCCGAATAATTTTTTTTTTGAGTTATACATAACTCATGTATTAAAAAGTAAAGTGTTTTTTTTTGTCGGATATGATTAATAAGTGTTATGAGGGCACTCATTAGAAAAATCCTTTCAATAAAATGTGTTATCAACTTTTCAAAAATTGGAACTTTCGGTATAAAGTACACTTAACAAGTGACTTAGAGCCACTAATCACTTCGTAATTACGCTTTTCTATATGATATGGGAAGCTTTTAAATATGTGTTTTCTTTTTGGACTTTCGTGATGTCCTAACTTATGCTATCGATATTTCTAGTTGCCGTAATTAGTAGTCTAGGGAAACTTGGTTAATAAATCTCAGACATAATAAATATGCAGTTCTTGAGCTAAATACACATAGGAATTTGCTTAGGTAACTTCTCCCCGATGCAGAAGTCCTATCAATTGATAAGGGTATAAATTAATTTTCACATGGCGGGATCTAATAGCAACATTTATGCCATTTAAGGTGTGCATGGTAACACTTTTGGAAGTAGATTTCTGTTTTAGAAGTCTTTTAGAGCGAAATGTTTTAAAGAAGAAATTCGTTTGGTAATATAATTTATGAAGCAAAAATCCGTTTAGTAAAACTTTTTTATTTCTAAAAGAAATTTATACTTCAAGTGAATTTTCACTTCTAAAGTTATTTTTCCTTCAATTTGAGAAGTTAGAAAAAATTGCTTCTCAACTCAAAAAGTACTTCTTGAAAAAAAAAAACTCAAAAAGTACTTCTCACCCCACGCCGACCACCGCCGACCATCGCCCTTCGTCGATCGCCTCCACCGAGTCGCCGTCTCGGGTTGCGGAGTAGAAAATAAATAATTTTTTTTATAAAAAAATATTTTTAAAAATAATCAAAAAGTACAAAAATGAAGTATCAATTTTTTGATGGCCTCTAATAATTTTTCATAGAAGATTTTGTGTTAATAATTTTTCAAAAGTAGAAGTTTTCAACCGTTACCAGATAAATTTCTCTCGATTAGAAATCAACTTCCGATCAAAAATCGATTTCGAAACAAAAGTGTTACCATGCACGCCCTTAATGATTTGTAAGCTACGGTCCTCTTGTCGGTAAACAATTTTATATACTTGGTATTGTGTCAAAAAATTTTAAGCAATTAATTGGAAAAAAAATTACGATTTCATTGTACTAACCATTCTCCCGTCATGCCGAATCAATGCTCTAAAACTCGAATTTACTCCAAATTAAATATATTCAATAAGCACCATGAAGGCACCCTTAGGGACTTTGAAAAGAAATGCAAATGGTGTTTAGTGAAAAATGCCTTTGAAAATCAATTTTGGGCTAACAAGTGTTTGGTTAAAAAAAAATTGCAAAGGATCTTTTCTATATTATTTCTTTATAAATAAAAATAAAGAAAAATCATACCCTATGGCTAAGGCCATTGGCAAGCCAAATCGGCGCCCGGCCACCCGAGGTCGCGGCCGCTTGGGGTCGCGTGGCCCGTGCGACCATCTTCAAGGGTTGCATAACCTCGGGGCAATTGTCGTCGGTGGTCTCATCACTCATGGCAACCTTGATCGACGGCCGTCGGCTCCAAATCTAGTTCATCGGCGGCCTTAGCTCTAGAGTTTGATATTCCCTTTTTCATTTTTTAATTAAAAATAATGTAGCAAAAATGATGAAGGGGAAAATCGAAATTTGAAAAAATAAGTGAGGGTAATTTTGGAACCAAAAATTCTAGCCCCAACATTTAGCCAAATGCCTGATAACGATCAACATTGAGCTTTTAGCTTTCTCAAGATTAACTTTCATCTCAAAACTCTTTAGGAATGTTTACCAAACCCCGCACATATTCCCTCAAGAGGCTTTGGGCTTCAGAGATCTTTGGGAAAGCCGAACCAAACAAAACCCTTAATCAGACACTTTCATGAAAAATAACACTCTCTGAAAATCGGCCAAAGGAAAGGAAGAGAACTAGAAAACGGAAGTGAGCGTGAGATCACGCGCCTCAGAAGCGTGTCGCTATAGTGAAACTAAATGGCAGGCCGCCCTATGGAACCAACCGCTGGAGGCCCAATTAAGAAACGATGGATTCTCTCTTCTTCTCTCTCTTCCCACTTTGATCGCCGGAAAGAAAAAAGCAAGTGGAAGCTAATAATGGGGAAAAAAAAGTGGAAAAGAGGGATAGCGAAAGAAAACACTACTATAAAAAAAAAGGGAAAACACTACGGTAAAAAAAAAAGATAAAAAATGATTAATATTAATGGTGCATTTGTTTTTTGAAAAATAGAAATTTATTTTGATCGTCCGTGAAAATTTTTAAGATGATTTTTTTTTGTCGATAATAAAAATATTTTTCATTGATTAATTACTTCAAGCAGTATAAATGACCATTTTACGGGAAAATTCTTTCAAAATCATCCGTTCCCACAAAAGCAAAACGGAGCCTAGGTCCATCGCCCGCGTTGAAACGCGTTCTTATCCTTGTCCTTCGTCTTCGGATGAACGAAGTCCGTGTCCGGGAGATGGTTTCGTAATCACGATTTTTCGCTCGCCAACCCTCTAATGTTGAATGCATAAATTATCTTGTAGATCGACGGGGAACAATTTGGGTGTTCCAATTCCATTTGCTCTTGTTGGCCGGAGAAAAAGAGCTCATTAATTCTTAATGTCCCTTCACCATTAAGAACTTGCACGCCACCATTATTGACTAGAAGTAGAATTATTCCCTTTCGGAAGTATGGTTAACACCGCAATAGGATGGGAAGCCTTGATTGCTTGTTGGGCCGTGTTAATAATTGCTTTAGGAACATTTATTAAACGTACAAAGTAGGGGAATAATTTGATGTTTGGCATATTCATTATGTATCATGAGAGATACCAATGCTTTGAGATTAATCGCTTAGCAATTATATCTTTGGAATCATTCTTTTGGTAAACTCGTCCTTTATTAGGTGAAGCAAAACGGATATACTCAATCGAATGTCATTTGGACTTTTGCTAGCGAAGCAATCTTTGGGTAAGCTGTTAGAATAACAAGTACATTGTGATTTGTGAACCATAATTTCCTAAGAGAGTGGACCTCACACTAAACAACTTATTTAAAGGCGGAAGAAAAAAAACAAGTTTCGAACTTAGCAAAGATTTGAAGCATGGGCTTCACCGTCGACATGGACCCACATAATCACTTGACTGAATTTCGTGTTTAAAAGAATGAAATCTTCGATGCATTTTCTAATCTTTGCCAAAAAAAAAAGCAAAAAGAATATAACTTGGGCCCACTCCGGAACCGACTCACGGCAAAGTGATCGTGGTTTTCGTATAATTTATTTTTCCGAAAATAAATAAATAAATAAATTAGTAAGTGTGCTTTAAAACTTATGAAAAGGCAGAGTTTTAACACATATGATCATTCGGTCAAGCCATTAGGGGTCTTTTGGACAAGCGCCCCGAGGCATGTATATTGGTAATATACAGGAATCAATTATGCAAATCGGTGTTATTATAGTAGAATCGTAAGGTGATGATACAAACAAGAAAAGCCTATTTTATTATTATTATTATTATTATTATAGTATTGTTATTATTATTACAAGATTTCACAGAAAATTCTTATCAAATAACTGTCTTTGTGATTAATCCGTGCTATCTAATGAGAAATCACAAGTGTATTGGAATTATTTATGTAAATATGAAATGAAATATTTATATTTTTAGGCACATTGTTAAATCATTAATTGGATAGAGAATGGATATGAAACAAGTTTTAAAATTGACGTACTTTAAAGTACGGCGTGTCTTAGCATGTTCATAACTCATATCACATCAAAAGAAAGGAAAATTTCAAATAAAGATCTAAAATATCATCATTTTTTCAAATAAAAGTTTGAAGTGTCCTCATTAATTTTTTTCCTTTTCTTTCCTTTTCATTTTCATTTTTCCTCTTCCCTCCTCTAGCCATCGGTGGAGGCCGCAGAACTTAGGCAAGGGCCGCCCTTGCGGGTGTTGGGCGAGGGCAACCCTTGCCCTTGTTTGGGGCTAGGTAGGAGAGAGCCACCCTCGCGGGATCCGGCCTCACCCGCCCAACCCGGGCGAGGGCGACCCCGATTATGATGTCGGCAATGGTTGGGGAAGGAGAGGAAAAAGAAAAAAAAAAGGAAAGGAAAAATAAAAGGAAAAAATAAAAAAAATCAAAATATAAAGGACGAAAATGTCCTTGAGCCAGACTCTTCTTTGAAACAATGAAACTTCGGGCCTTTATTTGAAGCAATGTCCACATCATGCTTTTATTTGAAAAAATAAAGATACTTCATGCTATTATTTGAAATTTTTAAAAGGTATTTTTTCATAAGTTCATCAATGGGGGAGACAGATTTTGTTTTGTTTTGTTTTGTTTTTTTGAAAATCATGTCCGTAAAGATACGATTATTTTAATCACTTATTAAGCATACTATGTAACACACACACACAGGGTGTGTATGTATGTATTAGTTTCATAATTCAGGGGCGTGAATGCAACACTACTACTTGAGGGCCAAACCCTGTAACTCTATTAACCTGTAGATCACGTATATCTTTGGTCCTTTGACCTGGTAGTTTGCACAATTTGATAAGATTTGAGAGGTGACCCGGTTCTTGAATGGGAAATTCTTTGCCCGAAACCGGACAAACCGAGTACCCGAATTCTAGATTGAGAGAAATTGAGAAAGTACTTAAGCTCAAATTGACCATTTCGTAGTTAAAGGGGTTCGCTATCTGCTGATCGTCCCCTCCTAGCCTCTTTATGTAAGTAGAGAGCTTATGATAAATTCGAAGAAAATTTTATTTAAAAATCATAACAATATACATCGACATCATGCGCTTACACATGAATTCCTCGAGGACAAGCTAGGGACTCGGTGCCGGGGCTAAGGACTTGCGAGTTTGGGCTTAGATCCCCGATGCCTAAGTCTTGGACCTCGATGGCCGAGGCTAGGAACTTGGTGCCTGGCCTTGAGAACCCCTTGCCCGAATGGGAATTAGGGTTACATTTAAGACTTTTTCTCTCATGCCCGTTTCATAGTTTTTTCCAAACAAATGTAAGAAAAGAAAATGATTTCCATGCTATTTGCAAAATAGAGACTAACATAGAAAAACGACATTATTTATTTTCCTTGGAAGTAAGCCCTCTCAAAAATAGTTTTCAGGGAAGAAATTTCCGTTAAATAAACAAAGCCTAAATTCTTTTTTTTTTTTTTTCCGTTTGACTCTACAATGTAATGATAAACAAAAGGGGCCGTGGCGCCGAGGGTAAAAAAATGGCGCGGCGCTACCTTAACAAGTACACGCCTTTTTGACTACCACGACGGCTCGAGTCAAGTCAAGCCCGAAAGAAAAGGGGTCGACCCGCTGAGCCGAGCCGAGCGCGAGCGGCTCTCCTCGTCCCGCACGCTCGAAAAGCGCCCAAAAAACACGCGCGCAATAAAAGCTCATCATCTTCCCCCAGCATCCCACGCCGTTGGTGCCTCCCAATCGAACGGCTTTGATTCGGTCTGCATCAAGCGGAGCCGGGTGGGCCCCACTCCCACTCCCCAAAGATAATAAAAACGATTTATCCCTTTTTTCCTTCCCCCCACCTCCTTTTTTTGTGTGTGTGCTTTCCCTCCTTTCTCTCTGCTTTTCTTCTGTTTTCCTACTCCTTTCCCTTTCACATCCATCCACTCGTGCGTCATTCAAACGGGGGAATTTTTTTTTTTGAGAAATTAAAACATGCCATAGTCCACATAAACATGAAATATCTTATCTAATCATCTTCTAATATTGTCTAGTCATCTTATAATGTTATCAAATCCCCCGCCAGTGGCGGCACTCGGCCAGAACCGGGTGAGGGCCTGCGACCCCGCCAACCACTTCTCCACCATCGCCGGCCCTTCTCGGATGTGGTGGGATTGCGACGATGTGCTGGTTTTGTTTTTTTTTTTTTTTTATTATTTTTAATGTTTATTTTTATAAAATTAATTTAAATGAAAAATTAAATTAAAAATCAGATTAGAACTAAAAATGGCGTCGTTTTAGCCACGTCTTCGCCACATAAGAGAGAAAAAATATAAAAAAAAATCCACATCAACATTTTCGTTAGGCAAATTGGACGGAGTTAGCAGAATGACTCGATTGTACTTTTTGTAAGTTTTAAAACCGAATTGCACTTTCGTGACAACATGTCCTTTATCTTATCTAGTCATCTTCTCGTATTATCACATCTAATGCAATCCAATAAGAATATATCTTATTTGAGTCCTAACATATATAGTTAGGAATTAGACAGTCGTATAACTTAAAAAGGGCTCGATTGAATTTGCTCGCTCAGACCACAAAATTTCACGGAATACGTTTTTTTTCTTCTAATGATCGTAATTTTGTGTTCTGCCAAAAGGAAAAGGGGGTGGTAGAGAGCATAGTCTTGAATTGGAAATCTATGGAATTGTGATGGAAATTAGTTGGCATTGGTGAAATACAAAAAATATAAATATTAGATGAATGAAAGCAACGTGGGATTGTTGATGTTTGTTTGTGTAACAAATAGAATGGTGCCTTTTTTTTTTTTGGTGTCCTATGTAAGAAGATGGGAAAGTCGAGACACTTTGTAAGTGAAAAAGTGCGAGACATTTTATAAGTGAAAGACTATTATAATTATTCTAAATGGGCTAAACCCCACTATATCGTGCACTTCGCACGCTGGTGCGATCGCGGATCGAATTGGCGCTAGTCAATAATTGTTATTTTTTTATTTTATTTTCAAAATTATAGTAATAAATTCACTTTTGTGTCCTAGCGAAACAAAGTCGATTGTTCACATAGGAGTTGATGTTATTATTTTTTTTTTTGTTGATTTTAGATTCAAATTGTTAATTGTTTAATTATGTTTAATGTTTACTATGGGCTCTTACAACTTCCAAAAGGGTGTTTCTAAATTTATAGTTATTCGGACATGAATAGATGTATCAATGTTTTTCGACATGATAGATGTACTGAATGTACAGTTATTCGGACATGAAGATGTATGTCCGAATTAACTAGTTTTGGAAATAAAGAGTTATGTCCGAATTTACAATTTTCAAAACGGAGAGTTGTGTTCTACTTGCTAATATATATACATTATGTTCTGTTCAATGTTTTGGAACAACTTCCATTGTTGTTTCTCTTTTTTTTTTAAAAAAAAACCGCCTCTTGCAATTATTTTCCTTTGAGAATTCTTGAAAAAAATATTAAAATTGCTATTAATACTCTCGCTTGAAACTTTATTGTATCCTGGACTATTTTTGTCGATAAATTATTAACAGTTTTATGGGGCAAATAATTTTTTAAAAAGGTAAATTTACGGCTCAAAATCTTATTCTATTTCTCACTCCATTCGTTCATCAGTAAATTTCCCAAACGGGGATATCCCTTTGAATTCTCTCTCACGAATAGTATGACTAAGAAGTTAACGTTCACGCCAGGCAAGACGAAGAAAATGCCAGAAATCGCCGCCGATAATCATTGCTCTTCAAATTAAAGCCAAAGGTAAAAACAAAAGACGTGAAAAAAAATAAAAAAGTTAAAGTTCCATCTCATGACATGCATGGAATATAATGTACGTCCGATGAAACCTAGCTGGACTTCATTTTCATCTTATAGCCAAAAAAACGACAACCCCAATGGCTCCCACTGAAACCCAGTGGCGGCAGAGGCGGCGGTGGCCGTTCCGAGGCGGCGGAGATGGCGGAGCCACCGTGGTTGGAGGTCAAACCAAAACAAAAGAAGAAGGATGAAAGAAAATAGAGGAAAGACGTGTTACTCGTGCACCTCACAAAGGCCCTCACCTTGGCCCCTTTGCAAACGGGATTTGTCGGCTCGACACGCACCCACTGCCCTTTCCCACTTCCATGTCTCCTCCACTTTATAATTTGTCAAAGTGAAAACGGAAAAAGTAGAGGTAAAAAAAAAAAAAAAGGAATCAAATTTATCGAAAATGCCTTGAGGATAATTATCATCACAACCTTATGTCGGAAAATCACCAAATTGGAGGGGAGCACTGCCCACCTTTTGTCCCCATGAAAACTAATGGTCTTGAAAACCGGGTTTTCATCAAAATGAGTGTCGGCATACTCACGAGAAAAAGTTACCAATTCAGACTTAAACTTATTGTATCGATTTCAACATAGCTCCGAGCTTTTCTATTTCATTGATATAGACTTAAATTTTTTTGAAAAATATCAATATAGCTCTTCCGATCAATTTCTCCCGAAAATACTAATGCGGTGATGTAGTCATCGCCAGCATTTTCACTTGGCAATAGGGGTGTCAAAACCGAACGATATGCTAGAATCGAAACATGAATTGACCCGAGTCGAATTTTCGAGTACTATCGGTTCGGGTCGGCTAATAACTTGGAAATTTTCCGGTAAGCTTAGTTCGGGTATAACCACACAAAATTTAAAAAATTGATTTGGCAAGTGGAAAGCTTAAGGTGCAGTTACGTTTTGTTGTTAAAAGACAATTAATTTATTTAAAGCAAAATGGTGTCAATGGGTCGAGTCGTTCATGTTTCGTTTATTGCCGAATTATTCCTTATTTTCATTTTCAAATTAAAAAATTGTAGCACCTAATTTTATGTACTTCAATTTTGAACGCTTATTTTTCAGTTTATTAGACGAGCAGTGGGTTTAATTGCCCCTACATGCCATCCAACAACTAAATTCACATGTCATTCTCAATTTGGTTTTTATGTAAAATGAGATTTTGCAAATAGTTAGTGTTAAAAAAAGAAACCCGAAACCCGACCCAACCGCTTATAGTGTTTCGGGTCGGGCCAAACATATTGCTCTAACGTTTCGGGTCCGATCGGGTATATAATAGAAACCCGACCCAATCACCCGATTCATCGACACCCCTACTTGGCACGCCTGCGATCTGATGTTGGTAGAACCTACTGTTTCGCCTAATTTTACTGATTCTACAGTTGTCCGTTCGCTCCATTCTCCATATTTCGTAATCCTTGACAGAACAGATAGAAATTCCCAAACAAAAATCTTTGGAGAAAAGGGCAAACAGACGATATCTTTGTTACCAACCCTAGACGATCCTTTGTGCGGGAGTGACTGGACAACTTTGACTATCGATAAAGGGGGAGGAAACAAACGTGAGTTGGGATCAATCGAGAGAGAGAGAGAAGAGAGAGAGAGAGAGCCGTTCGGATTTTGTCAAACCCCACGAATGATCACAAGAGAAAAGATTATGTTATGCTTCTTTTCTCTTCTCTTTTCTTTAGGGGTTAAGTTAGTGGGGGAAGTAATGATTAGTGAATGGATTTCGACGCCACTAACGCTCTTCACACTTCTTTGTCTCGAGGACCAAACTTTGGGAATTATGTTCCCATTACATGCCCCTCTCCTCACGTGGGTCCCCTTCTCCCTATTTCCCGATTCCATGCACATGAAATTGGGGGAAAAAAAAAGAGGTTACTATTTGAGGAGGTAACCTTAGTTTTCGAGACCCATTTGAATTTGCAATTTGAGGACCATTAATTGGGAAAATTAAACACAAATTTTGGTGCCCCTTTTGAGATATGAGCTTCACTCGTGCACGCGGATAATCGATCGAGAAAAATATTACATTTTCATACCACTAATTTTTCTTGTGAGGTGCATGATGTGTAAAAAAAAAAAACCTCGAAATTGGAACGATATAAGGCACGCTTAATAACTTTTCTTGACGTAAATAGATAGGTGACGAGATATTAGGGAATGAGCAGCTAATAATGCTGCTTTATTTATGCTCCGATAGGGACAAGATTACGAAACATGCATCGAATATGAGCGCACGACCAAGCCAAATATTCTCTCGCCTATAATAAAAGAAATCACGCGTTCCCTGAAATAAAACTCAATGTCTATAAAAAAGAAAAGAAAGAACAATAAAATTCATTGCAAAATCTTCTCTTAGGGTCTTGACTTTGCCTAGAGTAGGAGGTCAAAAGTCTACGCGAGGTCATTGCATGTGTTACTATCATTAGTTAGTTCCCAATCAATAAGCTTATAATGAGTGAAGAAGCAATATGTAGCTGAACTCTCAAGCGAGCCTTTTTTATATGTCTCCGAGGGTTGACCCAAGGAATACCCTAGCCTCTAATTTAGATGCGTTGCCACGTAAAGAACGCCTAATGATCATGTAGTAACAAGCATTATTCAATGTCCGAATGCATGCCACAAGTCCTAATTATGAGCAGCCCTAAAATGAGATCTAATCATTTTTCCTTTTTTGGACCAAAAAATAAAGATAAAACTAAAAGAACAGCAAGCATGCTGCAAGGCCTAACGAATACACATGACTGATCATAGGTAACCCTAAGATGAGATTTCATATAGTAAATATTAGGGACGAGCGGTTTTGATTTCGTACGAAACTTAAAACCTACCCGTCGAACATGTTCCTCATTTTTTGAAACTCGAAATCTACCCTGCATATTATGGAACCCGAAACCTACCATGTCACTAGTTTCGAGTCTACTCGGGTTCCACTCATATTCTTAATTAAACGATTATAGCGAATCATCACCTTTAATGAACACCATTTGCTTCTACAATCAATCGACATCAACTTATGTTTTGATATACAAGTATATATGAAACATTAACAAAATAAAAATCTTAGTCATAAATATTGCTAGAAAGGGAGCTCATACTAATAATTCTAAATTACATACTCATCATCGAAAGCTGTGGAATATCGCTGGATTGCGCGAAGATATATACCATGAAAAACATAAAAACTTGTTTTAAGTTCCATCTACTCGGAACCTACTCATCGAAAGCGGCTCTCCAATTTTTAGAACTTAAAATATATCTAACATGTCCTGGAACCGTATTCATCCCTAGTAAATTTGGGAAATGATGGAGATTTTATTTGCTTTAAAGGAAAGATGGACAAGAGACGTGATAAGAGAGGGTTACTTTAAGGAAAAGGAGTCGGATTCCTTCCTATCGACAGTTGGTCAATTGGAGAGATCGTGGGTCAATCCGAACATGTCAAACTTATTTTAGATAAGAACCTTTGGATCCTGATCGATTCGAATATATATTATGATTGGACCACGTTTTATTAGATCACTACTGAACACATGGGCGTATCGAGATTGATGTCTTATATATCAAAGTGGCATCTGATCGAATGCACCAAGTCATATTTAATTAGATGAGATCTCCCCACTGATTGGGTGACATCAAGTCATTAAATGCTTATGATTAACATTGGCAATTTTTAGTTATAGGTCAATCTTAGAGATTAGAAAGCCACAACCTGATTGGGTTAGGGGAAAGGGAGGGTACTGCTTGACGTGCGTAAGATGATTTGATTTTGACAATCAATTAGGTGACGTCATATCATCTAAACAGCTACAAGATGGGATTTAGGCTGCTTTGCGTTCAAGATCAGACTCATCAATAAGATAATTATTTGGAATTCTCACCTATTGTATGCCAGCCAATTCAATTATAAATCTTTTAATTGCACCACTTTAATTTTAGACCTTTTAACAATTCGTTAATTTAGTTATTCTGGTCATTTTTGACTGGAAATTGTTGATATGGTAATATAGTTAGCGCCAACCGTCCTATATGGCATAATCGCGGTGACGTGAACAATTTATTACATTTTTAAATATATATTTTTGAATGTTCTATAATATATATTTTTTTTTCTTTTCTTTGTTTTTTCTTTCCTTCTTCCTTCGGTTGGTTGGTGGCCTTGTGCAGGCTCGCCCTCGCGGCCACCGGCCTGGCCGGCGAACCTAGCTTGCACTTGGCTAGGCAGACAAGGTCAACCTCGCCTAACCACTAGCGAGGTTTGACCCTCATCATTAGGGATGAGTGGTTCTAAGTTCTAGGTAAGTTCCACCTGGAATTTGGAACCTACCCGCTAGTACATGTTCCTTAATTTTCGAACTTAGAACCTACCCTGTCATAGGTTCCGGGGTCCGATTCTAAGGTACCCGCGAATCCGCCAATTTCCTTCGAGACAAACTCGACCTTGACATTTTTCTAACCTATAAACACGAATTCCATCATTCTCACAAGCAAATCAATTATCCTAATCACAAATCATGATGTGATGAAATAAACGCAAATTGCCAATTGAATAACCACATGCATACGCCTTATCCCGAGCCACCTTTTCGATCGCATGAGACTCGAAATTTAACGACCTAAAATTAAACGAAACATTAAATTAATATAATTAGATTATATCAAATATCATTTTTGTTACTCTCTAGAGTACCTTCAAAGTTCAAATCTTCAATGGCTCGAGAAAGGGAGGGGGATAACAAGTTTTCTCCTTCCCTAAGGGCTTGAAATCGATCGTGGTTGCGGATTTATGCCGATTCCTTGAGCTCGCCTTTCGATTTCCAAAAGTAAATCGAGATGGTTTATTTTTTTTTTCCTTTTATTGAACCGTCCTTTAGCAAAATTGTTGCAAAGAAGCTCGTTACTTGTGTATTCACACGATGGCCCTTGATGATAGTCAGCAAGGAATTAAGAAACAATGGGGATTTGGGAGAAGATGATAGCCAAGGAAACAAGAGTTTGAAATATAAAACCAAACGTCTTTGAGTTGAGAGGAAAAAGTGAACTAAGAGATGACGATAGATGAAAATAAAAACTAGAAAGCTAAAATTAAGGTTTAGAACTTTAGACACTCGGGTTCCGATTTCGGGTCCTGTTTCGGTTCGGTTCCATCAAAAATCGGGAAACGAAATTAGAACCTACGGTTCCTAAAATGTGGAACTAGGAATCGGATCCTAGTTTAGCGGAACCTGAAATAGAATTGGAATCGTCGGTTCGGTTCTCCCGTTCCCGGTTCTACCCTAGAACCATGCTCACCCCTACTCACCACATTTGACGAGGGTGAGCCTCGCCTAGGATGGTGAGCTTGAGCCTTGCCGGTGGCCGGATATCGTTGAGGTCCGGCAATCGCCAAAGGAAGAAGGAAACAAAAAAAAAAAAAACAATTCAAACAACTTCTAGGAATCCATAAAATTTTAAAAAAGAATTAACATGTTAGTGCTGGCCGTATTAACTAGGGTGGATAGCATTGACTAAATTGCCACATCAACAATTTTTGGAGAAATTACAAAAAAATTACATTGACAAATCGTTAAAAGGTTTAGAACTAAATTGGTAAATCATCAAAAGGGTTAGGACTATAGGACTGACTAAGGAAGCTATCTAAATGTTTAAAACTAAATTGGCACAATTGAAATGTTCAATACTGAATTGTCCGCCGTACGATATGTTTAGGATCTTTTGGATAACTTTTCTTATATAGTGTGATGCGTGTTTCTTCATAATAACTTAAACGGATGCGGACTCAATTTCAAATCATTAAACCCTACATCGATCCATATTTCTTAATGGAGCATGGAGGATAAGTAGCTTTCGGAGTCGGGAGGTCTTGATGTCTTTTAGAGCTCAAGTGGACTCCCAATGGGAAAGGATTAGGATGGCAATTTCGATAAGTTGGATGTTTAATGGCATGGACCCTGGGAAAATTGATGTCTCTCGAGGCCCAGCATATATTACAAGCTGCAAACCATCATGTGTGGGACCTCCTATTAGCCCACAATTCGATGTCATGTTAAATTGTATGACAATGGCTTATGACTATATTATGTTTAGTCTTTTTGTAAATATAGCGCCTAATAATGACTATCACTCGAGACTCATGTGATCTATTGGTATATGTGGGGCGAGATAACGTACGTTGGGAGTACTCAATAAAAGTTTCACTCAAACTCAAACCCTTGACGTGGATAAGCAAGCATTATTGGAATGTTTTAACAATATAATTTGTAAGATTTTACTTTTCACCGTCTATTTTATCACTTAACCAATTAAGTAAGTTGTTCTTACTTATCACATTGAGTAATTTTTGACTTAAAGCAATCAACTAAGTTGTTTACAATTAGCGATTAATAAACACAATGACACTAGGTGTTGAGAAGTTCAATTTTCTGGATAAGGATAGAGTTTGTCTTGTTTCTGTAAAAGTGTATGCTTGTTTTCATGAGGGTTGAGCCAATCATTATTCATCTTTCCACCTAGTTTTGTCCTTTTGATTTCCCCAATTCTTTTTGCTGTGGTCTTATGTCAATAGGACAACTTCATGCTTTGCATCATTATGTCCATGTTAGACTGTTGCTTCCTCCTCGATGGGATTCCATTTCATTGCCATGTTTCAACATATTGAGATGGAGGGTATGCATTAAGCGAAAGAATTTTTCTCGAATTAATTTTTTGGACTCTCTCACATTTGATTTTCTGAAAATGACCAATCAACAAAAAATCATTGGCAGTCAAAGAAAATATGCATGCTTAAAGTCAGAAAAATGAATTCCCTAACCTAAAAAAGGGAAAAAATCTTCTTAGAAAATGATGTTATGACAAGTATTTTCCTTTATAATGAAGTGTTCTCCGTAACAAAACCACCCTTGTTCCTTCTAAACATTTAAGCTAGTAGAGGAATGTTAGTATTGTATTCTTTAGTTTTCAGCGCTCTCCTCACACGAAAGCCGATTCTAGAAGAAGCTTTTAAGTATGCATAGACGATGCATGCAAATGAAAGATTGCTTTTTGGAAAAAATGTGCATGATGAAAGGGAAATCGATATACGAGCGAAAGGTAGTTTGTGGTTATCGAACTTTATATAGAGGTCTCTAATTTTGATGCCAACTTACGGTGGGGCAGTGCCGAGTCGTTTTATTTTTTCTTCTAAAAATTTAAACCGTTAGACTACGATACGTCTATGTCCTTCATCTCTTAGTCAATCGACCATGGCCTTCTAACAGGGCCCCAGACTTCTCGAAAGTTAATCAAAACAAGGCCATGTGATCGATCCACAGCTATCCACTTCCAAAGCAAAAACCCTAAAAGCTCTCCCCCCAATTGCATGCATCCATCAGCATGACGATTCACCAACGTCGGACCATCCATAGTAACATCACAATTAGCTGCGAAAATATCATGATTGCAAGAGCAACCGAAACCCTAATTTTTATGCCACCACCGAAGAGATATACATGGCTGCTCGGTGGGATTGGAAAAAGTTGAAAAACCCTACTTGTGGCTTTCCAAAGTGCGTAAAAGTTGGCAAAGTTGTTTCGTTTAAGAAGGAAGGGTTCGACCCTCGGTTTCGTATGAAATGATTAACTTTCGGATGAGTAAAGAAGTCGAAAGTGTGCGTCTCTTGCTCATCTTTTTTGGAGCTTCCTTTTAAGATATCTCTTTGGTTGGAGGGGGATGAGGAGAATCCTATGACATTATTTTGTCGAGAAGAGGAAATATTAAAAGGTTCGATCGTGGTTGATACCACTTGATTATTGTGCCCAACATTAGAGTGGGTGTATGCAGTGGATGTGGCATGGGAATTAAGATGATTGATTTCGAGGGGGGGGGAGGAAAGGGGAAATGTCGGGGAAAAGTACCAAAGAAAGTTTTAAATCTATCGTATTGGTGTTGATTCAATCCTAAATCTTTTGGTCGTCCTACATGGATTACGTATGTGGCATAGTAGACATTCTTACTATTAATATCTCTCGACTGCAATTGGATACGGCGTACATGGCAGCTTGTGCGTCGAGGATGGAAGTGCGGTAATGGTGGGTTTCTATTGCCTTAGTTGTAAGGTCTGAGATTTGAAGCCAAATCGAAGGTACTTCACTTGGATCTCGAATGTGAAGTATTAAACTTTCCATATGAAATCATAGATCACCAATTTTTTATTATTTTTTTTTCAAGGTCGATGCTTCATGCTAATCTCTAGAATTTAGTAACGATTTGTCTATATTTGGACGGCAACACGAAATTTATCCTCAAATGGCGATGGGTGATCAGTTTAGGGGTCAAATTGGTCACAAAATAAAGGCCGAGGACCAAAAATGAACATGAACAATAGCGCAAAGGCCATTTTTTTACTTTTTGCTCAAAATTTAAAGTAGTCTATATACTCTCTTGTTCATGCTAATCCATGCACTTTTAGGAAAGGTATGCGCTCGTTGTCGGAACATTTTCGGGATAGGAGTTTGGTGATGGGGCCATCCTTAATTTACCGTTGAAAATTTTTTCTCATAAGAAAAATATTCAAAATGCTCCCAAAAAGACTAAATTCGAAATTTCCACCCACCATTTAGGTTTTTAAAGTCCTAATCGCAACTAATTTGTATTTCAAAAATCAACTCGTCGGGATTTAGGTTTCACATCCGCGATCGTGCCAGCAATTTATTCTCGCCACATATTACCATCACGATTTGGATCTCATCTCGTGTTGGACGAGAGCCGGCGACCCCGGCCTATTTTCTTGGCAGGCATTGCCGATAGTGTTTATGTTAGTATTTTGACTTTTAGCAATTTAACGGAAGGACTCATAATAGCAAACTCATAATTTTCTTTTTGAACAAGCAATGCATCAACAGTTTTCATTTTATAGAGATTTTGTAAAGACAGCCGGTGATATTATCCCTTAAAAATAATATGATAGAATTTGAACCGCTAATTACTGTAATATATCACTGTATAAAATCGATTCATTAATCAAATGATTGTCTTTGTTCTTTTTTTTGCAAAATTCTCAATACAACGACTTATGACCATGATGCTCTTGCTTTGTCCCCAGACCGTTTGCGGCGGCAATGGCATCGGTTTTGTCACCACGGCGAAGCTCCCCATGCAAAATTAGCCGACACTTACAATTAAAAAAAACGGAAAAAATGAAATTTAAGCCGACAAAAACTGGGTTTTCGATTTTTTTTTTTTTTTTGTTTCGTGCAGTGTCGAAAGTATTTTGCAGCTTTTCACCCATGCAGAATCCAGATCCATACAACTTTTGACTTTTGCTGGTTTTAAATTTCTTTTTTAATTTTTTTTTGAACTTTTGATATAACATATAATATAACCTCTGAATTGATCCTTAAATTATGAATTAATGTATAATATAATCTCTGAATTTTTAATTTACTCAATACGATTCCTAAACTTCAGCACAACACAAACGAGTTTTAAATTTGTTCAATGCGATCTTTGAAATTTTGGTATATGTTCGGTTTAGTCCCTAAATTATATGAAATTTTTTAATATTATCTTTTCATTAATTCGAATTCTGGAATAATATCAAATATTTAAATGAAAAGATAATATTAAATATTTTCATATAATTTAAGGATTAGATTAAATAATAATTAAATATATACATCATATTGCACGTTAACCCAAAATTAAAAAATTATCTCTAAAATTAATGTCCACCCTCGACGTTGTAACCCGTCACGCTTCGCTTGCGTCGTTGGTTTCGATTTCAGGAGTTTGCAGAGTCCCATGTCTTGGTCTTTGGAATGCAATCTCGAGCATTCAGATTTTTCTTTCATTTATTTATCTCCCCAAGAATATTTTCATGTTCCCATCGGTTTTTTTATGAGCCATCTGGTCAAACTTTGCAGCCATTTTCAGTCTATGTTCATACCATTACTTTCGTGTTCTTATTTCTAATTAACTTGTATTTTCAATTTACCTAAGTAAAGCCTTCTACTTTCATAAGTTTTGTAATCAAGTTCCTCTCATACACCAAATCCGATCGAATGTAAGTGATGTGGCCATCGATCAAGGTTAGAGTGTGACGTGGATAGAGTTTTTCCAATACGGATATCTCTCCTCCTCACACATCGGGTCATGGGTTGGAGGTAGGGATAACCCGTATATTTTCCGTGTGATTTGTTAAGCCCGGACTTATTGGTAATTTTGACTCCTGATACCGGTGTTGGGTGGTGTTAGACATCTTTTATCCCAAAAGTTAGTTCAAAAGATGAGATTTTCCTTCACATTTAGGGCATGTATGACAACAATTCTACTTTAAAAATTCTCCTTTAGAAATTAATTTTTCTACTTCTTCTAGAAGTAGAAGTTGAGTTTTTCTATTTTTGCTCAAAAAGTTGATTTTTGATTAGAGAAATTCGTTTGGTAACGATGAAAAATTTCTACTTCTTAAACATTATCAATACAAAATCTTATATGAAAAAATTATTGTTGAAGGCTGAAAAATTTCTACTTCATTTTTAAATTTTTTAAATTTATTTAAAAAATAATTTTTATTATTAAAAAATATTATATACTTTTCAAAAATAATAAAAAATTATTATTTACTTTTACTTCGGTTGTTGGCAAAGGTCGGCGGTGGGTGGTGTTCGGTAGTGGCGGTGGTGGTGGCGATGGAAGGTGGTTGGCGGTGGTGGGTCGTGGGTGACGGTGGCAGGGTCTACGGTGGGGGTGATGGTGATGGTTGGTGGTTGGTGGCGGCCAATAGAGGTCATCGATGGGTAGAGATCGGCGGTGGTCAGTGATTGGAGGAGGGGGGCTGGGTGGGTGGTTGTGGTCATAGGCGGCGGCGGTCGGTGGTGGGCGGAGGTGGAGGTTGTCGAGGTAGGTGTGGTCGAAAAGAGGGTGAAAGTCTAATGAAAAAAGATAAGGTAAGAAGTATTTCTTGCGATTTTTTTTTGTAGAAGAAGTATTTCTCGAAAATTTAATGAAATGGCGCAATGCATCAAAGTTTTTGTGTGATCGCAAAATCCCTCTTAGACTAAAAAGAAAATTTTATGGAACAAGTAGTAAAGCCTACAATGCTATATGCTATACGGATTTGCATGTTGGCCATCAAGATAAAGGCAACATGAGTATAAATTGAGAGTAATGGAAATGAGGATATTAAGGTGGATGTGTGGTCATACATTGATGGATAAGATAAAAAATAAAGATATTCGATAAAAAGTTGGAGTAGTACCGGTGGCAAGAAAGATGAGAGAACATAGATTGAGATGGTTTGGGCATATTTTTCGAAGATCCCTAGATGCTCCGGTAAAAACAGAAGTTTGTTACCAAGAACATGAATGAAGAAATGAAGAGGTTGGTTGAAACTTATCTTGCGTATGGTTTGTCTTAAGACCAAGTAGGAGGAAAGCTATTAGCATTGTAGAGGGATAGAATTCTCTATATTCCATATTGTCATTTTTAGTCCTTTTTTCCCTATATATATTTATATATTTATTTTTTATATAATTATTTCTTTTTCCTCGAATCGATCTTGCTTTTATTTTATTTATTTTTTGATTAATCGATTGCCGACCCCAACTAGTTTGGGATAAATGTGATGTTGACATTGAAGTACTTCTCAAGTTGAGAAGTAATTTTTTTTAAATTCTCAAATTGAGGTAAAAATAACTTCGAAGTGGAAATTTTTAGCCGATAGATTTTTATTTCAAAAGTTATATTACCAAACAGATTTTCGCTCTAGATGTTCTTTTGAAAGAGAAATTTATTTTCAAAAGTGTTACTTATGCGCATCTTTATAAACCAAGCATCATTCCCTTTCCATAATTGATATGGGACGACCTCAACAACATTCACGTGGGCGTTCGCATTGGTGCAATTTTATCCGAATCATACGCGGATGTTATCTACATCGGCTGAGCTTTTTCACGTGGGGATCCACGCTTTGGCTAAATGTCATCCACTCTGTACTTTGGCGTCAGAACGACAGCCCTGCCAACTGAATTTAGCCGAGTTTAGTGTTGAGGGGGCTTGATTAGAAAGTAGATCAATTTGATCTAACTGGTCCCGAGTTAGTACGATCCATTTGAAAAGCTATGCAGCGTAAATGATCTCGATGAACAGGGGGATATTGGTCCGGCGGCCAGTCTAAGAGAGGCTATCATGCTAACACAGCTCTGTTTGCTTTGTGTAAAATAAATTATTTGAAAAATATTTCCCCAAAAATGATCTCTTATATAGCTTAAAAAAATGAATGAGCGAAAAATATTTTCAATATCTATGAAAGTATTTGGACATAAATTATTGTTGATAGTAAAATAATTTTTATTGGCTAATTATTTTAAACGATACAAGCGATCATTTATAGAAAAATGTTCTCCAAATCATTCATTTTTCGCGAAATAAACGGAACTTCTATGTTGCTTGATGTTAATTTTTGTTTGCACTTTGAAATTGGTTTTTAGATTTTCATTGTTTCGAATGTGGATTTCACGTTATGAAACTAATCCGAAGAAAACTTTCCATAGCTCGTCATTTTTAAATTCACAGTTTCATATTTGTTTTTTTGGTAATCTCATTAATTTGTTTACATTTGATATTCTAAATAATTTCATATATTTTAGGATTTTCTTTTCAAACTTTAGGTTAACTTTTCAACTCTGACCACTTCCTGTGGTTTTGATGAGTAATTAAATGTTATAATTCGTGTCATCGAATTGCACTATCAAATAATTACCATTAGTAATAAATTTGTTTGTATTTTTATCAATGTCAAAGTAACCTTTTCTTTTCCATCTTCAATTTGGTGAAGTATTATAGTGGAAGCTTTGACAGTGAGATTTAACATTTTTCTCATTCCCAAATTGTTCCATTGGCATTCTTGCATTTCATTTTTCTTGTTCATTTCACATGTTTTTACCTCCCTTGCATAGAATTGCGGCAAGTCTACTTACAATATGCTAAGACATTAAAATATCCCGCGCCATGACTTCAATTTTTGAAGAACACCTTTGGAGAGTATCCTTCAAAGAACGCGATTGCGCCCCTTTCACGCTAAAAAATGAATTGCATACGATAAGATATGCATAGGAAGGAAGTACACATTTAAGGGTAATTAAGAAAAAAGACCCGTTGACACCAAAATTGATCAATTTTTTTTTTGTTATAATTGACAAGTAATGGATTTAGTCGATAATAGTGGTGCGATGAACATCATAAGTCATGGACATCACTATCAACATGTAACTGATGAGTACTAATATTTTTGGGATCAGGTGTTGCTAGATATTAGTTAAATGCAATGAAGTCATCGATATTGATATTGACATGCAACTGATGAAAGCAAATACCAATTGTTTGTGAATGAAGTCATCGACATCAACATCGACGAGTAATCGTGAGTAACTATATTTTCGGGCTCAAGTGTTGCTAGATAATAGAAGAGCGAGAAGTTATTTATTTATTTGAATTGCGAAACCACCATTTGTAACTGTCGATTGTAGGCTTTAAATAGTCACATCGTACCCTTTGTAAACTCTCTCCAATCCATTAAAGAACTCAACCTTCTTGTAAATTTATCTTTATCTTTATTTTTTTGCAATTTATCTTTTCTCGTACCTTTCAATTCCCGTACTTTAGTTGTACTTTCGGATACATTATCGTCGATTAAATTTCGATGTGTATCTTAGTTGCAATTTTTAGATCTTCTCCGTTGATTAAATTTTGGCATAGTATGTCTCTATCCGCTCAATTTGTCATTCATTAAGTTCGACAAAGTGTTTTGTGCTTCGTCCGGATTTATTCGTCGTCGATTAAATCCCGACGAAGCATATCTGTTCCTTGTGATATATTGACAATCCTATACGGAATTGCCACAAAACCACGTCCCTTCTTAAAAAAAAAAAAAAAGAAATGACGTTTGATGAAAGGTATTTCGCCGATGATACAATTTTCTGTAAAACATCCTTTTGGCACGCTTGGTAGGACAACTTGTAGTTTGATTTGAGAAAATTAAATGCCATCAACAAGGCATCATCTAGAGCCTGATAATGTCCACGGTAACAATCCCAATGGTAAGGACAGAGCTGTGCGCTTTGAATCTTCAGCAATTAACCAAACCAAAGAAGAAGGTGAACGCGAGGTGTAGACCTTTCTCGATGTCTCACTGAAAGAACAATCAATAGAAGCTGCATCAAATCCTACTATGCAGGATACCATGAAGAGATTATTCGAAGAGTAGCTGATCGATATGGCCAATTAACTAGTCAGTCATATATCAGACATGATCAAATTGATTTTCATCAATGCCATGAATAATATTCTCTCGAGGCTAGGATCGTCCAATCAACTATCACTATAATCCAGTGATAGCATGGTACGTTCCTAGTCCCTTTCATTTGCTGATGCCAATAATATTAGTCAAAGTAGTCAACCCCTATAAAATTATGCAAATGCATGAATATTCTAATTGAAGTCACAATGACGAAAATAATTGGGGTAATGTTGGTCAAAATAATAAAATTGGTGACAATAATTAGTCAAATCAAACTAGTTAACATATTAGTCAATTGCCAAATGTTGAAGATTTAAGGCCAGTTTCACCCAATGTGAATATTCTTATTAGACCTAATATGCCAAGACTAGCGTTATCACCCAAGGGGCAAAATGGCCAACCAAATCCATAATTGAACCCAGCACATTTCGTCGAAGAAGTTTAATAGTGAATGGGGTTAGACAGGGCTGTTGCGATACTTATATTGTAGCAAATCATATCATTAATGGGTCGATAACTAAGCCTTTTTTCCAAGAGGCTTTGAAATCTCTGAATTTACCATTTTTACTGGCGAAGATGAATAATCGATTACTAAACATATTTTTCGTATAGCTCAGTGCAGAGAAGCATGGACAAATGAGTTCTTAAGACTTAAGTTATTTCCTTTGTCTTTGTCGAAAAAATGCTTTTACTTGGTACTATGATTTACCACCTAATACGGTGTGTAGTTGGACGAGAGATAGAGAGACAATTCCATTCTCAATTTTACATAATCATACTTGAGGTATCGTTTGTCAATTTGGCCACACTCTATCCATACGATATCGATTCGGTCAATTAGTTTGGTGTTGGATTAAAAAAGGCTAGAAATAGTTGCCTTACTTCAATATCAGATTTTTTTTTTTTGCAAATTTGGCTTTCACTGAATTGAAATTCATCTAAGAGAAAAATTCGAAAGTTAAAATTTTGTCAATTTATTTCAATTTGTGATGAGAGTGTCTAAGTATGAGCAACTATTTAAGAACAAAAATAGAGGGCCACATGTAGACTTTTACACAACGTGGCTTTTGTGGAAAAATGTGCCAAATGATAAATCTAACCAAGATAAGATTCGGCAAGAAAAAATCGGATTTTCCAATAACAAGGGAGTACTATTTGACTTCTGATTATCTAATTTAAAAGATCGAATGATCGATGAATCATTGAATCCTTGTAAATGGGCTTATGTTGACACCTAAAATTTATCAATTTTTTGGTTATAATCGACAAGTGATAAACTTAGTCGATATTGGCAAAGTCTGGTGAACAAGCAAAACCCATGGAAATCAATATCAACGTGCGGCTAATGAGTATCAATATTTTCGGACTCAAGTGTTGCTAGATATTAGTTATTTAGGATGAAGTCATTGACATCGATTATGACGTACAAGTGATGAGAGCAAATATCAGCAATTGGGCAATGATGTCATTAACATCCACATCGACGAGTAATTGAGGAGTAACAATATTTATGGGCACAAGTGTTGTTAGACAATAGGGGATTGAGAAGTTATTTATTTGAATTGTGTAACCCCAATTTGTAATCATTGATTATGCTTACTAGCCACATCATAACTCTTTGTAAACTCTCTCCAATCAATCAAAGAACTCAACATTTTCACAATTATCTTTATCTTTAATTTTTTGCATGATCTTTCTGTATCTTTCAATTCTCGTACTTTAGTCATAGTTTTAGCGGCGTGTATCTTAATTGTAGTTTTCGGGTCTTTGTCGTTGATTAAATTTCGATGTATTTCTCTATCATCTCATTTTATCATCCATTAAATTCTAATAAAGTGTTTTGTATTTTATTGTTTATTAAATTTCGATTAAGTGTTATATTTTGGACCATTTACTTTGTTTTAGGATTTTTTAGAGGGGGTTATAAAAAGGATATGTTGTGTATTATATTGCAATGCTTGCTTTTACTTCTACTCCAAAGCCTTTTACTTCGCCTTGAAAGCCTCTTTTTTTCACTTTTTTTTTGTCAAATCTTTAGATCTTTGATTGTACGCTTGTACTCGTTATTGAAAGTAGTGAAACTTCTTTTTTTCCTCGTGGTTTTTTTCATTTTAGATTTTCCACGTATATCGTGTTTCGTGATTTTATTTTACTTTCATCCTTGCTATTTCGCGCTTGAATTTGCGCATCTCTTGGCGTTTTTTTTGCAACAAATTGGTATCAAAGAGAAGGAATTTTGGTCTTTTGTTCGAGATGACATCTATCAAGTTCGAAGTGGCACCCTTCGATAGCCAAAACAATTTTGGGCTAGGATCAAGATGAAGGTTTTATTGTGTCGAGAAGGTTCGGTTAGAGCCTTGGATGGGAATTATCCCGATGACATGATCTGCGGTAGAGATGGAGGAGATGGAAGAGAAGGCGCGTAACACCATCCAATTGTCATTGTCTAACAAGGTACTTCGTGAGGTTGCTGATGAAGAAACGGTTTTAGGATTGTGGCAAAAGCTAGAGAGTCTATACATGAAGAAATTTCTTACGACGAGATTATTCTTGAAGCAAGCATCTATACACGCTAAAGATACAAGAAGGTACTCCTATCCAACAACATTTAGATAAATTTAATAAAATCATTATGGATATGAAAAATCTAAATTTGAAGTTAGATGCTGAAGATCAAGCCCTAATTGTATTATGCTCGCTATCGAGCTCGTATGAGAATTTTGTGAATTCTATGTTGTATGGAAGAGAATCCATAATTCTTGAGGATGTGAAGGCCTCGCTGAATTCCGCAGAGATGCATACAAAGTTAAATGTGAGTAGTAGTGCGGATAAAGCCGATAGCTTAGTTGTTAGGGGAAGGTCGAATCATCGGGATAGACGCGACAATAGTAAAGGGAGTTCGAAGTGTAGGTCAGGCCGTAACAAGAAAAAAGTTGAGTGTTACTATTGTCACAAGTTCGGACACTATAAAGCGAGTATCCTTTGCTCAAGGCCAAGGCGAAAAAGTCGATGGAGAATTCTAATTCGGTTAGTCCGGTGAAGGATAATGAATATGCTAATGCAGATAATGTTCTTACTGTTTTGTCTTCGGATTATCGTGTAGACGATGAATAGATTTTGGATTCGACTTGTTCATACTATATTAGCCCAAATAGAGATTGGTTCCACACATATGAAAAAGTAACCGATGGTTTAGTTTTGATGGGTAACAATGCGGTTTATAGGATTGTGGGTATTGATACGGTGCGGATCAAATATCATGACAATGTAGTAAGAACTTTTGACGGATGTTAGGCACATCCTACATTTGAAGAAGAACCTTATTTTTTTGACCAGTTTGGATTTCACTGAATTCATGTATACCGGTTGAGGTGGAGTTTTGAAAATTTCAAAGGGCTCCTTGATTGTGATGAGATGTAACAAGAAGAATATTCTTTACGTTTTGAAAGGAAATATCGTTGTGGGTTTTTTTTAAATATATCATCCTCTTCGGATTATGATAAATCAAGGTTTTGGCATATGCGGTTAGGCCACATGAGCAAAAGAGGAATGACTATCTTGAGTAAGCGTGGTTTACTTTGTGGGGAAGCATACAGTACCACTTGACTTTTGTGAGCATTGTGTTTGTGGGAAACATCGGAGAGTTAGTTTCAGATCTTGGGGTGCACTCGATGAAGGGTATAGTTCACTACATTCACTCCGATTTGTGGGGACCTCGCATAGGTTACATTTAAAGGTGGTGCGGTTTATCTTCCGACGTTTATTGATGAATTTTTTAGGAAAGTTTGGGTTTGTTTCTTGAAGCGTAAAAGTGACGTTTTTGATACGTTCAAGAAGTGAAAGATGTTGTTTGAAAATCAAACTAGCAAGAAGATAAAGCGTCTCGTAACATACAATGGTTTTGAGTTTTGTGAAGGTGATTTTAACAAGTACTTGTGAAGATTTAATGATTGTTTGACATTGAATAGTCGGTATACACCTCAATAAAATGTGGTGGTGGAGTGCATGAACCGAATACTTTTAGAGAGAGCTAGATGCATGCTTGCTAATTCTGGACTTGATCAAGATTTTTAGGTTGAAGCCGTGAACATGGCATGTTATTTAGTAAATCGTTTTCCTTCAACCGCAATTGAATGTAAGACTCTAAACGAGATATGGTTTGGTAAACCTTTTGAGAGTATTTGGATGTCCCGCTTATTATCATGTAAAAGATGGTAAGCTTGGGAATGTAAAAGATTTATTTGTCAAACTCAAAAAGGTATTTTCGTTGGTTATGCGAGATGGAGTTAAAGAATATAGATTGTGGTGTTATGACCCTCGGTCATCAAAGTTTATAATCAATAGGGATGTTACTTTTGCTGAAAATTCTATGCTTGATCGGAGAAAAGTTATTGAATATCTGAGATATTCAAGAAGAGAATGTAGCGAAAGAGGTGGAGTTTAGTGTAGAACATCCATGGAGAACTTCGAAGACGTTCATATTCGGTCGAGAAAGTCATAGTGAGCAATAAGACTCGGGATTTGATTAGAGATGAAGTATAAGAAGTTAAACAACCTCGGACTTTGGTGCGGGGAGAGCTAAAAGGAAAACTAAGCCTCTCCAAAGGTATGGTTTTACTGATTTGGTAGCATATGCCCTTACAATTACTAAAGAGCTTAGTATTGAAGAACCTTCGTGAAGGTACTATTTGTTCTAAATCCGAGAAGTGGTTTGTTAAGATGAATGAAGGCATGGAGTCTCTTCATAAAAATCAAACTTGAGATCTTGTGAAATTGCCTAAGGGCAAAAGAGCCATTGGATGCAAGTGGATCTTTAAAAGGAAGGAGGGAATTCCATGTATTGAAGATAAAAGATTCAAAACACGTTTGGTAGTGAAGGGCTTTAGTCGGAAGGAGGGAATAGACTTCAATGAAGTGTTCTATCCAGTTGTGAAACATAGTTTCATTCTTGTGTTACTCACGTTAGTGACCCTTTAAGATCTAGAACTTGAGCAACTTGATGTCAAGATCGCTTTTTGCATGGCAAGCTTGAGGAGACAATCTATATGTCTCAATCCAAAGGATTCATTGTTGAGGGTAAGGAAGATCACGTTTGCAAATTGAAACACTCCTTGAATGGTCTCAAGCAATCTCCACGACAATGGTATAAGAGGTTTGATAGCTTTATGTTAAGTCATAGTTATTCACGAAATGCGCATGACAGTTGTGTGTACTATAAAAGAGTCCATGATGGTTCTTTTGTTTATTTGCAATTATATGTGGATGACATGCTTATTGTAGCGAAGGACATGTCGGAGATACAGTTGTTAAAAAAGCTACTTAGTAGGAAATTTGACATGAAGGATCTTGGAACTACCAAGAAAATTTTAGGTATAGAGATTCATAGAGATAGACAAGTTGAGAAGTTATATCTTTTGCAAAAATGGTATATTGAGAAAGTGGTTAAATGTTTCGGCATGAAGAATGCTAAATCAATAAGTACTCTTTTGGCATTGCACTTTAGACTTTCTGCTTCTTTATCGCCTAAAACCATGGAAGAAAAAGATAAGATGTCTTGAGTTCCATGTTCTAGTGCTTGTGGGTAGTCTTATGTATGCTATGGTATGCACTCGTCTGGACATTTCCCAGGCAATTCTTGTTGTGAACAGGTATATGGCAAATCCAGGTAAAGCTCACTAGCAAGCAAGTGAAGTAGATTCTTCGGTATATCCGGGATGCTTCAAATGTTGGTTTGGTCTTTGATAGAGGTTGTGATATAGGACATTCGGTTGTTAGCTTCGTTGATTCGACTATGCAAGTGATCTCGATAAAATGAGATCCTTGACAGGTTATGTTTTTACGCTTGGTAGTTCCACAGTTAGTTGAAGAGCAACTTTGCGGGACACTGTTGCTTTATCTACCACCGAAGCAAAGTACATGACAGCAACGAATTCAGTAAAGGTAGCTCTTTGGTTGAAGCGTTTGGTTACAAAACTTGGGGTAAAGCGAAGGGAGCTTCCATTATCTTTTGCGATAACCAAAGTATGATTCAGTTGACCAAGAAAGCGATGTATCACGAGAAAACGAAACACATCGATTTTCGTTATCACTTTGTACACAATGAGGTTGCTAAATGTACAATTACAATGAAGAAAGTACCTACAGCTGATAATCCGACGGATATGTTGACCAAACCAATTCCTTTGATCAAGTTTAAGCATTGTTTGGACTTGGTTGGTGTTCTCATCGTTTGAGTTGCTTAGGCGGCGTTGATAGCGGTTCATCCCTTGTTTCCTACATTGAGTACGCTCACATAGTCTTAGGGATGTGCGTTATTGATTCCGTTGTTTGGTGGGTGGCCTTGTATGGTCACTTTTGATGGTAAGGGAGAGAGGTCTTGTGGTGTTTGATAAAACGCTCTTCCGGGAGATTTGAAGTCAAGATGGAGATTTATTATATTTTGACTTTCAAATTAGTGATAAGGTTATTTTGGACCATTCATTTTATTTTAGAGTTTTTTAGACGGGGCTATAAAAAGGATATGTTGCATATTATATTGCAACGCTTGTTTTTGCTTCTGTCCTAAAGCCTTTTACTTTTGCCCGAAACCCTTTGTTTTTTACTTTCTCCTTGTCGGATCTTTGGATCTTTGATTGTACGCTTATACTCGTTATTGAAGATAGTGAAGCCATTCTCTCTCTCCATGGTTTTTCCAGTTTTGGGTTTTCAATGTATATCATGTCTCATGTTTTTATTTTACTTTCATCCTTGCTATTTCGCGCTTGAATTTGCGCATCTCTTGGTGTTTTCCGCAACACGAAGCATATATGTTCTTTCCGATTCATTGAAACTCTTGTCCGAAATTGCTACAAAATATGTCCCTTCTTAATAAATATCAAAGAAATGATGTTCATCGAAAGGTATTTCATCAACGATATAGTTTTTGACAAAACAAGATGCCTTCGATAATGTCATCTAAGCAGTGATCCTTGAAATCCTAAAGTACTTGAAGCGTACTACGATATGAAGTTGGAGTTAGAGCCGATAGAACTAATATGGTTAAGTCGATAAGTGAGGGCGCAGATCAAGCAAGTTGGGAAGCGCACGCGCCGATCACGAAGCCCATGCCTGTGCAAAACGATTTGCCGATTTAAAGGTGGCCCATTGTCGAAGAGAAAGTAATTAAGGGCGCGCATGGTAACACTTACGCTTTTGGATTTCTTTGCCGGAAGTCAATCCGGCGGGGAAATCCATTTGGTAAAAATCTTGCCGAAGTAGAAATCCGTTTGGTAAAAAAATTGACTTATAGTAGGATTTTCAACTTTTGGCGGGATTTTCAACTTCGGCAAGATTTTTGACCAACTTTGAGAAGTAAAATTTTTTACTTCTCCACTTAATAATCACGTCTTCAACTACACCGACCTCCATGGACTATCGCCCGCCCACCTCGTCGGCCGCCGACCGCCCTCCACCGGCCCCCCGCCGACCGCCCGCCTCCGGCCACCGGCCGACCGCCGCCCAGCCGCCAGCCGGCCGCCGATCGCCCGTCGTCGGCATCCAAAGATTTTATTAATAATGTTGTAAAAGTAGAAATTTTCAACCGTTATCAAACGAATTTCTACGATCGGAAGTCAATCTGGAGCGAAGTAAAAAAATCAACTTTTACTTTTGAGGAGAAGTAGAGAAATCAATTTCAGGTCGAAGTTGATTTTCGATAAAGAAGTGTTACCATGCGCACCCTAAGTGGCGGATTGAGTCGCCAAGACCCATCGTAAGAAGCACTTACTAACTAATTGGGTAGTTTATCCCCCTTCTAGTCTTTGGATTTGCTTTGTTCTGAAGCTCATATTATGTTTACTCAAGCTTTCACTTGAATGAGAATGCTATTAGTTTTTTTTTTTGACAAAAAAAAAGTAGTTAAATCACTAACCGTCGTTTACTTGTATGTGTATACGTTTGTAATAACGACAATTGAGTTTGTCATAGTTAGGTGTATCTAATTATGATTTTAGTATAGAACTCTACATTCAGTGACGTCCTATCTTATATAAGAAGATACCTTAGTCCAATTAAAAGACTAATCACCTATTACACAATTTTTTACAATCTAATACATTAAAATCATAAATAAGAGCCATATAGAGGTCATGTCTGATTGTAGCATCCCAACTGAGTTCAATTTGTATGATGAGATAAGATTAACGCTTGGTTTATTTTATGGCCCTATATCAAAATACACTGTCAGCGTAAAAGACATGTCGATCTACTAATGAATGAATATTGTTACCGAAAGTTAAAATTATACGCGTGTCAGTGCCCGAATCCTACGTGTGTAATGATTTATTTACACCGCGTGTGTGCCAAGTAAATGTCATTTATCTTGCATGGTTCTTCTTGTACAAGCTAGTATAGAAGCAACGGTTTTAACCTACTGATGTAGGATGAGAATCACATCATGACCACCATCTGATTAATTACTTTTCTATTCTGGCTAAGGAGTTGATCAATATGGTCTCGAAATGGAGGAATTCGAAGATAAATTCAGCAAAAAAGGAAGAGATCGACCAGTCATATCAAAGGTCACAGCTAATCATAGGGGGCAAACGAGCTGGAAAGATGAGCAGTGTGTGGAGAACAATCAGTCTCTTTAATCATTGAAAGGCAAACCACAAGTTAGGCAAAGCTAGTGAGGGATAAGTCTTCCCCTGGTGGGACAGATCGATTCACTTCCCTATCCAAAATTCCTAATTTCTACTTTAATCACTGTCTGTTTGGTTAGTGAGAAATACCATATATTTCTAATATTCTCCTCATTTACAACACTTTTTATTTTGTCAATTTGAAATTCTAGAACATTCGTTAAGAGTATTTTGTTAATTATTGTTATTTGCTTTTTTGTAGTCCAAAATAGACCGTTAGTTCTACGGTGGTCAAAGACTGTTACGTAATCAATTCTCTATTATCAATTGGGGCATCTTGACGTCCGAGTGAACCAAGGCATGGAAATTGGAATCATATCACTTGTCTGTTTCATCCATTTCAGGAGACAACAACGGAATGCACCATAAGTTCAGATCATTCCTCATGTCTGCGTTTGGACAGACTTGCCTTCTATTTAGTTGAGCCATCGTTGGTTGGGAAACAACAACCTCACGCTTTGATGATCATGCAGATGCACATGCTGACTTTGACTTTGACTTTGGTCCGGAAAAATTCAGTTGCGTCTTTCGAAGAATGATCACTTGAACAGCTTATAAAGATGAATGAATAAAAAATATTTTTATCACATACTAAAATAGTTAGTCATAAATTATTTTAGATAATAAAAATATTTTTCATTGATTAATTTTTCAAAACGATTTAACCAATTATTTTTTGTAAAATGTTGCCCAAATTTTGAGGTTTTCGCAAAACACTGTGTGTTTGTTTCGGAAAAATCTCATGATAAGGGGAAGTACTTTCCAGGAAATCCATTTTCAATGAAATATTTTTTTCATTTTTAGGTTAGGAAAGTCAATATATATATATATATATATATTCTTTGACCGGAAATTATCTTTCGTTGGCCGATCATTTTATGTAAATTGAACGCATGAAAGTTTAGAAAACTAATTCGCGAGAAATTCCTTAAGTCAAATGGATTCACCCTAATATAAAGTTCAATTGTACTTGATAATGCATTATTTGGTTTCATCTATTCCTTCGTTACTCAGCATGCAACTTGTTTCGGGGAGTAGACATATAGGTCGGTTTCGCAAGTAAGAGGGAATGTTAGATATATATTCGACGATATTTGATTTGTTTAATTTGCTTTTCCCATCGATCTTTGATAAATTACTTTTTTTATTTAGGACCATTTTACGTTCTCACTATCCTTCAATGAATGAAACATATAGCTACCTATTGTGATTTGATCTAATTTTTTAACACAATTTAAATTGTTCTAAAATAGAATATGATAGATTTATGAAATACTTGGCAATCAATTTGAATTCAAGAATTAGAAGATAAAGAGATTCATTAGTTATTTACCCGTGGTCTTGATTACCGTAATATACGATTTTATCCATCTATTTTTTTTTTTTTGGTCAACCATCTATAAGTGTCTGTGGCCATAGGATAGTCCAAATACATACATGGGTTTTAGTGAAGATTCCAAATAAAGACTTAAAGTGTATTCATTTTCAAAAAAAAGGCTTGAAGTGCCCTTATTTTTTTCATAGAAAGGCCTGAAGTGAACTTTATTTTAAACAAGAATCTAAAGTGGCCGTGGACTCTCTTTATTTGGTTTTTTTAAATTATTTAAAAAAAAACACACACACGTCCCCGCGCCGCCGGAGGGTTGGCGAAGGCCGAAGGGGTCATCGGCCCCTTAGTGAGGGCCAGAGGGCCTCGCCCAAACTTGGAGAGCGTTGCCAACCCTCACCGAAGTGCCGGTGACCCCGCGGACCTTCGCTGGGTAAGGGCGGTGGACACAAGCAAGAGGGCTCCCCTCTCGCTTGTGTGTTCTTTTTTTTTTTTTTCAATTTTTTTAATTCTTAAAAAAGGAAAAGAAAAAATAAAGAAAAAAAAATCAAAAAAGTAAAAATGATGAAAATATGCCTTTAGGCCGGACCCTTTTTGAGACTCTGTGGCCACTTCAAGGCGTTATTTGAAAATATTACGTCACTTCATGCTCTTATTGAAACAAGATTCAATTTAGATTTTTATTTGAGAAAATGAGAACACTTGAGGCTTTTATTTGAAATTTTCCATGGATTTTATGAACTTGTTTTGCGAATGTTTGATATTGAAGTGCCTGTCGAGTTTGCATAGTTAATAGTATAAATTATTCTTATATTACGTGGCAAAACAAAAACAATATCTATTCATTGCTCTCCTTATAAATTTCCAATTTGAAAGTCATTATATCGATTATTTGATTTATATGGTGCTAAGGTGTCTGGTCAAACCTGCTCGGGTAAAATGTCCTTTTTAATTTTCCAAAACTCCTGTGCATTGACTGTTTTGAATCATGTTTGGTCACCCGATTCACTTCCTCTAGACCCGTATGCTTCCACATGTTGTGGACCGTTAGGCCGACAGAAAATTCAGATGAACTTACTGTTATTATTGTTATTTTCTGTAATCCCACGGCGGAAATTGTCTCACAAAGATTAAGTTTGTCCCCTGCTTAACCAACGGAAGGCAAAAATTAAGTATTCAATAATCATAAAGATGTATGACACGATAATGTACGTTTAGTGCAGTGTGTCAGTTAAATTTCTGACAAGCAATTATTTCACAGGTCATCATTTTTCTACTGTTGAATGGGACATTGGTTTTTCTTATTCAGCGTTCTATGGTAAGACGTAAGAGCTTAATGCTCGTGATCTGGTAAATATTGTCTACATTCACTTTAACACCGTTACATGTTACATATGACATAATTCTGAAGATTGTTTCAAGACTCTCACGCATAGAATTGCCCCGATTCGACGAATCACACCTTAGAAATATCGAGAGAAAAAGCTCGAGTCTTTCACCATAGGATTGCCCCGATTCAATGAATCCCATCTTTATAAATATTTTTTGAACGTAGAAACCGGTTTGAGACTAAATCATATTTGCGAATCTCGTCATATATTAAAATGTCATTGTGTAATCTAACTTCTCAACGACATAGGCGAGTGAAATTTGATTGGAATCGAACCTACTTGCGTAGTTTTGCTCTACCTTCTCACACTTGAATCGGGTGAAAAAAAGAAGAGGGCGAAACGAAATTGTTGTGGAGAACACCACAATTCACATTGGTGATTGGAGGACTCATGATCCTCCGGGGAGACGGAGCAAGTTGGCTAGAAAAGAGATGGAAAAATGGTGCCTGGATTTCAGTACCCATCAATCACATCAATCATGTCGATGAGCCAGTTGTCCATTAATTTAAGCATGAAACCATCGCCAATGGTCGATTTCTCATCGTCTTTTTCTCTCTCTCTCTCTCTCTCTCTCTCCCTCAGAGGACGTTTGTGGCTGTATAGGCTTGTGGGTATGCATAGTAGAATGATGACTGGGATTGATGATCTTACACGAGACATCAAAATTTGCTGTAGGATCCACTCAGATTTTGGAGGGTTTGATGGGGAGTGATCCCACACAACACCAATTTTCTTTGGGAGCCAGCTTGTTTTTCACGGCGCAAGACCGTTTTGTTGTTTGAAAAAGACCGTTAAAAAAAGGGAGATTCAAATCTAAATCCATCAACATATTCAATTAGAATGTGAAATTACAATACGCACACCTAAAGGAATCAATCGTATTTGTGGTGATATTTGAGCATACCGCTCTTCCAAACTCAAGTTCTCCGACGTCGAATCGGAACATTAGTACTTGCCATTGATAATCTTTCCTGGCTTGATTCCTAACAAATCGGACTCTTTCTCCTAACAAAGGAGTTATCACACATATTTCCAGCGAATGTCCCCCTTACAGTTATGTTTGATTAGTTGGTACATGTAATAACAAAGAGAAGGCATATGAGACGAGTCTTTTTCTAGGAATAGCATCTACGAGTATAGCATGCTCATAGATGTAACTGTATAAGACTCTCATTTTCCAACACTTGCACGTAATGAGTTGCCTTTGCGAAATGGTCCTGTGTATCCAGTTTTCAAAATTACCAATGTCTAGTGGTCCTTAATTTGGAGAACCTCTATCTAAATGGTAGGAGTGTGCAAGAAGACCTGTGGAATCTGCGGAACTGGCATGGCCAAGTAGGTTCTAGGGTGGGCATCAGAGGTCCGGGTAGGTTTCACGCTCTAAAATTTCGAAACCGCTGACTACATGGTAAGTTCTTGCGTTCGAGATCATACCCATCTTGCATATGGTAGGATCCCGGGTAGGGCAAACATCTCGCCCCGCTCTCGAACCTGCACACTCCTACAAAAATCGCATCGAGAGATTTGCCTCAATCGCCACATTCCATTTCCATCAATCTATCAAAGTAGAGAGATGGTCATACTTTGTGGTAGTGGTGGACAAAGTAGAGATGGTCCACCCATCCGACACCAAAAATAAATGAGAGGGAGGGGCAATTTGAAATTCAATCGGCAAATCGATCGTTCAACCAGCTTATTGTCAAGCATTTATGGGGCATAGGGGGAAAAGTGGGGGACTAATTGAGTGGTGACAGAAATGGTGATAGAACGAGGATTAAATATGTTGAAAGCTATCAAAAGACAGACTTTCGAGAAGGCAATCGTGCTCTTCACGTGCTTATGACAAAAGCTCTTCTCTTGCAAATGCTCCTCCTCCTCCTCCTCCTCTTCTTCTTCTTCTTCACCTTTGTTCATTTCACCTCCTCCACTCTCTTTCTCACTCTCTGCTTCCTTGCCATGTCAGGATGCACCCCCTTTTCCACGCGACTTTGTTGTTCATTCGTTTTTCTTTTTGCTTTTCTAATTGATTAACTAGACATGAATCCTAGATAACCGATGAGACATATTCGAGTGACAGAGGTGAATATAAGAGCTCGGCACACGAGTTTGTCTTAAAAAAAAATTAGGATAACGACACAAATAGTCCCTGAATTTTGTCTCAATATATAGTGTGGTTTCTGAATTTTTAATTTGTTAACACGGTCCCCGAACTTTTGGAATATACTCAACTTAGTACTTGAACTATATGAAAATATTTAACATCATCGTTACATTATTTAAGTTTCAACGACAACATTGAACATTTTCTTATAGTTTATGTACTAAGTTGAATATGTACAAAAAGTCCATAGACCACATTAATCGAATTAAAAGTTTAGAGACCTCATTGCACATTGGGTTACAGATCGAGATCACATTGAACAAATTGCAAGTTTAGCGATCATATTGCACATTGTGCCAATTTAGGGACCATGTGTCATTTTTCCTAGAAAAACTCGACTAATTCTTTTGATTGTGATGGCAGAAATGTGTGATACGAGCCTGGATAAGATGGAGACGCCGATAAATATATCATTAATCATGCGATTTAGGAATATCCCTTGCGGTTTGCACTCATTGTCGATGTCATGAGATAGGGGATAAAAGATGAAGTTCAAGAATGTGAGATTTGGCATTACATGCATGGGGTATGTTCTTCACAAGTTCTTCTCCCACTGACCAATGTTTGTGGTCTGTATAGTTCTGCATGCTAATCAATGTCCTTTGAAATTCAATGTTTAGGACACCTTCCATGGACTTTATAGCTCCACCCAAGACGGGGGGAGAGAGAGAGGAGGGAGAGAGAGAGAGAGAGAGAGAGAGAGAGAGAGAGAGAGAGAGGAGGGGTCAGCAATACACCTTTCATATCCAAAACATTCCTACCAAACTTGAATATATATGGCCTACTTGCAACATCCAAGTCTCTTCTCAGATGGCTCTCTCTCTCCTTCCCCCTCCTCTTTCCCCTCTCTCTCTCTCTCTATTACGATTCCGATGCTGATCTTATTCGCAATCTGTCAAAGGATAAAGTTAATAAGTGATCAAGATTGATAAGGGATTGAAATGACATCTATGAATGCCAATGGCGGCGAGACGAATTTGACTAAGAAATGATACATCTCAAGTCCAATATCATTAGCATCACCACATTCTAAACCCCATTCGGGTAGAGCATATGAGGTATCGAATCCAGTCAATTATCCTATGATCTCATTTTATTAATCACATTCAAACCATTTTTCCTTGCGTTAAGAACCTATAACTTATTGTTATTTCTGAAAATTCGAGAGTTCTAAACCTTTTAGGTTGAAATAACAACCATTTGTTGAACCTCGTTAAGCACGCTTGAAGCCGCCCAAATCACCACTAAAACGACTGATACCACGCTTTAAGATTTCGTTAGAGCTTATTTGAATGGGAATCCTATACACTCGGATTGTTAACATCCTTATTTTTTTGTTGTTGAGAAATTTCAATTTTATTAACTAATGATACCAAGAAGATCCCATCAATAGAGCCGAAACCTTGCACAGATAAGAAAGTAAATTTCAGCATCAAACAAAATCTAGAGAGCGAGAACCGACAATTATGATGCCGAAAACTCATAGCAATTGTGAATTCGACATTGATAGCAGCTAGAAACCCTAACGCGGTATCCAATATCCACTTCACACTATTTAGAATGGAGAAGCAAGACCCCTTATGTCGTATGTAAGTTTGGTTTATGTGGATGCGTTAATATGAACATAGATACAATATGTTTGAAATTTGGTCGAGTGGGGCAACAGATATTGAAAAACCTCTTGTTTGGTCAATATGTATAGTAAACAACTTGGACTTTAGCGCTTTGTTTTATTCCATGTTGATGTTGCGAAGTAGTACTCGCTGAATTTAAGGATGAAAAGCAAGCTACAGACCCACAAGAAAAAGCACTCCAGAAAATTTGCAAATCCACCCACAATTTGGCATCTTCCCCTCTCCTGGCTCAATTCCACTTTTGATTCTTGACTTTCGTTCTTTTTTCTTTTCTTTGGGCAGTTGCTTCACGAACGCAAGATGATGAAGGGGTTGTGGCAGACAAAGAGGGGCAAAACCATTCCCTCCCAGGCAAAGCTCGACTAAAAGAATTTTGGGCCTGAAGAAAGAAAAGATTCCCATCAAGATTCAGAGAGACAGAGAGAGAGAGAGATGGATGGGATTGCTTTGGTAGATTCCTCAAACCACTACCTCGTCTTTGCTTTTGACATTATTATGTGTGCAAGGGCGAAATCATTAATGGCGATTCTTGTACAGGTGCAATTTGCTGGTCAAAAAGCTCCTCATGGAGATCTAGCCTGCGAAAGGAACAAACAACTTGGGAAAAGTAGGGTTTGTATCCTCTAATACAAGCATAAAGTCATGCTTCACATTGTGGTGTTTCGAAAATTTGCACCTCGTGATGTCCCATGATCATTCAATTTTAATGTGCCAATTCAGTTCTTAACCTTTTTTTTTCCCTTTCAATTGAGTCCTAAATCTTTTGTTTGAGCCAATTTAGGTCATCTCGTCCAACTTTGGCCGGCGGGTGTTGACGTGAAATTTTTTTAAAATATACTTTACTTTTTTTTCAAATTTTTTTCTTTTCTTATTCTCTTTTTTCCTCTAGCCGGTCGCTAGATCGACGATTAGCGTGACCTCACCCTTGCTCTCGCCGGGCCAGGTTGAACTTGCCCTACCGTCTCGCTAGATTTGGCGAGGTTGAACCCCACCGACCTTCCAACCTACTGGAGAAAGAAGGAAAATGAAAAAAAAAAAGAAAACAAATAAGAAAGAAATGAAAAAACGAAACCAAAGAAAAAATAAATAAAAATATCATATATTATTAAAAATTATCGTGTCTGCGTCGACCAACCAAAATTGACAAGATGAACTACATTAAGACAAATGCAAAAAAGTTTAGTACTTAATTGGTAAAAAAAAAGGTTTAGGATTGAATTGGTACAATTGCAATAGGTTTATGGCTTTTTTTATTTATAATTTTCCCATCTCAATGTTGTTAACATATGGAGACATCCTTTGTGGCCCAAAAAAACAAAGACAGAGTAAAAATCAATCTGAATACGCGGCAAGTAAATCGGTTCATTTCCCCCGATGATATTCTATTCATACGACAATCCTCGGGTTCGGGCAATTGGGACACAGTTGGGCGTAGCCATATGAAGTTCTTGCAAATGACTAACATGTCCTAGAATAGAATTGCTGCAAATCTATCTCGAACGCAAGATAAGAAGTATCATTCAGTGCTGAACTACAGAAAGACGAGTGTTGTTTCTGAAGACACAATGCAGAAGAGGTGTTTTATGGCCCATGGACATATTTTTAGGGCAAAGCTGTTTGGGTATGTCCAAGCCCATCCTGGGATAGTAACTACTCAGTTAGCCTCTCGGCAACGTGGTTTTTTTTTTTTTTTTTGGGCTGATTCAAAACGACCAGATCAGAGAATGTCTAAAATCTTCAATCGGGTATTTTGATGGGATAGCAGTTTCCAAGGGTCATCTATATGGGCTGAACTAGCATGTAAAAGCATTTGGATGCCCAATGTCTCTTGGAGATAAGCGAGCATACGGCACCACTCATTTGCAATCAAAATGACAGGTTTGTCTTCCACCATACGGTCCAAACTGAGTAACCCACAAATTTGAGGAAGATTATCTGATCAGTCATAAACCTATTGTACGGATACTGATTCAATCCTAAACTTTCTAATTTTTTCAATTCATCCTTAAACCTTAGCGCAAAATTCCAATATAGCCCTTCCGGCTAATTTTCAATGGAAATTGCTAACATGACGACGTGCCACGCAGAACGGCCGACAATAACCTGGATCGCCACGCCGGTGGTTTTCGGTGAAAAGGGGCCGGAAGGACTATATTGGAATTTCACGCAAATATTCAGGAATAATTAGCAAAAGTGAAAAGTCAGGTATCCTTACAATAGGTTTATGGCTGATTGGCCAATTTAAGCCACAAATTATTTTTCGTTAGAGTTCGGTATCTCAAAAAACATGGGCCTTAGTACAAATGAGGTCTTATGAAATTCTTGGAGGATTAGAAACTCAATTGCTAGGGAGAGAGTTTGGCCCATGGGCCTTAGAGACCCACAATTTTTTTTTTTTTGGGTCTGAGACCCATAAACTTTTTCCTTTTTTTTTTTGTTGGTCGGAACCCATAAACTTGACCAGGCAGAGATTGATGGGAGTTTTCAACTAAAGTTCCGTGGTAATTTTCAGCAATGAAAAAAGGAAAATATTGCAAGTTAATTATGGGACATGATAGGAATTTGCTAGACATTCTTCTTGTATCTCGAGACTAAAAATACTTTCAAAGAAATCTACACGAAGGAAAATGTGTTAAGTTGGGTGTTAAAAGGAGGGTAAATTTAGAGCAATATCTACATGCTCGGGCATCGCATGACATCCCAGTCAATCAAATTGGGAGCACCATGGATCCAATGGAGGCCGACGAGAAGCGTTATCTCCTAATTACTTGTTTTCTAGTGCAATGTTAATTGATTAAATATCGTAACCTATGAAATGTCATATAATATTTCTATGTTATGCCTCTTTGCAATAGTTCTTCGAAATTTCATTGAATTGGGTACAAATACATTTGTGTTACTAACTTGACTATTATTGCATCTGTAAAGGTAAAAATGCTTTCGTGAGTATACAAAAGAATTGAGTTTTACAATTAAATAGTTATTCAAAGAGTTAACAAAAAGTTACCAAGAAGCGATTATGTATATGTTTATTTATTTTCAAGGTGGCAAGCTGGAAATCCTACTTGGGAAAGTGGAATTTAGTGGGCCAATGATGTTTCCCTTAATGGTTTAGGCCCCCCTTTTTTTATAATGAAAACTCATGTTTCACATTTGAGGAAGCTTGGGCATTTTATTAGGATTCGGTAAGTAAATCACAAGTAAAGCGTAAAAGCGAGAAAAAGAAATCCGAGACACAATATTTATCCTGGTTCACCCTTAAATTAGGGTTACGTTTAGAGATGACTCCACTATAATAAGCACATCGCACCTCTCGTTACATCACTAAATTACAAGCAAAAAGAATATACATAACAACAGTTATTCATGGGCATAATAAGTCCAAACAATTAACGAAAAAGAGCGGGATCCACATACTTTCCTATCGATTGAGAATATTGTCGCGACCTAAAAAATAAACAAGTTAAATTCCAGGCTAATGGATTATCGGGTTAATTAATTAACTAACCTAACTCGGACTCTCCCGAATCCATACCAAATCGCCACTTAAGGTTCGAATGATTAACATGCAATGTGATTTGAATTTGGAGTCGCCACTAATCATTTTCGGTAGGTTGACTAGAAACCCAAATAAAATAGCGGGAGAAAACTATCTTATTTTCGCGTACTGGAGATTAAGAGTCAGGGACTTGATTACGCTAAATTATTCTAACGCCCTTTCGGTACCATTTTCATGAAAAAAATTTGATTTGGTAATTTACTCGAATTTCAAAGGTGCAGTTTTTTTATTCTTTTTTTGTTTTTCTTCTTTTTTCTGAAAATGTAAAACATTGAGTTTTATGCGATATACACCATGGACGATTTAGAAAGAAAGAAAACGCGGCCAATCACAAGTATTCACAAAAATAAATTAACATATAATAATACTAAACTTCGAACACGTGGCACGTCTAAAATAAACAATCAAATATTCAAATCAAATGATTACATCTTTGTAGATCAAGATGGAGACGATTACCTTCTATTACACAAAATCTTACTCACGTACACGTTATAGTTTCTTTCAAGATCTTGAAGCTTGAAGAGCGTGGTTGTCGTCGAAAATGGCAAGCAAGTAACGTTGTTGGGTGGCGAGAGGCGAAGTATGTAACGGGACTCGTCGAAGATGATGCTCGACCAAAGCTCTTTTTCTCTCACTTTTCAATTTTCTTTTCTGGTTTCTTCTCAAGGACTATCTCAATTCTTTTCTCCTCAAAAACTCTCTCAATTCTCTCCTACTCCCCAAAAAAACTCTCTCAATTCTCTTCCACTCCAAAAACTCTCTCCCCTTCTCTTCAAGAACTATTCTTCTTTTATAGGCAAAATTCTTCATCCTTCATTCTTCATCTTCATTTCCTCACCTTTCATTTTCATCTTCCTTTCTTCATCTTCATCTTCTTTTCTCCATCTTCATCTTCTCTTCTTCACCTTCATTTCTCCATCTTCCATTTTCATCTTCTCTTCTTCATCTTCATCTTCCTTTCTTCATCTTCATCTTCTTTTCTTCATCTTCATTTCCCCATCTTCCATTTTCATCTTCTCTTCTTCATCTTCATCTTCCTTTCTTCATCTTCCATTTTCATCTTCTCTTCTTCATCTTCCTTTCACCATCTTCCTTTCCCCATCTTCTTTTGGTATTTGCAATGCAGTCCCTGAAGTTTCAAGTATTTGCACATACGGTCCCTGAAGTTCGAGTATTTGCAATACGATCCTTGAGAAAATATTTCTTTCAAGCCCAAATCTTCTTGGCGCATTTTTCCACCGCATGCCTAGTCCGGACCCTGTTAAATTAAGCTCAAATTGTATGCCAATGCTAAATGAATATGTGAGATGATTTTTGTTTTCTTTGAGTGGAAGCTCGTAGAGGTTCCGCTCAAAGACAAAATTGAACCCTAAATTTTGATAGTGCAAATGATGGATGAACTTTTTGGCGGGAGTTTTAGTCCCATTTTTTATGTAATGAAGTGATGCATGATATGCAAGGTATAAATAACATGTGTCATAATTTCTCTTTTCTATGTTAGAGAAACTCGCACACGGATCGCATACGAGAATACCTGTTTTACCAAATACCTCATAAGCTGGTGATTCCCTTAATTTCCAAGTTTCTTGCAAACACGAGGACCTTAAGGTATTTGGCCTATCTGTTATCGAGACTTTTCCCTAATACGAGACAGCGCAAGATATGTGTATCCTTCCGGATCACAAGAGCTACGTCGTTGTGAGTCGAAAGAAGTAGAATCAAGTTCACAAGAGCTACGTCGTTGTGAGTTGATTAAATGTCGAAATCGCCGGTGCATATGTCTTCACGATTCGACAAAGGGGAACCAAAATCTTAAGAGCTACGTCGTTATGATTTGGTTTTGATCGAATCACGGGTGCTTATGTCTTCGTGATTTGATAAAGGAGCCGAGAATCATAAGAGCTATGTCATTATGAGCCGACTAAAGGTCAAGATCACCCGGTGCATATGTCTTCGTGATCGACAAAGGGGAACCAAAATCTTAAGAGCTACGTCGTTATGATTTGGTTTGGATCAAAATCACGGGCGCTTATGTCTTCGTGATTTGATAAAGGAGCCGAGAATCATAAGAGCTATGTCATTATGAGCCGACTAAAGGTCAAGATCACCGGTGCATATGTCTTCGTGATCGAGACCGAAATCATAAGAGCTACGTCGTCATGATAAGATGTCAAGATCGCCGGTGCATATGTCTACACGACTGACAGGAGAGGCATATTGCACTGAGATTGAATCGTAACAACTATCATCGGAGGAGTTGTTGATTTGAAAATGGGTTCGGAAAACTTACCGGGTTCTCCGAACGATTAATCAAAGAACGAAACAGATCGCTCGTATCATACATGGTAGGCATTTGCCGGGGAGAACTTGCTCATTCAATAATCCTTGGATGAATTTCGAGACCTTGGGAGGGACATCGAACATCGGGAATGTATTACCCATCATAGAATGTCCGAGGTAACATGCGCAAACATATTCAACAATGAGTTCATGCAAAACTATCCTACCGAGTTTGCAATGATTAGAAATAACATGTGCATAATGCAATCACTCATACCATGGTTTATGCATAACCATTCTATCAAGTTTGCATTATCAATCCCGTCCAGGGATGTTTTCACATTATGAATACCTTGAATGTGAGTTGAATGGGGGACTTGGTCAGAAAGGGTTTTCTCTCACTCTCAAGAAAAGTTATTTATCCTGTCTGCGGGATTCAAAAGAAATCACTCAATCTTTACATCATCGCATTCGATAAGGATCCGAGTAATCTCGCAATTGATACGACCGAGCCGATCCGGAGGTCTTGATTAGGACCGTAATGAGGGCTAGGTCAAAGGTTTACAAAGGGGACTCTAGTTGAGTCAAGGCTACTTGAAATGAATTCATTCGTCATCTCTCCGGGTTTACAAGTCAAGAACCCCGCAAAAATGAGAGAGAAGTAATCTTGCTCGAACTTCTTCGAGTGATGCTTAAAATCATCGAACTCCACATTAATTCAAGTGCCCTAGTCGGAAAAGGCTTTTAAATGGTTGTAATGGAGGTAATGATTTGGGGACCGAGAAACGAAAGGGTTCGTTTTGGCTCGGAAGATGTTTGAGAAGAGGCTTGATGTTGGTGATCATTACAATCTTGTCACCGATCGTGGCCTTCTAGGATACCATCATTGCTCGAGGATGGTATGAATCGAAGATTGCATTTGCAATTTGACACTTCATGGAGATTTTTCTCTCAATCCTTTTAGGATATACGGGAAAATTGTGCATTCAAGTTCGAAATATTCTACAAATGAACAATGAATTGAAAGGGCATTGGCCTTGCTTTTGGTAGGCACTTTGCTTTTTAAATGCCCAGGAGTTTTTTTGTGGAATCACTTTTCCTCTTTCTTCCTTTCTTTTTTTTTTTTTTTACTCCCAACTCTCTTTTACTATTGCATCTTGATGAGTTCATTGGGAGATTTTCTTTTGATCCAGCTTTTCAGGTCCTTCTACTCAAAGATGGGCCGTATTCGCTTTGGGACAACAATGATCACCAATAAGGGCTTTTAGAAATGAATTTGCAGGCTCAAATGGGTTGTGCAAATGGATATAGATGTGTGGGATAGAAAAGAAATGCTCTTCGTCACCCTAAGGCACTTGAATTAAAGCGCAAATACAATGCAAAGAACCACCCGAAGATTGATGTTAGTCCAAGCAAGAAGATTTCTAACCATTTGTCTCGTGATGCTTGATGGAATTACCTCTGTTTTGCCCCAATGTGGGGTGGTTCTTGACGGGGTTGTGGAAGTGAAATCTCCGCTCAAATGGGTTGATCAACGGATAACTTACGGTGTTTAGGATAGAGAAACGAATGCCTCCATCACTTCGGTTATCGTACCTTTCGCGAGAAAACTCTTTACCTCGAGGAATGCGGAATTTTGCCACCGTTCATCTCGCCTTGAAAAATATTGGACGTGTTTGGGAAAGGATTGCCTTTCATCATCCTGTCATGCCCCCTTTGTACATTCGATGTATCTTATGTAGTTCATGTTCCTTATTCGGAGTTGGTAAATTAAACATGAGGAACAATCATGTGCAAACCATGCAAGTGTATGAGTGTTTTCGAGCATATAAAATGCAGCAACTTTTTTATCTTGACGGACAAAGTTCGCAAGTACATAAAAACTTTCTTAGGGGCGTGGATCGTGGGTTGCCCCTGTTCATGCAAATGCGTTGCAAAACTTCATTGTCCGCTTCGAGACATGAGATTGTCAAAGGCTCCAAGAATTTCTCATTTCATTAATTTTTCGGGGAGATGGGATACTTCTCTATTTGGACAGAGTAGTGACCCCTGTAAAAATCAAAAGAGAAAGCATCAATGTATGTCCTCATGTTCTAAAAGAATTGAAACGATACCACTTTACTCATGCACGTATTCCTTGCGAACTTTGAATTGAAAAGATCGATTCATCTGGATCGGATTGTATGTCCGGACGTTATCTCTCCCTGGTTCTATAACCGTCCTGGGCTGAGCTTCGATCCGTGAAGCAAAAAGGTTTTTATTAATCTTTGTACATTGATGCCAAATCCCGGGATCGACCCCGAGACGCCTCGGACCACTTGTCATTCCCCAACCACTATCTTTGCGGTGTTGTTGGCGTCCACGGGTGGTTCGCTTTTGTTATGTTGTTCTCAAAGCGGTTTGGCAATCTCCTGTGGAGAATAAAATAAGCTTAACTTAGAGTTTGAAACGATTGAGAGTCAATTGGGACGATACGGAGTTACCCATCTTTGAGCCTGTTTGGTCTTTTACTTGCATTCTCCCAAGTAAGGCTATTCGGAATCTCTCTTTACGGGCGTTCAGGGCGTCGTCCACAAATTGATTTGCTTGAGGCCTAGCTTAATAAGGAACTTACGCATTTGATAAGAGAGGAGAAAAATTCACCCTTTAACTCTAGGCAAATTCTAGACAACTAGAAAGTAAAAGTATCCCACGCAGGGGAACTATACATGGAATTAAAGGAGTATTCATGCGAGATTGGTTCCACCTCTTTTCTTTGGCTATTCCAATGATTGGCTGATTTTGTCTTGGATCATACACCAACGATCGTTGTTTGAGGATCCATAATCACTTGCTTCGGATCACAACTCTAGAGGTCTTTCGGCTCCGAACCGGGCGACCAAGGCGGTGAGCTCATTATCAAAGTAAGCTTTTGATTTTTCGGGCAATTGATACTCGAATTGGGCATTGTTACTTGCTAACACCGGCGACAAATTTTCCACTTTATTTTCGCCGTGAGCGTGTGTCTCCTTGAGCTTGAGCCTCCGCCGTCGCTAGGGAACTCGTAGGGATGATCAACCCGGTCCTTGCTAGAACCACCAGCGGAAGGTCGGTATGGCCGGTATTCTTGATTGGGAAGTGGTCGGGTACTTTTTTGCTCCGTAGGTTTTCCCTGGGATTAATCTTCCAATCAACTTTGCTCCGGTCGCCTTGGTTCCAAGCTACATCGTGCTTCTTCACTTATCTCTAAATCTCGTGAAGGTGATTTGTGACACTTCGTAGGGTGAGTCCGTCTATATTCATCATTTTGAGTACAGCCATTGGTCGTCTTGAATTGATTCCTAGTTGTCGAACCGCTCGATGAATATAGAATGAAGCTCGGCGGACCAAAGGGGCCTTTTCTTTCCGACAAAATCGTCGTAGTAAGTTTGGCCATAGTTCTTTTGTTCGAGTAATTGCTTCCTTACAACATGTTGCCAAATGTTTTGGTGCACTTGAACGTAGACCGGCTTCTTTAGGATGTCCCGAGCACCATGCAATATGGCCTTCGTTATTTACCGTTGATCATCACTTGCTGATGTGACGATGACCGGTATATTCAACTCGAAGCAATGATCTTTAAGAGAGCGAGACCGTCCATATCGATCCCTATCATGGCTGTGTGACGATGTCAAAATCATATTTTGTACCGCTCGGCTCCTCTAAGGCTTCCGTTGCTTTCACATAAGCTGAAATCCCGTACATGCACTTTCTCGGCATGGCAACAAGGATCGAGAGGGAAACGGGGTTGCCATCAATGGCCATGACTCGCAGATCCTCGGGATATGAGGCTTCCCATACTTCCGCTTTGGAATGTACGCATACTTATTTTCCTTTCAAAACCTTCCATATGTAGACCAGAAAAATGGGTGTTTCGACTAGAGACTGGGCTTTAGATGTTCTTTGGACTTGCAAAGATAAATTGCCGGAAAATCACAAAAGCGATGATGGCCTTTCGTGACGAGTTCGGAGGTGCATGGAGACTTCAAGTTCTTTATAAACTTTTTCGGATCTGTTGGTCTCATGAGACGCCTTTTTTTCTCCTTTTCGGTCTTAGTGCCTTGGATCCATTTCGTAATAACTCTTACCTCTCGCTCAATCCGCCGTTCTTTTTTGCTTTTTTGACATGGAGGAGCCCTCAAATCTTTTCACTTTCTCTACGAACGAGACAGTTATTTCCCTCCTCAAATCTTTTCGGTTCCTCCTACGAACGAGGCAGTTATCTCCTTCCTAAAATCTTTTCGCATTTACTTACGTGAAGGCTTTCAATGCTTAGTCAAATCGGCGAGGAATTCACGCATTTAAGCATGATGATGTTCGTGGATAGTCTTGTTCTTTGCCCCTGGATTAACTTCTTTAGATTTTTCCGCATCGCTTAGGTTGATCGAGATAGCTTGTTCACCGGTCAAGGGCTTGATCTCCTCATGTCGTTCGAAATCTTGACGAACTTCCTCATAACTGGATTGAATTCATCTAGGTCGTATACTTGAATCCACTAGATTTCCCTCCTCATGTGTCCCCCTGAAACATAAAGTAACAAAATCGGAAGAACAAACAGGGCTTAATCGCGGTGTGATTTTGAAGAACTTTATTTATTTATATATATTTTTATTTTTCAAAACCGTGGGACATGAATTCTTGAAGAAGCCCAACCCTCGGTTCTTACCATGATGACAAACTTGTTGGTCGTTGGTTATCGTCATCGGGTTGGTTTGGGATACTTCAACAAGATTCGAAAATAGCGTAATTTTATTGATATGAAATTACATCTTACGGGAAAGGAAATCCAAGAGTGCAAGACAGAATAGAAATCCAAATGTAATTCAAAATATAAAGGAAACCGAAAATGTCCCACGTAGGGGATTGCATGAACATAAAGATGTTACTACGAATCTAAACTCTCTAGTGGATCATCACATATGGCATTAATGGATGATTTGGAAGGTTTAGGCGTCGGATAAGGCTCCTCATCATGCGCTTCGTCTTCGGATAAAGCAAGCAATGGTTACATCATCAAAACAACCGGCGATATCGAAGACCCCTTCATCCTCTTGACCCTATTAGCTCAGCTGCGGTACCTTGATCCTTCGGTATGTCGGGGAACACAATCCCCAAGTCATCTTCAAGTCGGGTCGGATTATCGTAGCCTCCGACTACTCCGGTGATCGGAAAGTGATATATAGAGGTGGGGGTAAAGGAGCGCATTCTGCTATTGCGACCCATTACGCCTCTTTTATGCCCACGCCCTTGACATCCTAGACCGGTTGTGTGAGATTGGCCTTTAGGTTCAATCGGGGTGCGAATCCCTTGGCCATGTCGACCTAAACCCATACCGGGCTTAAAGCCATTGCCCACCATTATCTTAGCTACCATAAGAGACGTGGTTGAGATTTCGGGAACAGGCAAAGGACTTTCCAAGTGATGCATGGATAGTGTGTACTATCTCAAAAGCGTGGTAGGAGTCTTCATCATCATGAGTGGCTCGATGTAAGGGATAGCCGTTTCATGGAAAATCTGGTGATCTTCCTCTCCATGGACAATCACCAACTTACGTTCGACCACGAATTTAATTTTTCGATGAAGGCTCGATGGGACAGCTCCGGCATTATGAATCCAAGGTCGGCCTAGGAGAAGGTTAAAGGCCGAAGGAATATCCGATTACTGGAAGAGAATGTCAAACAAAGAAGGCCCGATCTGAATCTCCAAGTTGATCTGCCCAAGACACATCCTTCTTCACGCCATCGAATGAGCGGACGGAAGTCTTGGCCGTCTGCAACCTGGCCAGGTCAATTCCCAAACGATTTAATGTGGCTAATGGGCAGATATTTAATGCTGACCCGTTGTCAATAAGTACCCGAGCTACATGAGTTTGCTTGTGTTTGATCATTATATGCAAAGCTTTGTTATGACCCCGTCCTTCGAGCGGAATTTCATCATCGGCGAATGCGACTCGATCCTTTAAAAGGATCGTCCCTACAAAGTTCTCTAGTTTGTCCTGTTCAACATTCTCGGGTACGTGAATTTCACCGAGTATCTTCATTAAGGACTCTCGATGCTTCTCGGATGACTGCAGAAGTTCAAGTAGGGACTTGGCCGGTGACTTCCGCAGTGGTCGACAATGCTATACTCACTCGCCTTGATTACAGCTAAGAATTCCTTAGCATCTTTCTCGATGACTTGCTTAGTAGGTTGGTCATCGTTATAAGCACGTCCCGATCTTGTTACCGAGGGCAAGATCGTAGGACCAAGGAACTGCCTTGTTCTTTGTCATACGGAAAAGGTGGGGCGAGGCAATGATGATTCCAAGTTCATCGTCCTCTGCATCTTCCAAGGCGGGCATATTTGCCAGCTCCGGGTCATTCTTGATCAACTCGGCCACATGAGCATCTTCACTGAGACTCTTGAAAGGTCCCGGGTTGGGTCAATGCTTGCAAGCTCCTAATCCCAAGTGAATGACAATGCGGGATATAGTGGCAACTGTCCGATTTGACTTGCCCAAACTATGAATCCGTTCTTCATGAGACCGAAAACTTTTTCCTTCAAGCGATTGAGTGGTATCAATTCACCGGTCTTATAATATCCTGCTTACGATCGGAGCGTCGAGGACATCGGTTACTCCAACCTTACAAAGCACTAACATGTTTGATTCCTTGCCCGAATACAAAGCATTAACTTTACTTGAATGATCGGCAAAGGATTATTTTGGACATTCGGTTGTTTGTTGCCCTGGAACGAGAATGCCTTAGAATCGAGTAGATCTTGGATCCGATGCTTCAATACGAAACAACCATCGGTGTCATGTCCAAGCTCCCCACAATGGTAATCACATTTCTTCGACGGATCATATCTCGGCGAGCTCGTATTACTAGGTTGCGGAGGCTCGGAGGTCGAAGCCTCTCTTACGTAGAACCGTGAGTACTTGTGACGGAGTTCCTGGTAGAGGGGTAAGCGCCGAGGGGACCGTAGATTCCCTCTTTGTCGTTGTGCGCAGAAATTAGCTTCTGCGATTAGGAGTGCGTACGTCGGCGTACGTGTCATGGATTTTTGGCTGTAGGTCATGTTGACTGTGGGACCGGTTCTTTGTCTTTCCTTCTATGCAAACCTCTTGGTTGTCGTGGCGGCATCACCATACCAACCTTTCTTTATGCCGTTCTCGACTTCTTCAGCCATTGCGATGAGATGGGTGAATGACGTGGCGACGGATCCCAAAACTCGAGTTCTCACAACTTGCGGCGGGGTGGAAACGAACAATTTCATGAGCTCCCTTTCGGGTGGGACCGGTTTCGGTTGAGATGCTACGTTCCTCCACTTGGTGGCATACTTGCTTGATCGTTTCTCCTTTCTTCATCTCAAGCTGCTCAAGATCCTCTCTGCGGTCGTGAGCACGTCCAAGTTAAAGCTAAAATGTTTGGCCGAAAGCATTAGTTGCCTTCTCCCAATCATCCATCCGATAGATCTCGTAGTCCGTATACCATCTCATGGCAGCTTCCTTTAGACTAGCCTGGAAAGTTTGAACCATTAGGGGGCCGTTGGTCGCATGCTTGTTCATTCTTGCACGATACATCTGGACGTCTTGGACCGGGTTGGAAGTCCCATCATACTTCTCGAAATCGGGCATTTTGAACTTCTCTGGTACCGTGACCTTTGAAAAGACAGACGAGGTCAATCCGGGGTATCTTTGTGCGTTCCTTCCACCTCTCCGGATTCGTTGCTCCATTTGGGCCAACAACTTGGCCATTTCATCGGACGGTCCCATAGTCGCGGGGCTTGGGAGATGAGAGCGGTGATGGGGCGCTCGAGCTAGCGCCTGTAATGACAACATCCTCTAGCGGCATGGTGTAACCAAGTATATGCTCGGGAGCCTTCTCGGGATTGCTTGCGGGAAGGGTCGGAGAGACGATGTTCGAGGTGTCGGACCGGTCGGATGCTTAGCGAAGCAACGGTAGCAGCCATCATACGTTCCATCATCCGGCTCATCATACCCTCGAACCTCGGTTCATGGCCTCGAATTGCTCTCGTAGAGCTTCACGGGCTGCGTTGTTGATTTCAGCCTTGTCCGCCATTTTCTTAGCCACCGACCGGGTAATGTGCGGAGGATCCGTGATAAATTACCTTCAAAAGTAACCAGCCAAAATAAGTACAATGAACAAGAATAGCGAGCCGGCCCATGGCATTCCTCTAGACTCAAACGAACAAAGTGATTATGACTAAAGGATTGAAACAGGTAATTTTCAGTTTGTCCGCTTTTATGAAAAAAATCCGTATTAATTCGCACGTTGGTCAAAATACGTCCAAATTTTACGAGCTTATAGTTGAGAAGATGATGAACAACTTTTATGTTGGCCAATCGGACCAGAAATGAGCAGATCAAAACAGGTTTAATGTGTCTTTACGAAAAAGCGCATTCAGAAAACTGTTATAACCGCAAGTAGTTGAGAAAAACGAAAGGCCATCTTAAATCATGAATTAAATTCTGAAATTTTGCAGGATATTAGTTGAAACATACAACTTTCATGTTTGGCACTTACTCAAAAATCGATCGTAGAATTTAGTAAAAATCGTACAACGGGGACAAGCGGATTAGAATTGAGAACAAGCGATGAAATTGTAAAAACTACGAAGCAAAGTGTGAAACAATACGGTGAGATTCCTAAACAATCAACCTATGAAAGTAAATACATGACTCAATTCAAACGGTCTTTCTTTTTTTAGAGGTCACGTGATCTATAGACGAATGGGCCTTCAAGGCACGCCGTAATCGCGCATTCTCCTTCGCCAAAGCATCTGCCTTTTCTTGGGCCTTCATCCCCTTCTTTTGTGGCTTTGAGTTGGGCTAGACGGGTATCTTTGTATTGTCATGATCGGAATCTTCGGGAGTATCTCAGCGGGGATGGCATGAGGCCGAATATACTTGAGTTGTGGCAAAGTGACTCTTCATTTTTCCGGTGAGTTGCTCTATGGGCCAAATCGGTTTCGATTAGAACACTCCCGCCAAGCTTGGGAATGACGTCTCGGTTCCGCTTCTGTAGTTCTCGTCCTTCTCAAATTGAACTTGAAATTCGTTGGGCCCAAATGATGGCGGGATATCCTGCGAGAACCCGAAATTGTCGTGTAACTCGAAGAGGTTGATAGCTGGTTGCTCCATAAATGCCCATCAAAGGCACGGGCCTCGATCGCCATGGCATAGTCGAGCCTCCGCCACTCGGAACCATACGGCTTGCCAAAGGAAAATCTTAGGATTTGGATTTTCGAATAAATGGACCTTGCGTGTAGTGCAAGTTTTTAGTTCGATCTTGTATTTGTTTAAATCTTAAAATAGGGTTGTCGGTCATACCCATTTCAAATACGATCATGTTTTCCCGAATTGAGAAAGATGCGATAAAAACCAGATTTGTAAAAGCTCGATTGGGGCTCGAAAAGTCTTATCTTTTTCTTTCTTGCTTTCTTTTTTTGGAATGAGCGAAATGTGTTAATGAAATGACAGTTTCAGCAAGAATGGCATTTACAAAATTGACCCCACCACAAACTTGTTTTACCGTCCATGCTATCACGGGATCTATAGCATTCGACGGAATGGAAAAATGATAAGTCCGAAAAAGGTTAAGATAAAAATCTTAGATTTCATGAGGTCGGAGTTATTTTCAAAACATTCAACGAGGAAAGATAAAGGGCATGCCCGTGGTTACCCTTGATTACTTTTTCAATTTCTTTTTTAGTGAAACCCAAAAATTCAGCAAGCACTACTACCGGATCTACTCGAATAGGTGGTTCAACCGTATCCAACTCAATTGATTTTCCGATGGCATCTTGTATTCTTCCAAGGTGGGTGTAAGCTCAAACTTACCTCGAACACAAACGTGGTCGTCTCGGGGCACCAAAAATGAGCAAGTGCTTGCATGATCCCGCTTTGAATATCGATCTCAAGAATCGGCAACATGAACCCGATACGCTTGAGCACGTCTTGCTGGCCATCCGGCTTCAACTTACCCCATAGCTTTTTGAGCTCTAGTTTCGGAGTAGGCACGAAACGGATATCATTGCGACCCATTCGTATATAGATCACGTGCCAATTAAATCAACCTAAACCATGGACCAGCCCAAAAAATGAAAATGAGATAATATGGCATAAGAGACAAGAAATTACCGCTCATAGGAAGAAAATGTCAATCACAAAGACATGCGCATGAATCGTGAATTCGATTTTAGTTCTTTTAGCAAAATGAAATGAAAGACAAAACGACATGTCGCGCCTCGCGCACGTTCATCGTGACTAGTTGCAGCCTCGCATACATAGTCATGACTAATCGGGTCCTTTCATCTCGGCTTGGTTCGGTCGACAAGGGCAACTCTCATGCATCATAGCCTCACGTGCATGAGAACAACCCTTGAGCCATTTTTTGAAGAACTCGGGATTCAAGTGGGATAACCTTTAGCGAAACCTTACCGCCAAGGTTAAAGAACCACATAAATACCATCCTGAAACTATCGGGTGACCGGGTTCGGTCACAAGTCAAGGTGGTGTAATGCAATTATATTAGGGGCATGCATGACATTTTAAAGGCAATCGGCACTCCGATAGTTCAAAATTAAAACTCTCATCACCAAGCCGCAAAAAGGAGGTTAGCCCATGGACTCCTCCCCTTATAACTCCCTTTCCTGCAAAACCATTTAACACCTAGGGATTAAAATTCAACAAAAATTGCCAAATCAAGTGATTTTCTTTTTCATGAAATTATTTGGCCTAAGTCCTCTTTACCGGTCCCCGGTGGAGTCGCCAATTTGTCGCGACCTAAAAAATAAACAAGTTAAATTCCGAGGCTAATGGATTATCGGGTTAATTAATTAACTAACCTAACTCGGACTCTCCCGAATCCATACCAAATCGCCACTTAAGGTTCGAATGATTAACATGCAATGTGATTTGAATTTGGAGTCGCCACTAATCATTTTCGGTAGGTTGACTAGAAACCCAAATAAAATAGCGGGAGAAAACTATCTTATTTCTGCGTACCGGAGATTAAGAGTCCAGGGGACTTGATTACGCTAAATTATTCTAACGCCCTTTCGGTACCATTTTCATGAAAAAAATTTGATTTGGTAATTTACTCGAATTTCAAAGGTGCAGTTTTTTTATTCTTTTTTTTGTTTTTTCTTCTTTTTTTGAAAATGTAAAACATTGAGTTTTATGCGATATACACTATGGACGATTTAGAAAGAAAGAAAACGCGGCCAATCACAAGTATTCACAAAAATAAATTAACATATAATAATACTAAACTTCGGAACACGTGGCACGTCTAAAATAAACAATCAAATATTCAAATCAAATGATTACATCTTTGTAGATCAAGATGGAGACGATTACCTTCTATTACACAAAATCTTACTCACGTACACGTTATAGTTTCTTTCAAGATCTTGAAGCTTGAAGAGCGTGGCTGTCGTCGAAAATGGCAAGCGATAACGTTGTTGGGTGGCGAGGCGAAGTATGTAACGGGACTCGTCGAAGATGATGCTCGACCAAAGCTCTTTTTTCTCTCACTTTTCAATTTTCTTTTCTGGTTTCTTCTCAAGGACTATCTCAATTCTTTTCTCCTCAAAAACTCTCTCAATTCTCTCCTACTCCCCAAAAAAAACTCTCTCAATTCTCTTCCACTCCAAAAACTCTCTCCCCTTCTCTTCAAGAACTATTCTTCTTTTATAGGCAAAATTCTTCATCCTTCATTCTTCATCTTCATTTCCTCACCTTTCATTTTCATCTTCCTTTCTTCATCTTCATCTTCTTTTCTCCATCTTCATCTTCTCTTCTTCACCTTCATTTCTCCATCTTCCATTTTCATCTTCTCTTCTTCATCTTCATCTTCCTTTCTTCATCTTCATCTTCTTTTCTTCATCTTCATTTCCCATCTTCCATTTTCATCTTCTCTTCTTCATCTTCATCTTCCTTTCTTCATCTTCCATTTTCATCTTCTCTTCTTCATCTTCCTTTCACCATCTTCCTTTCCCCATCTTCTTTTGGTATTTGCAATGCGATCCCTGAAGTTTCAAGTATTTGCAATCTGATCCCCCTGAAGTTACGAGTATTTGCAATACGGTCCCGAGAAAATATTTCTTTCAAGCCCAAATCTTCTTGGCGCATTTTTCCACCGCATGCCTAGTCCAGGACCCTGTTAAATTAAGCTCAAATTGTATGCCAATGCTAAATGAATATGTGAGATGATTTTTGTTTAGAACTAAAATTAGTTCTAATTTTTATGCAAAATATATATTAGTCAAAATTTAGGCGTCAACAAATATGTACTAAACCCCAACATTTTCCCACTTTGTGAATACTTCCCATGCTTCTTTAGACCCAACATAGTTGTACACCATTCAATTTTTCTGTACTCACTACTTTGGTAAAAAAATCTAAACTATTTACCTATGTGTTAACTTTTTCTAGCACTACAACTTTCTATTCTTCTTTATATCGGATGAAGTGATATTCTATGTCGATGTGCTTTGTTCTTGCATGAAATCCAAGATTCCTAGTTAAGAATATAGCATTCCAGCTATCACACCCAATCTTTACTCTTTCTTTTGTAAAACCAAGCTCTTTATACAATCTACGCATCCAGGATCACTTCTTTAGCAAAGCATGAGTAAAAATCATGTACTCTACCTCAATACTAGATAAAGTAATCGTGCTTTGTCTCTTGCTCATCCAACTTATAGTTCCGCCGAATATGGAAAAAACATATCCGTTGGTCGACCTCCTGCTATCAATGTCACATCCCCAATCAACATCAACAAAATGCTTCAATTCTAACACTTGTTGTCCCTTTGAGCTTTTCACGCCTTCATAATACAACTCAAAGTCAGATGTACTTGCGAAGACAATGAAGCACTCGCTTTGTTGTCATCTAATGTTTTTCCCTGGATTGGATATATATTTGCTCAATACTCCCACTTGTTGAGCTATATGCTGGACGAGTAGACACCATGGCATATATCAAGCTCCCTATTGCGCTTGCATATGGGATTGTTGCCATCTCTTCATCTTCCTCTTCAATCTTGGGACATTGAAGCACTAATAACTTAGAACTTGTGAACATGGAGGTCTTCATTGATTTATAGTCTGTCATATTAAACTTCTTCAACACACTTTCAACATACTTCTTCGCAAACTATTTTGCCAAGATGAAGTTTGCTAGGCCTAGATCTCTCATCTTAACTGTTTTGCCAACCGTCCTTTCATAGTGCTAATCATTCTCAAACTATTCTCAACTAGCATCATATCATCAACATTCAATATTAAGATAACAAAATCATCATTTAACCTGTCCACATATACATAATGATCTGCATCACAATGATCAAAGCCAAGTTTCGAAGCATATAAGTTGAATTTCTGGTACTAGATTTTTGAAGATTGCTTTAGGCCATACAAAAACTTGTTGGGTTTGCAAACAAAATCTTCTTTTCCTTTGACCTCAATCCCTTCTTATTGCTTCATATAATTATCCTCCTCCAAGTGATCATGAAGGAATACTTGTTTTCACATTGAGCTGATCTACCTCCAAATTATATGCAATTGCTATAAATAAGACAAGTTTTATGGAATTCAATTTAGTACTAGGAGAAAAAATCTCACTATAATTGTTCCCCTCTATCTGCGAATATCCATTAGCAACCAATTGAGCTTTTGTATCGTTCTATGTATCCAAATTTGCAGATGTCTTCTTCTTGAACACCCACTTGCAACAAGTTGACTTTCGATCGTATGTAATTTTACCAAACTGCATGTTCCATTTTCATCAAGTGAGTTAATGTCATCTTTCATGTCTTTCTCCCATTGTTTGGCATCTTTTGCACTTCTTGCTTCCTTTACTGATAATTGGATCATCACCTGTAATGATCATAGGACAATTTTCATTATTGGCAAATAAGGTATGCCTTTTAGATGGTCTTCTCGGCCGTGTAGGCCTCCTTAAGACCGGTTCGGGTGATGCTTCAACTCTTGAACTCAGCATTATCATCTACTAAATCATTCTCTACATCAGGCTCATCAATTTTAGAATCTGAATTTTCTATTTCAGCTTGTGTAACTTCTATCTTTTCTTTCAAAACAACATCTAACTCAACCATCCGTGGTTCTTCAAGAGCCTGTGAAACAATATGATTTATGATAGATTCTCTAAATACCACATCCCTCCTGTAGATAATATGTTTATTATCAGGATTTTTGCAACTTGTACCCAATGAAAATGTACTTTTCTCGACTTGCTCTCAAGCTTATTCCTCTTTTCCTTTGGTATATGCACAAATGTTTTGCAGCCAAACACTTTAACATAGAATATGTCTAGCCTCTTCCCAAACAATGCCTCAAACGGTGTATGTTCCTTCAAAGCTAATGTGGGAGACTTGCTCTTCAAATAGCACACGATAGCCATTGCTTTCGTCCAAAATTCAGTTACTAAGCCTGCACCACTTAACATACTCATTGCCTTCTTCATGAGAGACCGATTAAGCCTCTCTATCGCCCCATTTTCTTGAGGTGAATATGGCGTGATGCCATTGGTCGCACAAAATTGATCAAACTTCGTAGAGCGGAATTCTCCTTCATTGTCGATTCGCAAAGTTTTGATTTTTCTATCAAATTGGTTTTCCACCAAAGCTTTCGATTCGCGAAATTTTTCATACACATCATATTTTATTTGCAAGTAATATATCCATACATATCTATAAAAATCATCAGTAAAAGAAACATAATACCTTGATTTTGAAACGATGCTACACTTGTAGGACCAAAGACATCATTGTGGATTAGATCCGGAATTCCTTTTGCCCTCCCTCCTACGGATTCAAAAGATATCCAATTTTGTTTTCCATGTAGATAATGTTCACAAAATCCAAAACCCAGAGAACGACTTAGGATTCCATTCCCCATCTTTTTGAAGTTAGGGTTGCTAGCCCTTTCTCACTAATATGACCTAATCGTCGATTCCATAGCATCGCCGGATCTTCTTGTAAATACTATATGATATAACTCTCGCCACTAATCATTGTGCTTCCCAATAACTTCCACGAGTTTTTCATCTCGTTCGCCTCTAGCTATCAACATAGACATATAGGTTAACTTACATGAATACTTATCACTTGGTGAAAGTAATGCTAGTATCCGCCATTGTTTTCATAGAAATAAAATTCTTGGTAAGACGAGGAATATGCATCGCATCCGAAAGATTCTTGAGTGTCTCATCTTTCATCTTCGGCTTCACCTTTCCACGGTTGACAATATCAAGTGCATATCATCTCCCATTCGCATTGTACCTCCTTGATGTGGCTTATAACAAAGAGAACCAATTTCTATGAGGCGTCGTATGGAAAGACGCTTCAATATCAATTATTCATGCACACGATCAACTTTGAGATGAGTTCGGACAAGGTACATGTCTCTCATGCTACTATCATCATCCTCTCGCTTCTTTGGACCCACACGTTTGCTTATGCAATCTTTTTATATGTGTCTAGCTTTTTGCACTTTCAACACTTTATTTCTGTTCGATCTCGTCTTTTAGATCTTCCTCTATACTTATTCCTAATACCAAATATGGATTTGGATCATCCACTTTGTTCTTTCCTCTTACAAAAAGAGCTTCATTCGTTGCATCATCGAGCTTGCTCTTCTCATCTCCCCTGAGACAATAACGTAAATACAATATTCTCAAAGGATAACGCACTAACACAAGTGCCAATTGAAACAATTATATGTTCTCATGAATTTGCAGTGAACACAATAAAGTATATGCTTTGTCTTCTTCATCCGGATTAACATTAATAGATACAAGCCACACACAAATAGTAATAAACTTGTCTAAGTGTGTAGAAAATGGATCACCTTCACTCATCCGAAAGTTGTACGATCACTTCCGTTGAAATAACATGTTCATGAGCGACTTACTTTGATAAAGGCTTCTTAGCTTCATCCAAATATCTTTCAGCATCTTCTCAGAGGTCATGTTTACCAAGACATTATCAGCAAGATATAGCCGGATCAAGTCTCGCGCCTTATGATTGCTACTGATCTACGCCTTCAATTGATTGGATGCGGACGCAATCTCCTTGTCCTTTGCCTTCTCTTTGGTACTCACCTTAGGTTTATCTTCTTCGATCACGTGCCACATATCTCTCGTCCAGGAGCAAAGCCTCCATCTTCAACTTCCATAACGTGAAACTCTTTTCTCCGAACTTCTCAACTTCAATTCGTGATTAACCAGCCGGCATCTTCCCAAAATTCAATTTTCGAATCTCTCTTCACCAAGAAAACCCTAATCTCAAACTTGGCTATGATACTAGATGTTAAGATTTAATGCACAAATCACAAACGAAGTAAAGCGTAAAAGCAAGAAAAGGAAATCGAAACACAAGGTTTATCGTGGTTCACCTTTAAACTAATATTACGTCCACTGAGATGATTCCACTATAATTAGCATATCGCACATCTCGTTGCATCACTCAATTACTAGTGGAAAAATATATATATAATGAACTATTCATGGACACAAACTCAAACTGCTAACAAAAAAGAGCGGGACTCACGTCTTTTTTTGTCGATGGGGAGTATGAATCACATCCGAGCATATTTGAGGTTTGATTGCTTAGAAGGCCCCTTATACTTTGTAAGATAATGTGAACAATAGCCAAGGGCGTCTCAGAGCTCACTGAGTGGGCTCACGTGGTATGTAATCCGTGTATCGTACACAAAAATGTGAATGGATGTCCGGAGTTCATCAGTTCAATCCAGTCACAGACATGTCATTCATCCCACGGTCGGCAAAACAGCGAAGAACTACTCCTCTGAACTCTAGTCTTATCGCTTCTAACCGGTGCGATAGCACCGAAGACCCCACATTTATTGCTCACTCGACTCGTTGACAAGACTAGCCTCTCGAAGTGCTATCGCCATCTCTAGAATTACTTCCATGTCCCTCTAAATGTAGAGAGATTGCAGTCAATTTATTTGCTGCATCGTCTTTGCCGGACGATCACATAGGCTTATTGTGAAACTGAATTTGATTGTACTTCTCTGGAGAGGAATCATTTTTCAGAGTTAGGTGCCATTCTTGTACGACTTTAATTTTTGTTCCCTATGCATAATAATTGACTTTGATTTTCAGTCAGGCATTGAAGCTGATTTTAGCATCCTCTACCATTCCTGTATGGGGACCCAATATGATGGTACACGAAATTAAATGCGAAGATAATTCAAATATGTACAGCTGTAGATCAACTATTTGCCTTGGAGCATAGACTCGAGCTCGATAGAATGGTCTCTTTGTTTTGACTCAACTGCAATGTTCGATATAAACCGTTTCGGTCAAGTTCCTTATTTATTCTTTTATTTTTGCCAAGATTAATGTCCATTCGACTTAATCGATATCGATTTGGTTACGTCACAAAGTCGTCGAAATGTTATTGTTTGGTTATGCCACGTGTGGCATGATTGGATTACATCATGTCTCATCCTACGAAGAAGCATTAGGTCCCCGCAAGATTAATTGTAACGTTATTGTACATGTGGAACAATTTGGCGAAACATCAAAGTGGGGGTCAAAACCGTGTCTAATAAATCGGTGGGAGTTATTGGAAAACCGACGAATTAGTTGAGAAGAGATGGGGCAAGTGAGGACCATGTGCATCCCCACCCTATTATTATAAAAACCATGCAATGTGCCCCTTTTGAAGTGGCACTGGACACCTAACGACAACAAATCAAAGCCTCGTTCAAAATTGATTGAGAAATATGACTTGCACGCCTAGATCCACACCACGAATCGGGAGCTTAATTTTTGAGAACTTTGAAACGGGATCGCGGCATCAATTGGTATGCGTTACATGAGATCCCGATAGTTGATTATATGCTCCGGGTCTCCCTCCGCCTATTAATTTAAGGTTTTGGTTCAAAATTTCTAACATGGTGTATAGAGTTCGGTTCTGGCCTTAGCTAATTTTGCGCGTTCGGTGCCAGTTATCTTACATTGCTCGTCGACGGGCTTGAGTTCCGCCTCCCGAAACTCGGGCCAAAGGTCTTCTTTTGTTCCCGGCTTCACGTTAGTCGCTCTCTCTCACTCTTTCTTTCTCTCAGTTACCCTAACTACCCAATCATTTAGCTGAACCTAACTAATACCATTGACGGCATTCTTGACATTCGAGAATAAGATCTTGGGTTGCTAAAGACATTAATTAATTGCATTATCATTGGAGGTCTAATTCATTGTCAAATCCCACTTGCGCTTCTCTTTTGGCTTGGACAAAGCAACCTGTACTTAGTGATTCTCTGCTTAGTCATTTCTTTATATATCCACGTGGAATTATTTGGATTACACATTATTATGTCCGTTTAAAGTCACGACTTCTAGGCAATTCTATTAAAATAATCGGTATAACTTTCTTATTTCTCAATTCGGTCATTTCGATCAATTTTGATTAGAAATCGCTGACGTGGGATGGCCGACGCCGAGATGACAATTTTAAATGTTATGTTAATATTTTATTATTTTTTTCTTTTCCTTCTCTTTCTATTTTTTTTTTCTTTCTTTCTCTTTCTTTTTTTTTTTTCTTGCCTTCTCCTCCAACTGGTCGCCGAGGTTCGATCACCGGCTAGAAGCGAGAGCTAGCGAGGTCGGCCTCGTTGGCCACTAGTGATGGCGAGGACAACCTCACTAGGGTCGGCAAGGCTTGCCTGCGGCCGATCATTGGGTCCAGCCGACCGGTTGGCGGAAGAGTTGAAAAATAAAAAAGAAAGAAAAAGAAAAAAAAGTATAATCGTAAAGTATTAAAATATCATTAAAAATTGCCACGTCGGCATAAGTCGCTCCAAGTCGGCCGTGCCCACGTCAATGATTTTCGGTCAAAATTGGTTTAAAAGACTAAATTGGTAAAAAAAAAAAAGTTTATGATTGCATTGGCACAATTATCCCCGACATTCTATCATGTCAATATCAGAAAAACATCATAGCGATTTATGTTTGGTGATTGCAATTGATGTCATTTGGAAACGTCATTAGGTCACCAAATTCACTGTTCATTTACCACAAGATAGATCCGAATTCTAAGAGGTTTTTCCCATGAAATTATAAAATCCAAACAGTGCTTATACCAAAATGTGACCGTACTTTTCTATCAAATGAAAAAAATTTAATCGTCTAATCACGTTTCCTTTCACAACCGCTTAAATGCATTGGTACACAGTTGATCGTAATATTGTGTCATATATTACATTAACTCCTCGGGTTGGCACAATTGATTCGGGTGTCGTAGGTTTTTTAAGGATTGGAAATCATCTGTTTCAATTCTACTGATTGCGTTACAACCACTGTCCACAGAACATTATAAATAATATCAAAATACTAGCCAAAACTATAGTTACATTTTACATGTTCGATTGGTATTATCGAGTGACATCCATTCTACAAAGACGAGAATAAAAAAGAGGATATTTCACTTCAAAAGTGGATTAATGGTACATCTTTCGATCAGGAACCAAACTTAAATCTGGGACGATAGATAAGTGACCACGGACGTTCGAAAGTTCAACCTGAAGCCTTAAACTTAAGAACCCCGGTTCTCATATCATGTTAGAATGTTCGCGTGCATATTATAAAGGGTATATCTATCCCGTATACACGAGGCCGCACTAGAGAGTGATTAATGGAGGGTTATTTTGTCAAGCAAGAGAAGAGGGCTCAAATCGTGCATGAAGAAGTCGTTGGAAGCAGCATGTGTATTTAATACGAAGCCTTGATGAGAGAGGCAAAAAGGAGAGGAAACTTCCAAACTCAACAGCAAAATCCACAACCGCCCTCTCATTTTTTTTTGTTTTTGTAATTCCCAAATTGCCTTCAATTTTTTGTGGCTTTGGTTGTTTCCAAGTTAAATGTTTGTAGAGAAAGACACACGGAGAGAGAGAGAGAAGGGTTGGTTTGATGTTGAAATCTACCGGTGTGGAAACTTTTGGAACAAGTGATTCTGTGCGTTTTTTTCTCTTCTAGGGTTTCACCATTACTTAACGGCAAGGTGTTACGGTTGGATTATGCGGACAAGGGAGGAAAAAAAAAGTATCCGTTGTGTATTAAAAAGGTTGGCGGAGGGCTAGGATATTCAGTTTCCGGTCCGGTCTAGTTCTCGGGTAGTCCAATCATTAGACCGGTCGATTTTTGTGTGTAATTTTTCGTTAAATTTTTCTCATTAACGACATATTCACCGCATTGCCTCTCTAAAAGTAAAAGTCATACTAAACATCATAAACATCTTAGGTTTATGTTTAGGTTTACATTTAATTTTTTTTTATAAAAATTATCCGGTCATTTGGTCCGTTTCCCTTGGAACGGGAACCGGATCGACCGTAACCAATTCTAAATTTATGAAATTGGGACTTAGATCAATCCTGCCGGGTCGGTCCGGTCCGGTCCTAGCGATCTTCAGTGCAATCTATCTATTATGCCCCCAGCCCTAGTGTTGGGGAAGAGCTTGGCAGGAAAGGAACCGATTTAGTACTTGACGTCTTCTCCACTTAAATTGCTGGGGAAAGAAAAGGGAAAATACTCATCTCTCGACTTATAAGTCTTCTCCTATGACATTCTATTAATCGATACTTAAGTCAAGCAAGTTAGTACTGGTATACTAGCTCGGCTTTAGCCGTCTCCATCTTCATGTGAAGCCGTATAGGGTGACCAGCTATCTCAGTCGTCATTGCAATTTACACTAGCGTTGAGCAGTTGAGGAGGGCCAATCCGATAGTTTGGTCGGGTTCTTGGTTCCTTAACTCGAAACGGACAAAACAATGGTGAGGTGTAACCAGGGAGAATGGAACCACGATCTCCAAGTTGAGGGTAGGCTCGCACGCAAGACCATTCAACTGAACAGACTTTTAATATATAAGTTGTGTGATTTTTTTTTTTTTGAAAACCCTAGTTGTTAGATAGATTTGGGAATCACCCTGGAACCGATCGGTTTCGGGCTGGTTCTAAGTATAACCAATTGACCTACCCTGAAATCGATTGCCCCTAATTTCCACCGATATTCATTTCATAATAAGACGCTTAGATTTTGTAAAGGATTCATTTTTATTCGGAGCATTAGAAACCATTCTCTCGTGAGTTCCTTGCATAAAGCATGAGCTTGCTAGTCATATACATTTATAGGTAGTATTTATAAACTTGTATGATGTAATTAAATAAGGTGCATTTACTTCAAGTATTTACCGATAATTGACAAAAAAAAATACAAATCTACAAAAAAAATGCCCATTAAATGGAATTATTTATTATAGATTTATGGATTAATAGTATGGAAAAGTAGAATCATACTTATATGTGTATTTCCACCGGTTTTGGATGACGGTAATACATAAATTTCTTCTTAGAAATCTACATGGAAATGCAGAATCCTTCTTATTCACCTAGGTTGACACAAAAATGTCCGAGTCTTTTGACTGTCGACTCGGGCCGAGAAAGACCGGGGAAAATGCAGTAGATATAAAACTTGCCCAAGTGTCGAAGGCTTTCAGTTAGTTAATATAATTAGTCGGCAAGTGAGTGGCCTTACCTGACAGAAGATGTAATGAGGTATAACTAAGTCCTAGAGCAGATGATGCAGGAGCATCGCGCTTTGTCCATCGATTAATGAACACGTTTTCGATTTCATGGTTGGTGATTGACTGTCAATCCCGGTCGTGATCCCCGTCTGGTGGCATGTCTCGTATGTCCTGATTCTCATCGTATTCTATCCCGAATTTCTATTTGCCCATTGACATCCATTCCATACACTCTCATCTATCCCTGCTTCCATCAACATCACTCGAAACAATATTCACTCATCGTCACTCGCATCAACGTGGTGTCGATAAATGAATCTCGATTTAATCAACAAAAGCCAGAACCAACGAAGTCTTAAGAGAAGCAGTTATCTAAGTTACGGACCTGACAATCTCAAGCTGGCTTTGCCAGGGCATGGCGAAATGGTTGCGAAGAAGGGGAACTGATTCAATCATCAGCTGGTGGACGCCATGGATCAGGGAAGCCACTAACTGTAGGGGCGAGAAATGTGGGTTGTTGCAACCGCTGAATAATGGAACTTGGGACTTCAAAAGTAACCGGTGATGCTGGGTGCCGATCACCGGTTTGTAAATATCATTTGTTGAATTTGAGGAGTCACGTAGGATGTAATTTTTTTTTTTTGTGTGTGGTTAACTGTAGGTAGTAGCTATAAATGTTAGAATTGTAATTCGTGCAAAGAACCGCCAATCAATCAATGAATACCGGTTAGGAAACTACTAGTCCGATAGTCTCATATTACTTTCAATTATTTTTTATCACACGATCTTCCAATCAATGAGTATTTTTTGTAAAACACGCGGTGATGATGTGTTCACTCTACGATTGAGATTGTACCGTTCCGACGATCTTATCGGGAAATATTTCCCATGTCGGTTGCTCAATCTTACTTCCAATTTTTCTTTGCATTCCACTGTCTTTTCACATGGCTGGACACGATTATCTCATGTTTCCGCACTTTACTTTTCTCGTCAATTGCATTTGATATCCAAGAATCGATAAAGGAACCTTCAAACATTCTTTGTCGACTTCCATATTGATCCATATTCAGAAGGTTTTTCGTCGGCACTTTTCAATAAAAACAACTTTATAATATGAAAATGCGTGAAGATCAGACAACTACATTTCTCTTCCACTTCTAACGAGATATATTTCTTGTGGCGAAAGGACACCTCAAGTGTCAAAACTTGTGTACGACGCTCATTTTGATCTCAAAATTTTTCGCTGGCTCACTTAAATGCCAACGGCTAGAGATTCAGGCCAAAAAATATACGTGGCATTTATATTTAACATATTTTATTGCCAAGTCATTTATAATTAAAAAATAAGACCACGTGACAATTTTATTAAAAAATTAAGTCTGAAACTAAAATAAAATTAAAAATTAAAAATAAATTCTCTCCACTGCCAGGATTTTTTTTTTTTTTTTTTGCATTTTTATATTTTTAGCCTTTTTTTTATTTTAAATTTTATATTTTTTTTTATTGCTGATTGGGATCTTTCAACGAGCCACGTAGATGCTACATAAGATCTCCGACAAAGTTAATCGGAGTTGGCACTCAAATAATCATTTTTTTGAAAAAAAAAAAAAAAGAGAAATAGCACTTAAGCGATTCAAAAAAAAAAAAATGGCCAAAGTGAGCGTCGTACACAAACTTTAACACTTACGGTGTCCTACCTATTTTCTGCAAAAACCAATGAAGTCAACAAAGTGGCTGAGAAATTTAACTCCTAAAATTAGTTAAAAATTTTACCACGAGATGCGACTAACTTCGTGCATAGCACGGTCAGGCTAATTCATAGTTATTCCTTGTGCCTGGCGTACGTCGCAAATTCAATTCCTCGTAAATGTCGCACATGCTTGCCTTTTACTGACCGGCAGGCGCTTGTACTGGATGGCGGACCTACTTTAGCTTGAGTATTTGTCACCATTGAGTTTGATCATTTTCCCCAATAATTAGAGCAATTCGCGATGTGATAATCAAATATTCGAAAAAAGAACAGTAAAAGGATCAAAAGTTATCTACGGCACTCACTTTAACGTCAACAGTTTTTTTGGATCATTTAAGTGTCAAATCAGAGAAAAACGATCACTTAAGTTCATCCGATAAGATAATTCGGCCAAAATTAATATGTGACATTTTTAATTAAGTTTATAATATACAATGGCATGTTCTTACAAAAAATTAAGTCCACGTGAGCTTCCTCGTGGACTTTTAAACTTTAAAAAAATTAAAATTAAGCTAAAAACTAAACATTTTTAAAATATAAATTTTATTTAAAATAAAAATAAAATAAAAATATATGCTTAAAAATTTAACAAAAATTTAAAAATTAAAAAAAGGGCGGGGTTGGAGCACTAGTAGGCTGGGGCTTGCACGGCCCTTGCCGCCGTCGAGCCTTTGCCAATGGTAGGCTACCCTCTCCGTCTTGGCGAGGGCCGTGACCTCCGCCTGGATCTAGGTGAAGGCCCGTAGGAAACTCAAATTTTAAAATACAAATTTTATGTAGGCCCTCGCTTGTGTTCGGGGCTCGGCGAGCCCCACCTAGCCATTACAAGCGATGGTGGGTCGGGGATTGCATAGCCCTCTCTACCTAATCTCTAACATCATATGTTCTTTATATATAGATATCTTGAGCTTATTTTTAAATTTATTTTAAATCAAAATTAGTGTCAAAAATTGGATTTGAACAAAAGCGACGTTTTCTTAGCCACGTTATTACCACCTAAGAGAGAGAAAATATTAAAAAACGTTAGTATTTTCCATTAGTCCAAATTGACGGAGTTAAAGGAAGACTTGATTGTACCAATTTGATGAGTTTTAGAACATAATTTTACTTTCGTAATAAGTTTTAGAACCTCTAGTACACATGTCGTTTTTTTTGGAATTTTTTTAATCTAGTTAATTTTGTATTTTTGTATTTTTATTATATTTTTTCAACTTTTAGTTTTTCTTTATTCTTGATTGGACCTCGACGAGCCACGTCGCTTCAAATATTAATAAAAAAAATGTCATGTTGAATTTTTGACCAAATAGATCGGAGTTGATACTTAAGTAATAGTTTTTCAAAAAAATTGGCACTTGAGTAATCTAATTAAAATTTTTGGCATTAAAGTGAGTGTTGTACACAACTTTTTTGACGTTCTTCTCCCTTCAAACATTGATGGGCTCAATGGCTCTTTCACCAACTCCTCCATGATGTAAGTCAATAAGTTGCCTCTCTTCCTTGAAATCCATAACACAAAATGTACAAGTCACTTTTGAGCATGTAATAGGTTTGTTGATTTTAGCAAAAATCAATCGGAAATAGTTTGTACAAATCAATTTAACCAAATACATATGAAAGTGGGCTTTTGGGAGTAAAGCTTCCTCCAATAAGTGTGTGGCTTTTGAAAGGGCTAGACCTGTACTCGATCCGATGAGGGCGGGGATAGATCGCCAAGGTGAGAGGGCTCAAAGGACAATGTGCAGCTCATGAGAGGCTTCGGGAATGCGAAGGAGGTAGGAATAGATTGGATGATACATTGAATAATGGGGAGTATCGCTTAGAAATATACGCCAACATTGACAAGGACGTCGATTCTTTAAGTGGGGGAGTTTGTGATATCTTAAGTCCCACAGAGGTCGAAAGAGATGTTGTTGAGTGATTCATGAGTCCGAGCCCCAAATGGTTAGCACATGATGTGGTTATTTTGAATATTTATTTAGGCGGTTTGTGTTGAGATGCACGCATGGATTGTGTTAGAAAAATCATATATCGAAAAATTGATGATAATGGATTAATTAGTTTATATGTCTTAATTGGCGCATAACTCATGGTTTTGTTGCCGCTAACACTATCACCTAGAGGGGTGAATAGGTGATTTTGAGCAATCTTAACAAATTAAAGCCGAAATTAAAAACAGTCAAGACAAATATCACTTGAAGTCGAGTATGTCTAATACTATAATTAGAGGTTGGGAAGTAGTACGCTCGGTTCACCTAGTTCTACCCTTTGTAGGGTCCAATCACTTGTGCACAATATATATCAAAGATAACAATAAGAGTTAAGGGATAGAGAAAATTACATACGGATGTTATTGTGGTTCAATTTATGTCAAGTTTACGTCTATCCTTCAAGCACACATCCCACTCGGCCTGATTTTACTAGTGAATCGGTAAGAAATTACAATGAGTGAAGCTTCTCAAGGATCATTCACCAATCAACCCGTTGGATTCAAATGCTTCAAAGAGATTATGTAGCCGTTGATAATAAAATCAGAATCTCCATGATTTAGTCGCCCACAACCGAACGCGAGTTTCCATAGGTAGAGTTCTTCATGTGGAAAGAATAATCTTGTCTTTAGAAACACCATCAATCAATCTAGATGCTTTACCTTTTGACCAAAAAAATCTAGATGCTTTACGTGATAAATCGATTTGCAAACAATCTAATTGATTGAAGATCAATACTTCCTAAATGTGAATCCTGAGCTAGATCAATACTTGAATACTCCTCGAGTTTGAATAGGTTTAGCATAGTCTTTAGATCCGGTAGACTACCTGAAAATGCCTTCGTCGATTCAATAGAAATAATGGAAAGTTTTGTCAATCTTCAAAGCATATTAGGTAGATTTCTTAATATGTTTAAAATTTTGAGTGTAGGCGAGTCCAATTGGATATGTTGATAGGCTCGGACTTAAACTCCTCTTAGCAATCACTATAGATGAAAAAGTATCGAGCTTCGTTGAAAATATCTCCAATAAATAGTATCAAAATTGATGGTTGATTGATGGCCCTCTTCAAATGTTTATCGATCTTTGTTGCATATTTAAAAGAAAGAGCCTCGTGACCAAGGTGGTTTCCGAGAAAGCCTTCATGGTTAGGTCTCGAGAAAGAGACACGGGGTGAAGATGGGTATTATTAGCAATGTGGCTCGGATTACGGCCTTTATGATCCAGTCCTGGAGAAATAAACCAAGGATGAAGGTGGACGCTATTATTGTTGCGGTCCTTATCGGGCAACAAAGTGAAGACTCAAGTTGAGACATGTTAATATAACATGATACCCGAATAAAGGGGGAGCAGACCGAACACCGAATTCTCATGTGAGCGAGAGACTGTTGAAATGCACGTGTAAGTTCTTTTAGAAAAATAGTGTGCACAGCTTCTTTCTTATCCATTCTTCTTATGGTATCTTGAAATCAAGTGGAATTGAAGTTCCTCTATTGATCGGGTATCTTTGCTTAATTAACTACATACGTCGAAACTGTCTTGGGTAATCCTTCATGCATCTCCATACTTCTTGCATGCTTGTTCAAAATTTTTTCATCATCTTAACAACTTTGTTTTGCCTTGGTCTATTAGGAAGCTGTTCTTGTTATCCCGATTTCTCGCACAAAACTCCTTGCAATCATACTCACCAACATTGGGTTGAGCTTTTGAATGAATGTAGGTTCGATTGGATATATTGAAGGACTCAAACATTAGCTTCTTCTTGGTGATCTCCCTCAGGTTATTAGATTTTCATTTCACGCTCCCAATTAATGGTATTAGAGCCAATGGTTGATTGGTGACACACTCTTAATGCGCATCGATGTTTGTTGAATATCTCAAAAAAAGAATCTTGTGACGCATTTCTAACTAGTCTTCATGGTTCGATCTAGCGAAAAAGGCCTGGGTGAAGGAGGGCGTTGTGGCGTAGCAACGCGGTCCAAATTGTTTCGGTTTGGCAAAAGTGACCATGGATAAATTTAGGCGATGTTGTTGTCGTTGCGGTCATGACAATGCAACAAAGTGGAAATTCAAGTTGAGATGTGTTGATGTAGAAGAATACCTAAAATTAGGGAAAGCATGCCTAATATCGAGTCCGATTAGATACGTTGGTGGGCTCGGATTTGCGCTCTCCCTTAGTAATCTGCAGGTGAAGGTATCGGATTTTGCAGCGTATTTCCTAACAGTTTTGGCCTTCCGTGAAATGGACCGGACCGTTAGAATAGACTTTATGCGGTTACTTGTGCATGTGTTACCTAATATTACTCCATGTCATTTGGTTGACTGCATCTGCTGTGCAAACGAAACAAGGGGAAAGCCCCACCACCCCTCGAACCGAAGTAAAACTTTCTTTCTTCGTTCTTAGGAAGTAACCCTGGCAAGAACAAGCGAAACCCAAAAGGGTGGAGACCAGAACAGACATGGCTGCCCGGGACCCAGCTCGAGCGAGAAGCCATGCTCAACTAGCCTAGCCGAGCCGAGCCGAGCTATCGGGCCATGCGGCCGGCGCCTAAAAACTCAAAAAGGAGGCCAATTGAATGAGAGAAGTGTTAGGGTGTTGCTATCTCCCTCCCAACCACTATCGGACCCCCACTCTCCACACCACCAACGGCGTTCCCCTCCTCCTTCAATCCCTTTTAAACCCCCCACAACTCCCTCCCCCTCTCTCTCTCTAACCGCACATAGGGAGATACGTTTGAGGGACTGGAGAGAGAAGAAGCTTGAGGATGGTGATGGGGGCTCATTGGGACCGGCGGTTCGAGCCGATCGCGAAATGCAGCTCCGAGGGGCGGTCGAGCCAGACGGTGGCCTCCGACCTAGACGGCACGCTGCTCGTGTCGCGGAGCGCCTTCCCTTACTACATGCTCGTGGCCCTCGAGGCCGGGAGCCTCGCGAGGGCGCTCGTCCTCCTGCTGTCCGTCCCCCTCGTGTACTTCACCTACGTCTTCGTCTCCGAGACGATCGCGATAAGGACCCTGATCTTCATCTCGGTGGCCGGGCTGAAAATCCGGGACGTCGAGTTCGTGTCTCGGTCGGTGCTGCCCAGGTTCTACGCGGACGACGTCCACCCCGAGGCTTGGAGGGTGTTCAGCTCCTTCGGGAGGCGGTACATCGTCACGGCGAGCCCCAGGGTCATGGTGGAGCATTTCGCCAAGACGTTCTTAGGGGCCGACAAGGTTCTGGGGACGGAATTGGAAGTCTCCAGATCGGGCCGCGCGACCGGGTTCGTCAGGAAGCCTGGGATCCTCGTCGGCGAGCACAAGAGAGAAGCCGTCCTGAAGGAGTTCGGCATGAGCGTGCCGGATTTAGGGCTCGGAGACAGCAAGAGTGACCACGAGTTCATGTCCATTTGCAAGGTTTGGCCCATCTTTTTTCCATTATAGTACTTCGAAGATGGTTTGAATTCTGTTTTGCTGTTCCGTAACCTGATTTAGGGGGGGTACGATCGTGAAGCTTTTGCATTTACGTTTCTCCTTTCCAATTTATTGCCGTGTTTGGTGAGCGCGATGTACGGCGGCTTTAAATCCCTTTCGTCCTCGTGATTCTTCTCCCTCCCAAACTGCATGCATGCACAATAAAGAGGCAATCCCGAAGGACAAGCTTCTAACCTTATTATATAACTAATATTAAGTGTCTAAACCACATGATCTTGTCGAGCTCTTTTGCCACTTTGATTCCATACCAATGGAAGTTCGTTCTTTGGCCAAAGAGACTTACTACATGATTAAGGTGGTGAACATACAGAACTCGTTAGAAATATGCTTGCATGACGGTCTAGGGCGGAGTTTTGTTGTGGACATGGTAAGCTCGGTCGATTTCAAATAGGAAAGGCATGGGAAAAAAAAGATACTTTTAAAGGGCAGAGTTTCTAAGAAATTTTCTTTATTTTATGATATATGGGTGGTTTACGTTCCGCGTAATTTTTCAAATTATAGTTAGCTCGATCTACTCAATATGGTTGCAGCTATAAATGTTATGCACCAAGAAAGGCAAATGAAGTTACTAGGATTTATGACTTCCATTTTTAAAGTCATTCCTTAGACATGGTCCATTGATACTATTTGCGTGCGACATGTGGGTTCAACTTAATTACTGCTTTATGGTTATAAAGTCCATCATGGTATTAGTATTTGAATATTTATGTGTATATATATAATATCTTAATTTTCTTCAGCGAGTACGGTTTAGTTATGGCAACTTAATATTGGAGTACGATAACCTGATAACATCTTGGTAATGACAATTTGGTGCACGACAGGAAGCGTACATGGTGCCCAGAATCAAGTGTGACCCCCTCCCACGGACCAAGCTCTTGAGCCCCGTCATCTTCCACGACGGCCGCCTCGTCCAGCGGCCGACACCGGTAATCGCCCTCCTCACCTTCTTGTGGCTTCCGATCGGCATCCTCCTCGCCATCCTCCGAGTCTATACCAACATCCCCTTGCCAGAGCGCATCGCCCGCTACAACTACTGCCTCCTCGGCATCAAACTCGTCGTCAAGGGCAATCCGCCCCCGGCCCCCAAGCCGGGCCACCCCGGCGTCCTCTTCATCTGCAACCACCGCACGGTCCTCGACCCTGTCGTCACCGCCGTCGCCCTCGGCCGCAAGATGAGCTGCGTCACCTACAGCATCAGCAAGTTCACCGAGATCATCTCCCCAATCAAGGCCGTCGCGCTCTCCCGCGAGCGCGACAAGGACGCCGAGAACATCCGGCGCCTCCTCGAGGAGGGCGACCTCATCATCTGCCCCGAGGGGACCACGTGCCGCGAGCCCTTCCTGCTCCGGTTCAGCGCGCTCTTCGCCGAGCTCACCGACAGGATCGTCCCCATCGCGATCAACGCAAAGCAGACCGTGTTCCACGGGACCACCGTGAGGGGGCACAAGTTCTTCGACCCGTACTTCGTGTTCATGAACCCGATGCCGACTTACGAGATCACGTTCCTGAACCAACTGCCGCAGGAACTCACGTGCGCGGGCGGCAAGTCGGCGATCGAGGTGGCGAACTACATACAGAGGGTCCTGGCGGGGACGTTAGGGTTTGAGTGCACCAACTTCACTAGGAAGGACAAGTACGCCATGCTCGCCGGGACCGACGGCCGCGTCCCGGCGAAGGAGAAAAAGGAGGAGAACGAGGAGAAGAAGCCGGGCAAACAATGAGTAAATTTGGAGATGGATTAGGGATGAAAGAATCCCATGATTTGCACCTTGTTTTCTCCATGTGTTTGGATTGATTAAAGTTCATGGACCAAAAAAACGAAAAAAAAAAAGCAAATAATGGCAATTGTAGTGATCATTTCACAGTTGTCATAAAATTCACTCCACGCTCGTGTATAACTGTATATTACGTCACCTATTTTATGCCAAGGTCATTTTAATTATTTGCCAATTTCCTTGGAGAAAAATACTTTATGTATCGATTGTATGGTTGACTTGGAATAACGGACTAACTTCTACTATTCGCTTTCACAATTTCTTGATGTTAAGCTTAATTAGAACACGATTCCACAACCAATGAAAAAGCAATAAGGGCATAGTCAATATGATGTAATAAGCTGGCCAGACAAATATGAGACTTTTTTTATAGATATTTTTATTTGTGTCGTATTTTTTTTTTTAGATTTGATAAGCTAACAATGTAAGTGCAATCGTGTTCGTAGAAAGGAGAGATGGTTGGCATCTCCCCTAACAGGCATGGGAACAAGCCTTCAGGCTTTACTTGTTACCACACATCTAGTTAAGGCTACCCACCTTTCGGTGAATCTCTAACCCAATTTTTACTCCCACAATCCCGAAGAATATATCGATTGCGCGTAGAAAACCTCGATTTAAAAAAAAAAAATAATGTAAGTGCAATTTCAACCACAAGTGTTATGAATGGCGAAAAAAATAATATAGCAATCATAGAGGGATTCATTTCTGATCTTACGGGATTTTTTTTTTTTATGTCTTTTGTTTTCGCATTTGTAAGGAAGTCATTACTTGTGCCTTGACTGCTAGCTCCACCAACCAAGACCAACTTTTTTGTGATTGATTTTGCACGGCAATGACTTACTATTTGTTTGGTGGTAAGCGAGTTAATTAAGGCGCAGGGCATGCCCACGAACTGCCTAGCTACTGCTCGCTTAAATTGAGATTGGACCTTTTCTCACCACAAAAAAAAAAAAAAAAGTGAACCTTATCATAAACTTCTATTTACGGCAAGATTCCCATTTCAATTCGGTGTGATTACAACCAATCTTTCCTAGTTTGTATATATTTTCATGGGACTCAACTTGTCAAGGTACGAAACTGTTGAATGCAATTTTTTTTTTTTTTGGGTCTAATCCCAATCGACCTATACGAGTCCCTTTTTCTTGCTAGATACTATGGTCATTCATGGAAAGTAACGCTAGAGTATTTAAATGTTGAATCGCTCCAATCATTTAACGGCCTGAACGTCTTAAAGCAGTTGATAGTGGTATTAATATTTTCATTCGATATCAGTTTAGGAGGGTCCGAATTTAAATCTTTCCAAACTCCTTATTCCATTTATATTCCCACGCTTTAGTCTTATGCCAAACTCCAGCCTACACGTGAGAGAAAGAGTGTTTGGATACTTTAATATCGTGTCACTCATTCATCCAGTAACTCTTAAAATAGTTGATAGGGGCCTCAAAACTTTTGGAACGTGCGAGCACATGCAACTCCTCAATTTGAATTAAGCAACGTGGGTCCTTCTTTTGCAATTTCTCGAAATCACAGGCGCCAGCAGCAACTTTGTCTTCTTGTGGATCATTTTCATTTCCCTTAAATGGGTTACAATGTGGTCCTATTCCGATCCAGGACAAATGGGTCATCACCAGCTCAGATCTTGGATCTAGCATTAAATCAGCATTAACTGAAGGGCCTCCAATTCTCCTCTAGCCAGCACATGGACTGATGATGAAATGAACATAGAGAGAGGGCAAGACCCCTTACAGTTGATTCCATTTCTTGTGCACTAGGTTTGTAGTTGTACATAGTCAGCCACTGGGCCTATAACTAGTAATGCAAATATGCTTAATTTATACGAGGCACAATTTGTTAAAGGAATTTTTCTGGCCGTTTACACCTTGGTCATTTGGGAGTTTTTAATATGTCGGTGAGCCGAGTCGAGTCGAGTTTTATGCAAAAAATTTCAAGTGAATTTAAGGCATATCTTTAAATGTTATGTCGGTAAGTTTGGATTGGCAAATAGGTTAAGGGAGATTGTGACGAGAAATGGAGGGAATTCGACTTGGAAAAAAATGGAAAATATATATACAGATTTGCCAAAATTCTCAATAGATTAGGTAATTTATCAGGAATAGAAAAGGAACTTATGAATAGCAATGTTTTGGACGTCCTTCTTATCTAGCATAAGAGACACAAAAAAAATTTGCAACTCGCCCACATCGAAACTGAAGGGAAAAACACATAATCCCTAATCCAGATCTAACACGTGGCGGAAACCATAGATCGACATGCCCATGAACGTAACTTGCATCACTGATCGAATTGGCATGTAAAACGGACATACCTCGAGTCACAGATTAAGATCCCCAAAAGTAGATGGGAATTAATTTGAATTCGATGATCGCTTGTTTTTCAAAGAGTTTTTTTTTTTTTTCAGAAGGGAGACTTGTGAAAGTCGCACGTTCTAATGGAGATAATATATAGTCTTCCCCTCTTTTGAATGGGAATCAAACTGCTCATTATTGCGATCAATAAGACCTGCTTTTTAGTCTTCCTCAATATGGTAATCGATGCCATATAATAAAAGCAAATTTCGATTTTTGCTCTCTATGGGCGCAATTAATTTCAATTAAAAAACCAACAGAAACTCTCGAACCGGACATTTTTGTATTTTGTGGTGTAGAATTCTTCATGGCTTTTTATATTTGGACAGTAGATGTCGCTTCAACATTTCTAGTCATTGCCAGTCTGCCTGCCAAAGCTTTAATTGAAGCTACATCCAACAAAAAGCAGTCGGGAAATTTGCAGAGCCTTGTGATGCTGAGTGTGGACCAATCGGGAGTGTACAATTGAACTAGTAGGTGAGATTTATTGTTCAATTTGTGACCCATTTCCACAGTCCGCCGCGACTCATCTGTTTTTATGAATGAAAAGGGCGATTAATGGTCGATTAGCGCCGACAAAGTCCTTTGAACATTACCCGCCAAGGAATATTCGATTTGAGCCGTAGCTACTACGCACCAGCCCCGGAGGTCAAAAAGTTGGCGAGGCCGTGGCAGCCGGGAATTCTCTCTGCCCGAGACGTGCGGAAGCTAGACAATGCTATACGAGCGGTTCAGAGTTTCGCTCACAACGCGAAATGAACTGTTGATGATGGTGAAGGAAATCAACTCCCTTTATTATGGTGGTGATCCACCATAACTCCCATTGCTATGAAATGTCTCTGTTTTTCTCCTCCTTTTTTTTTTGTCCCCTCTCACTAGTTGAGCCCATGAGAATTGAGATTGGTGGATCCAATGTCGTCTCATGAGTCACGAGAAGCATTTTAAGTGCATACAACTCAGATAAGCGGCCCTTTGGCTCTGTTAATTCCTTCTGCGCATCTGCATACCTTCTTGATGAGTGGCCAAATCCGATTTCTTTAAATATTTGCAAATTTTTGTTTACAAAAAAAAAAAAAAAAGGTGAGAAAGCACAACCCTCGCCTTCCTTTTTTTTTTTTTTAGTTATTTAATTTTTACTAAAATTTAATTAATTTTGTGTTAAAAGCCAATTTTAAACCAAAACGAAGTCATTTTAGCTACATCATTGCCACGTAGTATAGAAAAAAATAATAAAAAAACGCGTCAGTATTTTCTTTGGCCAAGTCGGATAAAATTAACGGAAGGACTCGATTACATCAATTTGACAAGTTTTATAATTTGATTGCATTTTTTGTAAATTTTAGGCACAATTGCACTTTCGTGACAAGTTTTGAAACCTTCAAACACTCATCCTTTTAAAAAATATGAGAATAATTCTAAATCCAATAATAGATATAGGAAAATTTTGAAATAAGGCTGAAATGCCTATATTTTCTCAATTAAGGATTTGAAGATGACCTTATTTTAAATAAAAGCATAAAGTGATTGTATATTTGTATCGGTCTCGAATAAGGGCCTGACCGGCCAATTGAAGTACATTTTCGTCTTTTATTTATTTTTTGTAATTTTTCCTTTTTCTGCTTTCTTCTTTTCCTATTCCTTTTCTTTTCTTTTTCTGTTCTTTTGTTCTTTTTCCCTCTTTCCTCTGTCGGTCATCGTTCGAGCCTCGTCACATGGAGATCACTAGACTCGAGATGAGCCCGGCGATGCCCGAGGGAGGAAAGAGGGAAACAATAGAAAATAAAAAAATAAAAACAAAAGAATTTTTTTACTAAAATGCTCCTTCTTCCATGGTTAGAATAGTCACACATTCGTCGGCATGCCAAAAGTCCTTATTTGAGACGATTTGGCCACTTCAAATCTTATTTGAGATGATTTGGCTACTTCAAACCCTTATTTGAGAAAATGAATGCACTTCAAGCTCTCATGTTAAGATTTTACCATGGATTTATGTAGTGGTACATAGTCCAAATGAATGAATTCAAATTTATCTATATTACATTTAACCACTAATTTCTTCATAACATGAAAGATGGTTAAGAATGCCATAGGGCGATGTCCACCTTATCGAATTGAAGTATGCCGGCCTTTGAACTCCATATCAAGTAAAGTCCGTAATTGCCATCGTTTATTATTCCCGGTGCTTGAAAAGTCTTTTGCTCTTTCTCTTTATTTTCTCTTCTAAATGTTAAATTTGTGTTTATTTAACCTATTTTTATTGTCTCCGATGCGGGAGTATCGGGCTATATTGATCAATTATCAAGCTTCACTTTGAACTTATTGATTGAGCCGGCTTAATCCTTATTCCTGCACAAAAAGACCAAGTTCGAGTGCCACTTGATTCAATGGAGCCTAGCTGAAGATATCGATTCTTCAAAGGAGTTGTCGCTTCAGTAGACAAGCTGCTGATTTCTAGGTTGGCGATTTACTATTGAGATATCGATATACAAGTTTATTGTCAATTCTAAGTCTACTAATTGACCACTGCACATGAAAGGCTATTATGCAATAATCCAACACAATCGATGTTCATTCAAGCAAAGGCAAATTTTGGTTAAAGCTTGCTTTGATGGGTCAAGATTGAAGATGTCGAAGTAAGGAATAATAATCGAGCTATCGATTAAGGAGTTGCTGATTCTTCCTTATCGATTATGTTTTAATTTATCAATTCACTAGAATAATTGCGGATCTTTAAGGAAATCAACAACATATCAATGGGAGGCTGTTTTGGAAGAATTCATTTACTGTTTGTTGATCTTCAAAAGTGTTTATTGAGCTGCCCATGCTAATGGATGAATTTAGAATCTTGGTTCAGAGTCTTGGTTATTTTCTAGTCAAGTGTCTTTAGTCATAGTTTTATGAGTCTTAATTGTGTTTTAGGTTTCAAGAGGCAAAGTTCAAATCTTCAGATGTTTTATTGCATTTTCTAGTTCCTATGTCTTTATTAGCGGGGTAGTTTCCATGTGTCTTTAAAGAGTTGCCTATTTCCTATGTAGTAGTCTCCACTATAGAAAAAGGCAAAATCTCAATTGTAAGAAGACGATTTTGATGAATGGAAATTACATGTGAGTGAATAACGTTGGAGAGTCGATAACTCCTATCTGGTCTTTTTATCCTTGAAGAGTGTATTACTCCTTGGTAGTGAGCCAAAAAGCCATTTAACCTCGGTTGGTGGATATCCTTTAGGCCTTGGTGGCGAGCTTTCCTATCCCGAAGTCCTTTATCCTTGGTGGGTGGTTTGTCCTTTAAGCCTTGATGGTGAATTTAGTCAATCGCGATATGTATCATTAGCTGGTGGCACGTTCGTTACGCCTTGGTGTTGATTGTATCTATTCTGCATTTGCATCATCCATTGACGTACATCCTCCAAACACTCCATTCTCGCCTTCGATTCCTTCCTTCGTCACTCAAAATAACATTCACCCATCCCATGGACACATCGGTCTCCCTACGATGATGGTGTAAAAGAAGTCGAACCTAGGCCAATACAGAAAGCTGGTAGCACCGTAATTACTAGAAAATGAGTTTCTAGCATGTAATCATCCTTGGTGATAATATGAGATTTAGGGATCGGTCGCCAATAATTTTGCTTGATGATTCGTTTTAGTGGAGTGAGTGTGTGCTTAACCTTATTGATCCTTCTTGGTATCTAGATTTGGCTTTGTTTTGTAGTATTATGGGCTTTGCTCTTCTTTGATTTGCTTTGCTACGAAATCTATGCAATTCTCATATATTCTTTTAAGCAATAAATACAATTTTCTTTCGACCAATGAAAAGTAAATAGTGTAGTGCTTTTTAGTTCTTTGTATCAATATGTAGTTTATATATATATATATATTATGAGGTCTTATGTAATTATGTGTCATGTTCGCTACGTTAATTAATCACTTCTATAAATACATGTCATACAACTCTATTTCTAATTGAGCCATCATAAATACTTTATTGTTATTTTATCTCTGGCTCTAAGCATCAACACTTTGGTCCTGAGTAACTCGTCCAAAGTTCGTGGAAGACCTTGTTTTAACACAAATCAAGAGATTCCTCAATCTATTTATCAGGTCTAGCACTTTAAACTTGTTTGGCGATGGATCGACAAATGTTTGCTAAGCTCAATGAAATCCAATTGGGTCAATCATTGATGGGCTGCACATTACAAATTGGGCTTCTGGGAAGTCATTTAGAGCAACCTTGCTGGACTATGTGAGCCTTATCATTAGTAATCTTGTACAAGATTTGGGCTAAATGTCGCACCCTACCTCTGCATATTTGTAGTGTCATTGGCCGGTTAGCTACATTAACTGGTTTGGCTTTTAGGATTGCTTATAGCTAGAAACAAGAACAAGTTGCAAGAGATGGATCGATTTAATATCCTATGTTGTGGGGATATTTTCTCTAAAATTCGCTGTGATGTACTATTTAGGCGTAGTTCTATCGATGTTAGAAGTAATCCTCTTTTCCTCGCAACTGCTCAGAGGCGTTAAAGATGGAGACAATGATGAAAGTGTTACGTAGAAGACTTGTGATCCATGTGTTCACACGGGAAGAAACTATCTTTTCCAGAAAAAAGATAAAATTGCGCATCCTTAAGAGGATGGAAAAATGGAATTGATGCCTCGATATGAGCTTGACTTGGTGGGAATAGGGACGCTTTTGTGCCTTTTCACTAAAGTAAGAGGAATGGATGCGTATCGCCAGGGCCAAAGGGCTTATCCCCTAGCAGGTTTTTGGATTGACGAGGAGGGCACGAATGAATCGAATAATACACCGAACAGGAAGAAAGTGTGTCTCGAATATATCAAGCACCTTTTGATCTATGGAAAATTTTGCTTTGAAACTCTAAAGTTAAGCGTGCTCACAGGTAGAGTACTACCAGGATGGGTAACCTCCTGCAAAAGTGTCTGCTTGTATGCCAAAAGACAAAATCGTGAAAAATTACAAAAAGTCACAAACCTATTGCAATTGTATCAATTTAATTATAAACCTATTTTTCGCCAGTTCACTCTTAAACTTTTGCATTTGGTCAATTCGGTCCATATGGCCAACTTTGGCTAGCCGGTGTCGACGTTGACAATTTTAATAATTCTTCTCGATATATTCTTTGTTTTATTCTTTTCTTTCTTTTTCTTCTCCTTCTTCCTTGACTGCCGGCTAGAGACAAGGTCGGCAAGGTCGACCTCACCCAACGTTGGCGAGGGTGAGGCCGACCTTGCCTTCACCGATGGCCGGCCGGCGATCCGGCTACCATTTGGAGGAAGAAGGAAAAGTAAAAAAGAAAATAAATAAATAAAATATTATTAAAAATTCTCACGCCAGTACCAACCAACCAAAGTTGACTAGATGGATGAATTGGCTCAAATGCAAAGGGTTTAGGACTAAATTTACATAATTGTAATAGATTTAGGACTTTTGTGGTAATTTTCCTAACAAAACAAGTGATGCTCGGTATGACACAAGACAATTTCAAAGTTGATAGATTTTTTATGCGTTTCTCACTATCTTTTCCTATAGACACTCTTTATTAGGGGTGAGCATATTCAGGGTGAGCAGGTTCTCACCCTAGAACCCCTCACTAAGGGCCGGTTCCAAAAAATTGAAACCGGGAACCGTCCGTTGATTTCATGGATCCACCAAGCAAATGGAAGTGATCGAGAGTGAGAAAGGGAGGTTGATGAACGGATGGAGGCGTGGCCGTAAGTCAATGAGAGTTGAGGCCATGAATCGATGGGAGTCGAGGCCGTGATTCGAGAGACGAAGAGATAAGGTAAGAGTGAGGGTTTGAGACAAGATGCACGAGTTTAAAATTAGGACTTTAAGATTTTTGGTTTTCAAAAATTATAAATTAAATTAATATGAATTATATATTACCCTTCTGGTCCCGGTGGGCGGTTCCAAACTTGGAGCCGGAACCGGACCGATGCCCTCCGATTCCAAAAAATTGAAATCAATAACCGACCTGGTTCCCTTAGAAACCACTATTATCGGGCTAGTCTGGTCCGTTTCGGGCGGTCCGGGTGATTCCCGATTCCTTTGCACACTCTTACTCTTTGTGCCTTCTCGGAATCCGATGATACGTCATTTGGTTTGGAAGCTCTTTGGATATAGGTAGGTTCTTCCAGATTTCAAGGCATGAGCAATGTACTTCACTTAAGGTCTTCATTAGAGAAATGCAATGATACTGCCATTTGATTTGGTAGCCGATTTAGGAGCATCAATGACGAATATTTATTAGAGGGACATTGAAATGCCATTTTGAAACCTAAAATCAACAAGGCAGTTATCGTTAAGGGCACACGTTTTTGGAAGGCACAGTTACCATTTGTAAGTAAAATCGTGAAACAACCATCGCTACGAGAAAGAATATCATGGACCAATTCACATAGCAAGGGCAATCGCTTGAGAACATGGGTGCAAGATTTGCAAAAAAAATAGAAATGTCACGGTGATTAAATTTCACCATAGTACTTTCGAGTTATCGAGTTATGCCGTTCATTTAATTCTGGCATATTTTGTTAATATTTGGTTACTTTATCAAGTCTATATTACCAAATCTTGTCGCCGATTAAACTTTGGCAAAGTTTGTGTTTGTACATTCTCATGTTCTAATTGAACTGGTTGTTGTTCGTTTGCCTAGCACATTTTCTGTCCAAAGTTCGCCAGGACCCTGTATTTCTTAATTAAAAGCCGAAGACAAACTTTCGGCAAAAATATTTACGTCACGGGAGAAATGCTCACGAAACAATGTTAAAGGATAAAATCGTGATACTCGATAAGAGATGAGTCAGTTTCAAAGTTAATAGGTTATCCACGCATTTCTCAGTGTCATCCATGAAAAGAGATTTACAAGCACACTTTATGCCTTCTCAAAACCGATGACATGGCCATTTGATTTGGAAGGCCTTTGGAAATAGTTAAAGGCTGCATTTGACAGTCATGGTTAAAATCATGATAGAATAAAATTTATCTTATCCTCGTGTTTGGCTCTCACCCAGGACAAGACTAAGTGAGATATAAAGGAGATATAACCTGAACAAAATTATTCCATGGGGGAGGTGAGATAAAGGTAGATATGATTTTTTTATGTTCATGGTATAAAAGCTATTTTATCTCGAATAACAAACTTCTTAAATAATAAAATTAAAATTATTATTAAATATGAATTATATTTGAATTCTAAATTAAAAAAATTTAAACTAAAAAATATCATTTTATTTAGTCATTTACGTGTTTATAAATGTTAGTTTTTTTCTACTTTATAATATATTTTGTGCATATACACACATACTTCGTATCAACATTACATCATTACATATTTTAGGTATGGTAGTATAGTTTATTATTTAATAAAAATTTATTAAGAAATGATGTAACGAAATGAAAATAATGAAAATAAGAGATATAAAAATAAAAAATAAGTATAAAAATGAAGCAAAAGAACCCATATTTTAAATGAACAAAATTTGATCTTGAAAATGAAAATAATTCTCGAACAATGTGGGGCAATGAAATTTCTAAAAAGAAAAATAGAAATATGCATCTACTTTTCTTATATATTTTTGGTTCGTGTTAAAGTTTCACCACTCATTTGCGTTTTTTAGTTCCCGTCAAAACTCTTTGAAAACTTGAGAGAGTCTAACCTTCTTCTCTTTCGTAGGTTTTTGGTTCACATAAAAAATCTATGAAAATAGAAAGAGAGTCAAAACGCATTCTCCACCGCAGGTTTGTGGTTCACGTTGAAGTTTAACTAAAGTAGAGAAAGAGGCAAAACTTTTTGTAGTTGCAAATGTGAATGATTATGTTTTCTCTTTTACTAAAGTTGGTAGTGAATGATGAAAGATTCTTATAGTCTCCGTTTGTGCATTTTTAGGTTAAGTTATATCGATATGTGTAAATACCAAATAATTAACATGATAGGATATAAGCACATTCGACTTTATTACTGGGATTCACCCAACAAGGTGGATAGGATATGGCAAAATTCTTAGATTTCATATCCTATCCTACCTAAAAATCTGAGATGACCAAACGCACCAAAGGGTTTTTCTAGCTTTCAGGGCATGAGCAGTGCAATGAGCTTAAGGTCTTTACATTTGAGTAGATAAATATATGTAGTGTTGAGAATAAGAAATTGAATGAAGCTGATGTTCCGGTTTCAAAAACCCAAATGATTGATAGTCGACACTTGCCCTATTGAACGATGTTTGAATATACTAAAATAACAAATTACTCCATGCTATTTTGGACGCATTATTGATACATGCGATATGTAGGGTCTCTGCATACGAGTTAGTAAAGAGAATATCCACCAGAATTTATTGTGATTCCAATACATATTTTTTCCCTCTTGGCTTCACACTCCAAACTGAGTATTAAAGAACTCCAATGTATAAAACTTAGCCAACTATCGCCACCATTAAGAGAAGTTAGACCCACCCCAACTTGCATTATAAAGAAAAAAAATGAGTTACTCTATTGTCTTCACTGATGATATTTTTGTTAAAAAAAATCATATAAATGTCGGGCGAGGGACCCAATATACAAAACAAATCATACTAATTTCGGGCGTGGGACCAAATTAATAAAACAAATCATAGTCTAAATTATATTATTTCATATTGGGCCTATCATAGATTGATTTCCATTTTTTTCCCTGCTTTTTTTCTTTTGGGGCCTATCATGGATTGGTGAATTACTTAGGGTAGGTGACGCACGCTTGCAAGATCTTAGGTTTCAACTAGAGGGAGGACTCTGACCCCCAATAAAAAAAAATTAGAGGGACGACCAACAATGTAGGGATATATTCCTAATTCTCATCTTTTCCCCTTTTTCTTTTGTGGATCAACTTTTGGTTATCCTTTTCATATTTATAAAAAGTTTCGGTAGGCAATCGTGGAGAAGAAGGAATAAAAAAAGAGAGCAATGATGTGTCTTTGCAATAGATTCTTATTCGAACCATCACTAAAAAACTCAAGGCATGGATCAAAAGGAGGTACCCAACCCTATCAGGTTGTCTTATCGACCGAAGGACGGACCCGTGTGTCCGTACTTTGCGTCAACAAATGCAAAAAGTCAAAGAGGAAAAAAACTAATTAATGTTGGGATCGCAACATATTTGAGCCATGAGATTCCCAAAGAAAAATTAGCCTAGAAGTCATAAATCGATTGCATGGTGGCCAATTTTATCGTAATATTTTTAATTTGATCAATTGATCTTAAATTTTTCGATCGATTTTGGTTGTGTAATCGCTAACGTGATATCCAGTCAAGATCGCCATCCATCATGTGTAGCAGGATCGACGCTAACATGGACGATATTTCTAAATTTTGGTTTGTATTTTTATGAATTGTCTTTTTGCTTTCCTTTCCTTTTTGTTTTCATTTTTCCTTTTATTTTCTTATGTCCCTCCCGCTAGTCGCTTGGGCCTCGGCGATGACCGGCAAAGATCGCGTCCAATCATAATGTTGGGTTTCTTATTAGGGTTTCTTATTAGGCTCAACATTTACCTATGTTAGATGCATCTTTTCGTCCTAGAGAATATAATGAGCCGTAATGCCGAAGTATGAAAAGCAAAAAAAAAAAAAAAAAAGGGGTTTCTCGTCATGAAAAGGATAAAATAAAAATTGCGAGACAAACGGGGTCGTAGTCAATTAGGTTTCATGCATGAAGGGGTGAAGAGTTAGTCAAAATTAGAAGCACAAGGAAACCCTTCCATCGCATCCTACATTAGAATGTATTCTTAGACAGCATCTTCTCCTTTACCTTTGTGAGGCTTTCTGATGCTTTTATCTATGAGATGCCGATTACAAGATCAACATCGCACCGTCAAATATTCGATTGATGAGAAAAGGACACGAATGTAAAGGGGAATGCATCGGGAGATTTTTTCCTCTTCTTCTAGTATGAGTCATCTCTCTCTCGATATTGAACATGGTGGGGTCAATGTGTAGATATTTGACATAGCATACACTGGGCATTCACATGCTTTCTTCTTTCACTTGATAACTTAAACTTTCGTATTAAATTTTCCAATATGGTATCGAAGTCTCGAAACACTTCTTCATGCTCTTAATTTAACCACTCGTCCCAATGTGGACTCACGTGTCTCCGGTTTCATTATTCCACGTGTTAGATAGTTTTGTCTGTTTTGTTTTTATCCAATGCATGGGAGAGGGAACTTGAAATACATCGTGCATCACTTAAAAATGTGTTGTGATTATTCGTATTTACGCATACTTGGTATGATGGTGATCGTCATTCCGTGATCCTTGATGGGCACTGAAGTTGTTTAAGAAAATTGTCCAAAAAAATCTTGAACCAATTGTACAGCTAGTCAATATCCTAAATTTTGCAATTTACTCCATTTAGTTCCAAACTTTGTAATGATTTTCTTATATAGTACCTTTACCTAAGTTTGACAAAAAATCGCTGACATGCTAGCTAAATTAGTGCCGGTTGTCCAACGTGGCATGGCATGGCTGGCACTAGCGAGGACTTTTTGACATTTTTTTTAAAGAATTTGAATATTTTCTTTCCTTTTTTCCTATTTCCCTATCAGTGTCACTAGCCATTTGGGGTGATCGGTTTTAGAATGGGAATCGCCCACTCAAGGATCGATTCCACAAAATAGGATCGGGAACCACCTATCGGTTCCATGGATCAACTTGGGAATCGAGATCGGTTCTCGGGTTGGTCCATGCAACTAATTTACAATCGCTATGATCTTGCGTGGAATCGGTTTCCCAGGTGGGTCCATAAAACGACAATCACTACAATCCATCAAACTATTTTTAATTCGTGTTATCAAAGGCATTCTATCAAGCATGTTATATGTAATCAATTGACAAAAAGATTATAGACATCGCAAACTCAACTTCACAACTAGACTCAAACTATCAAGGTAGGATATTCAAAATTAGACAAACAGATTAAAAGAAGCTTGACTTCGGTATTATGAGTGACACTAGCATGTAAACGGACTATGATAGATAGACCAAAACCATGACTAACTTTTTGCGGAACATAACAAGATAAAGTTCACCAAGCAACAAAAATAGGTTAACATAATCAAGAGTGCTGCTAATAAACAAATAATGTGATTGTGTGCAATGATGATAAATAGATAATGCAATCTAGTACATTGATATGAAGAGATAAAGGATCGCACGCGAAGATTTATAGTGATTTGGCTCTATCGCCAAGCCTACGTCTACTCTCTAGACTAACAGCCACAATGAGGTTGGAATCCACTAATAATCAGCATTACAATTTACAACCATCTAAAGTTGTTTCCATGACACTATAGATCACACTATTGGGACACAAGCACTTGCACTTACACTTGTATACTTGATCGTACTATGATTACAACTCGGTTGCACTATATAGAGACATAATCAACAATGCAAGCTACTATGAACAAAAGCAAATCGGAATAAAGAAGAAGACTCAATAGCTAATACTCGATTTGTTCATCTTCACTCAACATCCCAACCTCACTTTTTCTCCTAGATTGAATATATATAGCTATTCAATTCTAAGATAATCGTTTGCAACTCAACTTCATGAATTAGCCGTTGGTTTTACCGTTGCCAACCGCAGAACGGCTCCTTACGGCTCGCCCACTTCGTAACCGATACATCTAATGATGGTTGTTTCCTAAACCAGGACTCACTACTCCCGTCGAATTGTCATAAATTCTATAATACATCTCCAAAGGCTTCTAATGCAAACTCAAAACCTTAGTAACAACTATATTCATATTGATCGACATTCCCATTACTTGAGCATATGGTCTGTTCCTTTCGGGACTCGATATTTGCATTACCCCTTACCCATGTAATCTAGAGTGCCAATTATTAGTAGTCTTTTCATGTCGCCCATCGGCGAACTCATGTGGAATGACTTCCAATCAATATTCCAAGTAATCATTTTGACACCATCGGCTTCCAAAGACTTCTAAAGACATCAACACACTCCTTGACTCTTTATCTTCCCCGAATGTCCAAGTCAGCATCCAAAGACATTCAAGGACGATAACATCATTATAGAATCCTCGTCTTCACCGTACTCATTGGACCATCGTGTGATGGCCCAGCCGTATTAATAGCGATTCCATTATATTACAATTTCGATTAGTTAGTGCAAGCGGAAGAGAAAGCATATAATTAAAAATAAGCTCTTCATTTATTAAGGTCAATTGACACATGGCAGGTTTACACTAGATCGTCACACCGAACATACTTCAAACAAACACCTACCAACTAATCCCCACCACTACTTTAGATTCGCTCTATTTTTCCGATCCGACTTCGTCGTCCTCTACATCTTTCTCCTTTACTTGTTGCCGCCATTCTTGTTGTCATCTTGTGGGAAGGGAATCAAGCCAACTAAACGTCCTTCATATCAAGCATAGATTGACACAAAGCGGTACAAGATCCATTCTATCCTTAGACACACGTCAATCTAAAGAGTGTTAGATGTAATCGATTGAAGAAAAATATTATAGACATAGCAAATTCAAATTCACAATCGACTCAAACTATCAAGGTAGGATATTCAAAATTAGACAAATAGCTTAGAAGACGCTTGACTTCGAGTATTATCGAGTGATGCTAGTATGTAAACAGATTGTGATAGATATACCAAAACCATAAATAAATTTTGCGGAACATAACAAGATAAAGTTCACCAAGCAACAAAAATAGTTTAACATAATCAACAAAGTCTTTGCGATAAACAAATAATGTGATCGGGTGCAATGATGATAAATAGATAATGCAATCTAGTACGTTGATATGAAGAGATAAAGGATCGCACGCGAAGATTTATAGTGGTTTGACTTTATCGCTAAGCCTATGTCTACTCTCTAGACTAATGTACACAATGAGGTTGGAATCTACTAGTAATCCGCATTACAATTTACAACCATCTAAAGTTGTTTCCATGACACTATATATCATACTATCGGGACATAAGCACTTGCACTCACACTTGTACAATTGACTCTACTATGATTACAACTTAGTCGCACTATATAGAGACATAATCAGCAATGCGAGTATACTATGAACAAAAGCAAATCAAAATAAAGAAGAAGATTCAATAACTAATACTCAGTTTTTTCATCTCCACTCAATACCTCGACCTCACTTTTTCTCTTAGATTGAATATATATAGGCATTCAATTCTAAGATAACCATTTGCAACTCAACTCCATGAATTAGCCGTTGGTTTTTTTTTGTTGCCAATCGCAGAACGGCTCCCTATGGTTCACCACTTGTAACGGATACCTCTAATGATGGTTGTTTCCTAAACCGGACTCACTACTCCTGTCAAAATTGTCATAAATTCTATGGTACATCTCCAGTGCTTCTAATGCAAACTCAAAACATTTGTAACGACTATATTCATCTTGATTGACATTCCCATTACTTGAGCATATGGTCGGTTCCTTCTAGGACTCGATATTTGCATTACCCCGTACCCATGTAATCTGGAGTGTCGATTATCGTAGTCTTTCCATGCTCCCTACTTGGCGAACTCATGCGGAATGACTTCCAATCAATATTTCGGTGATCATTTTGACTCCATCGCCTTCCAAAGACTTTTAAGGTCATCAACACACCTGTTGACTCCTTGTCTTCACCGAATGGCCACGTCGGCATCCAAAGACATTTAAGGACAACAGCATCATTATAGATTCCTTGTCTTCATTGTACTCTTTGGACCATTGTGTGACGACCGGCAGTATTAATAGCGATTCCATTATATTATAATTTTGATAGCGCAAGCGAAGAGAAAGTTTATAATTAAAAATAAGCTCTACATTTATTAAGGTCAATTAACACATGACAAGTTCACACTAGATCGTCACAATCGAACACACTTTAAACAAACACTTACCAACTAATCCCTACCACTACTTCGCACTCACTCTCTTATTCTAGTCCGACTTTGTCGTCCTCTACATCATTCTCCGTTACTCGTTGTCGCCATTACTATCGTTATCTTGTGGGAAAGGAATCGGCACTACTAAACGTCCTTCATATCAATCATAGATTGACACGGAGGTACGGGATCCATTCCATCCTTAGACTCACGACAATCCAAAGAGTGGACCTAACCCTCACGGACTCTATACCGGGGAAAAGCGGGGTCGGTAAAGTGACACACAAACGCCTCAAAATCCACGGGAGTGCCATAACAAGCTATCGAGTAGCGGGATAACCGCCATGGTCTAAAAATATAGTAAGAGTGAGCCACAACCTAGTAAATAAAACATCCAAATCATGGTTGAGTGCAAGTCATTTTTTATCATAAAATCTTATTGGTTTAAATGGTGGCATGAATAGTGTTAATGAGTAGTATTACAAGGCGAATAGTGTTCATGAATAGTTAAAAATAGGCACAATTTCATGAAGATTTTGGCCGTAGTGAAATGTCCATTTTGTCTTCATAAGCTTAATTATGTACATTATGTATATTAAACCTTAGTTTAGACTATAGTTTTAATTAGCAATTCAATTAGCATAATATTAATAACTTTATTATCATATAATTAGTCATGCGACATGTTAAAATTATTATAATACTCAATTGATTCTAATATCACATATTATGCTCGTGATAATTTTCTTAGAGACTAATGTATACCATAGTCATTTTAATTGATTTCTCAATGTAATTGACTTAGTAAAAATAGAAAGTCAATTCATACCATGACCATACTCAAATCGCAATGTAACACTTTTAGGTTGTCCCTCTCGTTCGATAATTACCCATAATCTCTCGTCCGAGAAATTGAGCTCATATTGCCTATTATCGAAAATTACAAGACATTAATTAATTATAAGTCAAGTAATTTAATTCTAATATATTTACCATCTTTAATTAATTAGGCGAGCAAAATTGGGATGTCACACATTGGCATTGCCACTATCTTTCCATCCCATCCGAAAGAACTACTCCAACCAAAAATTTGTTGTTTCGATGCCGATCCACTCTTCTATCTTCCTGGTCTTTCCAAGCATATTAGGGATTACAATTCTACCAAGCTGTTCAACTTCACAAGTGCAATCCTTCCAAGCCTCAATGAACATTATCGTTCTAGGCTTGTTTATTGTTACTAAGGTCTATCTAACTGTTCACCTTATCTTGGTTCTTCCAAGTCATTACAAACATTCCCATTCTTCTTGGCTTATTCACCCTCGATCAAGATCCTTCTTGCTTGTTCGCCTTTGTAGAGATCCTTCCAACTTGTAGGCATCTCCACACTAAGTACTTTGTTCACCTCGGATATCTTTGTAATCCTTCCATATCAAGTAGAGTATTCTCGATTGTGACAGAGCACATAGCCTCACACCGGATGTTGATTAATAGATAATCTGACCGCGGCTTGTGTATATATCTTCTAGTACTACTTGAATAATTGTCTTTGTCATCTTCAAAACATCATAAGGGTTTTTTCAACAATCTCACCGTTTTTTATGATGACAAAATGATCTCTAAATATGCATATATCTTAGCAAGCAATAAAACTATTGAATTTGTATGTGTGAAAAATAAAACACTTTTGCTTTTCTTGTCAAATATGAGAATTAAATGCGGGGCATAGTAAGCATATAATGCAATCTCCAATCAAGTTATTTAATGAATATAAATAGGAGATGACAAGTAGAAATATCATGAGCAAATAGTAGGAACTAACAACTCATGCTTCTACACAAGTCATTTAGTCACATGAGTTTATAATACGAATAAACACTTATTATGTGAACTTATACTTCTCCAAGCATATGTGTACATTCCACTAAACCTCTCCCCCTTTATGTCACAATAAAAAATGTATTAATAATATATATGTAATTCAGCTTATTTTAGCACAAATAAACCTCTCACCCTCTTCGACACGCTCATGCGAACTAAAAAGATGTGTAATGAAGCTTGTGTTTGGTAGATCAAAAGTCATTTGTATCAACAAACATGTGTATATTAAGGAATATGGATGCCTACTATCAAATTTTAATTCTCTCCCTTTTCATCGTAAAAAGCATGATATTGCAAAGAAAATATAATGATCCGCTTAGATAATGTCAACAATTCGCACAAGCATATGTCAGTATCTCCAGTTATGATAGTTATCAAGGAATGACTAATATAGTATCTCAAGACATGATAGTCATCAAAGTATAATTGAAACACTCGGAATTAATGATAACATAGAAGAGATGATGGATAAAAGCATTGTATCAGCTGCATTCTGTTCAAAGACAAGCATTGAGAGACAATATGCCAAAAAATTGACATGAACTTTTGATAAAACCAGTGTTGTTCCCCTTGTCTAAGTTCCATTGTCACAGTAGATACCATCATCGACATATGATCATCATCATCATCCGCACATATCATGAACACTTATCTTAATATACATGATCATCAATATCAACAAGAGATTCACAAAGAGTAAGAGACATAGAAGATGCACTAATCGTACTAATTAACAAATTGTACCGATGCATTCAGCTTTTCTTCCATCCTCATAATAATAATCAACATTCGAGCCATAATCAACTCAAATATATCAAGATTTGCCCATACTTGATTTTTGCTTTTATTTATCTTCAAAAAAACGTTCACATATATTGACACCAAATGTTTGTGATACTAACTGTTGATGGAAGCTTTAATTTCCTTGATTTCTTTGTAAAAGTGCGCGTTGGTAGATTCATTGTCACCTGTACCTTTCATCAAAATTAGCTCCCCTTAAGAATGTGATCTTTTGGAGCTTTTGCCTTTTTTCTTTTATCTTTGAATCCTTCCTTGAGTTGTTCCTCAAGTATTGCTTTGCCATCTTCATGATCAACATGTCTAAGTAGGACAAATTCAAGATGCATATTTACCCAATTTTTGGATGTCATTCGCCGCATCATTTTCTTGATAATCTTCGATTTCAAGTTTGACCATCCTCATGGTCTTGAGATCATCGATGATGCTCGGGCATGTTTTTTGCCGTAGTAGTGAAGCTTGCTTCGTTGTTGCCTCTCTCTATCATCATGATGGGGATTTTTTTTATTATCACCAAGGCTTTTGTTCCTTGTTAGTCGAACACATCTATATGTACCATCCGTAGGACTAGGTTAGTGGCAATAACATGTGAGAGAGATCTCATCATCACTGCGGCTTGTGTATATATCATCCGGTACTACTTGATCAATATACACATTAGTAGCCTTTTATTGTCTTTATTGTCTTCAAAACATCATGAGGGGTTTTCCCAACAGATGGCTCCACGCGTGAGAGTCGACTTTGAGAGAGAGCTAAGATTACATACATACATACATACATACATACATACATACATATCTACATATCTCTAGTCTGGGTGAGAAATTCCACACTGAAATCGGGAATCTCCGATTCGGCCCCGTTTTGGATGGTTTAGGTAGTTCGCGATTCTTTTGCACATCTCCGCACTACAAGAGAGGGCCACAATGCCCTTGTCTCGCCTATATCCGTTAGCCCTTGCTTATGGTCGCCATCGCCAAGGCCCTAGCAATCGGTGGAGAAACAAGGAGGAAAGAGGAAAAAAATAAAATAAAATTGTAAAAATCGGCCCACATCAAGATCGATCACGCCACGTATAATAGCTAGCATCCAATGCGGCAATTTTCTCGTCAAAAAGTTGGCCTGAATGACCACATTGGAAGGTTGTAAAAAGATTTAGGACTAAATTGTTTAAATTTAAAAGTTCAGGACTTAATTGACCGTCATGCATAGAACTTTTTGACAATTATCCCGAGTTGTATGAAATATATTACTAACATAATTTATGAATAAAATGCTATCACTTCGTGGACATTGCTTGTATAAACAACTTCATAAAAAAAAAGGACTCGACTTTTATTGGTTCCTTCGGAATCTGGAGAAGCCTTTGACCTTCATCGAACGTTAGACCAATCAAGTGAAGGAAAAGACAATAAAGAAATCCTTGCTTGGGAATTCATCCAAATCAAATCTAATCGCGTGGTTTATTGGATAAACACTGGTTTAGTCAAGCGTGCGGGACAAGATCGCCCATGTCAACGTCACCATTTTCAGCGACGTAATTCTTTAATTTTCAAGAATTATTGTTTGGCAGTACCATTTGCAGTTGATTTCGCAACCATTTGCGCCTCCGGTTATCACCACCGAGCATGCACGGTAACGTAGGGATAAAACCTCGTAACATCTTTCATGTGTTCGCAAGTTCGAGTCGTCTCGTAAGCAAATATTTGGCCAATGACAAGAACGATTTGACAAAAAAAATATTTTCTTAAAAATGATCTTTTCTATCGTTTAAAATAATTAGTTAATAAAAAATATTTTATTATCGACAATAATTAATATCTAAATATTTTCGTGGACGATTGAAAATATTTTTTGTCCATTTATTTTTTTTAAGTGATACATCCTAAATATATTCTTCGACTCCAATTTTTTCTTTTTCTCTTTTGATAATTTGAGGGCGCGGTTACGAATCATTTTCCATTTTCGACCAAATAAATCGGGAGTTATTTCACCCCGACAGGTCAGCCGGGCGGTCAATGGTCAACGCTTGTCGTGAACGCGACGAATACCGTATTCCGGGCGTACATGAAGATTGCTCGAGCAAAAGCATTGTGCGCGCAAACCCTAAAAAAAAAAGTATAAAATAATAAAAATGATTTCGACCAAAAAAATAATAATAAAAGAAAGAAAATAAATAAATAAATTAAAAGACGAAAGGGGTGGAAGCTATCATATCATATCATATGGTCAAAAGAATAATGCCAACTGTCAATTTTTGGAAGGGGGGCAATGGAGGAAATCGAGGGGGGATTGGGCCCCACAGAAGGGGGAAAAATTCATGACCAGATATTTTTTCGAGGATGCACGTGCCACGTGGCATTGTCCTCTGGCAGAAACAAGAGGCAAAATTGGGACAGTGACTTTACCACGTGGTACGACAGACCCGGCCAATGATAACCATAATTTTACCCACGAGGGGGCAACCTGGTATCCTACGCACCCCTCCCTTTTCCTCCGAATGTTTTAGGTGGTCTTTGAAGTTGTGTAATTTGAACCACCCCCAAAAAAAAAAAAAAAAAAATCTAATTTTGCCTATCGAAATGAAAAAAAAAAAGGAGGGGTAATCTAATCTGCCCATTATCTCGAACCGGTGCATCAATGTCAAATCTACTTCAAATTAATTGTCGTATCACGAAAAATCTCAAATTAGTACAGTCGTTCCACCTTAATCTCGAGCTAATTTTCGAGTCGAGAAAAACTAAAAAATATCATCAGCTAAAAGTCCGTTCGAAAAATTCATCAAAGCCCTGTACTCTTTTGCGATGCGAAAATCCCCGGGATGGATGGGGCGCAAGGCGTGTCGGCTTGGGATTTTGCGACGCAAAAGCTGGTTTGGAGGTAAATGCTTCGGCAATGCACCGATTCGGTACTTTCTTTGACACGAAAATTAGTTAGTTCGGGATAATGTGGTACCGCTTTATCGATTTTCTATCGCGTTAGCCCCGGATAAAACATAGATTTACATAACGGATTTCATAAAAAGAAGTCAAATTTGTAGAACCAAGAAAGGAATTTCTTGTGATTAAAATAATATCCAGCTTAACTCCAATGAGTCTAAGAATACGAGATCATGGTCAGGCGCTGATGAGCACATTGGCGGGGAATTATTTCTCTTTCGATTTTGTCCGGAAGCTCTTTCTCTCGGGCTTCTCTTCTTTCAATTTGGATGACCACATTTGAATATTTTGAGATTATGATTTTAAAATATCACGTTGTCGTGGGACGCGATAACGAACGTAAACGCAATGCGACAAGTTGTCCAAATCAACACGCGAGAGGGAGATGTAACAAAACAATTATAGTGTTTGTTAATTAAGGTGGAGGCTGACCTTATTAGCATGTGGGGCTGCTATATTCTCACGCACTCTAGGAGTCAAGAAGTACACGGTACATTATTAAATATTTTTCTTTTCCATAATAAGAAATATATATATCTATTATTTCGGAGAGGACTTTTTTTTTTTTAATTCGACAGATCGCTTGCATCTTAGGAAAATCATACTGCGATTTTATAAACGCGACGTATCGGGTTTATTGCAATCATTGTTTCTTTGGACCGAACCCACGAAAGATATGACTATTCAAAAATGCGATTCGCACGCGAATGACCAAATCTCGGATATGGTAGGACGGACGATTGTGATAGTACCATTTTATAATAAGTACGGCACTTCATATTAACATAAGAAAAGCGTTTCTTACAGTCCCACCCGATCTGAGCCGGTGATCCACGCTCGACCCGGAAAGAAGGCCGATTCGGGACGGTAACTATTTCCTTTTCACCCGAGCCCTTCACGTGACTCTCTTTGTCCCGAGCAGGCTCGAAGATGCGACTGGAGCTCGTGGCGGACTTTGCGATTGATTCATCGCCTCCCTTATCGAGAGAGAGGAGAGGGAGAGAGAGAGAGAGGTGTCTCTCTATCTCGTGGACAGACGATGCTCATCGAACGAGTGAGCGAATGTCGAACGACGGAGTACCGGTTGCAGTTAATCGGACAGATCGAGTCGAAAATCCCGGCCACCGATCGGCCCCGGAGAAGGAAAAAAGGGGGAGGGACAATCCATCTTTGGAATCACGCTAAAAAAGATGATTATGACGTCATAAAGAGTATTAAAAAATGAAAAGGGCAAAGGAAAATAGGGGGAAAATACAGGGGTGTCGATAGCATATGCTAATACATGTTCCGAAACGATACCCATTGCGGGGGGAGAAAGAATATCCATTTTGATCCAATCGGCAGAGAGAGAAGAGAGTAGTCTCAAGAGACTCAGATTCCTCCTCCAAAAATTTTCTCTCTCTTCCAAACACGGCCACTTCCATCCGCCTTCCCAAATTTAATCGCTCCCCCCAAAGCTTCGCTCTCTCTCTCTCTCTCCCCATTATATAACCCCCACGAGCCATGTCCCCTTCTCTCTCCATCGGCCGCACTCTCTCTCCTCCCTCCTTCCCTCCCCGCATCGCCTGCTCCGCCGCCCCTTCTCTTTTCTTCTTCTTCTTCTTCTTCTTGGTCCGTCCCTCCCGCGAGACGGCCCCGCCCCCCTCTCTTGCTCTTCCCGATCCGGACCCATTTGCCTGTTCGCTCGGCCCGCGAGGTGCAGAGGCTCGGTGGGCAGCAGCGGCGGCAGCAGCAGCAGGAGGAGGAGGAGGAGGAGGGAGGCTCTTGTCAAGATGACCATCAGCGAGCTCAGGAACGAGGAGGGGGAGGAGGAGGAAGAGGCTCCCCCTCCTTTGCTCGATGCCGAGAACAGCTCGAGGCCTCGTCGGATTGCTCTCTTCGTCGAGCCTTCTCCCTTCGCGTGAGTCTTCTTTCTTGATTCTTGACTTGTGGGTTCTGACCGTCTTCCCGCGTTTGATGGAATGACGAGGTGGTTGGGGGGCTTTCCATGGGAGTCATGGGTGAAAAAGCGGTCACCTTTGGTCGATTTGTGTCGATCTTGGATTCAATTTCCTTTCCTTTCTTTTTCTTTTTCTTTTGGGACGTGTCTGGAGCTTCGGTGATATCAGGTGTTATTAGGAACGAAGTAGTGCTTTTGCTTGTCCTGTTACCAACATTGTGAGAGTATTTTATCCCGAGATTCCAGCTGCTGTCTGGTGTGATGTGTTGTTTGGCTTGGCGGTTGCTTTGAGATAGGCTGATTTTTTCTACGGATGTGATTTTTATCTTGAAAAAAAGTTTTCTTTGCGTAATTGTGATTAGTACAGAGTCTTTCCCCCATTGAGCTAGATTGGCCTTGCAAGCATTCAATTCTTTTACCCTGAATTTTAGAGTTTCACTATTCTTTTTCTGGTTATACATACGTTGGGTTGCGATTGAACATTGTGGGTGGGCAATCTAGAAGCCATACTTGCGACTGTGTGATTAAGCATGTCTTTGTTAAATTCTTGTCTCCATAAGCTTTTAGTCAGGCATATGTATGCCTCAGTGTATGCAGGCTCATGTCATGCTTATCATGTTATCTTGTGCTTCAATAGGATGAACCATTGAGGTACCAATTGACATAATCTATTGGATGAAACGTATGCTTCATGTGTTCTGATAGCGGATTATGAAATCCATCTTTCCAAGTCTAAGAAGTGATCTTTGCGTCTATCCAACAGAATGACGCTCATGAGTATGTTTCTCATGTTTTTGGCTTTCACAGCTATGTATCAGGCTATAAGAATCGGTTCCAGAATTTCATCAAGTATTTGCGTGAAATGGGAGATGAGGTAAGTTCATGTTCATGCGCTTCTACATCCCAAACGTGTTTACTGGGTTGGCCCGTGGCAGCAAAACGATAGTCACATTACACAAAAATCAAATGTTTGAATTTTTTTGAAAGGTTTAAGGTGTTCTGAGTTAAATAGAAGTCAAATATGAGAGCCACAAGATTTACAAATGTAAGAAGTTAAATGTAGAATCCTCTCCTAACAGACCCACTTCTCAGATGTTCCTTTCACACGAAAGACTTGTCATTTCTTTAAACATGCGATTTGTAGTATTCATGAAGGTTATAGTTGTCTTTCTTTATTTCTTCAGTTTCATATCTGATAGATATTTCTTAATGATGGGATTCCAGGTGATGGTTGTGACCACACATGAAGGAGTACCTGATGAATTTTATGGGGCTAAGTTGATCGGATCACGGAGGTTGTAAAAGTTTTCTAACTTCACGTGACTTTCTACAATTGAAATATGTCATCATCATCTGTGTCCTTTACTGAAATGCACTGTCTAGGTTTTTCTCTGCCTCTGAGTTATTCACCTCACCAATCAAATAGGAGGCCCAAAGATGTAAAACTGATAGCACTCTAGTTACTTTAATTGTATGTTGTCTCATAATCCTGAGGGGGAACAGTTAAGAAGTTTTTAGGAATTGGGAACATCTCCAATTTAATAGAGAATAAATGGAAGAAAGGAATAACACATACCATGTCCATCAATGCTTCGTTGTTGCTTTTGGTGGGTTCTCTTGAATCTAGAAAGAAGGCTAGAGCGGCAAATCTCTATCAATTGTCAAATTCTGGTTGATAACTGCTCAACACCATCCAATGCAGAGAACCTGTAATTTGGAGATGTTGGTGAACAGACTTCTGCACAAAAGTCCCTTTGGCTACTCTATAGTACAATAGTGTTATTTGGAAAAAGTGCACAAAATAAAATTCTTTTATATTGGCATCCCTGCTTTGAAGAATTTTTCATACAATCCTGTTCTCTTTTACCCATTTCCAGTTTCTTCTCCAACTAAGTATTTTGGGTCTTTGATCCTCTCTTTTCAGCTTTCCTTGTCCGTGGTACCAGAAGGTTCCTCTTTCCCTGGCTCTCAGTCCTAGAATAATTTCGGAGGTTGCGAAGTTCAAGCCTGACATAATCCATGCATCGTCACCTGGTATAATGGTAAGTGATTGGCCTCTGTTGATTTGTTGGCACATAGATTGAAGAACTTAAAGAAATAACTTATTCACAATGTGGCAGGTTTTTGGTGCGCTTGCCATTGCAAAAATGTTATGTGTTCCCATAGTTATGTCTTACCATACTCATGTCCCAGTGTAAGTTGGAACTTTTCTTTGATTTCCCTCATTTCCCAATGTTTGTACTGCAATATTAGTTATGTTCAACATCTAAGTATGTTCCAATATTTTTTCCTGTTTTGATAATGTTTCAAGAGTGAACTTGAACTAATCAGGGTCTAGTTATTTTTTTCACTGGAAAAGACCAGAATTTGATTCTTCTCTTGTTTGCACTTTGCAGTTACATACCAAGGTACACTTTTAGTTGGCTGGTGCAACCCATGTGGCTGATAATAAGTAAGCGAGAATCCAAGGATGCCTCTTAAAACGAATCTCTAGGTGCTTTTCCTTAATTGTTTTTGTGACTTTCGTCCTTTTCTTTTCCTCGGTAGAATTTCTCCACAGAGCTGCTGATCTGACTTTGGTACCATCGGCTGCCTTAGGGAAGGAACTCCAAGCTTACAGAGTCACAACAGGTGGGTAAAGTAAATTAACTCTTCACAAGGACTTAAAAACTCTGCAAGACAAAACCTGCTTGTCGATAGCCACTGAATTCATTTTTTTTTGTTAAATTAAAGTAATCGGATGTTGCATTGCAATGGCATGATAGACTGATCTTGTTTTACTATGCTATTATTCAGCAAACAAGATCCGCCTTTGGAACAAAGGTGTTGATTCTGAAAGCTTCAACCCTCGTTTCCGTTCTCAAGAAATGCGATATAGACTGAGGTAGGCTTCAAACTTCTTTTTCCCCTCTGCATTTCAGTGATGGGATTTGGGTGTATATCTCATTCTGGCATATCTGTGATCAGCAATGGTGAACCGGAGAAACCGTTGATAGTTCATGTTGGAAGACTTGGGGTTGAGAAGAGCTTGGATTTTACTAAATGGTACCTCTTTGTCTTACTACATTGGTAGAAAAAACTTGCCTCAGGAAATTATACTGGATATTAACCTGAAATCTGGGGATCACTGTCTAATCCTTACAGTTCTCTTCTTCTATTAAATATCTAGTTCAAAAGATGAAATTTTGTGAAATATCTAAGGACTGACTTTAATATCTTCCTTGGAAGAGTACATTTGTGGAACTCACTTTAACATATTTTCTAGTCAAAACAAGCTGCTGTTCCTGCTCTTCCTTTTTCACGTAGTTTTTGAAGCCTTAGAATTCTTTACTCTGTGGTGTGGCAGCGTGATGGACAGGATCCCTGATGCTCGGATTGCGTTCATTGGTGATGGACCCTACAGGTAACTGAATTTCAAGAGTTAATACTCTGCCATTATTTTTTTTCTTCTTAGAGAGAGGGAGAGGAAGAGGGCGAGGGAGAGGGAGGGAGAGGACCAGAGAGTTCCTTGGATATGATTAGGGCTTATCCAAGTAATTGCGTTGATAGGGGGAAATGGCCATTTTTGAGAATGATAAATTCCTGAAATAAGAAACTAAGGATCAACCTAAGTGGTACAGGAGCGTGCACTATTTGACAATCAATGATCGAATCTTGGCCAGATTCTGTTTTTGACCAGAATTTGTTGGACTTGATGTAGTTCTAGCAAGTTGTCCTGCAATGTCGCCTAATTGTTGGTGGAAATAAGTTGTTTGAATCCTGTAAAAGACATTGGCTACTTTCTGACAGGGAGGAACTGGAAAGGATTTTCACTGGGATGCCCGCAGTATTCACTGGGATGCTACAAGGTGAAGAGCTATCCCAGGCGTATGCAAGTGGTGACGTATTCTTGATGCCTTCAGAATCCGAGACACTTGGCCTCGTCGTTCTGGAGGCCATGTCCTCGGGTATTCCCGTGGTGGCGGCTCGCGCTGGAGGGGTACCGGACATCATCCCTCCGGAACAGGATGGGAAAACCAGTTTCCTCTTCAATCCCGGAGACCTAGATGACTGCATGAGCAAACTCGGGCCTCTTCTGCAGAACCGCGAGTTGAGAGAAACCATTGGTAAGGCTGCTCGCGTGGAGATGGAGAAGTACGACTGGAGGGCGGCCACGCGCAAAATCCGCAACGAGCAATACAATGCGGCCATCTGGTTCTGGCGCAAGAAGAGGGCACAGCTGCTTAGGCCGATTCAGTGGCTAGCTAAACGGCTCTTCCCATCCCCGGAAGTGACATACAGGTGATGCTGCTGATGATGATGACCATGATGCTTCAGTTGTGAACGTTTGCATTTGTGATACTCTGAAGAGTCATTTGATCTGTGCCTCTTGATGTATCTGTAGTGTCCTATTGTTGGGGATATGTTCATTTGTTGTATAATTGACGGACTGTAAAGTCGTGGTCATTTGCGACATCGAAAGTTATCAACAAGGATGTCATCTCGGTTTGCAATTCCTTTTCTTTTTCCATTTGCCCCTCAACGCCTCTTTGACATTGCTCAAGATTGTGGTAGGCGCCGCCCAAGATGGCGGGCTCCGGTGGTAAAGTCAGAACGGGAGATTGCCCATTTTGGATGGGGAGGATTTTATGCTGAAATTGAGCAATGCAGAGGAGGCCAACCCAGAACATGCCTGGAAACCATAGATACAGCTCGTATGATTCATTTCCTTTTCTAATCAGATAATGCAAACCTAATCGCAGTCTGATGGATATATGATGTTTGCTAAGATGACAAGCTGGACTAATCGCATTTTCGTAGCTCTTGTAGCGATGATGGAGTCGCCTGCCCATTCTTTGGTAGTTCATGGTGGATCCTTCCCCGGTGGTGGCCAAGTCGTGGCCGACTTGCGCAAGAATCATGTGAAATTGAATGTATGGCCGACTTACGCAAGAATCATGTGAAATTGAATGTAAGATCTTACGGTCCATTCGTTGCCCCGATGACATCGCTTGAAATGTCCTTGCACCAACTAAGGATGATGATAACTTAAAACGACAATTAGCTTGAGGAAAAATAAGAGATGATTCCTGATTCAATGCTGGTTCTTAACGACAATCGCAACTCTGATGGATATATGCTGTTGCAAAGATGACAAGCTGGACTGTAGTTGCATTTTCATAGTCCTAGTAATAATGGTAGTTCAAGATGGATTCTTCCCGGTGGTGGGCCAGTGGCCAAGACACGGACCAGGTCATGCCTCGGTCTCGCATGGCCGACATCTGCAAGAGTCACGTGAAACCAATGCAAGATGTTACAGTCCGTTCGACTCGATCGACTTCGAAAGCAAAGAAAAAGAAGCCAACCCGGTCAAACCCACAATTGAGCACTATTCAAGTAGGACCCGACCCGTATTAGAAGATACTGAAACTCGAGATAACTCGAGCACCCTCATTGCAATCTTTGATGAAATAATCAGTAGCTAATAAGGCGCCAATGTAAGATGCCCTTCATTTTGCTTCTATTCTCTCTTTGGAATGTTAGATGAGATTCACTGTTGGGAAAATTATCAAAAAATCCATAAATTTATTGTACTTGTGCTAATTTAGTCATAAATCTCAATTGCGCCAATTTAGAGCTGAAACCTTTGACGATTTGTTAATTTAGTCCTCAATCTTTTGACGATTTACCAATTTAATCCTTCTAGTCAATTTTGGTGAAAAATCATTGGCGTGGCGATCCAGCCAATCTTGGTTCTACGTGGCACAACCAATCTTAACATGGGTAATTCTTTAAATATTTCTGAATTTGTTGTTAGTATTTTTTCTTATTTCTTTTTTCTAACCCTAGGCCGGCCATAAGCGAGGGTCTTGACCCTCACCGTGGTCGAGAAGGATTGGTCGGCATCCTCACTTGCCCAAAGTTAGGAAAAAAAAAGAAAAGAAAATAAGGCAAAAAAGAAGAAGAGAAAAGTCTACAAAATTTTATTAAAATAATCCATGCCGAGTTATAAGAACTAAATTGACAAATCGTCAAAATAATTATTACTAAATTGACAAATAATCAAAAAATTTTAGGATAAAATTGGCACGATTGAAAGGCTCGGAATTGAATTAACAAATTTTTAAAAATTTTATGATTAAATTGGCCAAATTAAAAGGTTTAGGACTGATTAGCACAAATGTACTACATTTAATTTTTTAAAAAATAATTTTATCGAATTCATGTCCGATATGAGCCTCGAGGCTGAGCAGACTGACCGTTGCGACCCCTTCTACTTGAGTGCTTGAGCTATAGCTTCATCGTGGCTCTTTTGTCGTTAGTGAGTACATTTAGGTTTTTTATATATTGGATGAATAACCTAGAAATTAGCCCAACCATTTTTGTTTTTGTAGAAAATAAATTGTTTACTCATATATCAAGATGATATATGAGATGTTCAAAATAAAGTAAACTCCAAATAGTGAAGTAAAACAATAAGCACAAACTGCTATTATAAGCACACTCTTGTGGGCGACCGATCAAACGAATCTTGCATCGTCATCGGTGATGAGCACCACCATAACCCCTTCTCCAATATCTATGGTTTGCCAATTGGGAGATGTGCACCCAAATTCAATGTCCTCACTATCATCAGCGCATAGATACACAAAAAATAGGTTAAAAAAACTCTCAAATCTAAATCTACATGAGGAGAGATTGGACGAGTGCATAAAAACCTCTAAGGAGCTTCTAGATCAAGACCTAAATTCGGAGAGAAGAGCTCCAAGACTTAGATTTAGCTCGGGAGATGAGAGCTTCCGAAACTCATAAAGCAATGCTTTCTGGGCAATAGGAAGTCATAGTATTCCTCCTCAATTATGTCAAACTTCTTGGTCTAGAGGATCTGAAGCGGCGGCTTGATTCGTAATGATGAAATGGGAAAATACACCTAGCGAGCAAAAATAAACAAGGAACACAAAAAATAGATGAAAATAATAAAATACTCTCGGATCGGATCGGGAGAGATTACTCTCTACTCGAGCTGAGAAGATGAATCCTCCCTGGTCCCGAGAGTTATTTCTTAGTTGAAAGAGCTTGGAGTGCCCAATACCTATCTAGCCAAACGACTTCCACATATTTTGTGGAGTCCCTCCCTTACCTATGTATCTGCGACTAAAATCCATATGCGGCGATCCAAGAATCACACGTATAGAGACGCGAATCACAAACCATAAAATAGAGGAATTGACGCACCTTGTTTCGGATCCATTGTTCTTGATGCGGAATTGCGACGATCCGATGCTCAAGATCTTCTCCTCTATGAACCCCTTTATCACTGGTTTCAATGAGATGGCTCTCACGTATCGCTTTTGACGACTTTTGATGTGAGGTTATGTAGACATTAGGGTATAGAGGAGAGACTTGAGCTCTATTTATAGAGAATGAAACCTATCCCCTCATTAAAGATAAGGTTTATCTCAGCCCATACTATCCAATCACATATCCAACTAGAATTAGGAAACCTTTTATCTTTCTTTATTAGACCAATTAATATTTACAATAATAATTAATAAAGCCCACATTGAATATAGAAGAAATATATTCTAACATTCTCTCACTTGAGCTAAATTAATTAAAATTGTACCGTATATGCGTATCTTTATATTGGTCTAGAGATAATTCTCAATAGTCAATCGATCCCATAAAGTCTTAAACACCGAATCATGCTAGTAATCGCATCAAAAGACACAGAGCCATCCATGATCACAAATGCTCTTAATTCTACTGATATGGATTTGATATGGTAGTATGGAAAATGGATAACATCTCAAATAATAAAGACACCTTATATGTTATCCTCTTTGTCGGTCACCATTCTCTCACTTTATGTGTCCACGAAACCTCGATGTGTCATAAGAGAACATCCTTATGGTTCTAACGAACCCACATATATCTTACCTTTATAGTTAACTATACTTTATGTGTAACAAGACATATGCACATGGCCAAAATAAATGCCCCAACTATTACTCAAGGTTTACACAATTCCTTGAGGTTTTCAAATGAGATATGCATTCAATAACACATTCATAAAGACTTAATTGAATGTAAAAGAGTCAATACATATCAAAGCCGTTACTTAACGTAACATAATACAAATGTAAACTTTATTAGAGCAAAACTAGAAAGCTCCCACTAAACAATGGCATCCCACGATGCTTCTAAGCCCATGCTATTAACATGCCGTTCAAATACACATTGGCGTAGACCTTTAGTTAGTGGATCAGCAATCATAGCATCTCGTAGTAATATGCTCTATCGCAACGTCATCATTCATGTACGAATTCCTTTATGGTCAAAAACTTGACCTCCATATGCTTAGACCCCTTGAGACCTCTGTGGTTGTTAATGAATAACACTGTAGAGTTATTGTCACAATACAAATGTATGGGTCTATCAACAAAATCAAACACGGTCAACTCCCTAATGAGATTCCGGAGCCAAATAGCCTAAGTAGCAGGTGAAAAGCATGCTATAAACTCCGCTTGCATGGTAGAGGATGATACCGTTTCTGTTTCTCACTTTTCCATGATCTTTGCACCACCTGTTAGCATAAAGATGTACCCCGTTGTCGACTTCAATCTTTCCTGTGGAGTCTTCTTGGTCTTAAAAATCCATTTACAATCAACGGATTTATAGCCTTCGGGTAATTCAACAAGCTCCCAAACATTGTTATGTTTCATAGATAACATCTCATCTCTCATTGCATCAAACCATAAATCGGATTGATGACAAGAAATAACTTCGTATAAGTTACCGGATCAACAACACAATCGATATCATAATCCTGCTCTCCTAGATAGACTATGTAGTACGGTGGTATAGCTGATCGTCTCTCGTCTAATAGATCTCCTTAGAGGAGCATCTTCTACATTATTCTGTTCCTGAAAGGCTTGAGGAACTTCATGAGGAGCTACTTTAGTAATAGGTTCCCGAGCCTCGACGGGTTCGGTTTATGGTATAGAGACCTCCACAATTGTCCGTATAGGAAAAGAAAACGACATAGAAGTACTCACCGTCTTGTTATCTTCAATAGTCCGTAAGCAATCACCTTGTTCGGCTACATCAAGCTCCGAAACTTCGCTGCCGTGAATCCACAATTCTCGTTTCTCCATTGGGATTATAAAATCGATATCCCTTTGAATGATCCGGACAATACACAAAATAATATCGAGTGGTTTTGGAGTCCAACTTACTCAAAGTCGGATTATACAACTTTACTTTGCAGGGCATCTCCAAACTTTCGGATGATTCAAGCTAGGTTTCCGTCCAGGTCCATAACTCGAAGGGAGTAAGTGGCGCAGATTTTGTAGGGACACGATTCGAATATAAAGCGCTGTTTTCAAAACTTCACCCCACAAAAAATCAGGTAAATTAGTTATGCTAATCATACTCCTCACCATATCCATAAGGGTACGATTACACCTTTCAGCCACACCATTACGTTCGGGACTATCGGGCATAGTAAATTGAGCCACAATCCCATAATCCTCTAAGTACTTGGCGAATGGCCCTTTAAGCTGTCCAAGCATCGTCATGTCGACCATAATACTCACCACCGCAATCGGATCTCGACAATTTTTATGACTTTTCCCAATTGTTTCTCGACTTGATCCGAAAAATCTTAAATTTGTCAAGAGATTCAGACTTTTCCTTAATCAAGTACGAGATAACCATATCGAGAATAATCATCTATAAATATGATGAAATAGAAATTTCTACACAACGTTGCTATATAGGGTCCACTTATATCTATATGGATGATCTCTAACAAATGAAAACTACGGACTGCAGGTTTTCTTCTTTATTTTAGTCATCTTAGTCTACAGCATACGTCTAGGTCACATTTGAGAGTGGTTAGAATGTCGGCCTTTATCGGTCTTTCCACTCTTTCTTTAGAGATGTGACCAAGACGTTTATGCCATAATGCGTAAAACTGTTCCTTAGGTAGAGGTCTTTTAGAAATAATCTTTTCAGTTGTATAAGCGACATATATTTCGTTGGGAGACAAACATAATATGTATAATCCATTGGACATAGTGCAATACCCAACTTTATTTGAATTAAAAGAAATAGAAATTGCATTATTTGAAATCTCAAAAGAGTAACCACATATGTCCAAACTTGATACGGAAATTAATTCCGTCTAAAAGAAGGTACATAGAATGTATTCCTTAACATCAAATTAAAACCGGAATCTAGAATTAAAATGACATCTCCCACGAACTCAACGTCGCCTTTATTATTGTTTCTTACGGTGAGCTTTGATTCTTCTTTATTTGGCTTCCTCCGATTTATGAATTCCTATATGGTAAACGCAACATGATTAGTTGCACCACTATCTAGCCAACACGAACAAGATGAGGCTTCGATAGATTAGATTCACGAACCAATGCCAAAGAAACATTACCTTTAGGCTCACGTTTAGATAACCAATTTTTATACTTAGCGCAGTCTTTTTTTACGTGTCCTCCCTTCTTACGGAAGAAACAGAGATCATCCTTACCAGCATTACCGTCCTTTTTAAAGGTCGGTCTCTTTGAACTCAAGTTGTCGGATACACCTGACAAATGAATGAGTTCCTTTGTGAACACGATTTTTGTACCCCTTACCCTTCTTAAAACCGGAACCCGGAAAAGCATACATAACAACATGTACTTTAGTTTTCTTTAACTTAGTCTCCTCTCGACATCACTCTTGCAATCAAGTCATTGATTGTCCATGGCTGATCGGCGGTATTATACCTTGTGTTTGGATAATACCAAATTCGGGCGGAAGAGAGTTGAGTGCAAGATGCACAATACAAGCATTAGGGATAAGAACATTAAGAGCCTTAAGCTTTGATTGCAGATCAACCATCCTAAGGACATAATCCCTAACACCAGCAAAATCATCATACTTAACCCGACATGTATGTTCCAATTTCAGCATTAGGAGAGTCGCGATTTCTAGCCACCAAGGCCTCCATTATTTGCCTAGCAGTAATGTCAAAAGCAAAATCACTTCTAAGATGTTTCGTATGGATCGCTTCATCGACAAGTAAGCAAATCTTATTACTCTTTTCCCAAATAGCAAAGCGTGCTTTCGGGTATCCGTACTAGCATCTCGTGAGAGCTATCGGTCTATCCTTATTAAGAACAACATGAACATCCGCTAGTTCCATACCAAACGGAAAATCCTCTCTCCACTTCTTAAAGTTAGAACCAAGTAAGAATCTCAATAGCTATGGAGTTGCCGTTCACGTAAAAAATGACTGAAAAAATAATTAATGTTTATAATTAGCATAATGTGAAAATTCACCTTGAGAGTTACATACATCATCATATAATCACCTTTGGGCGAGAAAACATGACATGCGATTGTATACTCTCGCATTATAGCGGCCACGATAATTTATTTTAATCTTCGTTAATCACCACATTTGGGCGTATGAAAGTACTTAGACTAATCAATTCTCAACCATATGCTATACATGCAACCCTCCATGCAACAATACACAATTACCTCCTTTGGGAGTATAATAACGCATTAAAACAGAGACATCCCAATACTTTATAAATTATTCTTTATTAAACTCAACTAAGTGTGCCACTTTAGCGGTCACAACCCAATTGAATTTATTTGAAATTGGGATAGAAACTTTATATTTCACATTTACCGTATGCATATAATTACGTAAATGGGCAATTCTCCGTAAAACTACACGCCTTGCTAACTTTCAACGATACAATTAACAATACATGTCAAACCATAAACACGTAATTGATAAATTATACTCCACATATCTCGTATGTGGTACTTACATGCGAGCTTGCACCCGTATTTCATGAAACCGTATAGAAATATGCCAAAAATACCCCAAATAATATACGTATTTAGAGTTTCATATGTATTTTTGATCCATAAATACATCAAACATGTAAAATAAATATACCACCTTATAGAGCATGAGCATACGAGCACGTCGGTACACGGAACGCCCCGATCGGACACCGCACGCTCCCTCACGCGCCACCGAAGCCTCGGCGCGTGAGGCCCACGCGCCGACAAGTGCATCGCACGTGTTACGCTTCTCGGCCGGCTCGAAACCGGTCCGACCGTTCGCCTAACCGAACCGGCGAACCCGGTCCAGCTTAACCCGGTCGACCGGTCAACGACCGGTTCGACCGAGAAGTCCGAGTTAACGGTCAACCGGTGCGGGTCGGGTCACAAGTCGGGTCCGGTCCCGGGTCGGGTCGGGTTTGCATCCGGCGAGATGACGTCGCCCCGCATGTGTGGAGCACGTGCGGGCCCGGGTCGGCGAGTGGTGCGCATCTTTGGCGCGTGATCGCCACGCGCCCGATGGGCGGCGGCTTGTGGCCGGCGTGGCGGCGCGTCCGTCGTCTCCTTCGTCCTTCGGCAACGAATTTTATATGGTTTTGCTCGTCTCGTCGTATAGGTTCCGAATATATAATTTTCTTTTAATTTTGAAGAAATTAAAATTTCGAAAAAATACCAAAACGTGATTCGAGATCTAAAACACGTTGGCTCGATACCACATGTATGTTGCGACTAAAATCCATATGCAGCGATCCAAGAATCACACGTATAGAGATGCGAATCACAAACCATAGAATAGAGGAATTGACGCACCTTGTTTCGAATCCATCGTTCTTGATGCGGAATTGCGACAATCCGATGCTCAAGAGTTTCTCCTCTATGAACCCCCTTTATCACCGGTTTCAATGAGACGGCCCCTCATGTATCGCTTCGACGACTCTTGATGTGAGGTTATGTGGACATTAAGGTATAGAGGAGGGACTTGAACTCTATTTATAGAGAATGAAACCTATCCCTCATTAAAGATAATGTTTATCTCAATTTCATACTATCCAAATCCCATATCCAACTAGAATTAGGAAACATTTTATCTTTCTTTATTAGACCAATTAATATTTACAATAATAATTAATAAAGCACACATTGAATATATAAGAAATATATTCTAACAACCCATGCATATCCAAATTTTTCTTAGACGAAACAGGTGCATGCACTTGATTCCTTGCCGTGAATTGAATTACGTGAGATTAGATATTAAACCCCATTTGTCAAATGGCCGTAATGTAATGGCAGATAGTGAGTGAATGAACAACTGAGCCGGTGCTGGTGCCGGTACCGGTGCTGGTGCCGGTACCGGTGCCGGTGATGGTGGCAGGGATGGTGGCAAAAATAGCGTGGCGAGGCCAGATTTGGTATCATAACCTTATGGATGGTGGTGGTGGTGTGTCGACTGTGACTTTCAAAGAAAGAAACGATACTTTCTTTCTCTTTTGATTAGGTTTTTGGTTCTTAGTATGATCGTAACCAGTCGTTTCAACCTTTTAACGACATCAGACCATCAGAAATTGGGAGGAGAAAAGATCGAGGAAGGTACGTCCAATCCATCTTTTTCTGATGTGAAGCCTCCTCGATTTTGACCTGAATTAGAAAGAGGCATAGGTTTCAATTAACATGATGTCATATGTCAGGTTGACCTATAATTACAATGCCACCAACTTACCACCGAATACATCCCATTCACCGATTCTGTCCAAAAACGCACAAAATGGGGCATCAAAAGGACTGTCTGTAATTCGGCTGAGTAAAAAAAAAAAAAAAGACAAATTCATGTCCATGAAAATTATTAAAAAAATCTTAAATTTATTATAATTATGTCAATTCAATCATAAATATTTTTTTATCAATTGATTTCTAACTCTTTTGTATTCATGCCAATTCAATCCATAAGATCAATTCTTGACTAGAAATCATTGATGTGGCACTATCGACGCCGACGTGATAATTTTCAATAATATCTTAATATATTTCGAATGTCTTTCTTTTTTTTTTTTTTTTTTTTTTGGCTTTTTTTTTTTCTCTAGCCGATCGCCGAGCCCCGTCAACCTCACCGGCCACCGGCCAAGCTGGCCACGCTGGCCACATCTCTTTGCCCTCCAACGTCCCAAAGGCTCCGCTTATCCTCCCCCCGAGTTTGACTCTAGTTGACTTGACTCATGTCCAAAACGTGTGTGACCCGACCGTGCTTGTGCTCGATCATCTATCTATTCTTGGAAACGTCGAGCCCATAATCTATGGTCTCCTAGGTATTCTCGCGACTCCATGATGGATAAAGTGCTCTTTGGCTTTCGACTCTCACGTACAAAAGCAGTTGTAAGACATTTCGCGGCATCTTCGCCTACCAAAAACCTCGCCTTGGTTACCATCGCCATATCGCCATTCCTGTCTCCAACCTGTCCATCTGTCCTTGTCTTGTTTCGTGCTTCCGCCATCTCTATAACCCCTCCTCTGCAAGTCCCGCGTCCAACCTAGAGCTCATGCGATAAACTGCAATCTCTCTGGCCTTGCCCTCTTCTCCTCCTCGCGTGTTCCCCCAACATGGGCTCCAGCCGCGGTTCGCACGGCTCGGGGAAGGAGCGCCTGCGCTGGACCCAAGAGCTGCACGACCGGTTCGTGGCGGCCGTGGAGCAGCTTGGCGGCGCCGACAGTAAGTCTCTCTCTCTCTCTCTCTCTGTTAGCCAGCGGGTGGATCCCCGTTTTGGCCACCCCTTTTAAACTCCTGCCGAGTTATGCTTTGCTTTTTCCATTGGCAAAATCATCCTCCTATTGCCTGTTTGACGGTATTCTTTTGCTTCTTGGAGGGGCTACGCCTAAGGGGATCTTGAGGGCTATGGACGTTCATGGACTCACCATCTACCATATCAAAAGCCACTTGCAGGTCTTCCGTCTTGCCCTCTCTCTTCATCTCGTTTTACATTACAATCACCTTGGATCATGCGTCAAGAAATTGTGTAACTTGTGTTAAATCAGTTCGAAACTCGTCCGGGTTGTATTTTCCGTAGTTATTTTTCCTACGTCGCATTGCCTAACATAACACTATATTTATACTAACGGATACAATCTTGGGTAGCGAGAGCAACGTAAATGGTGCACTGATGAAATATTCTCGATTTCGGAAGAACGAAAAGACTAATCAAAATAGAAAAGAAACGCTAACTCATTCAGTCTTACAATCTTATTACCTAATAGAAATCCTTTAAATTTAGCCGTACCATTACCCCATTACACAATTGATAAATTTTGAGGGGTTTGGTCTTTATTTTTGATGAATTACATGTTGAGCTTAAGGATTGTAACTGAGGATGGTGGAACATAAGTAGTGTCTCTTCTAATTGTTTATGTAATTTCTTAACTTCCTCGACAATATCACCAATGATTTCTCTTTTCTTTTTGTCGGTATTATATTGCAGAAATACAGGATGTCAACACTCGTTTCTGAGCAACCTCCCAGTAAGTGCGCAAAATTTCCACTCGGAAAAATTTTGGAAACTTACCCACCTTGTAAAAATCGAAAGCTTATTGATATGATCTCTCTCTTTCTTCCTCTCTCAGAGAAATTTGAAAGGCGGAGCATTTCTGAAATATTTCCTAATTTTAGTGCTACATGGTGAGTAAATTCTGCAGCACTTGTACCGCTTCGATAATCACGAGAGACGGTTTTTCTTCAACTCGTCGTTAATTGTTGCAGTGGTGCTCAACTTAAAGAAGCCATCAGACAAGCTCAAATGGACTATCAAGCTCGATTAAGTGACCAAGACGAGGTATAGAGACAAGCGTTCTATGAAGAATTCAGTGTCCAAAAGTCACTTGGATCTAGGGCAACCATCCTACGATCAATTCAGTCCTAAAATTTTTAATTATAACTCAAAACTTTTCAATTTTCTAGTCATTTTGGCCAATTACCCAAATAAAAGGTGCAAGACTAAATTGCAAATCGTCAAAAGATTTAGAGCTAAATTGACACAATTGAAAAGTTTAAGACTGAAATGATCGCTTATTTAATAAGTTTAGGACTTTTTGGATAATTATCCCTTGTTGAGCCCCTCTCCCTTCTCTCTCTCTCTAGGGTTCTTTCTCGTTACCAAAGGACTTGATAGCATAGAGATGGAGAAAACAAGTGCCTTAAACTAACGAGAAAAAAAATACATAGATGGAAGATCAAATCACAAAGATAATAACATACTTATCCCCTTTCGGCATGAATGTAATAGTGGCGTGCCTATAAAAGATCCAAAAGAGATAAATGTCAAAAATAAAATCCCCACCTTTTAAGCACTTTGTTGCATAATTTGATGTCTGGGATCGAAATCTCATAATTGCTAACAAGTTTTCTTCCGTCTGAACAGGTTCAGAAGAACTTGAGGCTCAAAATAGAAGCACAAGGGCGATATTCCCAGAGAATGATGGATGACCATTACAACGTCCGGCCATTGACCGTCACCACGAGGCCGAGCTTCCCCTCCGTTTCGCTGCCCTCCCTCTCGGAGGAGTCCGAGTCGCGCATCAAGGAAGCCGATTCCGACTCGGAAGGCCCCGAGGAAGTGCTGATCAGAGCACCAAAGAGGCCTAGGACTACCCAAGACCGCAACTCCGATCCAAACATTTGCAACTACCCTGCGATCGCCGCCGCAAGAGACACGAACAGCAGTCCGTCGTACGATCCCGGCGACATCAGCTTTCTGTGGAATCTTGCCTCATGCCCATCTCCAGTGTTGGGGCCAAGCTTCCTGTAGAGTTTTGGAGAGACGTGCATGAACTCTGCTAAATAAGAAGCATAATATTACGAAAACATTAGAGCCCACACCGTTGTTGTAAGAAGATTTTTACCCACATGCACCCTTGTTCACCCTTGATATAAGGGTTAGTGTAAAACCGTGGTAAAATAAAACTCCACCTTGGAAGTGTTCGGTCGACAAGATTTGTGTGATTTAGGAGAAGCTTATTGGTTTTGATCTTGGATGGGGAAACATTGTGTGCTCGTTATATATTTGGAATCTGATTTTTCCTAATCAGTATTCATGATAGCCGTAAAGCTTAGGTTTATTTTTATTTTTCATAGTGTAAGGCCTACTATTTTATTGTTTATTGATTTTTATATGTTATGAATTTATCTATCTTTATTTTAGTGACCTACGAAATTCTTGTGATTACATTTTCTCTAAGTCGCAGTCACCCTCATTATACTCACTTACGAACAAATTTTTTTTTCAATTTATCAGCTTTTGTTATCTTTTACTAACTTTTATTTGTCTTTCATACAAACGCCGCATTTTTATCAACTCCTATATGAATTTCTTAAATTTATTTTCTTGACAGACCAGCTTTTCTCTGGGTAGATTACTTATTAGCTTTGTTCTACCAACTCTTATTTGAGTTGCTTACCAATGTGTAATTGATTTTTGTTTTTTGTTTACCTACTTATATTTGTCTTATTTACCAACCCATTAAATTTACGATTGCTTTCTAGAAATTACCAACCTTACTTCAAGTGATCAACAACTTTTCTCCATTTAAGTTACAGACTCGTTGATTTTAGCATTGCCAACTCTTATTTGATTCATTTACCCATTATAGTATTAACTTCTTTTGTCTGTGAAAAGATTCCTTTCACATTTTATATTTCATCTATCTATCCTACCAGTTCCTTAAATTTACCAACTATTACATGAATTTACCAACAACTGTTTGAGTCACCTATCAACTTTTCTTCCATGAAATTACCCACTAAAATTAGATAGTCAACTGTCACTTTGAGTTACTTATCAACTTATGTTTTCTTAATTTTCCATATTTTCTATTGAGTTACACTTTTCTTTTGTGTTGCTTACCTTGGAATTAATCTTATCAAAAAGTGCCCCTCGAGCCCTTGATACTTATTAATGTCTAGACCTTCCCAAAGTTAAACTACCATGAGAAACTAATGAATTACTAAGCAAACACATGGTGCATACTCTCCCAAGCTCACAATCGCAACTTTGGACTATTAATTTAATCAATTTAACATGCAATTTAATTTAAATAGGAGTCATCACTTATCTATTATGGGTCGACTAGAAACCCAAGGAATATGTGGGAGAATATTTTACCTCTGTAAGTAGAGATACCATGAATACGGGGACTTGGTTACGCAAGAGAAATCTAATGCCTTTTCACTAGTTTTTTTTTTTTATTTTCAATATTTTTTGAAAACAATCTTGGCAAATTTCAATCTTAAACCACTAACATGTGAGGGTGATCATGCCGGTGCGTAGACAATAATTTAGCACTTCATAAATGCAATAAAATTGCTCAAAGGAATGAGAGAACCACGATGTATTAAGCAAATCAAAACCAGAGCTGATTGATGTCCAGTGCATCAAGTGTTCTGCAAAATGTTAACTTGAAACCAAGCAATGTATGCATGACCATGACTTCTAAGTGCAATATCTAGTATTTTTTTTTTTTTTGGGTTTTTCTTGTTTAACATGAACATGATTTAATCTAAATAACATGACCATGTGAATTATAATCTAAGCATGCATTAACGTACTAACATGACATCTAAATTACATGCATTCTATGGTTGATGGCCCTTCCATTCGGCACTGTCAGATTACTAAGGACAACCTACAGACGATTCTAATGTCATGATGTATGATTAATTATGAAATAATGAAATGAAGTAGGGTTAATTATGAAATAAAACCTATTATTTAACTACATGTGAGACTATTTTTGTGTTTTTTTAGTAAATAAGGGATTATATGCAATGCAAGAAAGGAAACTATTAATCTAAATGACACAACACTAAACATGTCATTATTAAAGGACTATACTATGAAACTAGTCGACTGTTTATGAGATCTAATACTAATGACAAGTAAAAGCAATATGAACTATCTAATATGAGTGCAACTTATGATATGAGTATTATGTTGAGAAAACCTCCTAATTGATTTTGAAGTTGACAAAACAATCCATATTATCTAAAATTTGAGTTAATGCAAAGAAATACTCTTTTACAGATTATCCTAAATACAATCAAATTTTGATGAATGGTTTTATAAGATTTTATCTTGTAATCAAGTCATAACGAGAAAGCTCGGACTCGAGCAAGTATTCCAATGCAACATCAAGATTCTTATGAGATGAAATCTCAAATGTTGACTTAGGAGACTTCAAAGTTGAAGAGAGTATAAGGGTTCACAATCTAAAATACAAAATTTCAAGAATGCTTCTACATTCTCTATTCATTCTTGATCCAAACGTTATAATTCTTAGAGGTTTCTATCCAAAGTGATTGAGTGTTAGATAGAGTTGCCTATTGACTCAAGGATCAACACCAAGTTGTAACCTTTGAGCACTTCAATAGTGGAATCTAGCCGATTGGTTGTCAGCGTGAAGAAGTGGACATAAGCTTGATCAAAACCTAACTGCTATAAACCTTGTGTGCAAATTCTCTATCCCTTAAACACTCTTTATATTACTATGATAGTAAATTTGTGCATAGAAAGACTCTGAAGTCACCTCATATCTTATTTTCGATTAGACTCTAAACTAAGTTCTAAGCTTGTTTTTTCAATTCCGCATTTGTTTTAAAGACAACATTTTGAAATCACCTTTCTTAAAATCACCTATTCATCCCCTCTAGGTGATAACGCTAGCTACAACATATTATAAAACTAATTCCATGCATGTGACATTTATGACATTTTCTTTTTGAACTAAAATAGGAAACTTAAAGTGCATGATGACCTGATTTATATCAAGAAATAATTTATATTAAATCCTAATCTAAATTACGTATTACTACATGGTTCCTACCATATGCAGTTCTAAATGAAGAAACTAAATGAATGCAATTCAATTTTTGGTATTTTCATAATATGAATGTTTCCTAAGTTAATGGCATGCATTACCCACATAATTAAATATTCACCATAAGCTTCCGGCCCAAAAACGTCAATCAAGTATAACACAAATTATGTGGGCTTATTACTACTAAATGCTTTTAATATGCTAAAAGAAATGTTCTTGTCTAGGGTCGGGATCAATTTTTAATTTTCTCGTGTAATGTAATGACTAAATGAGTCATCAAAATTGAGGTGTCAACAATTAAGAAAAACTGAATAAGGAAATATTGTAATTTTCAAAGCATTGATTGTTATGGTCATATGCGCAATAATTTCTTTTAAGAAGTGCTTAGGGAGGGTGCACTTATTAACACGGCCCTTTAAAATTACCAACTTTTCTTTGATTGATTTAGCAAGTTTTTGCATTCCCAACTCTTATTTGAATGAATGTACAACGTTTATTTGATTTTTTTTTTAATATACCAACTTTTCTATGCGGTTACTTTATTGGATTGAGGTGGCGATAACTAGCACAACCCCGATCACCGTCGCAAGGACTACTGAAGTTCTTGATTGAGGTCGACCATGATGGTGCAATCTAGATCTTAGGTCGCAGTAGCCACGAAGAGAGAGAGAGAGAGAGTGTGTGTTATGCAAGAGAGCGAGGTAGAGAGAGGAGTTGTAGAGGACGAAGAGAGAGAGGGACAGGCGGGCCTTGACCTTGTGGGGAAGGGGGAGAAATGGTAGATGGCGTCGGTCAGAGTGGTGAGATGACGAAGGTGGTGGCCGCAAGCAGGGAAGGTTGGGGCAAGGAGTTGAAGTATGTGGGTGGCGCTAGGTTGAGCTTTGTAGGTCCTTCACAGAATTATGGACGGATCCTATGGAAACTCTTTTCCACTAGTGTGGAATGAACTCATTCACCAAAATTTAAAACTTTATAAGTGTTTGAACCCTGCTTTTGCTGTGATTATATTACACCAACAGGGTACCAAATAACTATCTGTTGAATTAAGTATAAAACGTAATAAGCGATGATTCTATTCTATAGTGTACAATTTTGGTAAAAGAATTGCATGGGAAAACAAAATGAATGTATTAGAAATTGCCTATGTGGACACCCACCGAGCGGCTGTCAATAGTAAATGCGTTGATTTTGTTATTGGATTTTATGCTCTCGCCAATTCACCATCCATGGTGAGTGCATACGTAGGCAATATATGCTTCGCATCGCACTCTAACTATTTATTACAGTCACATCCGCTGGAATTGTCCTGATTTTATACCGAAGGGCCTTTGATCAAACATTTTTGTATAAGTAGAAGGCTTTGACTGAAAAAAAATGGAAGTATAGGGACTTAATAAGAAAAGTATAGCAAGTATAAGGATGGAAAGTGAAAAGTGAATTGAGTGAGAGCCTTCATAAAGTAAATGTGCAAGCCCACCTGTATTTTTTTTGGGTCCGAAATGTGCAAGCCACCTTGTGTTTAGCTTTTTGACGAGACATTCAGATTGGGCTAATGGGCCAAGGTCCAATAAGCTAAGTCCATTGGATTCCCAGCCTTCTGTTTAGCTTTTCAACAAAAAAATTAGATTGGGCCGATGGGCTGACGCCATAGTTGGCCCATAACTTGTTTTGTTTAAGTTTTTGATGAAGATGGCTTAATTGAATATGTTGACGGATTTGATCTCGGGCCTTCTCTCTTAGCCTTCTCCCTAGGTGAAGGTGTCGGCGAAGGAAGCTGCTGGTAGCGCTATACTCGGCGAGAGAGCACGCCCTAATAATATCTCTTCTGTTCAAAACTTTCTTGTGGAAATCAATCTCTTGCTTATGGTCAATCCACATGACTCACGATCTTCTGGACGATAGCGATAGGGAAAGTGGAATTGTCCAATTCGTACGTCTTTTGGATCCACACACAACAAACGTGCATCAATAAGTTTTGACGGCTGCCTTTGTTGATTTCATTGGCGTTAAGCCCTGAAGTCCAAAGTCCAAGGCGGTAATATTTCTTTCTTCCTTAATATGGCTTGCCATGAGGACCACGGGCCTGTATTTTCGACCCTTTACTTTTAGTTTCTTCTGAAGACGAAAGAATGATTAAAGACAATAAAAAGTGCTCTCACACGACAAGTATATAGGACCGTTAAGGGCTCGGATGATAACTATTCTATTTCCGAGAGCTATTTCTGCCCAAAAATAGAAAAATTTATTTCTAATCCCTAGATGAGTTTCCGAGTAGAGACACATATTTGACAATAACACAAAATTTATGTTTTAGAACAGAAATTCATTTTTACAACAACATAAAATTTCTACTATTGCCGGCCGTCGGGCGTCGGTTGATGATTGGCGAACCGTGACTAGTGGATGGAGGACGGTGGACGGCCGCCGACAATAGGGATGATCGCGCGAGAGAAAGGGAGTGAGCGATGAGAAGAATCCTTATTTCTGCTCTTGTTCTAGAAATAATAATTAAAATAGAAAATTTCTGTTTCTCATTTATGTTCCAAATATATTTTTTGGCCAAAAATTTATTCCGGAACTAGAAAAATGAAACTGTTTTACCAGCAGATTTCTATTCAAAACTTGGTCTCGAGAATAAAAAAAAAAAAGAGAAAATAAATAGTTATCGTTTGCGCCCTAATTTGCCAAATGATTCGGACCAGTAGAAACAGAAGCTCTTCATGCATTTTTCATGTTTGTAAGACGACATAGCGTTTCCTTTCGACATGATACTTTATTGCCTTAAAATTTTTTTATTAAGGCACAACACCTTTAGGTTTCCTTAAAAGCAACTAGTGTTTGGCACGAGTTAAACACTTGTTATAAAGCAACTTTTAAAAGTAGCAAACAACGACATGAACTGCTGGTCTAGAGTCTCCGGCAAAACGAACACAACCACCGTGAGTAGAGGTCGCAGGATCCCTAGTGAGGCCGTGCTAGAGTGGCGTGATGGCCGGTGAGGCCTACTTTAGGGCATGCGACTTCGACAAGCATGCCTGGTTCACGGGACCAAGGTAGGTGGCTCATGGAGGTCACACGAGCCTCGCTTGGGGAACCTATCTAGTTCCAGGTTCCAAGGTATTGAAGGTTGGTCCCATGTTCCAAAAAATTAGAGAGCTTTTTCGTTGTTCTGTGTCATTTTAATGGTGAATCGATGTATTTTAGTCAAATCGTTCATTAGAATATTGTTTTACTTAGCTTTTAATATTGTATTTCAATTTAATTGATAGGAATTCAAGTACGTCGGTTCGAATAACCACCGTAGGTTGGTTTTGGTTTTTCCCAAGTGAGTGATGATATCTCTTCTATGAATTTGTAAACTCATGTCTTAAAACGATAAATATTATTAGTAATTAAAAGCATGTTTGTTGCTTAAAATATAGATCAAACATTTTCTACGATTTGATATTTGTAAATGGTTTGAAAAATACTTTAGGAAAGGTATTGCGCAAATTTATATGTATGTATATGTTGATTTGTGAAAGCGATTTATGAAATGGATTCTAAAATGGCTTGAGAAACGTGTTATAATTTATGACATTTTCTAGATTTGGAATTCTGGATTATTGAAAGACAATGTTTAATGCTCAATATAACCGTGAATCCGAGTAGGGGTTTCGGGTATGCATCTTGGTGTTGGGATATCCATCTAGGGCCGAGCCACCTTCGATAATAAGTGGAGACCTTGCCAAGGAGGGAGCTTGGTCGCTTTGTCACCGGATATTGTACCGTGACCATGTTTTGATATTTGAGTAATAAATTGATTGATAGACTAGATCATCGATGTGTGGTTTGACGAGCTTGATTAGTGAACTCAACCATTGATGTTCGTTGTGGTATTATTAATTTAAAGAATATTTTCTGATATCAATACGGTTGTGTTAAAACAATGTAACTCTTTCTTTTCTTTTACGTGTATTATAAATTGAAATTGAAATAAGTGAATTTTGATATTGTTTTGTAGGAGCGCATAGTGAATCTTTTATCTTTTTAGAAGATATACACACAACTCACTAGACTGTGGTTTCTTATTCCTTTCATCTTTTATGTTTTTTAGGTTTCTCGATTGGTGGCTGATAGTACGAGGGCACTATCGCGGGGACTTTTGGGAGTTGGATTTTAGGGAAGGATTTAAAGGAGTTGCATATTGTTGTTGAAAGTTGTTGGGTTGGTTGAGTTCTAAGTTGATAGAATGTAAAAAACTCTAATAATACACACACACATATAGATAGAAAGATAGAGAGAGAAATATATGTTTTGATAATAATTTGTAGTTGTGTTTGAGGCTGCATCCTTCGATAGAAAGGACGATCGTGTCAATTCTATTTTTATTGGATATGGGGTGTGACACTACAAGTTCAGAATTTTGTCCTGAAAACCTATGATTCTCGAGTTGCTGGTGTGGCCAAATATCCAGCATGTCATGGGGAATCTGTGAAAGACTTCCTATGACATGACCTTCGGCACCCTTTGCATCCATTGTACTCGAACGGAGGAGTCTATGACTACTCAAAACAGAGTACCGAAGAAGAATTCATGCAAATGATTGTTTTGGTGTACAACAACGTCTAAGTCCCCCAGCTTTCAACGTCACCTATAATTCAATATGAACTGGACTTCGATATATTGTGTACGTCTCGAGTTCGAATGTAATCAGAAATTTTTTAGTCACTTGAATATATTATATATTTGAGCATCTTGAGTTTCCTAATTGATGTTAGACTAGCTATTGTAAGATTTTATGGGACTACGATCAACTACTCTAAAAGATTAAGTTGTTAGAAAAAGGCGTGGTTTAATATTTATTTATTCCAACACTCCCCCTCGGGACCTCCCCGCTTCGATACCATATAAAATTTTATGGGACTACGACCAACTGCTCTAAAAGCTTAAGTTGTTAGAAGAAGGCGTGATTTAATATTTATTTATTCCAACAGCTCTAATAGAGAGATGAGCTCGTTAGTCATTCGAGAGGATTTTCAAAGAGTTATTGGTAAGTCTCGTAAATAGCTCCATAGGAAGTTTTTTGTGGGAGTCAGTATGGGAGCTTGTTGCCATGTTGGTTAGGGATTCGAAAAACACAGAGAGAATTTTAGTATGTCTGCGATCTCCATTTGCCACTCAATGTATAGTGGAAATTTTCTACTGCTTTTCTCGAGGTCGTAGGTCATGCCGATCGAACAAGCCACATTCATCCGATGTTCATTATGCACAATAGATTAGTTACGCCATAGGATATCATTGCATATGTATTTACGTGCGTAAGATGTGAGAACTCAAAGCATACAATGTCATTGCTTTTTTCACCAAACAATTTCCTAAAGCCAACAAGAACAATGTCGAATTTCGGGAGCACCTACAGTTATTCACCTTCCTCCATCGACACAACAGAGATTAACTAAGCAAGTTCCTCCAAGTTATACATAACGCAATTGGGCACCTAATTCTTTTCTCTCGAAAATGACAAAGAACACATTAAAATGGCATTATTGATTGGGATTTTCTAGTTTCCATCATCTTGGGGATTTGAGAGATTCAACTTGGGACTTGCCACGGGGACCCTTGGTCCTTATGTAGAGCCGGTACTCGTCGAAGGTCATGGCTGGGTAGAGGGCAGGGCGGTCCTCGGTCACCAATTCCGGGGCAGGTGCGATCGGGATGTCGCTCTTGGGGTTGTAGAAGAAGGCCAGTGAAACCCTCTCTTTTGCGGAATTCACTATAACTCTATGTTCCACGCTCCTGTAGATTGCATTGCTCAAGACCTAATGATTAAACACAATAAGTCAAATTAATTAATGACAAAATTATGAATAAGGCAAGATAGAAACTATAGACATGCTTGATAGTAGTTCTAGACCCATCAAGATCTTTGACTTCCTTAATTTTTTTCTTGTCATCATCAAGTGATATCTTGAGAGAGAGAGAGACCTGCATCTGATCCCCGATGTTGACAATGAAGGCGTCAGGGACCGGGTCGACGGTGACCCAGCTCTCGCCCCTGCGGACCTGGAGGCCGGGGACATTCTCATCCGGGAGGAGGAGGGTCAAGCCGCCTGGGTCCGAATGCGAAGAGAGGCCCAGCGTGAGGTTGGGTTGCGGGCATTTCGGGTAGAAATTGACCCTCAGGCATGCCCCGATCTCCTCCCCTCCGAAACATCTCTGTAAAAAGTCCTCCGGCAATCCCAAATTGAGGGACAACATCTTCATCAATCTTCCGCTCAACTCCACCACTTGCTTGCTGTATTCTGCAATTTGTTCCCTACAAACCAAAAAAATTTCTCAGTTACTGAAGAATCTACGTGCCAAATCTCAATCATATTTACAGTCGAACAAATGCTCTTGAACGGACTTATGATTCTCACTCTCATTAATTCCTAATCTACCAAAAGGTTTCTTAGTTGATCCAGTCGGCTGTGTTCCCATCGCTCTATTAAATGTGTTAACTTATGGATTGTTGTTGGCTGAGTGGACAGTTTATGGATAACCCTTCACATAGTCGAGACTAATGAATATACATTATTTTCAAAGTAGAGAAGAGCCCTAAACACATATATATTAATTAATGTTCTGACTGTCCCCTCTCCCCCATGTCTCTCCTTGTTGGCTCCTAAATAGCACATTTCCTTTCGCAACCAAAAACAAAGTGAAAGCTTAATTTGGACTCAAATAAAAAAAAAAAAGAGGAATTACAAATAAACTTCTATGGCACAAAAAAAAGGTGAAAAATGAAGTTGTGGGGTTGCTCTAGAAAGTCTCGAGAGAGAGAGAGAGAGAGAGAGAGAGAGAGAGAGAGAGAGGGAGGGACATTCAATGATACAAGAAGAGAAGGAGACAGGGTATGGCCTCAATAATTGTGGGCAAAATTCGATGTGTTTCTGAGCCAATTCGAATCAGAATCTTTGCCAATTTGGGACCTGTTCTTTCCTTATTTAGACAATCGTGATCCTTTAAGATAAGATCGTCCTCCTCTTTATTGGCCACAAATTGAGATCCAAAATTAACGCCTCTTTGGTCTATTTTTCTCTTTTCAAGGCCTTCCATTGAGAAAAGTCTTTGGTGACAAATAATATCTTCGGATGAAGACAAACCACGCCGACTACAATGCAAAGTTGGATGCGAAGATTGTCAAAGATGAGTAATGTTTCTGAGTGAATGAACCATGCCAATCAAATTGCAAATATGACGAGAACCATGTGTATTTTAAAAAACCCGACATGCGTTTGACTCTTCCTATTACATCGTCATTAGCTTGTATTAAGATAGAAAAATGAGATATACCCTTTACCTCAATTTTTGTCTTCGACACTCCTATTAAGGAAATTGAGCAACTCGGATTTAAAAAAGAAAAAAGAAAGATAAAGAGCAATAGGTCAATCTCAATAGTGACTAATGACATATCATTAGCCATTTTCCCCCTCCCTTTTTTCTTTCTTTGTCTAAACATTGCAAAATGAATTCTTTGACTGGCCATCCTGCCGCAGTAACGTACGCGACTCTTCAACTAAAGACTTTACTCATCTTCCCTTCCCCCTCTTTTTGTTGTCGTCGTCGTCTTTTTTCTATTTAGTCTAACTTGTGAAGATGATAGTGTACATGCATTAAATTTTCCGCAATCTCTATGGGAAAAAAAAAAACCCTTATCTCTACATAACCCCTATTAAAAGTATCTGAGATCTTCAGCAATCTCGAGTGAATTATTTGGTCATTTATTTGTTTTTGTCTTAGTTCGATCTCAAACACCACGTGCACAATAAAGTCCCACCATACATAACCCCGACCCCACCTCTTATTGCCACGACCACGCCCCGACAAGCCAGTCCACTATGGGGAAACCCACTTGGCTCTTCCTCTCCAATAAAAGAACTATACAAGTCAATCCATCACGTTTTTAATGCCCATCCAAAACAAAACCAAGACCCCCGGATAAGAAATCGATAAACAAAATCCCACAATTTATATTATTGTTAGGGCACGGTGAGTGTTACTACTGTTGCAACTATTACCTGCACGATGATGGAAGCGCTGGCCACTTCTCGTGGCTCCTCAGGCACTGAGGCATGTAATGGAGGAAGTAGTAGTCGCTCCAGTCGAGGACCGCCCCTTTCTCGACTCCAAGCCGGCTCCCGTACCCCTCATAGGTGCACGGGGAGTTGGCGTACTGCTGCTTCGACTCCAGCGGCAGGTGGAAGAACTCCCGCCAGCTCTCCCGCATCGCCCTCATCAGCTTCGGGTCGACCCCGTGGTTCACCACCTGGAAGAACCCCCAGTCGCGGCACGCCTCGTTGATCTGCCTCAAGGTTGGGTTGCCGGGGCCGCCAGGGACGTTGGCCCCAACAAAGAGGCCATCAAGGTCGATGACGGGGATGTTGGTGTCCTTGACCGAGGGAGAGGAGACGATCAAGGGCCGGTCGGATGGTGGCTTCACGTAGCGGTCGGGGATCGCCTTAATGCCGCTCTCAGATAGGGATTGGACCCGAACCACCGGCTCAGGCCAGCTTTGTAGGCTCATCCTTCGTGATCCTTGTGGGAAAGATTGAAGGATAGTATGGAGCTATCTCAATGGAGGGTACTATAGAAGTGGGTTCGTCTTTAAGCAATTGAGTGCAAGAGGCTGGAGTAGACTTGAGACGAAACTGTGACAATTGTGGTGATTTTTCTAGAGAGAGAGAGAGAGAGAGAGAGAGAGAGAGAGAGAGAGAGAGCACCGAAGTAGGGTTACATGGATATTGCAAGTGGAAGATGTGGGAGTGAGAGAGCTTGATGACGAATATATAAAGAAGCGAGACGGAGAGGAGAGTGGGTTGTTTCGGCGCCGTGATGAAATTGAGTTGCTTAACTTTATTTACCAACATGAATAATATAACAACAAAAATAAAAAGTATAGACTTGTGATATTTTTCACTATCTGCCGTACCTTTTATCAATTCCCTATGAGTGACCGCTCCAAAAAATGACGACCATTCAATACCCAAAAAGAAAGTGAAAAAGGGTGTGGAGCTTTTGGAACATAAGGCACTGTTATTGTATGTTTGGAAGAGGTGCTTCTAAAGTAAAAATTCGTTTGGTAACTCAATTTTTGAAGCAGAAATCCATTTGGTTACATAACTTCATTTTTCTACTTTTGAAGCAATTTTTTTACTCAAGAAGTAATTTTTAAGCCACTTGAAAAAGTTTAAAAAAATTACTTCTCTTGAAATAGAAAAATCAACTTTCGCTTGAAAGCAAATGTAGGAAAATTTACTTCGACTAAAAGTTGATTTTTAGAGCAGAAGTGTTGCCTTGCGCAATTGTATTCAAAGTGAAGTGGCCGAAAATGAAAAAAATAAAAATAAATAAAAGCTTTTGACTACACAAAGAAACTAAAGCCAAGTAGTTGAGATCCCACGAGTCCCTTGAGGGACATAAAATAAGTTTTGTGGAATAATTTCTCAGTCGAATATTACACCTTCGATGATGTATGTCTCAACCTTTTTCTAGATGTTAGATTAGGTGCGGACCATAGCTTTCCAAAGTTTCTCTATGTGATTCACATGTTCATTTGATGATTGGTCAAGTGATGATGCAACTTTGGAGATGTTACCCAATGAGCTTTAACGCACTTTATGAGTCACCAAGCTAGGGAAAAGAAATAAATATATGTGATGCCTGCTGGAATTAGAAACCCTAACATATCACGTGGAGTTTGGAATATACATATGGTTCTCTAGGGTTTAACAGGAAGAAATTCATTTAGGCTGCGTTTGTTTCCCCAAAAATGAATGATTCGGAAAACGTTTCCTAAAAATGATCGTCCGTATCACTTAAAATAATTAGTAGATGAAAAATGTTTTCATTACCGATAATAATTTATGTTTAAATATTTTTGTAGATGACAAAAATATTTTCTGTTCATTTATTTTTGTGAATGATACAAGTGATCATTTTTAGTGAAACAAACGGAGCTTAGATCAAGTGAAAAGCTTTCGTGTTCGATTAGGCTAGGAATCATCTGGTCAGAAGAGTTCTGATGTTTCAATGCAACGCATACAAAACATGGAGTCAAAAAGGGTAGCTGGACCCAAGTGATGGTAAATAAAGGATGCATTTTAAATGTGATGTGGAAAATTTTCATTCTCTTTCTCATCTTTTTATCATTACATAGAGTTTGTTTAGGTCAGTTTTAGGTAATTATGGATTAGAGTTCGACCCATTGGCATCCGTACAAGTATGATATTTTCTTTGGTGCCATTATCAAGAATTGACTCAACCGACGAGTTCTTGTGATATGTTGGAGAACCGGCTTTTGGTTTTGATGCTGGCCACAAGACATTGGTGGGGCTACTCTGTTCTTTTGCTGTCGTGAAAACAGAAAATGCAATTCCAAGGGGGAAAAATGGAGAACTTTTAAAGTGAACATGTGTGGATGGTAGTAAATCAGCTAAAGAACACTAAAAGTGCCAAAAGCTTGTGTACGGCGCTCACTTTAGTGCCAAAACTTTCAAAATGATCACTTAAGTGCTAACTTTTTTAAAAACAATCACTTAAGTGTCAACTTTTTTTTTAAAAACGATCACTTCGCTGCCAACTCCAATTTGAGGCGACGTGGCCTATCGAAAATCCGACACGTGCTTTTTTTTTTTAAAATTAATATTTGAGCCGACGTGGCTCGGTGGAGTTGACATTGAAACGATCGTTTTAAAAAAAAAATTGGCACTGAAATGATTGTTTTTAAAAAAAGTTGGAACTTAAATAATCCTTTTGAAAGTTTTGGCATTGAAGTGATCGTTTTTCAAAAAAATTGAAACTCAAGTGATCGTTTTGAAAGTTTTGGCCTTGAAGTGATCGTTTTTCAAAAAATTTGGAACTTAAGTGATCGTTTTGAAAGTTTTGGCCCTAAAATGAGTGCCGTACATAAATTTTGGCACTTGTAGTGTACTTAAGCCGTAGTAAATCGAGTCGCAAATCGAATAATTAGGATGGTGTAGATAATTTAGCCTATAACTAAATGAGTTACACGTTTGAGCTAATCTGATTGGGACGCGTGAAGATGTTAGCACAACAGAATCAAGTATCAAATAATTAGCATGGTATGGATAATTTAGCCTATAACTAAATAAGTTATACTTTTGAACTAATCTGATTTGGGCTTCCCTTGAAATTTTGTTGACGCGTTCAAACAAGCAATATTAGAGTCGATGATTGATCAATGGCTTCTAATTATTAGGAATGAGTATGATTCCATGGTACCATTGAGAATGAAAACTAGACCGATGGGAACTAGTCCAGTTCAAGATTCTAAAATATGCATGGTAGATTCCAGGTTCCGAGAGTTGGGGAACCGATTCCGATGCTAGGTTCTAGGTGGATGAAACCTAGAATCTGAAATTTGGAATAAATCTTTGTGTTTTTTCTTGTTTTATGTCTTCACGCGATTACGTGGTATTTCATGGTGTTCGATAATAAGTGTATAATCTAATACCACCTGTCCGAGCTTCCATTTTCGACGATACCCCTAATTGATATTTTTACTTTGTTAATGATTCATATTTTTTGTGCTTAAATATGGGTTATGGTCGAGTAAATTGTAGAAATAAATGATAGTGATTATAAGTGATAGTTCACTTGCACTCATTCAATTAAGAATACAATTGAAACCTAAGTAGACCTTAGAGCCAACTCTGAAACCTGTGGCATAGTAGATTTCAAGTTCTAGGGTATGCGAGGTAGGTTTTGAATTTCAAAAATTGTCGTTACGGTTTCGACGGGCGGGTTTCAACCTGGAACTTGGACTAGTGGAAGGAACATGTATATTAGTCTTGTAAATTTTGTGAAATTACTACTAATTTTTTTTTTTTTGGGTAAAGTACTACTAACAGTTTTTTAATATTCAAATATGCTAACATTTCTCTTTAGGAAAAATTACCAAAAAATATTAAACCTATTATAATTATGTCAATTCGGTCTTTGGACTTTTTTTTTTGGTCAATATCTTTTGCATTTGTATTAATCCAGTCTATTTGGCGCAGATGCTCGATGTGGTGTTCCGATCTTGACGTGGATAAATTTCTATAATATTTTAATATTTTTCTTCTTCTTTTCTTTTTCTTTGTGTATTCTTTATTTTCCCTAGTGGCCGGCGAGCCGTGACCTGCCGGGTCGCGTAGCTTGTCGGCCGTAAGCGAAGACGCCTCGCTTACGGCTAAAGAGGCCATGGCCGCCTTCACCCGTGGCCGTATCTCACAATGGTATCTAGGGCCTTGCCGACCACGGGCCAAGGCGGCCACAGCCTCACCAGCTAGGGGCGAGGCCACCTTTGCTCACGGTTGAGATGGCCTTGCTTAGTGGCCAGCAAGCTTCGGCCACAGCTCATCGTCCATAGGGGGAAAATAAAATAAAAAAATAGAGAAAGAAAAGGAAAATAAAAGAAAATAAATAAATAAATAACAAAGAATATGATTAGCAATTGTTCATGTCAGAATTTGCTGGGCAAATGGACTGAATTGGCATATATGCAAAAAGTTGTGGGTTGAATTGGCAAAAACAAAGTTTAGAACTAAATTGACATAATTGCAATAGATTTAGGAGTTTTTTTGGTAACTTTCCCTTTCTCTTTGCACAGGCGAGATTTTGGCTTGAGAGTAACACGGGGAAATATTAGGGCGAGACGACTTTCTACTGTTAGACTATGTAAAATTTTGTGGCATTAAAACCAACTATTTTAAGCTATTCAATAAGGCTCTAACATCCGACCAAAAAAACAATAATAATAAAGGCTCTAACAAGTTCGAATATTTGATGTTTTGTATTCTCGATAGCGACTCCTAGTCTACCAAACGGATTTCTCCATCAAAAGCCGGAGGGAATTTCTTCCAACCATGTCTTGATTGGTGTAGAAACATGCATACCGTACCAATTTCTAATTTTAGTTTGTATTGCATGTGAGTTATGTCCATAACTTGTAACCAACGAATCGAAGACACAATCGGAGGAAAATAGTCTAAATAGAGTCTCACGTTGGCTAAGCGATATACGATGCACAACAACCAGCATTCATATCTTTCTTTTTGGCTCTACTTAGCATATTTATTTGGCTCATAATCTGAGTTTATGAGCGAAATGGGAGTCTAATTAAGTTGTTAATGGGCTTCGAGGTTTTAGGATGTACCTCGAACTTTTGGGCTTGTGATGCGCATTCCAACAAGAACATCTTTTTTGTAGTGGAATTTGCCTCTTCTCTGACTACGAAGTTGCAAATATATGGATTGAATTTGGGAAGCTACGAATCCGACGACGGAAAGCATATGGCTGCTACACCCTAACCCTAAAAAATTCATACCTATGACACCTTTTCATGTGTATTTACTTTGATATTTCTATCTACTCTGGATAGATTTTACTTCTTTGTTATTTGCATCTACCGCATTGCGCCAGGGGGATATCTCCAACTAGGACTAAATAATTTCCGAGTCTCTTCGACATTATCTAAAACGAGAAAGCAAAGGATCATAGCACTCCAATCCAACCTATCTTTTCATCAGATTATTTTATTTTTTTGGGTCAAACATACTAACTTTTGATCGGGGTTGCACTCGCGCAGATTCATCATTTGGACATGTGCTGCCATGACAGATGGCAGTGGGAACCTTATCCCCTTGCTAGGATTTGGGATCATCGTCATCTTACACGGCTGCTCACCATTGCATGGTGGGCAACACTTATCGTTTCCAAACTTCGAGCTGGGATTTTTTTTTTAATAAGAGAAGTTTTCCACGTGCAATAAATTATTCCTCGGATTGATGGGGGTATGCCAATGCCATCGGGTAAGTCCCCAAGACGTTATCGATGGGAGTCGAACCTAAGACCTCATCGGTTTAAGCGTATAAGGCTTAGGAAGCTCAACCAACTCGTCCAGTCGCCTCGTTGGCTGGGATTGTTCAGATAGTAGCAAACCCCTAAAAACATAGCAAGTTCGTTTGCGGTTGAGACAAGACCATGTGGGGGTCGAAAGTGGAGGAGTTTCTTTTCAAACCTAGGGCCCTCGTTACATAGAAGAGACCATTTGGATAAATGGCTTGAGGGGACAGCAGATTTACACTATAAAACAGTCGATGGACATGACATAGGGACATGATATCTATTGAGATGTGATTCATACTCTCCATCGATAATAAAACATAAATCTAACTCATCGGTGAGCCGGGGAAGGGGGAGTCTCAAGAAGGCAGCACCCTTTGGACACCATAAGACTTTTATAGTTGAAGCCCGAATTTTATTAGTACTTTGGTTTAGACCCATGAATAGCTGTTGTTATAATTCTGTTTCGCTTGTAATTTAGTTATGTAATATAGATGTGCGATGTGCTAATTATATTGAAATTTTCTACTAAATGTAGCTTTAGTTTAAGGGCGAATCGAGACAAACCTTGCATCTCGATTTCTCTTTCTTGCTTTTATGCTCTATTTCGTTACGGTTGTGTGCCGAATTCTAACATTTGGTATTAGAGCTAGGTTTGAGGATAGGGTTTCTTGGTGAAGAGAGATCCGAGAAATCGAATCTTGGGAAAATATCGGTTGGTCGATCATGGATTGAAGTAAAGAAGTTTGGAAGAAAGGGTTTCTAGTTATGAAATTAAAGTGGAGGCCGTACTGTGGAATACGATTTGTGGCACGTGATGGAAGATGATAAACTTCAGGTGAATCCCAAGGGGAAGTTGAAGGAGAATGAGACAATAGAGTCCATATCCAATGAATCAAACGAGTGGATTAGCAATGATCGAAAGGCACAAAGCTTGATTTGGCTATATCTTGCTGATAACATCTTGGTGAATGTGACATTTAAGAAGATGATGAATGATCTATGGACGAAGCCGGGAAACCTTTATCGAGCAAGTCACTCATGGCGGTTTATTTCTGCGAAAGTGATTGGACAACCTTCAAATGAGTGAATGTGATTTTTTTTTTTTCGTACACTTAAACGAGTTTAACACTATACTGTGGAAAACTTGCATCTATTGATGTTAATCTGGATGAGGAAGTGTACTTTGATGTGTTCCTTGTCAAATTCATAGAACATATAATTATTTCATCTACACTGGTGTTAGTGCATTGTCCTTTGGTAACGTTGTGTTTGCTTTATTATTTGAGAAGATGAGGAGAGCATGTTTTGATAATGCAATGAATGAGCCTCTTTTTCGTAAGAGGAAGAAAAAATGAACGATCCATATCAAGATTTGGTAGCAAGAATAAGTCTAGAGGAAGATCTAAAAACCAAGATTGATCCGAAGTGTTGTAAGTACGGAAAGGCTGGACACATAAAGAAAGATTGTATAAGAAAAAATGTTGGTCCAAGAAGCGAGATGAGGCACTATCCTCTAGTATGAAGAATGATGATGGCAAAGCACGAGAGACATATATCTCATCCGCAACTCATTTTAGGTTGATTGTAGTGCATGGATAATTAATACTAGAGCGTGTTTCCACATGACGCCTCATAGAGATTGGTTCTGCTTTTATGAGCCATATTAGGGAGGTAGAGTGCGAATGGGATATGAGACAACACTTGATATTGTCGGTCGTAGAAAGGTAGAGCTAAGGATGAAATATGTGATTGTCAAGAATCTACACGATGTGATGCATATTCCTAGTCTTACAAGGAACGTTATTTCTATGGGAACTATGACAAATGTTGACATTACTTTCATCTGCGACAAGTATTCATGTTAGCTAACCCATGGATCTATGGTGATTGCTCATGACAAACAACGTGGAAAGCTGTGGAAGTTATTGGGAAGCATGATGATCGGTGGCGAGAGTTACAAATCGAGCAAGTGGAAGAAGATCTTTTGATACTCGGCATCGGAGATTGGGTCATATCGGTGAGAAAGGGTCAGTCACCCTTACCTCAAATAAGATAATGGATGAAATTACTAGCAGTTCTATGGGTTTCAAATTTTGTAAACATTGTTTACATGTGAAATAGAATCGGGTATCTTTTGAATTTATAGGAAGGAAAGCGAAAGGGATTCTGGATTTGATCCACGAGAGACATCTTAGGTCCTACACCTGCAGCATTATTTGAAAGGTCAAGGTATTATGTTTCAATTGCTAATGATTTTTTCAAATATGTGTGGAGATGATGTGCTTGAAAAGTTTCACAAGTTCAAAACTTCGGTGAAAAGTCAATTTGATAGGAAAATCAAAATTTTGCGGATCGACAATTGGAGGAGAATTCTATTTCACGAAATTTGAAAAATTATATGCAGCCAGTAGAATTGCAAGGCAAAAGACAATGCCATATTCACCTTGGAAGAATGAGGTGTTAGAGAGGCTTAATCGGTATCTCATGAAGAAAGGAAGGAATATGCTAAGTGATGCAAACTTGGCAATTGAATTTTGGGTAGAAGCAATGGTTACCGTATGTCATCTGAAGAAGAAGTTTCCCACATCAGCTTTGAAGGATTAGACATCATTTGAGGCCTTGTTCGGGAAAAAAAGCCGGATATATCACATGTTAGAGTATTTGATTGTGAAGTGAGAAAAGAGAAATAAGCTTGAGAGCAAGTCGGAGGAGTGTATCTTCATTAAGTACAAGGATGGTGCAAAGGGTACAAGATGTGGAATCCTAATACTAAGCCTATTATCTACGGCGGGGATATGATGTTCAAAGGATCTATGACAAATCGATTGTTCCACAAGCTCTTGAAAAATCACATACGGTTGAGTTAGATGTTGGTTTGAAGAGGAGACGGAAGTTAGACAAGATGTAATGAAAGATTCAGATTTCGAAGCGGATGAGCCCGATATGGGGGATGGCATAGTAGATTCCGAACTTGAGTTTGAAGTTGAAGCACCAACTCGAACCTATTTTAAGAAGGTTTGAGAAGACAACCCGAGAGGTGTACCATGTTTGCTTGATAATGAAAATTGTGCTCTTAATGTTACAGGTGATGAGCCAAGTATTGAAAAGAAAGGAAGAAGCGCTGAAGATGACAAATAGTGAGAGAAAATCATGAAAGATGAGGTGGACTCACTAGAGAAAAACGGATCGTTGAGTTTAGTAAAATTACCCACAAATCGGAAGGCAATTAGTTGCAAGTGGGTGTTCGAGAAGTTTTCGCATATGGAGAGATAGACCATAGAAAGCTCATTAGGTTGAGAAGGGATACTCACGAGATAGAGAGAGTAGATTATGGCGAGATTTTTTCTCTTGTTGCTAAATTGAATTCCATAAGACTTTTCTTTTTTGTAACAATTGCATACAATCAAGAGGTAGAGCAGCTCGATATAAAAAAAACATTCCTGGTGACTTGGAGGAGGATATTTAAATAAAACAACTACATGGTTTTGTGGTTAGAGAAAAAGAAGAATTTCTTTGCAAACTAAACAAGTTTTTTATGGCATGAAACAATCTCTAAGAATTGGGTACCAGAAGTTCTACACATATACCTTGAAACTTGGCTTTGTTAGTGGGGAAGCTAATCATTGTGTCTATGTAAAGAGGTTAGATGATTATTTTGTTATATTAATCTTATATGTTGATGATATGCTTTGCAAGTAGGGAATAGTTTGAGAATGATCATCACTATAAAAGGATTGTTGATAAAACAGTTTGAGAAGAAATACGTAGGCATAACAAACTTGATTTTGGGCATGTAGATAAAAAGGGAGCATGAGAATAAGAAGTTATGGCTAAGTCAAAAGAAATGCGTTAAAAGTGCGTTGAAGAAGTTAAACATGGCAGATTGTAAATCGGGGATGACCCACTTGTCCATAAGTTCTAAGCTATCAATTCTCTAGTGTCCCAAGACTAAAGAAGAAGCTGAAGAGATGGCAATAGTCCCATATGCAAGCATAGTGGGGAAGTCGATGTGTGCCATGGTGTGTACTCGTCTAAATATTGCTCGAGTTAATGGAAGAATTGAGTAGATATATGTCCAATCTAGGGAAAGAACATTAGATGCCGGCAAAATGGGTGTTTCATTATGGTCACAGTGAGTACAAAAAAGTTGAGACACATTTGAATAGTGCAATTTTTTTTACCAAGGCTGTGAGTGCATAAAAATTTGAATGGCATACAACTATGGTGTCTAAAGGAGCATGTGAAGTATTCATCAAGTGGGAGAATATTAGGGTGTGATTTTTTACTCCCAATTGATAGGAAAGTATGGGGATCCCACTCCGACGGGGGTAGCGAGGGCCCCAATGTCCTAACCGACACTAGGCCGGGGTTCGTGTCCCTTACCGGCCCTAAGTCCAAAAACAAAAAACAAAAATAGAAAAAAGAAAAAAAGACAGAAATTATAATAAAAAATCAAAATATTATTAACAAAATTCCACGTTAGCATCGGTTGGCTAAAACTAGGCGGGGTGGAATGAATTGAAAAAGGTTTAGAATTGAATTGACACAATTGCAATAGGTTTAGAACTTTTTTGTAATTCTCCCCAAATTTTCTTATCCGTGTCCACGAGTGCGCAAAGGAACTCGAAATCGCCCCCGAATAGGATTGGAACAAATCGACCGAGAACCCATGGGTCCTAAGGGAATCTGCCTGGTTCTCGGCTCCATGTATGGAACCACCCAACTGGACCGAATAGGTAGTTTATAAAATTTTTAAGAAAAATTAAAGCCCTAAAATCTCTAAACTCGCTACGTCTAGTCTCATCTCAATTCTCCCAAGCGGCTCCCTCGGTCTCTCGACTCTCAACTCCCATCAACTCATGGTCACACCCCCGGCCGTTCCTCGTAGAGATGACTCACGGCCTCACCTCCCTCTCTCCCTCTATGTCGCCCCCATTTGCTATCATTAGGAAACTCTAATTGCTGTAATTTACCCCTTTTTAGTTTCTCTAATCTACTCACTATTCGAAGTCTTGAAAAGAAAGTGAAGTTTTATTTGCACGTGTTTGAAGTTTTTTTATTTTATTTTACAAAAACAACAAGGCAATTAAAGAATATGACATTCTTTTGCTATAAAAAAAAAAAGAAACTTGGTGGGATAGATTCATGGCTTGCTTGAAAACAAACCACTGGTCGCGTGAAACTTAGTGGGACCGATTTCATAGACCCACCTAGGAACTAGACCGGATCGGTGGTCCGCTTCTTAGATGGCTCCACAGTACCAACAGGAGGTTCTTGATTCCTATTTTTCGAAATCGGTCCTTAATGGGCGGTTATCGATTTTAGGGTGGGAAACCGCTCACCCTAGAACCGATCACCCCTGTCCGCGTTCATATGGTAATCATACATAATATAGAGGACGTGACCCTTACGATTATTCCAAGTAAAGGACGTCGAGATTTAAACGCGAGAATTTGCAACTTCAAAACCAAATCCTTACTCGATTAGCCAACCATTTAGTTATTATAAAATAGACTTGTTCCAGCTCCTATCATCGGCACATTTGTTTGTCTGTGTTTATATTTTCGAGAGGGGTCCCATGTTTTGCATCAAATTATGGTCAATTTGGAACTCTCAAGGTTGTTATTAAAAGTAAAAAAGTTTTAAAGTAGAAGACAAAATGATGGGGTTAGTTCTCTATATGTTATGGCTCGTTCTAATCTGATGAACTTTGGGCGGCAGTAACTGGCGCTTCACATAGAGTTCACCATTAATGACCGAAGAAGACAAAAAAGGGGAAAAAAACAAAGAGAACGAAATAAGCAAAGGAATGAGGATCACGTGCATGCTGTCGAATGATTAGTCTATTTTCCACAAACTTTCCAAGTCAAACTTTCCATCATTCTCGCGCTAGTGATCCTTAGGCCTTGGGGGTGGCATTCCTACGTTGGATTTGACTCTCTTCTCCTCTTGTTATCACCCACATGTACATAGGAGTTGTTAGTAATATGAAATTGCGAAATGTCACATTCTCTCGAATTCTTCGTTGACAGGTAAACGGAGAAACTTAAACTCTCGTCAGACATTCGGACACAGCACATTGGCTGCACTATGCCTCCTCCGTAACCCGTAAAAATTCAATGACAGAATTTCATCTACCTAGGTACTATAGGTCGAAATTAGATTTTCAAATTGTAAATATTAATGTGTCCGCCACTTCTCTAACAAGATAAACTATCGCGATGGAGAAGAAAAATGGATATACAAAGGGATCGATCTCTTTTATAGTAGCTTATATGTTGGCGTTAGTTGTTTTCAATGTCTTCTTCTATGTCAATCGTGTCAGTACTAATACCCAAATCTTGATCAATATCAAAGTGAAGTTTGTGCAACACATGCATTTGTCACGGTCACCGGTCACATTAGGCTGCCCCATGACTTCTCCCTAAACCATAAAAAGTCAAAGGCAAAGAATTTTATTTACCTAGGTAGTATAGGTTGAAATTAGATTTTCAAGTTGTGAGCATCGACAACCAATAGCATATGTCCGTAATCTAGGATAAAGTCATCAATATCGACATGGCGCGTAACTGGCCAGTAGAGATATTTTCGCTTATTTGAACTTTTTGTGAATAGGTGTTGTTGTAACTTTTTATAACTGCAGATAAGATCAAGAAGTTATTCCTTTGTGTGAATTTAGTAACCACATAGAGATAAGAAGTGGTGACGTGCAGATATGGAACGGAAAGCTCCAACGATGTGAAGCATGCCTAAAACCGTTGAAGAACTGCTTATAGGCATTCCTGTTGTAAACACTATAAATACTAATGCTTGTGTATCGTAGAAGACCCCGCACAACACACAAAAAAAAAAAGTTATCTTCCGATTTCTTTGCTATAGTTATGGTTGTAGTTTCTAGATATTTCGTCCTCAATTAAATTCCATCGTTATTAAACTTCGGCATAGTTGCATATTGTTAGTTTCGTTTAAAGTGAAATTTTTGGTTTCCTTCTATGCCTGTGATTTTTCTTGTGTAGAGTTAGTACAAAACCTATCTCTTATCAAGAAAAAAAATCAAAGAATGACTTTCAATGAAAGTGTACTTATCGTGAATGCAAATTTTGGCATAACAGTGTGATAAAACTGATTCGGAGTTACATCAGTGGGATCTTCGATTGTCTCTCCAATAGCGCCAGGCTAGGGTCTTCGGCCACAAACTAGGTATCACCGTGACCTTACTTTTTAATCGATTGTTTTGCATGATATGAGTTCACGTTCCTCGTTTTTTAACTGCTTGAACCTTTTCAACATTTAAAAGGGGTCTTGACATGTTTGAAGAATTCAAGGTTGATCATCGACTTTCGAGATAGCTCTATTGGATGACTTGCATGAGTGCATCCTCAACTTATGAAAAGATGTTGAATAATTAGAATGTTTAGCACTTATTACTCACTTGACAAGACAACGAGTAAGGCCAAGCAGGTCATTCTCAAAGGATTCGACTCCAAATTAAGATCCCCGATTCTACTAGGTCTGTTTCATCAATTTTGTGCTCAAATTTAGATGGCATAAATCTTTGTTCAACAATAACTTACTCATCAAAACTCATCGCCAAAAAATTTCTAAAGCATCCTCATGTTTCGGGGAAATAGAGTCGATCTTAACCACACCTTGCCCGTACTTATCCGACTTTAAATCTGAGTTCACTAAGCGGTAAATAGGATATGATAAAATCCTTGAATTTCTTATCTTATCCTATTCGGTTCTATCTTGACTAGAAATTCGGATGACTAAACGCAGCCTTAAAGGTCTCTAATGGTGGGGTTAGTCTTCTATGCGTAAACCGATCGAGAGTTACTACCGCTTTTTTAATTGTTGGGAAATTGCGCCCATCAAGGACAAAGTATATATATATCTGCCTTTATTGTGATAATTGATTGCGATAATTAAGGGCGAATTTTATTTCCTATTGAATACATGGAGAGAGAGAGAGAGAGAGAGAGAGAGAGAGAGAGAGAGAGAGAGAGAGAGAGAGAGAGAGATATGGTATCTTCAATATTCATAATGTACATCGTTCTACGATTCACACTTAGGAACTCTCTCGGAAAACTCTCTCGAAGAATGATCGATCGGCGGATCCGGATCGTTTTCTCACCTGCGATTTAGGGTTTTTAATATGTGGAAACAGAGGTATGTTTGTTAATCTTGATATGCATCTCGGATCGGTGATACAAGTTGCCTCTAGGGCATGTTGATCTAGTGCAATCCATGCGTATATGTACGTATATGTTGAATCAATTATTGTTCGGCTATAATCTACACGTTGCATTTATGGGTATGTAGATCTATAACTTTTCCGCTACGTTTAAAGATATAGATTAGTATTTAGACATTTTACCCTTCATTGGTATCGAGCAGGTCTTGTTCTTGCTTTCGATCGTGTGTTGTTCGAAATCGCGATTAGCGCGAAATACCCGTTTTTCGTACTTTCTGTTCTAGGGTAATATTTTTGTTTTGTACAATAAAACTCGTTTTCGAATATACCAAATGAATGGGCTTATCGAGCCGAGAATATCGAGTGGTCGACGGATCTTCGGATGAGGCCGGCCGGAGCGGCGCATGCCGGTGAAGCTCGCCGCTAGTGAGATTCGCGCACCATATGTAGTAGGCACGCTCCACATGCGGCGAACACTGCGCTGCGTGGAGGCGACGTCGAGCTTATGTCGGCGGGTCGGGTTTTGACCCGATCCGCCACCCGGTCTTAAATTCGATTTTTTTATTAAATAGTAATAATAATATTAATAAATTAAATTACTTTCTAAAAGTTACAATTTGATCCCCAAACTTTCTAGAAATTGCAATTTATCCCTGAATTTTCTGAAAATTGTAATTTTATTCCTCAAACTTTCTGAAAATTGCAATTTGATTCCTGAACTTTCCGAAAATTGCGATTTGGTCCATGATTTTTCAGAAAATTTACTTTTTGACCCCATTATATCGTAAATACCTTGTAAATTCTCGTTGGTACCGATAGTTGTATCATGGATTATGAGTAATCATCTTTACTGTTTCGTATTCATTACGTAAACAATGGTACAACCGTGGCGTACTCCCCATGTTGCAAGGACAAGGACTCGAGAAAGCAAAACTTAAGGGTTTACAAGCATGAAGTGGAAGCCGTAACATGGGATGGGACGACCGAATTGATTGACCATGTCATCAATTTCAATGAGAAGTTGCAAGATGTCATCTGGGCCGGTGGTTGTTTGAAATATTTTGACAAGATTATTGCTTTCAACAATAGTCTACAAAAAAGTCAAGTGGAATTTCTTTATGCACTATGCAAGAGGAATGGTCGTCGGGATTATAATGAGCTTCTCGAAGCTTTAATAAGGGAGGATATGAAGAATAAGGCATCGAAGACGTCGACTCTTTTCGTGAACGCCACCCGGTGCTTGAGTGCTCCTTGGCGTGAGTCAAAGGAACTTGCTCGGGTTATTGCCCTATGGGGCATTTCAAACCAAAAGCTTCCCTAACATTTTTACGAGACTTTTTCGGTCTATAAGAAACGGATTGTCCATTGAAGCATTCTTTCTGTTTTTGCTGCCTAGTTTGGGACCCTTTGTTTTCGATTTGAGGATTGTTTACTCCCACGTTGTTTTTTATTTCTTACTTGAACTTGTTTATGGAATCTCGATAATGAATAATAAATGGCAGTTTTTATTAATTATATTACTTTTGTCATAGTTGTTTATCTTTTATCCATATATATTCAAGTGGGGAGTTCGATTAGTTTGTATAACTATTAAATGAACATGATTTACATAAATGATTATGTTAACGGTAATTTCAAATTGGCCTCTTTGGATGATGATTGGAAACATAGCGAACTTTTGAATCTTCGAGCCTTTTTGTGAAACTATTCGTTAACATAGTTAGTTAGTATAAATCTTTATGCAATAAATGTTTGGCATTAAAAGATTCGTGCAAATAGTGTCTAAAGAATTTTGTGTTCTTGTAGAGTGATCGCAAGCAACAAAGAGTATCATAGATAAGTTGAACAAGGAAGAGAAACTTAACGGCGAAAATTATGAGATGTGGAGCATGAAAATCCAATATGTGTTGGAGGAGCATGAAGCACTAGAAACCCCGAACCAAGTTATGGATGAACCTAAAGAGGATACTGTTGACGCCTAAATTTTGACTAATATATATTTTGCATAAAAATTAGAACTAATTTTAGTTCTAAACAAAAATCATCTCACATATTCATTTAGCATTGGCATACAATTTGAGCTAAATTTAACGAGGGTCTGGACTAGGCATGCGGTGGAAAAATGCACCAAGAAGATTTGGGCTTGAAAGAAATATTTTCTCGGGGTTGTATTGCAAATACTCAAAACTTCGGGGTGTATTGCAAATACTCAAAACTTCGGGGATGTATTGCAAATACTTAAAATTTCGGGGACTGTATTGCAAATACCAAAAGAAGATGGGGAAAAGAAGATGGTGAAGAGAAGAAGGTGAAAGGAAGATGAAGAAGAGAAGATGAAAATGGAAGATGAAGAAAGGAAGATGAAGATGAAGAAGAGAAGATGAAAATGGAAGATGGGGAAATGAAGATGAAGAAAAGAAGATGAAGATGAAGAAAGGAAGATGAAGATGTAGAAGAGAAGATGAAAATGGAAGATGGAGAAATGAAGGTGAAGAAGAGAAGATGAAGATGAAGAAAAGAAGATGAAGATGAAGAAAGGAAGATGAAAATGGAAGGTGAGGAAATGAAGATGAAGAATGAAGGATGAAGAATTTTGCCTATAAAAGAGGGAGAGAGTTTTTGGAGTGAAAGAGAATTGAGAGAGTTTTTTGGAGTGGAAGAAAATTGAGAGAGTTTTTGGGAGTGAAAGAAAATTGAGAGAGGTTTTTGGAGTGGAAGGGAATTGAGAGAGTTTTTTGAGAGGAATTCTTTAGAGAGGAAAAAGAGAATTCTTGAGAAAAAATTTGGAGAGAATTTTGAGAGGGCTTGAGTGTTTTGAAGCTCGGTGCTACCATTGCCAATTCTCTGCACCCATCAACACAAGCCACAAGTTCATCACCATCGTTCAAGCTCGCCGCAGCAAAAAAAAGGTAAGTGATTCCCTAACTTTCTTTAATTTCGAATACAAATTAGCTCGATTTTCTACCTGATTTTTTTCTACGTTTTTATGTTAAATAACATATCCGATATCAACGATGTCAAGAATAGAAGGAGAGCAAAAGGGAAAAAATATCAATGCCCGGATTGCGGTCTAATGGAATTCTAGCGAGATGAGAAAGAAGCGTCAAGGAGAGATAGGACCAAGAGATTTCTCGGTCTAACGAGTCACCAAATCGGTTCAATGATCAAGACAAGCCCGGAGCATAAGTTTGGTGCACGAGTTCAAATTGGGGAGTAATCTTGAACCTATTTCATCCTAATTTCATGTGATTTCTTTATTTCAAAAAATGTCAAGGGAAGAAAAACCCAAAAAAATTGATTTTTTGATCTTCAAGTAGAGTTCATCAAATTTGTCAAATCCATTATTTTTTCATGAATTTTAAGGTACCGAAAGGGCATTAGTTATTAATGTAATCAAGTCCCCGGACTCTTAATCTACGGTTCGCAGAAATAAGATAGTTTTCTCCCGCTATTTTATTTAGGTTTCTAATCGACCTACCGAAAATGATTAGTGGCGACTCCAAATTCAAATCACATTGCATGTTAATCATTCAAACCTTAAGTTGCGATTTGGTATGGACTTGGGAGAGTCCGAGTTAGGTTAGTTAATTAATTAACGCGATAATCCATTAGCCCAAAAATGATAAACTTGTTTATTTTTTTTTAGGTCGCGGCGACTTAGCGACTATGGGACCCAAAGAGGACTTAAGCCGGATAAGTTCATGAAAAGGAAAATTACTTGATTTGGCAATCTTGCTTGAATTTTAATCCCTAGGTGTTAAATGGTTTTGCGGGAAAGGGAGTTATAAGGGGAGGAGTGCGTGACTAACCTCGTTTTGCGGGCTTGGTGATGATAATTTTAATTTTTGAACTATCGGAGTCTTGATTGCCTTTAAAATGTCGTGCATGCCCCTAATATAATTGCACTACACCACCTTGACTTGTGGCCGAACCGGGTCACCCGATAGTTTCGGGATGGTATTTATGTGGTTCTTTAACCTTGGCGGTAAGGCTTCGCTAAAGGTTATCCCACTTGGATCCCGAGTTCTTCAAAAAATGGCTCAAGGGTTGTTCTCATGCACGTGAGGCTATGATGCATGAGAGTTGCCTTTGTCGGCCGAACCAAGCCGAGATGATTGGACCCGACTAGTCATGACTATGTATGCGGGCGGCAACTAGTCATGATGAACGTGCGCGAGGCTGCGACATGTCGTTACTGTCCTTCATTTCATTTTGCTAAAAGAACTAAAATTTGAATCCACGATTCATGCGCATGTCTTTGTGATTGACATTTTCTTCCTATGAGCGGTAATTTCCTGTCTCTTACGCCATGTTATCTCATTTTTATTTTGGGCTGGTCCATGGTTTAGGTTGATTGTTTATGAATCTCATTGTCTTGTTTCCAATTTCACACTTTGCTTCATAGTTTTTACAATTTCATCGGTTGTTCTCAATTCGATTTGGCTTGTTCTGTTGTACGATTTTTACTAAATTCTATGATCGAGCTTTGAGTAAGTGTCAAACATGAAAGTTGTAGACCTATGTTTCAACTAATATCCTACAAAATTTCAGAATTAAATTCATAATTTAAGATGGCCTTTCGTTATTTTCAACTACGTGCGGTTATAACAGTTTTTTGAATGCGAATTTTCGGAAAGACACATTAAACTGATTTGATCCGCTCATTTCTAGTCCGATTGGCCAACATAAAAGTTGTTCATCATCTTCTCAACTATAAGCTCGTAAAATTTGGACGTATTTTGACCAACGTACGAATTAATACGGATTTTTTCGTAAAAATCGACGAAACTGAAAATTGACTGATGCGATCTTTTGGTCATGTCTAGTTCGTTCATTGAGTCTAGAAGGAAGTCATGGGCCGGCTCTCTATCCTCGCTCGTTGTACTTACTCTTGACTTGTCGTTTTTCAGGAAATTTATCACGGATCCTCCGCATATTACTCGATTGGTGGTGAAGAGAATGGCCGACATTAACGCCGTTGTCCATGAGACTTTGAATGAACAGCTCGGTGCTCTAACCGAGCGATTTGAAGGGATGATGTCTCACAAGATGATGGATAACTTCATAGCCAAGCTTCGGTCGTCCAGCTCAAGCCCTCCGCCGGTTGTGCCAACTCTAATTCCCTCGGCGGGCAATTCCAGCAAGGCCCCGGAAGGTGTTCCCTATTAGGCTACACTTGGAAGATATTATTATATTATACGGGCACGAGTTCGAGCATACCACCCTCGATTCCGGCTTCCCAAACCAACCCGATGACGATAACCAACGACCAACAAGTTTGTCATCATGGGGGATACATGAGGAGGGAAATCTAGTGGATTCGAAGTATACGACCCGGATGAGTTCAGTCCAGATTATGAGGAAGTTCGTCAAGATTTCGAACGACATAAGGAGATCAAGCCCTTGACCGGTGAACAAACTATCTCGGTCGGCCTAGGCGATGCAAAAAATCCTAAAGAAGTTAAGATCGGGGCAAGCCTTTCCTCGGAAATGTCGAGCGCCGATCGGACTCTTGAAGGATTACCAAGACGTTTTCGCTGGTCCTATCCGAGATATGCCCGTCTTGACCGTTCCATTGTCGAGCATTGTTTGCCGATCGATCCTTCGGCTAAGCCGGTCGTGCAAAAGTCAAGAAGGGCCGGACCAGAATTAGTGCGGAAGATTAAAGAGGAGGTCATGAAGCTTCTCGATGTAGGATTCATTGAGACTATAGAATATTTCGATTGGGTCGCTAACATAGTCCATGTCATGAAGAAAGACGGCCGCATTCGGGTTTGTGTTGATTATCGAGACTTGAACAAGGCCGGTCCTAAAGATGATTTTCCCCTCCCGCATATCGACGTACTTGTTGTGATTTGCGGGTTTGAATTGTTTTCATTCATGGATGGTTTCTCGGGTACAATCGGATCCCGATGAATGTCAATGACAAGTTGAAAACCACTTTCACCACACCATGGGAATGTTCCATTGCCGGGTAATGCCGTTCGGTTTCAAAAACGCTGGAGCTACTTACCAAAGAGTCATGGTCGCCCTTTTCCACGACATGATGCATAATGAGATTGAGGTTTACGTCGATGACATGATAGCAAAAACGAGGCATGGAGAAGATCACGTCGAAACGCTAAAGAAATTGTTCGACGGACTCCGAAAGTACAAGTTACGCCTCAACCCCGTTAAGTGTGTCTTTGGGACCGGCTCGGGCAAGCTACTCGGATTCGTGGTAAGCGGTAAGGGCATTGAAGTCGACCCTTCGAAAGTCAAGCTATTCGTGAGCTTAAGCCGCCGACGACGGTTAAAGAAGTTCGAAGTTTGATGGGTAGGCTAAATTATATTGCTCGATTCATCTCCCGGTTATCAAAACCGCTAAGCCATTCCTCAAGCTATTAAAGAAGAATGCGCTAGTCCAATGGGATAGCGAATGTGAAGAAGCTTTTGGGAAAGCTGAAGCGGCATCTCATGAATCCACCCGTACTTGTTCCTCCAAGCCGGGGCAACCTTTAATCCTCTACCTCACAATCCTTAGTGAATCCTTGGGTGCTATGTTAGCCCAAGAGAAGCGGGAGGATGGAAAAGAACAAGCCATTTATTATCGAGCAAGAAATTCACAACTCGGAAATGAAGTACTCAAGTAGAGAAAACATGTGCGGCGTTAGTGCAGGTCTTGCACAGGCTTTGGCAATATACCTTGCATTACCAGGTGCTTCTAGTGACGGTGTGATCCTGTCAAATACTTGCTTAATCAAACCGCCTTGATTGGTAGACTTGCCAAATGGCAAATCCTCATCTCCGAGTTTGATGTTCAATATTTATCCCAAAAGTCAATCAAGGGACGAGCTATAGCGAGATGTCCTAGCTGAAAATCTGGGCGAGATGATGATGCATATCATTCTGAAAATCGAATCATGTTGATGGAGGATTACATCTGAACTATGTATTTTGACGGAGTTGTCAATTTATCGGGATCGGGCACGGGCGCGGTTACGATATCTCTAGGTGGCCGGCATTATCCTGTAGCGCGAAGTTGGTATTTCCTTGTACAAATAACATAGCGAGAATACGAAGCGTGCGTTCTCGGCTTGCAAGCCGCGATTGAAATAGGCATAACTCGGCTCAAGGTATTCGGAGATTCGCTTTGATTATCCTTCCGGACTATTGGAAAATGGAAAACACGGGATGCGAAGTTGCTACCCTACCATGAGTATCTGGATGAGTTGGTGGATGAATTTGACGATATCTCATTTGAGTATCTATCCTAGGACTCACAATCGGTTCGCGATGCATTGGCTACCTTGTCTTCAATGTTACAAGTCGCCAATGGACTTGAGGTTGACCCACTAAAGATCGAGGTACTAAAAAAGCCGGCATATTGTATGACCATGATCAATGAACCCGATGGTAAACCATGGTACCATGACATCAAGACTTATATTCGGAAGCGGGAGTTCCACTGAAAAAAAGTACCGTATCGACCAAAAGTACATAAGGAAGATGGCCTCGAAGTTCTTCTTGAATGGAGAGAATTTGTACAAGCGGTCATTCGATTCTGTCCTACTAAGATGCGTTGACTCAACCGAAGCGGTTCGTCGATGATGGAAGTACATGAAGGGATCTGTGGTCCACACATGAACGGCCGCTTGTTAGCTAAGAAGATTATGAGGTTGGGTTATTATTGGCTCACACTCGAAAGAGATTGTATTCAACATGTCGGGATTGTCACAAATGTCAAATTCATGGTGACAAGATTAATGTCCCTCCAAATGAGTTGCGTCGATTATCCGAACCATGGCCGTTTTCTATGTGGGGCATTAATGTTATCGGTCCTATCAACCCTAAAGCATCCAATGGGCATCGATTCTTCATGGTGGTGATTGACTATTTCTCCAAATGGATCGAAACCGCATCCTATTTAGCGATCGCGGCACGAAATATCGCGAAATTTATCCGTCGGGATATCATTGCTCGATACGGTTCACTGAAGCCGTAATCACCGACAATGGCTCGAACTTAAACAACAAACTAATGGGCGAATTGTTTAAGGAATTCAAGATCAAGCATCGAACTCTTCCCCATATTGTCCTCGAGATGAATGGAGCGATAGAAGCCGCCAATAAGAACATTAAGAAAATTTTAGCGAAGACGGCTGAAAATTATCGCGATTGGCATGAGAGGTTGCCATTTGCACTTATGGCGTATCGGACCTCGATCCGGACATCTCTTTGGGGCAACCCCGTATTCTCGTGTATATGGAATGGAGGTTGTTCTACCGGTTGAAGTGGAAATTCCTTCCCTTACGTATCTTGTCTCAAGCTAAGGTGACGGGAAGCTGAATGGATCCCAGAGAGCAAGCCAATTGAATCGATCGACGAAAAAAGACTTAAGGTGTATGTCATGGCCGGTGTTATCGGCGAGAGTTGCTAAATCATTCAACAAAAAAGTTCGGCCTCGATATTTTCGGATCAATGACCTGGTCTTGAGAAAATTATTACCAATAGTCCCGCTCTCGGAAGGGAAATTCGCTCCAAACTATGGTGGTCCATATATAGTAAAGAAGGTGCTCCCTGGTGGTGCTTTGATTCTGGTGAGATGGATGGTCGTGTCTTTACCAATCCGATCAATCGACGTTTGTAAAGAAATATTATGCTCGATTCACTCGATGTTTTCATAATCGAGTTATAATATTAATCTGATTCACGAGTTGTTCACATTTGAGCATTCGTTTGTTTCCTCGCTACTAATCTTTGTTGAGAGATTATTTCGAATGGGGAGCCTCTCGGCCCAATTGGATTGACCATCGGGAGCGTGAGATTTACATATTCGCGAGTAAAAGGGGTTATCTTGCGAAAAAAATATGACGACCAAGATGAAATGAGTAAAAACTTGCATTCATTTCATTCATCGGAAAAGCTTACAAATAGATCAACGGGGTGGGAACGTAAAGCCAAGGCGAGCCTAATGAGCATCACAAAGGAGTTTAACCGACTCTCCATACGGTTGATGCTCCCTTTACTTGATCGCTCCGAGAATCGAGATCCGCCAGACTTAAAGAGGAGGAGCTCACATTTCTCTTTGAGGTTGGCTACCTTGTCCTCGTGATGCTCGGCAAATTCCGGGTCATGGATCGGCATTCTCCCGCGGGCTATATCCAGGGTCGGATCGTCCAGCCTTTCTTCCATCCATGTGCATTGAAATTTTAAAACAATGTTGAGCGGATCGCTCGAAGATGGTGCGGGACATGGCCAAACATCCCACCAAGTTTCCCCTCTCACGAATCGGCGGGGAGACTTGTTCGTTGCCGTAGTCGAGGGCCTTCTTGTAATTGTCGGCTACAAGGCGCCAACACTAAGCTATCCAGGCCGATCCCGATAGCGTGCCTTCACAAGGTGGGCCAAAGTAACATTTTGATGAGCAACATGGTAAGCCTCCGGGGAAGTTAGTGAAGAGGGTGGGGAAGATCCTATATTCCTCCTCTAACTTGGTACCTTCAATAGAAGCGGTGTCCATATCCCTAAACATAAGACGAATCTCGGTTTCGGCCTCCGGGATGGTTGGCTATATAAGAGTAGCCCTGGCCTAGGAGATTATAAAGTTTCTCCCATTTGGCCAAAACTTCGGGCGAGAAGGCGTGTGCGGGAAGGGAAGCCATTGTTGTTGAAGGGGCTAAAAAGAGTGGATGCAAAAGAGTGCTTAGAAGGTTGGAGATGAAGATATGAAAGTGATAATTGTCTCGGCATTAAATCCCAATTTAAAGGGCGGGAAAAAATAGCAATTCTTGTGGAGGCCGAATTAATTATCACGGGCAAAACTACGGGCGTTTCGTCCCGTGAATCACGGATCTACCATCTCGAGCCTCACAAATCCGAAAAAGTTACGAAAGGATTTGAGGACCCCACCATGTTAGCCGAGTGGGAGACAAGCATATTTTCGAGAGAAGAAACGGCAATTCTTGCGAGCCACGTTAGTTACTCGGGTGAAACTACGGGTGTTTCATTCATTGGATCCTGGATCTATTCAATCCGTGATCTCGAGCCCCACAAATCCGAAAAGCTACGAAAGGAGTTGGAGTCCCATTGATTGAAAGCGAGTGGGAGACAAGCATGGTTATCAAGAAAAGAAAATCGGTGCGAGTGGATTCGGGTCCCATCCGTTGAAAAAAATCTTGCGAGCCACGTTAGTTACTCGGGTGAAACTACGGGTGTTTCATTCATTGGATCCTGGATCTATCGTCATCCGTGATCTCGAGCCCCACAAATCCGAAAAGCTACGAAAGGAGTTGGAGTCCCATTGATTGAAAGCGAGTGGAAGGCAAGCATGGTTATCAAGAAAAGAAAATCGGTGCGAGTGGATTTGGGGTCCCATCACGTTGAAAAAATAAGACAAAGCGGGAAACACGAAATCTTGAAAAAACGTCGGCTTAGTGATTTTCATCCGCGTTAAAAGGGAGGCTTTGGAACATACCCGATTACTCGAAAGAATTTGGAGAGAGTAAGCATACATCGGAGAATAGAGTGAACAAAAGGCGGTAAGGGGTATTTCAATCCAACATGTTTAGAGGCCATCGGCACTTCTTGGAGGCAACCAACCTAGACATCCCCGAAGCGAACTGCTGGATTTCGAGACCGGATCCAACGCTGAAGCCGTAAAACCCAACTCTCTTGGCGGTGAAATTCAAGATTTCGCGAAACAACAACAATGGCGGCGGCCGTATGATCAACCCCAGAAAAGAAAATATCAAATCAAAGTGCTCGAAGTTGCCTTAAGGAGTGCTCTTACGTGAATAGGAGACGCAAAAATGAATTAAGCCGGATGATAGGAATGGAGCCCTTGAAGGTCAAGTTTTGGTTTCAAAACAAGCGGACCCGATTGAAGGTTAAAAATGAAAGTCATGAACTTACGTTTCGAGGGAAGAAAGTGAAAAGCTTGAGCGAGAGAACAAGAGGTATAGGGATGCTATCAACACCGCTGTTTGCCATGTACGTAGCGGCCCCATCTCCTTTGGTGACATGTCCCTCGATGAGCCGCATCGAGCATTGATAATGCTCATTCACCGTTCATCCCCCGAGCAAGTTCTCGTACAATCCGATTTCGTTGGAGATACATCCCGGAAAGTCGGTCTTGCGAAGCGGAACCGATGCCCTTCGAGGGAAGAGACATGCATCACTACAATTGGAGTTTCCTTGATGTCATGCCCGGCCAATTCAACGGCGATGGAACTCCGAATGTGTGGCCTACATGAAGCTTTAGTTTTTTATTATGGGCTCTCAAAACATCGCTTCTTTGAACATTACTAGCCAGCCCTTACGAATCCTCAAGAGAAGTAGTGACATGTATGAATGAATGTACTATTTGTTACAAAATCCCCATGTGAGACATTCTTATTTTAATCCGGGGGCAAAAAACGATCTTATCCACGAACATCATCATGTTTAAAGGCGTGAATTCCTCGCGATTTGACTAAGCATTGAAAACCTTCACGTAAGTAAATGCGAAAAGATTTGAGGAGGGAAATAAGCGCCTCGTTAGTGGAGAAAGCGAAAAGATTTGAGGAGGGCAAATAAGCGCCTCGTTCGTAGGAGAAAGCAAAAAGATTTGAGGAGGGCAAATAAGCTGCCTCGTTCGTAGGAGGAAGCGAAAAGATTTGAGGAAGGAAATAACTCGCCTCGTTCGTAGAAAAAGTGAAAAGATTTGAGGGCTCCTCCATATCGGAAAAGTAAAAAAAAGAACGACGGATTGAGCGAGAGGTAAGAGTTATTACGAAACGGATCAAGGCACTAAGGGCGAAAAAGGAGAGAAAAGGCATCTGCGAGACTAACGAGATCGAGAAAAAGTTTATAAAGAACTTGAAGTCTCCATGCACCTCGGAACTCGTCACAAAAAGGCCATCGTCGCTTTTGTTTTTTGTCAAAGAACATCTAAAGCCCGGTCTCTAGTCCAAACACCCATTTTTCGGTCTACGTATGGAAGGTTTTGAAAGGAAAATAAGTATGCGTACATTCCGGGCGGAAGTATGGGAAGCCTCCTATCCGAGGATTGCGAGTCATGGCCGTTGATGGCAATCCCGTTTCCTCTCGATCCTCGTTGCCTTGAGAAAGTGCATGTATAGGATTTCAGCTTATATGAAAGCAACGGAAGCCTTAGAGGAGGCGAGGCAGTACAAATATGATTTTGACATCGTCGTCAGCCATGGTAGGGATCGATATGGACGGTCTTAGTCTCTTAAAGATCATTGATTCGAGTTGAATATACCGGTCATCGTCACATCGGCAAGTGATGATCGGCGGTTCATAACGAGGCCGCATTGCATGGTGCTCGGGGCGTCCTAAAGAAGCCGGTTTGCGTTCGAGTGCTCCAAAACATTTGGCGGCATCTTGTAAGGAAGCAATTACTCGAACAAAAGAACTATGGCCAACCCGCCTACGACGATTTTGTCGGAAAAGAAAAGGCCCCTTTGGTCGCCGAGCTTCATTCTATATTCATCGAGGCGGTTCGACGGCTAGGAATCAATTCGGCACGACCAATGTGTACTCAAAATGATGAATATAGACGGACTCACCCTACGAAGTGTCACAAATCACCTTCACGGATTTAGAGATAAGGTGAAGAAGCACGATGTAGCTTGGAACCAAGGCGACCGGAGCAAAGTTATTTGGAAGATCAATCCCGGGAAAACCTACGGAGCAAAAAGTACCCGACCACTTCCCAATCAAGAATCTTGGCCATACCGACCTTCCGTTGGTGGTTCTAGCGGCGGACCGGTCGATCATCCCTACGAGTTCCCGAGCGACGGCGGAGGCTCAAGCTCAAGGAGTCGAAGCCGTTCCACGGCGAAAACAAAGTGGAAAATGCGTCGCCGGTGTTAGCAAGTAGCAATGCCCGATTCGAGTATCAAATGCCCGAAAAATCAAAAGGTTACTTTGATGATGAGCTCACCGCCTTGGTCGGCCGGTTCGGAGCTGAAAGACCTCCGAGTTGTGATCCGAAGCAAGTGATCATGGATCCTCAAACAACGATCGTTGGTGTATGATCCAAGACAAAATCAGCCAATCATTGGAATAGCCGGCAAAAGAGGTGGAACCAATCTCGCATGAATACTCCTTTAATTCCATGTATAGTTCCCTGCGTGGGATACTTTTACTTTCTAGTTGTCTAGAATTTGTCTAGAGTTAAAGGGCGAATTTTTCTCCTCTCTTATCAAATGCGTAAGTTCCTTATTAAGCTAGGCCTGTAGCAAATCAATTTGTGGACGACACTCCTGAACGCCCGTAAAGAGAGATTCGAATAGCCTTACTTGGGAGAATGCAAGTAAAAGACCAAACGGGCTCAAAGATGGGTAACTCCGTATCGTCCCAATTGGTTCTCGGTCGTTTCAAACTCTAAGTTAAGCTTATTTTATTCTCGACGAGGGGATTGCCAACTGCTTTGAGAACAATATAACAAAAGCGAACCACCCGTGGGCCGCCAACAACACCGACATAGTGGTTGGGGGAATGACGGTGGTCGAGGCATCCCGGGGTCGATCCGGGATTTGGCATCAATGTACAAAGATTAATAAAAACTTTTTTGCTTCGAGATCGAAGCTCGGCCAGACGGTTATAGAACCTGGAGAGATGACATTTCGGACATACAATCCGATCCGGGATGAATCGATCTTTTCAATTCAAAGTTCGCGAGGAATACGTACATGGGTAAAGTGGTATCGTTTCAATTCTTTTTAGAACATGAGGACATACATTGATGCTTTCCCTTTTGATTTTTACGGGGTTCACTACTGTCCAAAAGAGAAGTATCCCTTCTCCATGAAAAATTAATGAAATGAGAAATTCTTGGAGCCTTTGACAATCTCATGTCTCGAAAGCGGACAATGAAGTTTTGCAACGCATTTGCATGAACAGGGGCAACTCACGATCCACGCCCCTAAGAAATTTTTTATGTACTTGCGAACTTGGTTCCCCAAAATAAAAAGTTTTTGCATTTTATATGCTCGAAAACACTCATCTTGCATGGTTTGCACATGATTGTTCCTCATGTTTAATTTACCAACTACGAATAGGGAACATGAACTACATAAGGTACATCGAATGTACGGAAGAGGGCATGAGGATGATGAAAGGCAATCCTTTCCCAAACACGTCCAATTTTTTCGGGCGAGATGAACGGTGGCTAAATTCCGCATTCCCCAAGGTAAAGAGTTTTCTCGCGAAAGGTACGATAACCGAAGTGATGGAGGCATTCATTTCTCTACCCTAAACACTGCAAGTTATCCGTTGATCAACCCATTTGAGCGGAGATTTCACTTCCACAACCCTGTCAAGAACCACCCCACATTGGGGCAAAGCAGAGGTAATTCCATCGGCATCACGAGACAAATGGTTAGAAATCTTCTTGCTTGGACTAACATCAATCTTCGGGTGGTTCTTTGCATTGTACTTGCGCTTTAATTCAAGTGCCTTAGGGTGACGAAGAGCATTTCTTTTTCTATCCCGCACATCTGTATCCATTTGCACAACCCATTTGAGCCCGCAAATTCATTTCTAAAAGCCCTTATTGGTGATCATTGTTGTCCCAAAGCGAATATGGCCCATCTTTGAGTAGAAGGACCGAAAAGCTGGATCAATAGAAAATCTCCCAATGAACTCATCAAGATGCAATAGTAAAAGAGAGTTGGGAGTAAAAAAAAAAAAAAGAGAAGAAAGAGGAAAAGGCTGATTCCACAAAAAAACTCCTGGGCATTTAAAAAAGCAAAGTGCCTACCAAAAGCAAGGCCAATGCCCTTTCAATTCATTGTTCATTTGTAGAATATTTCCGAACTTGAATGCGCAATTTTCCTGTATATCCTAAAAGGGTTGAGAGAAAAATCTCCATGAAGTGTCAAATTGCAAATGCAATCTTCGAGTTCATACCATCCTCGAGCAATGATGGTATCATAGAAGGCCACGGTCGGTGACAAGATTGTAATGATCACCAACGTCAAGCCCCTTCTCAAATATCTTCGAGCCAAAACGAACCCTTTCGTTTCTCGGTTCCCAAATCATTACCTCCATTACAACCCTTTAAAAGCCTTTTCGACTAGGGCACTTGAATTAATGTGGAGTTTAATGATTTTAAGCATCACTCGAAGAAGTTCGAGCAAGATTACTTCTCTCTCATTTTTTGCGGGGTTCTTGACTTGTAAACCCGGAGAGATGACGAAGAAATTCATTTGCGGCCTTGACTCAACTAGAGTCCCCTTTGTAAACCGTTGACCTAGCCCTCATTACGGTCCTAATCAAGACCTCCGGATCGGCTCGGTCGTATCAATTGCGAGATTACTCGGATCCTTATCGAATGCGATGATGGAAAGATTGAGTGATTTCTTTTGAATCCTTGAGACGGGATAAATAACTTTTCTTGAGAGTGAGAGAAAACCCTTTGGATTTGAAGTCCCCCATTCGGCTCACTTTCGAGGTATTCATAATGTGAGAACATCCTTGGACGGGATTGATAATGCAAACTTGATAGAATGGTTATGCATAAACCATGGTATGAGTGATTGCATTATACACATGTTATTTCTAATCATTGCAAGCTCGGTAGGAAAGTTTTGCATGAACTCATTGTTGAATATGTTTGCGCATGTTACCTCGGACATTCTATGATGGGTAATACATTCTCGATGTTCGATGTCCCTCCCAAGGTCTCGAAATTCATCCAAGGATTATTGAATGAGCAAGTTCTCCTAGCAAATGCCTGCCATGTACGATACGAGCGATCTGTTTCGTTCTTTGATTAATCGTTCGGAGAACCCGGGTAAGTTTTCGAACCCATTTTCAAATTAACAACTCCTACGATGATAGTTGTTACGATTCAATTCGGGCGATATGCCTCTCTGTCAGTCGTGTGTAGACATATGCACTGGCGATCTTGACATCTTATCAAATCATGGCGACGTAGCTCTTATGATTTCGATCTCGAATCACGAAGACATATGCTGGTGATCTTGACCTTTAGTCGGCTCATAATGACATAGTTCTTATGATTCTCGGCTCCTTTATCAAATCACGAAGACATAAGCGCCCGTGATTTTGATCCAAACCAAATCATAACGACGTAGCTCTTAAGATTTTGGTTCCCCTTTCTCGGAATCACGAAGACATATGCGCTTGGTGATCTTGACCTTTAGTCGGCTCATAATGACATAGCTCTTATGATTCTCGGCTCCTTTATCAAATCACGAAGACATAAGCACCCGTGATTTTGATCCAAACCAAATCATAACGACGTAGCTCTTAAGATTTTGGTTCCCCTTTGTCGAATCGTGAAGGCATATGCTGGCGATTTCGACGTTTAATCAACTCACAACGACGTAGCTCTTGTGAACTTGATTCTACTTCTTTCGACTCACAACGACGTAGCTCTTGTGATGCGGAAGGATACACATATCTTCTTATTTGTCTCGCATTAGGGAGAAGTCTACGATAACGAGATAGGCCAAATACCTTAAGGTCCTCGTGTTTGCAAGAAACTTGGAAATTAAGGGAATCACCAACTTATGAGGTATTTGGTAAAACAGGTATTCTCGTATGCGATCCATGTGCGAGTTTCTCTAACATGGAAAAGAGAAATTATGACACATGTTATTTCTGGTCTTGCATACCATGGTCACTTCATTACATAAAAAATGGGACTAAAACTCCCGCCAAAAAGTTCATCCATCATTTGCACTATCAAAATTTAGGGTTCAATTTTGTCTTTGAGCGGAACCTCTACGAGCCTCCACTCAAAGAGGGGCAGTTGTTGACGCCTAAATTTTGACTAATATATATTTTGCATAAAAATTAGAACTAATTTTAGTTCTAAACAAAAATCATCTCACATATTCATTTAGCATTGGCATACAATTTGAGCTTAATTTAACGGGGGTCCGGACTAGGCATGCGGTGGAAAAATGCACCAAGAAGATTTGGGCTTGAAAGAAATATTTTCTCGGGGTGTATTGCAAATACTCGAAACTTCGGGGATATGTATTGCAAATACTCAAAACTTCGGGACTGTGTATTGCAAATACTTAAAATTTCGAGGGGACTGCATTGCAAATACCAAAAGAAGATGGGGAAAGGAAGATGGTGAAGAGAAGAAGGTGAAAGGAAGATGAAGAAGAGAAGATGAAAATGGAAGATGAAGAAGGAAGATGAAGATGAAGATGAAGAGAAGATGAAAATGGAAGATGGGGAAATGAAGATGAAGAAAAGAAGATGAAGATGAAGAAAGGAAGATGAAGATGAAGAAGAGAAGATGAAAATGGAAGATGGAGAAATGAAGGTGAAGAAGAGAAGATGAAGATGAAGAAAAGAAGATGAAGATGAAGAAAGGAAGATGAAAATGGAAGGTGAGGAAATGAAGATGAAGAATGAAGGATGAAGAATTTTGCCTATAAAAGAGGGAGAGAGTTTTTGGGTGAAAGAGAATTGAGAGAGTTTTTTGGAGTGGAAGAAAATTGAGAGAGTTTTTGGGAGTGAAAGAGAATTGAGAGAGATTTTTTGGAGTGGAAGGGAATTGAGAGGTTTTTTGAGAGGAATTCTTTAGAGAGGAAAAAGAGAATTCTTGAGAAAAAATTTGGAGAGAATTTTGAGAGGGCTTGAGTGTTTTGAAGCTCGGTGCTACCATTGCCAATTTTTGCACCCATCAACACAAGCCACAAGTTCATCACCATCGTTCAAGCTCGCCGCAGAAAAAAAAGGTAAGTGATTCCCTAACTTTCTTTAATTTCGAATACAAATTAGCTCGATTTTTACTGATTTTTTCTCTACGTTTTTATGTTAAATAACAGTTGCATATCAACGATGTCAAGAATAGAAGGAGAGCAAAAGGAAAAAATATCAATGCCCGGATTGCGAGTCTAATGGAATTCTAGCGAGATGAGAAAGAAGCGTCAAGGAGAGATAGGACCAAGAGATTTCTCGGTCTAACGAGTCACCAAATCGGTTCAATGATCAAGACAAGCCCGGAGCATAAGTTTGGTGCACGAGTTCAAATTGGGGAGTAATCTTGAACCTATTTCATCCTAATTTCATGTGATTTCTTTATTTCAAAAAATGTCAAGGGAAGAAAAACCCAAAAAAATTGATTTTTTGATCTTCAAGTAGAGTTCATCAAATTTGTCAAATCCATTATTTTTTTCATGAATTTTAAGGTACCGAAAGGGCATTAGTTATTAATGTAATCAAGTCCCGGGACTCTTAATCTCCGGTTCGCAGAAATAAGATAGTTTTCTCCCGCTATTTTATTTAGGTTTCTAATCGACCTACCGAAAATGATTAGTGGCGACTCCAAATTCAAATCACATTGCATGTTAATCATTCAAACCTTAAGTTGCGATTTGGTATGGACTTGGGAGAGTCCGAGTTAGGTTAGTTAATTAATTAACCCGATAATCCATTAGCCCAAAAATGATAAACTTGTTTATTTTTTTTTAGGTCGCGACGGATACTAGTGCATAGCATTGGAGAGAGAGATTCTTTTATCGCTTGGAAAAGAAAGAACTCTCTTGCTCACATTATGTTGCTAAGTAAGTAGCATGGAGAGTGACATAATGAGAGAGTTCAGGGCGGTTTGACAATGCCAAGGATATGTGGCAAGCATTGAAGGCCAGGTTTGGTCAAACTTCGGTGACCAAACTAAGACAACTCACTATAAGGTTCGACTCATATAAGATACCTCATGGCTAGAATACAAAGTAATATTTGAGGCGAATGTCGAATATGATAAGTGAATTGTCTAATCTTTGGACACATATTGTGACCGACGAGCACAGCAGTATAAGCGGTTATACGTTATTTGCCTCATAGCTAGGAGAATATGAAAATCCACCGAACTCATAATGATAACGTCAAAACCTTTGAGGATGCAATGTTACATCTTGAACTAGAAGAGGACCGCCCCCGGCGGCTAAACCACAGTGTATATATATATATATATATATATATATATATATATATATATATATATTATGTCGCTTCTAGCTCACATGGAGTCGTGGTCTCCAAATGCAAGCATCCAGGTGGTTTTAAGAAGTGGTAAGGCAGAGCAGCGGAGCCTTTCGGGGAGAAGCCAAAGATCAACCAACCGAAGAAAGGAAAGCGTCCTTTCAAGTAGAACATTTCAAGGGTGAAATATTTTAATTGTGGCAACAAAGGGCACTTCGCTCACAACTTTGTTGAGCAGAAGAAGGTAGAAACTTCTTTTACACTTGTGAGTGCTTCTTATGTTTCTAGTTCGATCTTTTTAACTGAATCTCATCCTTTAGGGATTGTAGACTCGGGCGCCACAAACCATGTAACGAAGGATCGAGGTGCCTTCATGGAATTTCGACAAGTTTTACATGGAGCAAAATGGATATATATGGAAAACAACTCCAAAGTAGAGTTGAAAAGCATTGGCACCTGCCAATTGAGCATGTGCAATGGTCGCACCTTATTCTTGCATGACATATTATATGCTCTAGAAATTCGTTGGAATTTAGTTTCAGTATTGGTATTGGTATTGGTCAAGCATGGTTTTAATTTTAATTTCCATAATAATGGTATTGATTAGTTTTTGGGAACGAGTCGGTATGGTTCTAGTCATTTTCTGAATAGTTTTATTGTTCTAGATGTTAATGACAAGTGGTGTTAATATCGTTGATTCCCTATTTACATCTTTCGATTCTAATGATAATGATGTGAATATGTGGCATGCTAAACTTGGTCATATTGGCCAATAACGAATGAATAGATTAGCTAAAAAGGGCTTATTAGGCAATATTGAAAAAGTCAATTTGTCTATTTGTGAGCATTGCCTAGTTGGAAAAACGACATGAAAACCATTTGGAAAAGGGATTAAAGCTAAGTTTCCATTGCAATTAATCCATTATGATGTCTATGGTCCAATGAATGTGAGAGCAAGGCATATAAATGTTTTCTTCATCACTTTTATAGATGAATATACTCGATTCGGATATGTCTATTTGAGTTCTCACAAATCTGAAGCATTACATTGCTTTAAGAAGTTTATGGCCGTAGTGGAAAATCAACCGAATAAGAAAATAAAAGTATTGAGATCCGATCGAGGTCGAGAATATCGATCCGATCGCCTAGAGATTTGTGTTATGAAAAAGGAATAGAAAGACAGGTTGTCTATTCCGTATACACCTCAACAAAATGGTATTGCAGAGAGAAGAAACACAACCCTATCGATAGCGTAGGCTAATCCGCCAATCACCTTTTGGGGTGATGCTTTGGTGATAGTTGTCTATGTGCTTAACCGAGTACCTTCTAAATCGGTTACCTCCACTCCATACGAATTTTGGACGGGTCGAAAAGCCAATTTGAGTTTCCTAAAATCTTGTGGTTATACGGCCTATACTCACGAATCGTCCCACAAGTATGAGAAATTGAATCCTAGGTAAGAAGAACATCTTCATAAGATATTCGGAAAACTCAAAAGGATATGTTTTTATAGATGAGCAGGAAAATGAGAGTATAACTCAATTCGAATCACGAGATGTCGCATTCTTAGAGAATGAGTTTCCTAAAAAGTGCTAAATAGGTGAAGACAAATCCCTATTTGAGACATTAGATAATGACAATGATGTAAGTGGGAGCAAAGTGAGAAGCAATGAATTTATTTCGAGCCAATCTCAATTGTAACCACTTGATGAGATAATGACGTCGTTATTTGATCCGAGTGGAGCATAATGGAGAATAAAGTACCTAGGGTAAAATCTTCTCCACTGCGAATAAGTTGCAAAAGCATTCCACGTCGATGCTTTGATATTGAAGGGGAAGCTTTCATGATAGCTCCACAAGTTGAGAATGAGCCAAGGAATGTAAATAATGCTCCATCTTGCTCGACAAGGAAGAAAAGATAGAGTCAATGAGATCAAATCAAATTTGGAAACTAGTTGATCTTCCGAAAGGATGCGAAGCCATTGGGAACAAATGGGTTTTCAAAATAAAGCAAAAAAGCTGATGGCTCAATTGAAAAATATAAGGCTCGCCTCGTGGAAAAATGGTATAATCAACATGAAGAAATTGATTATAAGGAAACTTTTTCTCATGTAGTAAGATTTATCTCAATTCGCCTTATTCTGGCAATGTAGCAAGTACATCAAATGGATGTAAAGAATGTTTTTTTCAATAAAGAATTACAAGAAGAATTATATATGCAACAACCCATTGGGTTTGTTCTGGAAGACCAAGAACAAAAGATATGCCGACTTCTAAGATCGAAATATGGCCTTAAGCGATCTTTGAGACAATGGTACATACGTTTTCATAATGCTATAGTATCATATGATTTTATAATGATTGATGAGGATCATTGCGTATATATCAAAAGATCCAAAGACCATTTTGTGATCATATCATTATATGTTGATGATATCCTCATTGCCGAAAACATTATGAAGTTTGTTCAAATAGTCAAGAATTGGTTATCGCCCAATTTTGAAATGAAAGATATGGGCGAAACCGCAAATATTATTGGTGTTAAGATTTCAAGAGATCGTTCAAAAAGGATGTTGTCTCTCTTACAAGAGAAGTACGTAAATAAAATCCTTGAACGTTTTCATATGCAAGATTGTAAACCCATTGACACTCCTATTGCCAAAGGTGAAAGTTTAAGCCGCAGATTGTGTCCTAAGACCCCAAAAGAATAGGAACATATGGAAAATGTTTCATATGCTAGTGTTGTTGGGAGCTTAATGTACGTTATGATGTGTAGAAGGCCGACATTTGTCATGCTATTAGAATGGTAAGTAGATACCAATTTAATCTAGGTCAAGCACATTGGAGTTGTCGTCAATAGAATCTTGAGGTATCTAAAGGGTACTGCAGATTATTTGCTGACTTGTCAAGGAAGAAATCTGCACCTTTAGGGCTATCTTGATGCTAATTGGAGAGGAGATTTAGACAAAAGGAAATCTACCTCTGGATTTATATTTTTACTTGTGCGGTGGTGCAATATCGTGGAGTAATAAGAAACAAACATGTATAGCATTATTGACCATGGAAGCCAAGTTCTTGGCTCGATCAAATGATACAAGAGGAGTTTGGCTTAAGAGATTTTTTTATCATCTAAGTGTTGTTGATCGATGCTCTTGGTCCTTTATTGGTTAATTGTGATAGCCAGCAAAGCATAGCTTACACTAATGATCCCAAATTTCATTGCAAGACCAAACATATAAATGTCAAGTATAATTTTGTGAAAGACATGGTTGCACGAAAGGTTGTGAACGTCCGGTATGTATCTACGCATAGTATGACAAGTAGCTCTAATGACCAAACCGATTCCTAGAGATATTTTTCTTGGTCATATAAAATCTTTTGGGATTGCATAGAAATTGATATACTAGATATTTGTATTTTTTCCTAAAGTTCACAGTCAAATGATATTTGTTATCATTATTGATGCCTATGAGTTTATTTAACATTAATGCATATTAATACTTAGTGCATTATATCGAGAAAGTATGTCTAATAGATAAGATATTAGCCCACTCACATGGGTAATCGCATCTATTTCTTGTGTGATAAAAAGAGATGAAATGATTCCAAGCTTATTTTATCTATGTGATAATTGAGAGCTCAAGCTTAAGATTTTAATGTCGCCTTAACGGGAGGGTTAAGATGAGGTCATAATAAGTTATGCCCGAAAGTGAAGTAACTTATGTATTTCACTTTATCTGTCTTTGATGCCGGATGCAAGTTCGATGGATTCTTTGAAGAGAGTAGATTTGTGAACTCAAGTTCAACATTTGGAATGTCCGAACTATCATCTATACGGTATTAAATGTAGAGACATACGCTCAATGGGAAACGAGAGAATACCGTAATAATGGATGAGATTACCAATAAGAGTTGGTAAGAGTACTTGATCTCAACTCTACAGTTTGTGTGTGACTTTTGAGGATATGAGTTCCTCAACTTAGTGCCCTCATTACTCTCACTTATTCTTGAAATTTTGATTCAATGTTTGCTATCGTAGAGTGTTGCCAATGATCATGGATGATTCGATCTAGTGGGACATTTTTGGAAATGCAAATTGAGTTGAAATGGAGAGAATTTAAGAAAAGAGGAAGATCAATTTGTAGTTGATGTCATATTATGATTTTGTATTCACGAAGTCAGCCAATTATGATCATATAAGTGTAATCGTAATTGTGAGTACAATACATATCGAATTTTTTGAAGAGATCATAAGAGATATATTGACTGATTGATCTAGGGAACAACATACTAGATGTACTCTAGATTATAATGTCCAATATGAGCTGCTATATATTCCCAATAGATGTATATCAACGAGTTTTCGGAGTATGCTTTGGTCGCACGTATTATTCTCCCGTATGAATTTTGCAATGAGAAGATAAATAGAGATATTTAACCCTTTATAGGCGAGTGAGAGATGTTGGGAAATTGCGCCCATCAAGGGCAAAGAATATATATACCTGTCTTTATTGCAATAATTAAGGGCAGATTTTATTTCCTATTGAATATATGGAGAGAGAGAGAGAGAGAGAGAGAGAGAGAGAGAGAGAGAGAGTATCTTCAATATTCGGAACGTATGTCGTTCTACGATTCACACTTAGGAACTCTCTCAAAAGCTCTATCTGGAAAACTCTCCCGAAAAACGATCGATCGATCAACGTTTCCGGATCGTTTGCGCACTGTGATTTGGAGCTTTTAATTTGTAGAAACTAAGGTATTTTCGTTAATCGTGATATGCTTCTCGGATCGGTGATACAAGTTGATTCTAAAGCATGTTGATCTAGTGCAATTAGAGCGTATATGTACGTATATTTGAATCAATTATTGTTCGGCTATAATTTGCGCGTTGCATTTATGGTTATGTAGATCTATAACTTTTTTGCTGCATTTATAGATCTGGATTAATATTTAGACATTTTATCTTTTATTAATGATAGCCATGACAATCCAAAATCATCTGGATCCGTATTTTTTGCTTGAGAGATTAGATGTTTGAGCTGAATTAGGCGTGGTACGATCATGTTAGGAAACGATTTGTCATAATGTGTTTGGGAAATAATTTATCGAGGGAAGACTGGCCTGATGTGCCGGCTCATCCGGCTCCGTAGAACTCCTCAGCTAGCAAGCTCGCAGCTTATGACACATGCATGCACGAATACCTAGATGCAGAGTCGCAAAATGATTGGATGTTTATCAATTTTTCTCTTGCCAGCACTTGCGTATTACTTGGACCGAGTCATATCCTAGATCGAATAGTCCAATTTGTTGGGTTGCGCCAAAAATGATAAGCTTTTAATCTTATGAAAAATGAGGAAATTCCATACAATATCCAAGACTATCGTTTATGCCGCTGCACGCCCGAAAAGAAAAGGTAAAGCGTCGAAATTGGAGCAATAGCAACACATGTCATTCTTTATCCTGACATTTCATCTCTCTATTATAAAAGCCATGGAGGAAAACCCTTCACGTCCAACTTTGAAAAAGAAGAGCTATAATTTAGAATTTTCGATTGACTTGCTTCTTCACATGTGAGTATGTCATCTAAGAGGAGTAGCCATTGCATTAATTTACTCTTTCTTGGCAAATGATTTCGAGAGATTCTTAATCCAAAAATCAAATATAGTGACCGTACTACTTGAGGCATAAGATTTCAATCGATTGGCCATGCGATCCCAATCTCACTTCATTTTTAGTGCTTGGCAAGAAGGGGGGAGAAGTACCAAAAAAATTTTAAAATTCTATCCATGTTAGTGTCGGCCATGTTACATAGGACTTTGGCATCAACGTCGGCAATTTTCGGCTTAAATTGATTGGATTGACTCAATTGGTACCAATCTGAAAAATTTTAGGACTAAATTGATCTAATTAATAGTTTGATGACTGAATTGGTAAAAATGTATTAGGAACTGGTGCAAATACAATAGGTTTAGTGCCTAGCAAGAAGGGATAAAGCCTCCAAAGGCATTGTCATTTTAGATCCGATTGCTTTTCTCCGGCAAATAGCTAGATTGGTCATTCTATGGCTCAACTAGACCTATCAAAATGGGTCGAAATCCATTTCTTAACCAGATTTGATAAGCCGTGTTGTTATATAGGTTAGTTGTATTCAATAAATGACTCAAGAGTGGATTTAAACACAATTTGAGAATTGAATGGGTCATAAATGGTTAACAACTTACTTAGACTCAACTCTGCATCAATGACTTTCTCTTCACTCGATTTCATGCTCATTCACTTTGTACTCTCACCCCGGTTTGGATATGAGTTTTCCTAGATTGGATTAAATACGAAACTATTTTAGGAATATGGGCGGGTCTTAAAAGGGTCTATTTGGGTTGGATTGTTTATAACCCGAGCCAAATCATACCCGACTCACCCGTTTGATGGGAGAAGTGTAAAAAAAGTCCTAAACCTATTACATTTGTGCCAATTCACCCTAAATCTTTTTTGTGCTAATTTAGTCATATGCCAATTCAGTCCTAAATCTTTTTTTGTACTAATTTAATTCTAAACCTTTTACATTTGTACTAATTTAATCCAAAATCTTTTGCATTTATGCCAATTGAGGCAATCCGATCTATTTTGGTCGAAAATAATGACATAGACGTAGATTGTCCGACGTGGACGTGGATTGTTCTACATGATATAGCCTAACGCTAACGTGCATATTTTTAATATTATTTTAATATTTTTGTTGACATCGATGCAAAATATTTAGGGTTAGATTAGTATCAATGAAAGGTTTAGGATAAAATTGGTATAAAAAAAGATTTAGAATCGAATTGACACTAATATAATAGATTTAAAAATTTTTTGAAACTTTTTCCTCCGTTTAACGGGTCTTGACTCCACCAATGGAACGAGGACAGCAGGATGGAACTGTCCACACAAACTTTAAATCCCCAAATGGCCTACCTATCGTGCCATGTTTTCTTTTCGCATTCGTTAAAATCAATGCATGGCATCATATGAAAAGTACCGCCCCATGTGTTTCTTCCCCTTAAAGGACTAAACGATAAGCTTGCGTGTCCATGACTCTGTTTCGGGCGGAACAGCAGGTTTGAGTGAGTGGAAGGTGAAAAGGAAAATTCGGAATGTGCGAGCGAAAGCGACACGGATGCGACACGAACTTCTGGCCGACATCAACTGGGACTGGAAACCCCAACTTTTTTAGGGTTTCTTTATGTGTTTTCCTTCACGTGGCAAACATGGGCTGTGGGTGTTGTAAGATAACCCATCACGCATACACGCACACGACCAAGTGCAATAGGATGTTATGTTCCTCGGTTCAACCATAAGGAATTGTAATAAAGTGTGGCCACATACCAAAACTAGCCCAAACCATCCTGATTTTGATAAAGAGGAAATGACTTTTTACCGAATGTCGTTGAATGATTGACCCAAGGCATCTCGAAGGCAGCGAATAGCTCCAAAGATTCCCAGCTTTTTCATGAGGTTTCGTTTCGATTGTTTAGTTTTTTTGGGTGAGGTCCACCTTAGCAAAATCAATTCTTACTGGCCCAAAAAGAATGCTTGGCAAAATGTGAGCATGTATACCGAGGTTATCGTGTTGGGTACGAGGATTATTCGACTGAATATGATATAATAAGATATCTAATAATGATGAATTCGATACTCATTTCTTGAGAAATGATCCGTCGCGTAGTTGCATAAAGACATGTACTATCTCAATCAGGTTTTGATGTGTTTGCATAGGAGAAATTCGGTATTAGAAAGATGAAACTGAAAGAAGAAATTGAAACCCTAAATTGGAGAAGGAGAGATCGCGTGGTGTGATCACCATTAGAGAGAGAGAGATGGCGATGTTGGTCCCCCAAGAGACCGACCCCGTCGTGGTGGTCACCGAAGAAAAGCAAATGACTGTGGTGAATACCTTGGTAGAGTGGTTGTCGTTCTTTTCTTCTCTTTTCCTTATTTCCTTTTTTATGATTATGACCGGAGAGGATAGTCAGGCCCTCACCCACATCTGGGCAAGGCGAGTCACCTACGTCTTGCAAGTGCTAGGCAACCCTAAAGAAGGTAAAGAGAAGAAAATGAAAAAAAAAAAATTTAATAAAAAAATTTGAAAATAAATATTAAGATATTATTGGAAAATTTTCAAGTCAAGTATCATTCGTGTCACATAAGATGGCCTAATGTCCAAGTTAACAATTTTTGGCTAAAATTTATCAAATAGACTCAATGGATAAAACGAGAAAATGTTTAAAACTCAATTAGTACAATTAAAAAGATTATGATTAAATTGGTACAAGTCCAATAAATTTAGGACTTTTCCATACTTTTCTCATTGAATTGATTATGACAGGCAAAAAGTTGTATCATTATGATAGGTAGAAAGTTGTACCTCGTGACCACTTGGAAAATGAGAGGAATGACGGGTACGATTGAATTCCTTAACTTCAATGTTACAATCATGACCCAAATAGAAAGGGTTAATATCACGAAAAAGGTCAAACTGGTATAATTGTAAAATATTTACTCCAAACTAACATTTTGACCATCAAAAATTATAAATTGGTACACTTATAATAAATTTACCATCCGTTAGTTTTCGTTAGATTTTATCATCAAATTGCTAAGTTGGATGACATGTGACAATTGATGGGCATACTCATTTTGAGTTTTTACCCTCCGTTTATTACGGGTGTATCGGTTTTGAGTTTTTTTATGATAATGATCTAATTTAACGAAAACTAACGGGGGTAAATTTGTCACAAGTATATTAAGTTTGGGTTTTTGGTGGTCAAACAGGTTGGTTTGGAATAAATTTGTCACGAGTGTATCAATTTAGGTTTTTTTGTGATAAAAAAATTAGCTTTGAGTAAGTTTATCTCAAGTGTACAAATTTTAAATTTTTTGTGGTAATATATATATATATATATATATATATATATATATTTATTTATTTATAAGCCTCTTCTGCTGTTCTTGACCCTCACGCAAGAGCATTTCGAAGAACACTTGCACCCCCCTCCCCCCTGGGGTCTTACCGCACTTCCACTAACACAAAGCGGAGAACCTTAGAATTAACCCTACCTGTTGATGCTACCACATCCCTAACAATTAACCTTGATGCAACATCTAGGTAGTTACCTGCTTCCCTTGGTCTGGTAGATTAGGTTATGCAGGCTATGGGATTGGCTTGGTGTTCAGTGTATATTAGTAAAAGAAGAGGCCAATGATTGGGATCGTAAAACTTAGCTCGAAAGGCTCTTCCTCATTATTGATAGCACAGGAAAGAGTCTAAAGAGAATCTGATGGAAGGCATAGAGGTAAGCCAGGCTTTTGTTACAGAGCTCGCTGCCTTCCCACCTCTGGACTATGGTCATTGATAGGATAACAATTGTACTCGAAATGATCAGAATATGCGGTGTATCAGTAATATGCCTATAATAGCTAAAAGATATCTATAATACCACTTCTGATGTAAGAATAATTATCTGTCAAGGCAAAATATTTCAAATTGGTACACATGTAATCCCCAAGCTAGTTTTTTATCTCAAAAAATTTCAAACTGGTACACCTATAATATATTTACCCTCCATTAGTTTTCGTTAAATTTTACCATCCGATTCTTGAGTTAAATGACATGTGGCAGTTGACGGATGTCCGATTTGGAATTTTCGCCCTCCATTTGTCACGAGTGTACTAGTTTGAAATTTTTGTGGTATTAACCCAATCTAATAGAAACTAACAATGGAAAAATTTGTCACAAGTATAGCAATTTGAGAGTTTTTGTATGGTTGAAAATTAATTTGATGTAAATTTATCACAAGTGTACCAATTTGAGATTTTCTATGTCAAAAAATTAATTGAGGTAAATATATTATAGATGTACTAGTTTTGAGTTTTTCATGATGTTAACCATATTTATCGTTGCATTACTTGCATTCTAAAATTATACTTTACATAGGTTAACAACATATACTAGAAAGTAAAGTACGAACTAGATTTAAACAAAAAAAGACATCGGTTTTTATTTCTCCTTCTTAGGGTTCTCTCCTCTCCCTCTCATCTTCACACAACCATCTTCTTCAACTTCCATGAAGGGGAGGGTTTGAACTAGATCTCTTCCTCTCCTCCCTTTTTTTTATTTGGCTGATTTGGTTTTCTATTTTCTTTTTTTCATTTCCTCTCGTTTTGGGGAGCTTTTCTCCCGATCTCATCTAGAAATCTAAAAGCTTCTCTCTCCCGTTTCGGGGAGGTTTCTACCTTGATCTAGCCTAAATTTGGGGATTTTTGCATGTATGATATCGAGGTTTCTCTTTACTTGGGTTTCATTGGTGTACAAGTCCAATTTTAAAGAAGATTGAAAAACCTTCACGAAAATTTCGCTCTCACAAGTGTCAAATCCAACAAGGGCCGGCAACCCCCGCCGACAAGATCCCCACCATCGCTAACCCTTCCGGGCGATTGTGGGGCGGCGACAAGGGCTACAAAACCCTCGCTCCGCTGGGTTCTTTATTTTTTTTTCTTTTTAGTTTTAGCCTATTTTTAAGTTAATTTAAATAAAAAATTATATTAAAAATCAAATTCGAAACAAAACGTCATTTTTATCATGTTATCGCCACTTAGGAGAGAGAAAATATTTTAAAAAAAATTACATCAACATTTTCTGTTATCCAAATTGGACAAGAGTTAACTTTAGGACTGGATTGGACTAACTTAACAAGTTTTAGGACTCGATTGTATTTTTTTATTTATAAATTTTAAAACTCAATTGCACTTTGATGACAAGTTTTCGGACTTCTAGTGAACATATTATGTTCTAAAAAGAGAGGCGAGAGCGACCGATCCCGGAGGAAAAAGGTCAAGCTATTCTCCTTTAATTCAGTCACATATAAAATAAAGGAGAATTTTCAAATAAAGCCCTAAGTGCCTTCATTTTCTCAAATAAAGGCTTGAATTGATCCTTGTTTCAATTAAGAACTCGAAATGCCCTTTTTGTCTCAAATAAGGGCCTAAAGTGGCTATGCCTGTTTCAAATAAGGGCTTAACCTCGTCAACCAATCAAAAACATTTTTGTCAAAATATAATTTTAACATAATTTTTAATTAAATAAAATTAAAAAGTAAAACTAATAAAAAAGGGAAAGGAGATACGGGGTAGGAGGGGGCTACCCTCCACAATGCCCTCCTCGCTCTGTGGCCTCCGCCCTACTACCGGTAGGGCGGCGGATATGGCTAGCGGGGACGCTAGCCCCTCGGAGAGGGCCGACGACCCCATCGACCAAAGGCAAGGGTTTGCTAGCCCTCGCTTGAGCCGAGAGAGGGCTTGACCCTCTCCTAGATATAGGCGAGGGTCACCACCCTTAGCCAAAGGGTTGGTGACCCTCGCCCTAGTCCGGCCTAGGGCCATAGCCCTCTCCTCACGTCGGCGGGGACGACGGCCCTCGTCAAGGCGCTAGGAACCCCGATGGCCTTCGTCCCCACCCCACCAATGTTGGGGTGGCAGCCATAGGTGGGAGAGCAACCCCCTTCCACTTGTATCTTCTTTCTTTCTTTTTTTATAGTGTTAGTTTAAAAAAAATTTGAAAAAAAAAAAAAGAAAAAGGAAAATGATGAAAATGTCCCTATCAGGTGAGTCATGCCTTTTTTTATACTAGTATGGCCACTTTAGACCCCTTTTTTAAAATAATGAGGACACTTTAGGCCCCTTATATGAAAAAAATAAAGGTACTTAAGACCCTTATTTGAAATTTTCCCTAAAGTAAAGAAAAAAAAAGTATGCAACTACTTTGCACATGTGTATTGTATAGGTAATTATTTCATAAAATAAAGAAAGAAAGCATGTGGGAGGATACCATAAAAAGGGAAACTTGTCCAAAACGTCCTAAACCTATTTAATTTTTATCAATTTAGTCCTAAATCTTATAATTTTTTCAATTGTGTCCTAAACCTTTTCACCTTTGCCAATTGAGTTTTTCCAGCCAATTTTACTCACAAATTGCTAACGTGGACACCGGTTGTCCTACGTAGTATGGATAAATTTTACTAATATTGTTTTAATTTTATCATTGTTTTTATTATTTTTCTGCTATTGTCCCTTTTTTTTTCTTTTCTTTGTTCTTTATTTCTTACAATGGCCAGCCCGGGCCCACTAGGCAAGGGTTCTTGAGCACTCGCCGACCATTGGCAAGGGCCGCGATGCTCTTGTTGGCCTTGGGCGAGGGTCCGGCCACCCTCGCCCGTACTCGTCTAGACCGTCGCGACCTTGCCCGTAGCCACAAGTTTAAGATAATTGGCAAAAGTGCAATAAGTTTGAAACTTTTTAGACAAATTTTCTCCATAAAAAGTGAATCCAATCACAGGGGACGTCCACCGTCCACACGTTCCACAGTGCAGAAAAGCAGAAAGCTTACAAGATGCTTCCATGGATTCACCTCTTCTTCTTTCCTCACGTTTTCCAGACAAAGCATTATGTTCTTGCATGAACACGTGCTTACTTAGTATACTTACTATTAAACACTATCGTTGCTTTGCTGAAGTCAATGGCCGAAAAGCAAATTCTACGTTCGTGTGGGGGACAAACCGTTCCCACTTCTTTTGGGTGCTTTTGACTGATCGGATCAGTAGATGTCGTGCGTTAGTTAAACAGCTACTCAACGTCTGCGTAAATCTGGTTCATAACACAAGATGTCATCGACGCTGAATTGCTTACGCATTTTCGGCTCGAATTAAGCCCGATCGTGCATGTGAAAATATCACAGACATATGCTTGTAAAGGAGCTCATCTACTCGAGGCCAAACTTTTCGCGGACCGAGTACGGAAGCAACAGAAAAGGGAGCATGAAACGTGCATTGCCAAGGCAACCTACGATATTTCAACATCCGGGTCCGCTTAAACGGGCTTCTAAATCACATCACAAAAGCCGAAAGAGCCTCGTTACCAATTTAATGACGGAATAGTAACCTTGCATAAGTAGTCGACAAAAGGGATTGAGAGAAGTAGACATGTTTTGGCTCATTTTCACGAAGAAGATGGAGTCGGAGAAGTACTTCATCGTGCATGTCGAGAACTGAGTAGTCGCGATCTCATCCAACTTAGGGTTCCTACATTAACCACTTTCTTTCTTTCTCGATGGGTAAGGTATAACAACTTCGTTTCGTTTGAGAATTGCAAAATGGTCCCCGAAGATGTTCATGGGAGGCTTCGGCCCAAAAGGAGTTGTGTTGGCGGCAGGCCATCTTTCGCGGCAAAGCCCACCAGAGAAGCTGGTGAAGCAAAGATTCGTTTGCCTATATGCAATGCACCGACAACGGACGCCAATGCTCCGACAACCGCCGAACGAGCGAGCCACGAGGCAATGTCCTTTAGGTAGGTTCATCTTGCTTTTTTCAGACTAGGAGTCTAGATATAAAGGGTAAATATCATTATTATGCGGAGGTATGCATCACGTTCGACATTCTGAAGAAGATGAGCACTCGCAATAATTTGAGATATGCCCAAATTCCGCTCTGTGCTAGACCACTATCAGTCCGTGTGGATAGTCTGGATCCCACTTTTTCTGGTCTCAAGGTGAACGTCACCTTCAACACATAAAAGCTCCATATGTATGGTTAGTTTTTAATCGATCAATAATCGAACGCCATCCCTCCAGTCAGCATTTCATGATCAGCGTTCTAAGTACTAACCAACTCGGTGTCCGGATGCGCCATCAAAGAGACGATGTTGAGACTGAGGTTGACTGGGAGAGAAGATCAATTTGGCAATCTCTGGTCCCACTCGATGATGGAAGAGCACAACTACTAGTCTAGGAGCATAAAAAAGGGTCAAACAAAGTGCCTCTTTTCCGATCTTTACAACGTTTTGGCAAAAAACTATAACATTCCCATGAGTGGAGCACTTGGAATGGAGTGGACTACAGATACTCGCACATATTCTCTCGCGACTAAAATACACTACGCCACTAGAGTTTCGCCATCGTGTTCATGAACCAGAAACGAATAACAGACAGCTGACGTGGTTAGGAAGGACAGGATCATACAGGCCCATACCTTGGTAACAATGGCTACAAGGCACCACACGCTCCGCACAACAAACACCTGCACGAGCACCTTAGGTGCACTCGGCCCTGCATGATACTTGTCTGCAAAAGGGCTCATCCAATCAACGCCTTGGAAAATAATCACAAAAGGATCCAAGTCTACGACGTATAGGAAATGATCCAAATCTGCTCTTGTACGGGTAGAAGTCAATGTCGGCCTTTTGTGTCGATTCACTCAGCTCCCAAGTTTAGAGAACCATCCTTCAACAACTTCAAGCTTAGGCTGTTGAATCTCCCTCTTGAATAGTGACGAGAAGCTTTTCTCCAGTCTGTTCCCGTTCTCATCATTGCAACAAATTCTTCATAGCTAATTCTCCCATCCTGCAGTAACAAAAGATCACATCAGTGCTAAGTGTTCAAGACTAGAACCTGTCCATATGCTGTAGGTCCCAAATCTCTTGACCTTGTCCTTGTCCACTTCCTGGAAGATTTCATTAGCTATGTCACTACAATCCTCTGCCCCATCTTCCATTAGAGATTCGCGTAGCTCATCAGGTTCAATGAAAGAATTGCCATCTTTGTCAAAGTAGGAGAAGGCTTTCCGCAGATGCTCATCATTTGCCATCCTCTGAAGATGGAGTGAAACAGCAAGAAACTCTCCATAGTCCAGAGAGCCTTTGCCATTAGCATCCACCTGTTTCCATCAAGCTCGCTCGTTCAATACATAATGAGACGTATGATGTATTATGTACGATGTACTAAGGAATAATGATTGAGACAGGTATATAACTCCTTGCAAGGAAACTGACAGGGATTGCATGACCGAACATTTTTCGTTTAGTCAGAGATGACCGAACATTGAAGCAGGAGTTAAAAACTAATCCACATATAAATGAATACAATTCAAGTAAATAAGCAGGTTAAGAAATGATCATTTTTAACTTGCCTTAGGGTGGAAAAGGGTAAAAAGAAGAAGCTTAAGTTGCCAGCTTGAGTTCCCTCAATGTTCTCCATGGCATAATTTCTTATCAAAAGGTCAAAACACAACAAACGTCTTTTAGCCAAGCCATGTAGGATTTCCAAGTGCAAATTTGGGATAGTAGCTTTCACATGTCAAAGTACCTTGGAAACCATAAAAGCCAAAGGAAAGAGAACAAATTAAGAGCAGCAGTGTTTCAGCACTACTCTTTCTTATGTAGTACAGAACAGAAAGACCAAGGATCAGTGGGGACGATTAGAAAGTCTAAAGCCTGCCTGTTAGCTTGCAGGTGAATCTCTATCAGCTTGGACAAGGGATTTTGATGGTTGCTGTTCAACCACTGGTCGTGAGTTTTACAAAGAGAAACCACTCATCATTACATTTATCTACTTTTGTAAGACAGATGCACTCAAACTGTCACCTCAGGCTAAATGACCAGAAAGCTACTGCCTGAAGAAATTGTACTTGTAGAGAAAATCAGGTCCACAAAAACAGTGAATTCACTAAGCTTCCAAAAATCTGATGGGAGGGCTGTACCGAATGAATTCCCAATATCCCTCGAATTTCTGTTTTACCATTTTATTTAAGTAAATAGCTTTTGGTGATATTGGCACTGAGACAAGAAAGTTTTTCATGAAAGTGGAAGTGTTTCAGTCCTATTGGTGAAACTTGGCAAGAGGGGAAAGTTCAGCCCACACTTCTCGCTCACTGTCTTCTCATCATGTCCACAATGGAACCAGAGACGAACCACAATCATATCTTTATTGGTGATAGACTAAGAGCGCTTTACCTATAATGAATTAAATCTGTTATACTTTTACCATCCGCCGTTTATGTTGAATAACATATAATTCTCACCTCCAGCAGTCATAATGGCCGGACTTAAACAGTGAGAACTATCATACACCACAAGAAGCCAGTCTAAGTTCCTAGTAAATAAGCAACGCGTTCAAAACCAGACAGACATGAGAGCCTAACAATTAGCATTTTAACTGGTTCAACCCCGATATGACTGAAAGATGACATCTGGAGATTAGTTTACTGGTATATGTACGTTTAACCTTCAAAAGCAAATGTTGCCTCATAAAGTTGGCTAGGACATGCGCCTGCTTCTGGAATGGTACTAGTTCGAGCCCCTCAGTACTCTCAGTTTTCACTTTTTCCACAACGACCAACTCACTCTTATGCTATACATGTATATCTATAAATATTTTGACAGAATTGAAGGATGTCAACATAAGTGGCCCAGCTTCAACCCTGCCATGTTCTCCAGTATCTTTTTAGAAATGGTAAATCCAATCAAACTTGGTCAACTACTTTGTTGGATTGAACAGTTTATGAACCAAATAGAAGAAACAAGAAACCAAACTGGCCAGTTCAACCAGTTGAACTGACTGGTCCAGTCTGGATTCAGAAACATTGGTTCCGAGGTCACCATGCTTCCATAAACAAGAGAAACTAGCTTGTAGCATCATCGAATATGATGAAACAAAACAACTACTAAAACGTAGTCCAATCAGGTGGTATTACAACCAAAGGAGAGATCAAGTACACTCACAGCTTCGATGAGCATCTGAACTTCAGGTTCACCAAGATGAGAACCAAAATTTTTCAGCCCAGCTTTCAATTCCTCAATTGAAACAATACCATCATCATCAGTGTCCATCTTCTTGAACATGTCTTTTATGTCTTCAACTTCTTCAGCAGATAGGAAATCAGCAATCACCTATAACAAAGGCCCATCCATCTTAATTGCAAAAGAACCCAAGAATGAAGGAAGAATATCTCAAATAGGAACAACCAACTAACCCTCAGAGCCTTTCTTTTGAATCTGTTCATCATGGAAAACTGTTTTAACCTTGATTTGACAACATCTCCTAGTGGGACATTAGGGGCCTTCTTAGCATTTTGGAGCCAAGGATGCTCTGCCAGCAAGACAGCGTGTACATAACAACTATCAAACTCTGAGGTAGTAAGTTACTACACCATAGTTACACATTATGGTATGCCAAGAGTACAATGACTTTGTACTATTTCTTTCCTGCACAGCTCAGCTTTTAATAGTGAGATCAATTCCAACATGAACTTTCCTCACAACATTGCATTAGGAAGACATCTTCTTAACCAAATGGTGCGATGAATATCAAATAATGAAGGAATATTGGCAACTTTGACAAAAAAAAATAAAAGGGAAAATGTGTGGAAGCATGGTGCTGGATTTGATGTTGGACTTTGAATTAACAAGGTCAACCCTATCCAAGACCTACAACTACATAGACAACCTGCACACAGAGTTGTGTAATATATAACTGCCGGAAACAAAAGACAGCCGAGTCAAAACTTCCCTAAATAAATCTGCAACCTCGATACCATATCATCCACCAGAAACTCCTACTTACATCAATCTACTATTCTTGCCCCCTACACTTCCTAACAAAGTAATGTAGTAGTAGTGTGAAATTCACAAGAACAAGCTTAACCTAATGCTATGTAAGTTCTAGCTAGCAGTAAAATCCAAGGAATGAAACCTACTGCAATTTTTGTTCCGCAGATACTCGTCACCCTATGCAGAGGCCTCAAATGAGAAACTCTAAGAAAGTTAGGCAAGTGTTGGCAGGGGGTCCTGAGGGTAGAGAAACCTTAAACATCTCTGTTTGGCAGTTTTCCACCGAAAAGTGTACAAGATTCAAGCACTCAATAACAAGTCGAAATGGGCGCCCTACAGAAAGACAAGCAAAGCCCCAAACAAGAGACAGGGAGAGATAGAGAGGAAAATCAAGTACTAGAATATGTTTAGTCGAGTACCAAGTACTTGAGTAGCAGTCAATCGAAGCTTCGGATCTGGTTCCAACATTTGCCTGACTAAACTCTTAGCACCATCTGAGACACATGGCCAAGGGTCCCGTTTAAAATCTATTAATCCACGTAAGATGGCCTGCGCAACACCTTGCTCAGACTCTGCATCACAAGCGCAATTTTAGCAACCAGACAGCACTTAAATGAGGAGTGAGAGCATTACAAGTATAATCAAGTAGAGGAAAGGAGTATGCAGAATCTTGAGAATAAATAATTGAAAGCACAAAAGCGCTTAGGTGCCAAAAATCAAAAGCTAGAAAACATGCTTGCCACCTGCCTGTGCTCTATTAAACCCAACATAAAAACAGATGGAAATCACTGAGTAATATTACCGGCCCAAAATGGGGGAACCCCACATAACAGAATATAGAGAATGACACCAGCACTCCATATGTCTATCTCTGGCCCATAATTCCTCTTGAGCACCTCTGGAGCCATGTAGTAAGGACTCCCAACGATCTCTGAGAACTTCTCACCTGAAATATTAAGAATTAGGAATGTCTAGAACAAGTCTATTTCGAATAAAAACAATCAACGGAAGGATGTCACGAAAATCTACGCAAGTTCAAATTGAAGGATGTGCATACACATGAAGAATTTCTATTTCGAATCTCTAGAACAAGTCTATTTCGAATAAAACAAGCAATGGAAGGATGTGCATACACATGAAGCATTTCTCAAGAGAGCATGGCCAAGGAAAAATACAGTTAATGTTCTTTGGACTCATTAAAATATCAAGGTTCTACAGTTCAGACATCCTACACCAGGCAAATAGGACACCAACATGAGATACTTCAAGCATGATTCATAGTGGAAAGCTCTGGACAAAATCTAGTTTCGTACAGCTCAAGTATGACACTAAACTTAAGGTACTGTAAGAGTCATATCTCATAAAAAGTAGTTCAATTAGGAAAGTTGAAGAACATGCTGGTATTTAAGTTTGATGAATAGCATGGCTCAAGCTAAGCGGACATTTCCATTTCTTTTACTGCTATGGTTGGATATGCAGAGGGAAAAAAAATTCGAGAGTTTCCCTCCTTTTTTACATGCAAACACTTCAAAATTTTCTTTACTTTCCACCCACTTTTATCCCTCCACTTTCTCTCATTTCGCAAACATAGCCTGAGGGAGATAGCACAGAGACCTCCCGCTCAGTCTGTAACAAATCAGTGGAATGGGAAGAATGAACAGAGGAAAAAGTTTAAGCCCCACATCCAATTAGATTCATTTCTCAACTATACAAGTTTGATTGACATACAGAAGCCAGATAAAACAATTTCTATTCAAAAAGGTTTGAACTTAATCCTATTAAAATGGTATCATGAGTGAAGTCAAGTTCATTATGATCTGATAAAATCTCTCTTATAGATGAAATCCTTTATTATACACTAAAATAAGAAATAATTATCACCTATATTGCTGAAAACCAGAGTAACACTGTGCGAAACTGCACTTCCTTTGCCCCAGGCCCAGTCAAAGAAGTTATAATTGAGTTTTATGGTTCAGATTGCTCAGAGATACTCCAGCATTTAAAGTCCGGGCAAGAAGCAATTCTTTTCCTTCCTATTGCCATTTTCTTTCCTAGGCATGCTATTAACAGGTTTCATATCTCAAGAAACCATACGTTTGGAGACTGCTCTCTCCTCCAAATATTCAACATCCACCAATTAGCAACAAGTATTTTCATTCTATCGATACGAAGATTCCTAATATGCAAAGCGATGAAGTAATTAAATACTAAACCACATCTTCATCTAACAGCTTAAGCTTTTAGAACAGTGGCGATGGTCTTACAAAATCCAACATGGTATTAGAGGAGGAGATCCCGAGTTCAAATCTTTCTAGGCCCCATTTGCCTCCCCAATTAAAATATATCCACGCTTAGTACTAGGCAAAAGACCAAACTAAGCATAATGGGGAGTGGTAGAGTAATTAAATATTAAACCACGCCTTCATCTAAGAGCTAAGTTTTTAGAACAGGTTGGCGGTGGTCTTACAAAATCTAACACAAAGCAAGCACCAGAGGCAGTCAAAAGGTGAGTTGTGAGATAAGACACTTTAGGTCCTTGGTACACGTACACCATTCTATCTTATTTCTTTTGATCTCTGCTGCGTGACTAAAGCCAATTAAAAGACATTGATCAAAGCCAGTTTGACTCCATATAAACAAAGCACCAAAAAGAAATTAGTCAGTTCAACATAAGCAATATGATCATTATATGTTGTTAAAGACTAATAAGTAGATATGCAATCGACCAGAAAGCTGCCACCAGATCCTAGTAGAATGCTAGACATTGATCCGTGCATCCTCTATGCAAAACCACTATAAATTAGTAGTAATGATAATCCGGTTATCATGTCAATGTCATCGCTACTATTGCACTTAGAATCTCCTTTTTCAGTACCAAGCACCTTAGGCTACCATGGAACAATTAACGATGTCGACATAAACCTAAATGGATCCACCTAGAAAGAATCAGTTTTAAAATGTCATCAAGAAAGGGTCATCCAAGTAGGTATGTATAACCAAATAAGAGATATGACTCAGTAGGGTCATGGCTGGGTGGATTCCAGGATGAGTAACAAAGAGCATAGGGTAGGTTCAAAACTCCAAATAATATAGGCGTCGTAGGTGTATGTGTGGATATGCATTCAATCACCATTTATAGCATCAACTACCAAATGTCTAAATGAACATCCAACATTATGAAGGTGGAATTGGACAAAAATCATATGAGTGATTTTCATCTTGCTGTAGTTTTACCTCTACCGATAACATGCTTATTCTTTTGACAGAATTTGCTTTATCGGTTTTATGTTCTCGTCATCAACACAAAACACATACTTGATCCTGTGATTAACTTCTGTTTAAGAGGTTGATAGACAGTAGATGCATAAAAACTTCACTTATTGGTAAAAGAATCCTAAGGAAAAAAGATACCACTCATTGTTGTGGAATTGACAAGTTCCAAAGTGGTTCCAAGAGGCCAATGATGGTTTTCTAGGTTCCTCGAAGGTTGTGGGGCAAGGGAAATGCCTATTCACCCTGAAACCTCCACACCAAGAACATGTCAGAATTTCCATTCTTCTCGTGCCAAAGATATTCCTTCTGACATTCCTGTACGATACAACTTCTCTCTAACATACTAAATCACGAGCATCTTTGTAGTTTTCCATCCCGTTTCAAAGACATGTGGTACTTCGGAATGTAACATAGATATTTGTGAGAAAATTTGCAAGTGACATAAACACATAAAAAAAAGCACAATAGCAGATCATTTGGCAAGTGGTGACGAGGCTATCAGAGCAAAAATTCACGGAGCTTGGTTTCCTAGAATGCGGGACGAATCTTCTGAGTACGAATTTTTCATCTGACGAAATCAGGGAAGAAGCGTTCTTCTGAACTGCCAAGTCCAGCTCAAAAAATTGACAGAGATGCTGTTTATTATAGTACATTACTCATGTAGATCTCCCAATGGCACATGAACAAAGTCTGCTACTTTCAATTAAAAAATCCCCCACAACCGGGGTGCATTAAAGTGCAAATTGAAGTATCTTACCTGGCTTGAAGAATATGGACAATCCGAAATCAATAGCCTTCAGAGGCGAATTCTCCTTCTTATTAGCGAACAAGAAATTCTCCGGCTTCAAGTCCCGGTGTATCACTCCGTGCTTGTGACAAAGCTGGACCACCTCCACGATCGTCCGCGTGACCGCGGCCGCCGCTCTCTCCGTGTAATGGCCCCTCGCCACGATCCGATCGAACAGCTCGCCCCCCTCGCACAGCTCCATCACCAAATGCACCGCATTGTCGTCCTCGCACGCCTCCTTCAAGCTCACGATGCTCGCGTTCCTGGGCAGGTGCTTCATGATCGCCACCTCCCGCCGCACGTCGTCGACGTCCACGGCGGTCCTCAGCTTCCGCTTCGAGATGCTCTTGCAGGCGAGCAGCTCCCGCGAGCCCCGGTCGATGCACAGGTAGGTGACCCCGAACTCGCCCCGCCCGAGCTCGCGGTCGATCAGGTACCTCTCCTCGATGTTCTCCTTGGGGACGCCGGCGAGGACGGTGACGGGGGCCTTCTTCCCGGCGCCGGAGTCGCGCTTGCCGTGGTCGTGGTGGCCGGTGAAGTTCGATTTCACGTCCTCCCTGGCGACGGCGGCCGGAGATCTGCAGCAATTCCCCATCCCCGACCGTAATGCGGCTCGAAGATCAGATCCGAGCCCCCGGAAGAAGCCACGACGCGACCGACCAGAGCAAAGCAAAGGGGGCAGGACGCGAGCTAGGGTTTCACATCCTACGAGGGCAAATGCGAAACCCCCACCCGAGCCCGGAAGACGAGGGAGCCTAGAACAGAGCTACGGGAGCTAGAGGGAGGGGATCCCAGAGCAACAGCTAGAGAGAGAAAGCTAGAGAGAGAGTGTGTGAAATTGAAGTGACTGAGGTGAGAGAGGAGGAGTACGGAAAAGGTCACAGAGTTCAGATGCCTCTGGTGCTAGAGAGAGAAAGAGCGTACTTTGGCAGATAACGCTCTTCGACCAAAATAAAAATAAAAATAAAAATAATTGATAAAAATAGCCAATAATTTATTTTATTTTATTTTATTTAACGTAAATATTCTCTGACCCTGCGACTTTTGTCGTCTCTCGCCGGAGAGGTTCCAAGACGGAGGACGGAGGGGTAGACTCGTCTTTTCCGGACTCGCCGCTACCGGAAATTACTTTCCGGATATATAACGTATTAAAAATAGATTCCATCGAAAAGAATATTTAAATAAATACTTTTTAAGCAGCCCCAAATAAAATTTTTTAATAATTACGATTATCAAATCACTGTGTAAATGTAGGATATTTCAGCACAAAAATTACAAAGTTCAGTCGAGCAAAGATCTTATTATGTTAGGTCATCGGGAGCGCAAGCAACTCGATCACGAACATAAATCGAGTTATGCATGTCCCTCCTATCTCGTTCAAGACTCTTTTTTTTATCTTTATTAGGTTTGACCATATTCGCTTGATCGGTATTTCAAAAGATATCGATATGGGTTCAGCCAAATTCACGAGCTTACTTCTTGTTTGCTCTTTATTATGAATATAACCTTAAATTCGGTGTGATTTCCAATTTATTTTTCTTGCACTCCCAAAATTTACTCTTTTTTTTTTTTTTTTTTGGGTTCTTCGAGAAAGAGAGTGAAGAGGAAGGAAATGAGAGGTTCGAGTATTTTGTGGGGGTCTCGATTTCAATTGAGGAGGGGCATGTGTCGGGGACCAAATGAAGACAGAAAAAGAAAAGGTGGGGAGTGTGATTAATTAGCCGACAAAACCAAAACTCAAACGAGGGACAGAATGATTGATCGTGATTAATTAGCCTCTAATTGTCTCCCACTGAGCTTCCCCCTAATTTCTTGAGCTTTGTCTTCACGCTTCTCACCATCACCAAAGGGAAATTCGCCGGGCGGCCTTGTTCCTAACTTTTCATTCACCTTTCTCTTCCCTTTCTTTAAGTGCACCATTAGGCGGATTTATATAATTAGGTGGGGAAATTAAAAAACGAAAGGCGTGTATGAACTGAAAGTTGAATTTAGGTGATTGAGGGTGTACGTTTTCGAATTCTTAACCCTGTTGTTACGGGCAAAATTAGATGGGAAGGCCTCGATACGATATGGACAGAAAAATAGAATCAAGACTCGTGATATCACATGCCGAAACAAGCCCGCATCGCATATGTCGTCCTTCTCCGGTCAAGGTCGGCCCGGAGGACAAAAAGTGAAAGAACTATTAAAAAATGGGCTTAATCTTCAACAAAAAAAAAACTCAACTTTATATTAAATTTTTAATTTTATCCCAATTTTTTTATTGTTTAAATAATACCCGTAACTTTAGATCCAATCCAATTCCGCCTCGAAATTTTGTTTGTCACAAAAAAAATACCCAACTAATCTCAAATCTACCCCAAACTTTTTTTTTTTTTGTATAAGAACATCACCAATTTTAAAATCTATATATAAATATGCTCCCATTAGCCCTTCTTCCAAAAATAATCATTAGTCGTAACTAATTTCTCTAATTTTTATAACAAAGAAGGGTTTCATTTTGGTAAAAAAATTCCACGCCACCTTGCTTATATGAGGTTATTATTGATTTGAAAAAGTCACGTCAAACAACTAATGATGATTTTTGAACTAAGGATTATCGGGAGCGTAGATTTGAGACTAGAATTGAAGTTCGGACTTTATCTTTCAACAAATAAAAATCCACGGCATATTTGAGGTTGAACCTAAAGTTGGGGGTTTGATTTTAGAGTGGAAAAAAAAAAGTTCGACATCGAATTGAGATTGCACTTAAAAATTTTAGATTCTTTAGTGAATTGGGCCAAAAATGAATTGATTATTTTAATCGTGCTTACCATGTGAGGTTCCTCTATGTTAGAAAGGATCAAATCATTAATCAAATTATGTGATGGGTGTACTATAAAGCCATTTTATCAACATTTTCACCAGACAGATTTTCTCCAATGTCAAGCATGTGATGTGCTCTGCTCATCTTTTGTTTGACAGCTTCCCTCTATCCACTTATATCATAATCCACCTATTTTTCACAAGAAGTGCTTTCTAAGAAAGTAGAAGCAGCATGCAGGAGTTAATGTCGGGACCAAATTTTTGTAAGAAGCTCCTCCATCTACTTATGCAGGCATGTCCATTCTTAGCCATGCTACCAAGTAATTAGTAGACGAATTACCGTGATTGACTTGATCCAATTTGTTAATTTGAAAACCCTAGAAAAAAAAGGTGAAAATCTATCGTGTATAAGGAGAAAGTTACCTCCGGTTTCTTAAAATCGTCCATTGCTTAAGCTTCATACTAGCATCGACTACCGTTACGCATGTGTTCATGGCATTGTAAGAGCATGGTAAACTAAATCTATGCTCTATAAATGCGTCAGACACCAAAAAATGATCAATTTTTTGTTGTCATTAGCAAGTATTAGACTTAGTCGATAAGAGCAGATTTTGGTCAATAATGAACAGAGTTACCGACAACTTGAAGGGAATTAGTAGCTCGCCAATGAAGTTATCGACAACACAATGTGAAGTTACCAATGAGAGTCTTAAAGTTTCTCGTGAAGTTATAGATATCAACAATAAGCAATCGGCAAGAGGATAACCGTTGGTCGGTTGTGTCATATCCGTTTGTGAAGTAACCTTCGGGTAACCACCGAAATAGAGCTATTCGAAAATAACCATTAGTTGATTATGTCTAACTGCGTTCGTGCAGTAACTTCCAAAGAACCACCGAAAGGGAGTTATTTGTTCTTTCTAATTTGGTAACCGTCATCTCAGAACCGCCGTTTGTAAGGATTATAAATACTCAAAGTGCGCTCCTCGTAAAGCTCTCCTTAATCAATGCAAAATTCAACATTCTTTACTTTAATCTTTAACTTTCGCAATTTATTTTTTTCGCAACTTTACATTCCCGCATTTTTCAATTCCGATACTTTAATCGTAGTTTCGGATACTTCATCATCGATTAGATCCCGGTGTCGTATCTATCTATCATCTCACTTTTCGACGATTAAATTCCAGCAAAATATTATGTGCTTCGTCAATGCAAAATTCAACATTCTTTACTTTAATCTTTAACTTTCGCAATTTATTTTTTCCGCAACTTTACATTCCTGCATTTTTCAATTGTGATACTTTAATCGTAGTTTCGGATACTTCGTCATCGATTAGATCCTAGCGTCGTATCTATCTATCATCTCACTTTTTTGCGATTAAATTCCAGCAAAATGTTATGTGCTTCATCATGAATTAAATTCCAATGAAGCATATTAGTTTCTTGTGATCCATTGAACCTCCCGTCCGGAATCGCCACGAAACCCGCTTCTTCTTAACAAAATTCAAAGAAACAACGTTCGGTGAAAGATATTTCATCGACGATCATTTCTATCGAAACATCCTTTTAGCATGCCTGGTGGGACAACTTATGGCTCAATTTGAGGAAATTCAATGCCAAGAACAAGGAATTGTCTAGAGCCTAAAAAGACCGCGAAAAACGATCTCAATGGCAATGATAGGTCAGCACACTCTATATCTTCATTGTTTACCGAACGGTAGAAGAAGGCCAACACAAGTGTGGCGACCTCTTAGTCCCGCCACCCGCTTACTAATTATGTGCTCTGTTTTATTATGATATTACATAATATAATGGTGTTGACGCCTAAATTTTGACTAATTTATTTTTTGCATAAAAATTAGAACTAATTTTAGTTCTAAACAAAAATTATCTCACATATTCATTTAGCATTGGCATATAATTTGAGCTTAATTTAACAGGCATCTGGACTAGGCATGGGGTGAAAAAATGCACCAAGAAGATTTGGGCTTGAAAGAAATATTTTCTCGGGAACCGTATTGCAAATACTCGGAACTTCAGGGATCGTATTGCAAATACTTGAAATTTCGGGGACTGGATTGCAAATACCAAAAGAAGAGGGGGAAAGGAAGATGGTGAAGAGAAGATAATGAAAGGAAGATGAAGAAGAGAAGATGAAAATGGAAGATAGAAGAAGAGAAGAAGAGAAGATGAAAATAGAAGATGAAGATGAAGAAGAGAAGATGAAAATGGAAGATGGAGAAATGAAGGTGAAGAAGAGAAGATGAAGATGAAGAAGGGAAGATGAAAATGAAGAAAAGAAGATGAAGATGGAGAAGAGAAGATGAAAATGGAAGGTGGGGAAATGAAAGAGAGAAGATAAAGATGAAGAAGAGAAGATGAAAATGGAAGGTGAGGAAATGAAGATGAAAAATGAAGGATAAAGAACTTTGCCTATAAAAGAAGAAGAGTTCTTGAAGAGAATGAGGAGTTTTTTTGGGGAGAGTGAAAGAGAATTGAGAGAGTTTTTTTTGGAGTGAAAGAGAATTGAAAGAGTTTTTGGAGGAGGAGAATAGAGAGAGCTTTTGAGAAAAAATTTGAAAAGAGTTTTGAGAGGGTATGAGAGTTTTGAAGCCCGATACTACTATTGTCAATTTTTGCACCAATCAACACAAGCTACCGGTCCATCCCCATCGTTCAAGCTCGCCGCAGCAGAAAAGAAAGTTAAGTGATTCCCTAACTTTCTTTAATTTCGAATACAAATTAGCCTGATTTTCTACATTGATTTTTCTCTATGTTTTTATATTAAATAACATTTGCATATCAACGATGAGACATCAATGGTACAAGAATAGAAGGAGAGCAAAAAGGGAAAAATATCAACGCCCGGATTGCGGTCTCATGAAATTCCAGCGAGATGAGAAAGAAGCGTGAAGGAGAGATAGGACCAAGAGATTTCTCGGTCTAACGAGTCACCAAATCGGTCCAATGGTCAAGACAAGCCCGGAGCACAAGTTTGGTGCACGAGTTCAAATTGGGGAGTAATCTTGAACCTATTTCATCCTAATTCCATGTAATTTCTTTATTTCAAACAAATGTCAAGGGAAGAAAAACAAAAAAAATTGATTCTTTGATCTTCAAGTAGAATTCATCAAATTTGTTAAATCCATTATTTTTTCATGAATTTTAAGGTACCGAAAGGGCATTAGTTGTAATTAATGTATCCAAGTCCCCGAACTCTTAATCTCCGGTTCGGAAATAAGATAGTTTTCTCCTGCTATTTTATTTAGGTTTCTAATCGACCTACCGAAAATGATTAGTGGCGACTCCAAATTCAAATCACATTGCATGTTAATCATTCGAACCTTAAGTTGCGATTTGGTATGGACTTGGGAGAGTCCGAGTTAGATTAGTTAATTAATTAACTCGATAATCCATTAGCCGGAAATAATAACTTGTTTATTTTTTTTTTTTAGGTCGCGACAGTTTGGCGACTCACTGGGGACTCGTAAGGAGGACTTAGGCCGGATAAGTTCATGAAAAGGAAAATTACTTGATTTGGCAATCTTGATTGAATTTTAATCTCTATGTGTTAAATGGTTTTGCAAGAAAGGGAGTTATAAGGGGAGGAGTCTATGGCTAACCTCTTTTTTTCTGTGCTTGGTGATGAGAGTTTTAATTTTTGAACTATCGGAGTCCGATTGCCTTTAAAATGTCGTGCATGCCCCTAATATAATTGCACTACACCACCTTGACTTGTGACCGAACCCGGGTCACCCGATAGTTTCAGGATGGTATTTATGTGGTTCTTTAACCTTGGCGGTAAGGCTTCGCTAAAGGTTATCCCACTTGATCCCGAGTTCTTCAAAAAATGGCTCAAGGGTTGTTCTCATGCGCGTGAGGCTATGATGCATGAGAGTTGCCCTTGTCGACCGAACCAAGCCGAGATGATTGGACCCGACTAGTCATGACTATGTATGCGAGGCGGCAACTAGTCATGATGAACGTGCGCAAAGGCCGCGACATGTCGTTCTGTCTTTCATTTCATTTTTGCTAAAAGAACTAAAATCGAATCCACGTTTCATGCGCATGTCTTTGTGATTGACATTTTCTTCATATGAGCGGTAATTTCTTGTCTCTTACGCCATGTTACCTCATTTTTATTTTGGGCTGGTCCATGGTTTAGGTTGATTATTTATGAATCTCATTGTTTTGTTTTCAATTTCACACTTTGCTTCCGTAGTTTTTACAATTTCATTAGTTGTCCTCAATTTCGATTTGGCTTGTTCCTGTTGTACGATTTTTACTAAATTCTATGATCGAGTTTTGAGTAAGTGCCAAACATGAAAGTTGTAGACCTATGTTTCAACTAATATCCTACAAACTTTCAGAATTAAATTCATAATTTAATATGGCCTTTCGTTTTTTTAACTACCTGTGGTTATAACAGTTTTCTAAATGCGATTTTTCGGAAAGACACATTAAACTGATTTGATCCGCTCATTTCTAGTCCGATTGGTCAATATAAAAGTTGTTCATCATCTTCTCAACTATAAGCTCGTAAAATTTGGACGTATTTTGACCAACGTACGAATTAATACGGATTTTTTCGTAAAAGCGGACAAACTGAAAATTACATGTTTCAATTCTTTGGGCATAATCACTTTGTTCGTTTGAGTCTAGAGGGATGCCATGGGCCGGCTCGCTATTCTCGCTCCCCGTACTCATTTTTGGTTTGTTATCTGCGTATAAGTAATTTTTCACGGATCCTCCACATATTACTCGATCGATCGCGAAGAGAATGGCCGACATTAACGCCTTGCCATCTTTGCCCTAGACGAGAAATTTGGCTCCTTGACCGAGCGCTTTGAAGAGATGATGTCCCGAAAGATGGAGGAAATGATGGCCCCCTTCTCCGCCAAACTTCAATCATCCACCTCCAGCCCGCCGCTAACCATTCCCGCTCTAATTCCTCCTACGGACAACTCCGGTAAAACCCCGGAAACTGCTCTCTATCGACAATGCCGCTAGAAGATGTGATCTTCACGGGCGTGAGCTCGAGCACGCGGCTTGTAGTCCCAATCTCCCAAACCAACCCGATGACGATAACCAACGACCAACAAGTTTGTCATCATGGGGGATACATGAGGAGGGAAATCTAGTGGATTCGAAGTATACGACCTAGATGAGTTCAAGTCCGGATTATGAGGAAGTTCGTCAAGATTTCGAACGACATGAGGAGATCAAGCCCTTGACCGGTGAACAAATTATCTCGGTCGCCCTAGGCGATGCGAAAAATCCTAAAGAAGTTAAGATTGGGGCAAGCCTTTCCTCGAAATATCCGAGCGCCCGATCGGACTCTTGAAGGATTATCGGGACGTTTTTGCCTGGTCCTATACGAGATATGCCCGGTCTTGACCGCTCCATTGTCGAGCATTCTTTGCCGATCGATCCTTCGGCTAAGCCGGTGGTGCAAAAGTCAAGGAGGGCCAGGCCGGAACTAGTGCGAAGATCAAAAAGGAGGTCATGAAGCTTCTTGATGTAGGATTCATCGAGACTCACGAATATTCCGATTGGGTCGCTAACATAGTCCATGTCATGAAGAAAGACGGCCGCATTTAGTCTGCGGGGTTTGAATTGTTTTCATTCATGGATGGTTTCTCTGGGTACAATCAGATCCTGATGAATGTCAATGACAAGTTGAAAATCACTTTCACCACACCATGGGGAATGTTCCATTACCGGGTAATGCCGTTCGGTCTCGAAAGCGCTGGAGCCACTTACCAACGAGCCATGGTTGCCCTTTTCCCACATCATGCATAATGAGATTGAGGTTTATGTCGATGACATGATAGCAAAAACAAGGCATGGAGAAGATCACGTCGAAAAAGCTGGAGAAATTGTTCGACGGACTCCGAAAGTACAAGTTACGCTTCAACCCCGCCAAGTGTGTCTTTGGGACCAGCTCGGGCAAGCTACTCGGATTCGTGGTAGCGGTAAGGGCATTGAAGTCGACCCTTCGAAAGTTAAGGCTATTCGTGACCTTAAGCCGCCGACGACGGTTAAAAAAGTTCGAAATTTGATGGGTAGGCTAAACTATATTGCTCGATTCATCTCTCGGTTGTCGAAACTGCTAAGCCATTTCTCAAGCTATTAAAGAAGAATGCGCTAGTCCAATGGGATAGCGAATACGAAGAAGCTTTTGGAAAATCAAGCAAAGATCTCATGAATCCACCCGTGCTTGTTCCTCCAACGCCGGAGCAACCTCTAATCCTCTACCTCACAATCCTTAGCGAATCCTTGGGTGCTATGTTAGCCCAAGAGAAGCGGAGGAGGACGGGAAAGAACGAGCTATTTATTACTCGAGCAAGAAATTCACAACTTCGGAAATGAACTACTCCGAAGTAGAGAAAACATGTGCGGCGTTAGTTTGGGTACTGCAGGGCTTCGGCAATATACCTTGCATCACCAAGTGCTTCGGTGACGAGAATGCGATCCTATCAAATACTTGCTTAATCAACCCGCCTTTATTGGTAGACTTGCCAAATGGCAAATCCTCATCTCCAAGTTTGACGTTCAATATTTGTCCCAAAAGTTAATCAAGGGACGAGCTATAGCAAATGTCCTAGCTGAAAATCCGGGGCAAAATGATGATGCCTATCATTACGAGGATCGAATCACGTCGGTGGAGGATTACATCCGGACTATGTATTTTGACGGAGCTGTCAATTTATCGGGGTCGGGCACGGGTGCGGTTCGATATCTCCAGGTGGTCGAGTATTATCCTGTGGCAGCAAAATTGGTATTCCATTGCACAAATAACGTAGCGAGAATATGAGGCATGCATCCTCGGTGCAGGGCTGCGATTGAAATAGGGATAGCCCGACTCAAGGTGTTTGGAGATTCCGCTTTGATTATCCTTCGATTGTTGGAAAGTGGAAGACGAAAGATGCTAAATTGCTACCCTACCATGAGTATCTGGATGAATTGGTGGAGGAATTTGAAGATATCTCATTTGAGTATCCGTCCGGGACTCATAATCGATTTCTTGATGCATTGGTTACCTTGTCTTCAATGTTACAAGTCGCCAATGGACTTGAGGTTGACCCATTTGAAGATCGAGGTACTAAAAAAGTCGGCATATTGTATGACCGTGATCAATGAACCCGATGGTAAGCCATGGTACCATGACATCAAGACTTATATTCGAAGCGGGAGTTCCCTAAAAAAAGTACCGTATCCGACCAAAAGTACATAAGGAAGATGGCCTCGAAGTTCTTCTTGAATGGAGAGAATTTGTACAAGCGGTCATTCGATTCCGTCCTACTAAGATGCATTGACTCAACCGAAGACCGGTTCGTCGATGATGGAAGTACATGAAGGGATACGTGGCCCACACATGAACGGCCACTTGTTAGCTAAGAAGATTATGAGGTTGGGTTATTATTGGCTCACACTCGAAAGAGATTGTATTCAACATGTCCGGAGCTGTCACAAATGTCAAATTCATGGTGACAAGATTAATGTCCTTCCAAATGAGTTGCATCGATTATCCGAACCATGGCCGTTTTCTATGTGGGGGATTGATGTTATCGGTCCTATCAACCCTAAAGCATCCAATGGGCATCGATTCACCTTGGTGGCGATTGACTATTTCTCCAAATGGATCGAAGCCGCATCCTATTTAGCGATCACGGCACGAAATATCGCGAAATTTATCCGCCGGGATATCATTGCTCGATACGGTTCACCTGAAGCCATAATCACCGACAATGGCTCGAACTTAAACAACAAACTAATGGACGAATTGTTTAATAAATTCAAGATTAAGCATCCGAACTCTTCCCCATATCGTCCTCGGATGAATAGAGCAGTAGAAGCCGCCAATAAGAACATTAAGAAAATTTTAGCGAAGACGGCTGAAAATTATCGCGATTGGCATGAGAGGTTGCCATTTGCACTTATGGCATATCGGACCTCAATCCGGACATCTACTAGGGCAACCCCGTATTCTCTTATATATGGAATGGAGGCTGTTCTACCGAGTTGAAGTGGAAATTCCTTCCTTACGTATCTTGTCTCAAGCTAAGGCTGACGGAAGCTGAATGGATCCAAGCAGAGAGCAAGCCAATTGAATCGATCGACGAAAAAAGACTTAAGGCTGTATCTCATGGCCAGCGTTATCAGCAGAGAGGTTGCTAAATCATTCAACAAAAAAGTTCGGCCTCGATATTTTCAAATCAATGACCTGGTCTTGAGAAAATTATTGCCGATAGTCCCACTCCCGAAGGAAAATTCGCTCCAAACTATGGTGGTCCATATATAGTGAAGAAGGTGCTCCCTGGTGGTGCTTTGATTTTGGTCGAGATGGATGGTCGTGTCTTTACCAATCCAATCAATTTGGCTGTAAAGAAATATTATGCTACGATGTTAATACTGATTCACGAGTTGTTTACATTTGAGCATTCGTTTGTCTCCTCACTACTAATCTTTCTTTGAGAGATTGTTTTGAATGTGGGAGCCTCTCGGCCCAATTGGATTGACCATCGGGAGCGTGAGATTTACATATTCGCAGAGTAAAAGGGGTTATCTTGCGAAAAAAAATATGACGACCAAGATGAAATGAGTAAAAACTTGCATTCATTTCATTCATTGGAAAGCTTCACAAATAGATCAACGGGGTGGGAACGTAAAGCCAAACCGAGCCCTAATGAGCATCACAAAAGAGTTTAACCGACTCTCCATACGGTTGATGCTCCGCCTACTTTGATCGCTCCGAGAATCGAGATCCGCCAACTTAAAGAGGAGGAGCTCACATTTCTCTTTGAGGTTGGCTACCTTGTCCTCGTGATGCTCGTGAGATTCCAGGTCATGGATCAGCATTCTCCCGCTGGCTATATCTAGGGTCGGATCGTCCGGCCTTTCTTCCATCCATGTGCATTGAAATTTTAAAACAATATTGAGCGGATCGCGCTCGAAGATGGTCCGGGACATGGCCAAACATCCCACTAAGTTTCCCCTCTCACGAATCGCGAGGGAGACTTGTTCGTTACCAGTAGTCAAGGGCCTTCTTATAATTGTCGGCTACAAGATCGCCAATACTAAGCTGTCCGACCGATCCCGATAGAGTGCCTTCACAAGATGGGCCAAAGTAACATTTTGATGAGCAACATGGTAAGCCTCCAGGAAGTTAGTGAAAAGGGTGGGGAAGATCCCGTATTCCTCCTCTAACTTGGTACCTTCAATGGAAGCGGTGCCCATATCCCTAAACATAAGACGAATCTCGGTTTCGGCCTCCGGATGGTTGGCTATATAAGAGTAGCCCTGGCCTAAGAGATTATAAAGTTTCTCCCATTTGGCCAAAACTTCGGCCGAGAAGGCATGTGCGGGGGGGAAGCCATTGTTGTTGAAGCGGCTAAAAAAGAGTGGATGCAAAAGAGTGCTTAGAAGGTTGGAGATGAAGATATGAAAGTGATAATTGTCTCGGCGTTAAATCCTAATTTAAAGGGCAAGAAAAGCTATAGCAATAATTATTGTGGATGCCGAGTTAATTATCTGGGTAAAACTACAGACGTTTCATCCGTGAATCACGGATCTACCATCTCGAGCCTCATAAATCCGAAAAAGTTACGAAAAGATTTGAGGACGCCACCATGTTGAAAACCGAGTAGGAGACAAGCATACTTTTCGGGAAAAAGACAGCAATTCTTGCGAGCCACGGGTGAAACTACGGGCGTTTCGTCCGTGAGTCACGGATCTACCATCTCAAGCCTCACAAATCCGAAAAAGTTACGAAAAGATTTGAGGACCCCACCATGTTGAAAACCGAGTGGGAGACAAGCATACTTTTCGAGAGAAAAAATAGTAATTCTTACTGAGCCACGTTAGTTACTCGGGTGAAACTACGGGCATTTCGTTTGTTGGATCCTGGATCTATCGTCAATCCGTGATCTCGAGCCTCACAAATTCGAAAAGTTACGAAAGGAGTTGGAGTTCCACCATGTTGAAAATCGAGTGGGAGACAAGCATGATTATCAAGAAAAGAAAATCGGTGCGAATGGATTCGGGGTCCCATCACGTTGAAAAAATAAGACAAGGCGGGAAACACAAAATCTTGGGAAAAACGTCGGCTTAGTGATTTTCATCCGCGTTTAAAGGGAGGCTTTGGAACATACCCGATTACTCGAAAGAATTTGGAGAGAGTAAGCATACATCGGAGAATAGAGTGAACAAAAGGCGGTAAGAGGTATTTCAATCTAACATGTTTAGAGGCCATCAGCACTTCTTGGAGGCAACCAACCTAGACATCCCCGAAAGCGAACTGCTAGATTTCGAGACCGGATCCAACGCCGAAGCCGTAAAACCCAACTCTCTTGGCGGTGAAATTCAAGATCTCGAAGGCTGCGATCAACCCCGTAAAAGAAAATATCAAATCAAAATGCTCGAAGCTGCCTTCAAGGAGTGCTCTTACGTGAATAAGAGACGCAAAAATGAATTGAGCCGGATGATAGGAATTGAGCCCTTGAAGGTCAAGTTTTGGTTTCAAAACAAGCGGACCCGATTGAAGGTTAAAAATGAAAGTCATGAACTTACGTTTCGAGGGAAGAAAGTGAAAAGCTTCGAGCGAGAGAACAAGAGGTATAGGGATGCTATTAACACCGTTGTTTGCCGTGTCCGTAGCGGGCTCCATCTCCTTTGGTGACATGTCCCTCGATGAGCCATATTCGAGCATTGAAAATGCTCATTCACCGATTCATCACCCAGAGCAAGTTCTCGTACAATCCGATTTCGTTGGAGATACATCCCGGAAAGTCGGTCTTGCAGAGGCGTAACCGATGCCCATCGAGGGAAGAGACATGCATCACTACAATTGGAGTTTCCTTGATGTCACAAACCAGCCAATTCAACGCCGATGGAACTCCGAATGTGTAGCTTGCATTGAAGCTTTAGTTTTTTTATTATGGGCTCTCAAAATATCTCTTTTTTAGCATTACTAGCCAGCCCTTACGAATCCTCAAGAGAAGTAGTGACATGTATGAATGAATGTCTTGTTTGTTACAAGATCCCCATGTGAGACATTCTTCTTTTAATCCAGGGGCAAAGAACGATACTATCCACGAACATCATCATGCTTAAATGCGTGAATTCCTCGCCGATTTGACTAAGCATTGAAAGCCTTCACGTAAGTAAATGCGAAAAGATTTGAGGAGGGAAATAAGCGCCTCGTTCGTAGGAGGAACCGAAAAGATTTGAGGAGGGAAATAACTATCTCGTTCGTAGAGAAAGTGAAAAGATTTGAGGGCTCCTCCATGTCGAAAAGTAAAAAGAACGACGGATTGAGCGAGAGGTAAGAGTTATTACGAAATGGATCCGAAGGCACTAAGAGCGAAAAGGAGAGAAAAGCTGTCTGCGAGACTAACGAGATCGAAAAAGTTTATAAAGAACTTGAAGTCTCCGTGCCTCGAACTCTCACGAAGGCCATTCGCTTTTGTGATTTTGGCATTTATCTTTGCAGTCAAGAACATCTAAGCTCTCTAGTGAAACACCCTTTTTTCTATAAGGTTTGAAAGGAAAATAAGTATGCGTACATTCCGGGCGGAAGTATGGGAAGCCTCCTATCCCGAGGATCTGCGAGTCATGACCATTGATGGCAACCCCGTTTCCCTCTCGATCCTCGTTGCCATGCCGAGAAAGTACATGTACGGGGTTTCAGCTTATGTGAAAGCAACGGAAGCCTTAGAGGAGCCGAGCAAGTACAAATATGATTTTGACATCGTCGTCACAGCCCATGGTAGGGATCGATATGGACGGTCTCGATCTCTTAAAGATCATTGATTCCGAGTTGAATATACCGGTCATCATAACATCGCAAGTGATGATCAACGGTTCGTAACGAAGGCCATATTGCATGGTGCTCGGGACATCCTAAAGAAGCCGGTCTGCGTTCAAGTGCTCCAAAACATTTGGCAACATGCTTTGTAAGGAAGCAATTACTCGAACAAAAAAACTATGGCCAAACTTACTACGACGATTTTGTCGGAAAGAAAAGGCCCCTTTGGTCCGCCGAGCTTCATTCTATATTTATCGAGGCGATTCGACGGTTAGGAATCATTTCGGCACGACCAATGGCTGTACTCAAAATGATGAATATAGATGGACTCACCCTACGAAGTGTCACAAATCACCTTCACAGATTTAGAGATAAGTGAAGAAGCACGATGTAGCTTGGAACCAAGGCGACCGGAGCAAAGTTGATTGGAAGATTAATCCCGGGAAAATCTACGGAGCAAAAAGTACCCGACCACTTCCCAATCAAGAATATTGGCCATACCGACCTTCCGCTGGTGGTTCTAGCATGCGGACTAGTTGATCATCCCTACGAGTTCCCGAGCGACGGCGGAGGCTCAAGCTCAAGGAGTCGGACCGCTCACGGCAAAAACAAAGTGGAAAATCTGTCGCTAGTGTAAGCAAGTAACAATGCCCAATTCGAGTATCAATTGTCCGAAAAATCAAAAGGTTACTTTGATGATGAGCTCACCACCTTGGTCGCCCGGTTCGGAGTGAAAGACCTCCCGAGTTGTGATCCGAAGCAAGTGATTATGGATCCTCAAACAACGATCGTTGGTGTATGATCCAAGACAAAATCAGCCAATCATTGGAATAGCCAAAAAAAGAGGTGGAACCAATCTCGCATGAATACTCCTTTAATTCCATGTATAGTTCCCCTGCGTGGGATAATTTTACTTTCTAGTTGTCTAGAATTTGCCTAGAGTTAAAGGGCGAATTTTTCTCCTCTCTTATCAAATGCGTAAGTTCCTTATTAAGCTAGGCCTCGTAGCAAATCAATTTGTGGACGACGCCCCGAACGCCCGTAAAGAGAGATTCCGAATAGCCTTACTTGGGAGAATGCAAGTAAAACACCAAGCGGGCTCAAAGATCGGTAACTCCGTATCGTCCCAATTGACTCTCGGTCGTTTCAAAATCTAAGTTAAGCTTATTTTATTCTCCACGGGAGATTGCCAATCGCCTTTGAGAACAATATAACAAAAGCAAACCACCCGTGGACGCCAACAACACCGCAAGCATAGTGGTTGGGGGAATGATAGTGGTCCGAGGCGTCCCAGGGTCGATCCTGGGATTTGGCATCAATGTACAAAGATTAATAAAAACATTTTTTTGCTTCGCAGATCGAAGCTCGGCCAGACGGTTATAGAACCTGGAGAGATAACATCCCGGACGTACAATCCGATCTAGATGAATCAATCTTTTCAATTCAAAGTTCGCAAGGAATACGTATATGAGTAAAGTGGTATCGTTTCAACTCTTTTTAGAACATGAGGACGTACATTGATGCTTTCCCTTTTGATTTTTACAGGGGTTACTACTGTCCAAATAGAGAAGTATCCCTTCTCCCCTGAAAAATTAATGAAATGAGAAATTCCTGGAGCCTTTGACAATCTCATGTCTCGAAGCAGACAATGAATTTTTGCAATACATTTGCATGAGCGAGGGGCAACTCACGATCCACGCCCCTAAGAAATTTTTTATGTACTTGCGAACTTTGTCCGCCAAGATAAAAAGTTGCTTTGCATTTTATATGCTCGAAAACACTCATACACTTGCATAGTTTGCGCATGATTGTTCCTCATGTTTAATTTACCAACTCGAATAAGGAACATGAACTACATAAGATACATCGAATGTACGAAGGGGGCATGACAGGATGATGAAAGGCAATCCTTTCCCAAACACGTCCAATTTTTTCAAGGCGAGATGAACGGTGGCAAAATTCCGCATTCCTCGAGGTAAAGAGTTTTCTCGCGAAAGGTACGATGACCGAAGTGATGGAGGCATTCATTTCTCTACCCTAAACACTGCAAGTTATCCGTTGATCAACCCATTCAAGCGGAGATTTCACTTCCACAACCCCGTCAAGAACCACCTCACATTGGGGCAAAATAGAGGCAATTCCATCAACATCACAAGACAAATGGTTAGAAATCTTCTTGCTTGGACTAACATCAATCTTCGGGTGGTTCTTTGCATTGTACTTACGCTTTAATTCAAGTGCCTTAGGGTGACGAAGAACATTTCTTTTTCTATCCCACACATCTATATCCATTTGCACAACCCATTTGAGCCTGCAAATTCGTTTCTAAAAACTCTTATTGGTGATCATTGTTGTCCCAAAGCGAATATGGCCCATCTTTGAGTAGAAGGACACGAAAAGCTGGATCAATAGAAAATCTCCCAATGAACTCATCAAGATGCAATAGTAAAAGAGCGTTGGGAGTAAAAAACAGAAAAAAGAGAAGAAAGTGGAAAGGCTGATTCGAGAAAAAATTCCTAGGCATTTAAAAAACAAAGTGCCTACCAAAAGCAAGGCCAATGCCCTTTCAATTCATTGTTCATTTGTAGAATATTTTCGAACTTAAATGCACAATTTTCCTGTACATCCTAAAAGGGTTGAGAGAAAAATCTCCATGAAGTGTCAAATTGTAAATTCAATCTTCGGTTCGTACCATCCTCGAGCAATGATGGTATCCTAGAAGGCCACGATCGGTGATAAGATTGTAATGATCACCAACATCAAGCCCCTTCTCAAACATCTTCCGAGCCAAAACGAACCCTTTTGTTTCTTAGTCCCCAAATCATTACCTCCATTACAACCCTTTAATGTGGAGTTCAATGATTTTAAGCATCACTCGAAGAAGTTCGAGCAAGATTACTTCTCTCTCATTTTTGCAAGGTTCTTGACTTGTAAACCCATAGCAGATAATGAAGAAATTCATTTCAAAGAACCTTGACTCAACTAGAGTCCCCTTTGTAAACCTTTGACCTAGCCCTCATTACGGTCCTAATCAAGACTCCAGATCGGCTCGGTCGTATCAATTGCGAGATTGCGCGGATCCTTATCGAATGCAATGATGGAAAGATTGAGTGATTTCTTTTGAATCCTGCAGACATGATAAATAACTTTTCTTGAGAGTGAGAGAAAACCCTTTCGGATTGAAGTCCCCCATTCAAGCTCACATTCGAGGTATTCATAATGTGAGAACATCCCTGGACAGGATTGATAATGCAAACTTGATAGAATGGTTATGCATAAACCATGGTACGAGTGATTGCATTATACACATGTTATTTCTAATCATTGCAAGCTCGGTAGGAAAGTTTTGCATGAACTCATTGTTGAATATGTTTGCACATGTTACCTCCGACATTCTATGATGGGTAATACATTCCCGATGTTCGATGTCCCTCCCAAGGTCTCGAAATTCATCCAAGGATTATTGAATGAGCAAGTTCTCCTGGCAAATGCCTACCATGTACGATACGAGCGATCTGTTTCATTCTTTGATTAATTGTTCGGAGAACCCGGGTAAGTTTTCTGAACCCATTTCCAAATTAACAACTCCTCGATGATAGTTGTTACGATTCAATTCCGGTAATATGCCTCTCCTGTCAGGTCGTGTAGACATATGCACCGGCGATCTTGACATCTTATCAAATCACGAAGACATAAGCACCCGTGATTTTGATCCAAACCAAATCATAACGACGTAGCTCTTAAGATTTTGGTTCCCCTTTGTCGATCACGAAGACATATGCACTCGGTGATCTTGACCTTTAGTCGGCTCATAATGCACACAGCTCTTATGATTCTCGGCTCCTTTATCAAATCACGAAGACATAAGCACCCGTGATTTTGATCCAAACCAAATCATAACGACGTAGCTCTTAAGATTTTGGTTCCCCTTTGTTGAATCGTGAAGACATATGCACTCGGCGATTTCAACATTTAATCAACTCACAACGACGTAGCTCTTGTGAACTTGATTCTACTTCTTTCGACTCACAACGACGTAGCTCTTGTGATCCGGAAGGATACACATATCTTGCTTGTCTCGCATTAGGGAGAAGTCTCGATAACATATAGGCCGAATACCTTAAGGTCCTCGTGTTTGCAAGAAACTTGGAAATTAAGGGAATCACCAGACTTATGAGGTATTTGGTAAAACAGGTATTCTCGTATGCGATCCTATGCGCAGTTTCTCTAACATGGAAAAGAGAAATTATGACACATGTTATTTCTGACCTTGCATATCATGCATCACTTCATTACAAAAAATGGGATTAAAACTCCTGCAAAAAAAAAGTTCATCCATAATTTGCACCGTCAAAATTCGGGATTCAATTTTATCTTTGAGCGGAGCCTCCGAGCCTCCACTCAAAGAGGGGCACTGTTGACGCCTAAATTTTGACTAATTTATTTTTGCATAAAAATTAGAACTAATTTTAGTTCTAAACAAAAATCATCTCACATATTCATTTAGCATTGGCATATAATTTGAGCTTAATTTAACAGGCATCTGGACTAGGCATGGGGTGGAAAAATGCACCAAGAAGATTTGGGCTTGAAATAAATATTTTCTCGGGAAGCGTATTGCAAATACTCGAACTTCGGGACTGTATTGCAAATACTTGAAACTTCGGGGACTGGATTGCAAATACCAAAAGAAGAGGGGGAAAGGAAGATGGTGAAGAGAAGATAATGAAAGGAAGATGAAGAAGAGAAGATGAAAATGGAAGATGAAGAAAGGAAAATGAAGAAGAGAAGATGAAAATAGAAGATGAAGATGAAGAAGAGAAGATGAAAATGGAAGATGGAGAAATGAAGGTGAATAAGAAAAGATGAAGATGAAGAAGGGAAGATGAAGATGGAGAAGAGAAGATGAAAATGGAAGGTGGGGAAATGAAGATGAAGAAGAGAAGATAAAGATGAAGAAGAGAAGATGAAAATGGAAGGTGAGGAAATGAACGATGAAGAACTTTGCCTATAAAAGAAGAAGAGTTCTTGAAGAGAAGGATGGTTTTTTTTTTGGGGGAGTGGAAGAGAATTGAGAGAGTTTTTTTTTGGAGTGAAAGAGAATTGAAAGAGTTTTTGGAGGAGGAGAATAGAGAGAACTCTTGAGAAAAAATTTGAAAAGAGTTTTGAAAGGGTATGAGAGTTTTGAAGCCCGATACTACTATTGCCAATTTTTGCACTAATCAACACAAGCTCTTGGTCCATCCCCATCGTTCAAGCTCGCCGTAGCAAAAGAAAGTTAAGTGATTCCCTAACTTTCTTTAATTTCGAATACAAATTAGCCTAGATTTTCTACACTGATTTTTCTCTATGTTTTTATGTTAAATAACAGTGCATATCAACGATGAGACATCAATGGTACAAGAATAGAAGGAGAAGCAAAAAGGGGAAAATATCAACGCCTGGATTGCGGTCTCATGAAATTCCAGCGAGATGAGAAAGAAGCGTGAAGGAGAGATAGGACCAAGAGATTTCTCGGTCTAACGAGTCACCAAATCTGTCCAATGGTCAAGACAAGCCCGGAGCACAAGTTTGGTGCACGAGTTCAAATTAGGGAGTAATCTTGAACCTATTTCATCCTAATTCCATGTAATTTCTTTATTTCAAACAAATGTCAAGGGAAGAAAAACAAAAAAAATTGATTCTTTGATCTTCAAGTAGAATTCATCAAATTTGTCAAATCCATTATTTTTTCATGAATTTTAAGGTACCGAAAGGGCATTAGTTGTAATTAATGTAACCAAGTCCCCGGACTCTTAATCTCGGTTCGCAGAAATAAGATAGTTTTCTCCCGCTATTTTATTTAGGTTTCTAATCGACCTACCGAAAATGATTAGTGGCGACTCCAAATTCAAATCACATTGCATGTTAATCATTCGAACCTTAAGTTGCGATTTGGTATGGACTTGGGAGAGTCCGAGTTAGGTTAGTTAATTAATTAACTCTGATAATCCATTAGCCCGGAAATAATAACTTGTTTTTTTTTTTTTTTAGGTCGCGACAAATGGCATATGCGAAAGTTTAATAAACTAAAAACAATTAGACAACCATACAAGATACAACAAGTGCATGTAAAACAAATGGCAAGCACGACGCCTTAAGAGTATGACCTTACAAGTTTACTACCGGCATCTATTATAAACAAATATTCATTCACACACAATAGTCATCCAATTATACAATCTTTATTTCTATACATATATATATGTGTGTGTTTGTGTGTGTATTTGCTTATGTACATCGTCCTTTTTAAAGTAAAGGGTACACTGGAAGGATTTCAAAAGGTCACATTCACTCTGGAGTACTATCCGGAATCACCATCGATATGCTCCGTTGCCATAACATATCATCCGTAAAACTCCAGTACCTAGGTATCGAAAAAGGGTCAACAACTAAAGAGTGAGCCGAAACTCAGCAAATAGAGTATTAAACCAACAGACTAAATTATCTATCGAACCACAAGATCATGGAGCCATTCACAAATTCAAGGTACCATCAGTAGCACCGTTTATTCACAATTCACCCAAAGACACGGTCTAGGCTACACAATTTCGCAGATTATCCAGAGTATCAAGCAATTCCTACAACACAATACGTAGTTTGTCCCTAAGACTCCACGCCCAGACCTCCATGCAGTCTCCATCCACCAATTGTCTCAAGTTCTTCACATTCAGAACATCTAAACTATAATAGTCAGTTGCCCACGCCCCATGAACACGAAATCCAACAGAGAATTCATCATGCAAACCACAAAACCACACAAACAAGCCTCCCATGCTAGAGGCCGTTCGCCCTTCATCCGATACAGAGCTCAATTCACTTCATTTCGACAGCATATACAACGATCAACTTATAGATCTCAATTACCCATCCCTCCAAGATACCAAATTAGCAAACTGACCGCACATACAAGGTCGTTTGCTTGGTCATGTAAGAACACTTCAATTCGACACTAAATTCAGCTCGGATTGCTCCATTTCACCTAAACTAGTTACGATAGGAAATCTAATAGTAAGGGTTAGTAAACTACTTGCCTTAGAATCGCGTACGAAGAAACGGGAGTTGAATCGCCATTCGAATAGGCCGATGGAGGGAAGAGATGAGCAGCAACGAGGGGCTGAGCACGAGGCCTAGAGAAGCTTATGGCATTGTCGGCGAAGCCGAGGAGTCGCCAGTGCAAGAGCGAGAGGGAGAGGAGTCGGGCGTCGCTTGGGTGGAGCGCATGACGGAACTCGGTAAGGGGGTTCCACGCAAATGAGAGGGGAAAAATGAGAGGAAGGAGAGAGGGGGGGGCTATATAGTGGGGTGAGGTGGTGGTGAGCTGCTTAAGAGGGTTTCGCGTTCAAAGCGTGAACCAACATGCTCCGGGACCGATCACATATAATATCGCTCGATTAAAATTTTACCAACGGTCTAATAAAATCATCGTGCCCAAAATACCACACTAATATTAATATAAAATCCGTCGCGCCAAATAATACTAATCTGCCAAATCCACATTTGTCGCTAATTCGAGCTCGATAAGTACTAATCCATTTGTAACTTTAGTCGGGGCAAAAATTCAGGCCTTCACAACGAGGGACAGATTTTTCCGATATCTCACACTACAAAAAAATAAGGTTTTAGCCACGGAACATTAGCGACGAAAAAAATTCATCTCTAATTAGCGACGAAAATGGTGATGAAATACTAATTCGTCGCTAATTTGCCACGAAAATGGCCATGAAATGAATTCATCATTAATTTGCGACGAAAATAGCGACGAAACAAAATTAGTCGCAAATTAGCGACGAAATAAAATTTGTCTCTACTTTGCAACGAAATTGACCATGAAAAAAGTTTCGTCGCTAATTTGAGATGACAAAAGCCATGAAAAGAGATGAGTCGCTAATTTGCGATAAAAATAGCAACAAAAACTGTTTGGCGTAAATTCGTCACTATAATTAGCGACAAATCACCTTCGTCGCAAAATTAGCAATGCCTTTAGTATCTCGTCACTATTTTCGTCGCAAGACTTTCATCGCAAAATTCGTCGCTAATTAGCGACAAAAGTTCTATTCGTCCCTAATTAGCCACGAAAAGGCCATTTCGTTGCTAATTAGCGACAGACAATCTTCATCGCAAAATCAGCAAAAAAGTTATTTTTGGTCGCTAATTAGCTACAAAAGCTTAATTCATCGCTAATTAGGGACAAAAAATATGTTAAATCGGTAATTAGCGATGAATATATTTTTTCGTTGCTAATTAGCTACGAAATGTTTTTTGTCGTAAATTTCATCGCTAATTAGCGACAAATCGTTAATTTTCGTTGTTATTAGCGACAAACGTTAAAATTCGTCGCTAAAGTCCACCAACAGTTTTTCGTCGCTCATTTCATGTTTCGTCGCTAAATTCCTATGACATATTTTCGTCGCTAATTTCGTGGCAAATTCCGTTAAATTTTGCCATTTAAAATCACATTACCTTCTCTCTCCGCACTCTTCTCTTTTGCCCGCTCTGTTCTCTCTTCTCTTTTGCCTTCTGTTTTCTCTTCTTTCTATTCTTATTTGTGTCTTATGGTAATCATAGAATAACTTGTTGTTTATTTCACTATTTTCTTTTATTAATCGCCATAAGCTTCATGAATGTTAAGTAATTTTTTTTTTTTTTTCTAGGAACGTGTCCATTTGAAGGTCTCGCAATCGAAGTGAACCTTGCAATTTTTATCAAATTGACCACTTTCTCCTACAAAAAATTCAATCGAGATACTTGGGTAAGTCTTCCTAACAGGTGTTATTTTTTTTTTTCAATTTCAAAGTAAAGTTGAACTCATGGATTGAAATAAGTTATGTTGTCGTGTAAAAAGTGTAGTAATGCAAAATTAGCAACAATGTTTGCGACATTTTTTCCTTTGGATTATTCATATGAAGTGAATTTCGTCTGTAGTTGGTGACGAAAGCGATTCCTCGCAAAAAAATGCCGTCGAAATTATCGACGAATCAGATTTTGTCGCTAATTAGCGATGAAATACATGTTCGTCGCTAATTAGCGACAAAAAAGAGGTTCGTCTCTAATTTGCGACGAAACTAGATTCATCGGTACCTCGCAAAGAATGCCATCGGAATTAGCGACGAATATGATTTTCATTGCTAATTAGCGACGAAACAACCAGTTTGTCGCTAATTAGAGATGAAAAGCCATTTTAGTCGCTAATTAGTACCTAGCGACGAACTTCCTATTAGCGGCAAAATAAAGGTTCATCGCAAAATTAGCAAGTGGCTTTAAAGTGTCGTCACAAAAAATTTCGTTGCTAAATTCGTACGTGTCTTATGGTAATCATAGAATAAATTCTTGTTTATTTCACCATTTTCTTCTATCAATTGCCATAAGTTTCATGAATCTTAAGAAATTTTTCTTTTTTCTAAGGTACATGTCCATTTGAAGGTCTCGCAATCCAAGTGAACGTTGCAATTCTCATCAAGTTGATTGCTTTCTATTATAAAGATTTCAGTCAAATACTTGGGTAAGTCTTCTTGACATGGTATTTTTTTTTTTCATTTTTTCAATTTCAAAGTAATTATTTCGTCACATACAGAATTTTAATTTTTACGATTTTATGGTTTTAATTAAGAATATTAAATAGTAAACATGGTATTTTTAATATTTTATGAGATTTTTTAATATTTATACAGACACAATGCCAAAAGACGGGGCTTGGATGTATAATAAGAACTTACCTGGACATCGAGGATTGACCAATGAGTTTCATACTTGGGTTGAAACAGTTTTTGGACTTTACTAGTAGTAAATTTGAGTTCATGGATAGAAATAAGTTAAGGTGTCCATGTAAAAAGTGCAAGTAATAGTAAATTTCATGTGTGTGACAAAGTTAGAGAACATCTTTATAGATTTGGGTTTACTCGAACTATTATAATTGGACTTGCCATGATGAACCATTTATATCCGATGAAGAATATCGAAGAAGTGACCAATTTTTAGTTAGGGAAGAATGTAGCTATTATAACCAATTGAACCCATACCGGAAAATGGTGATTGATGCACGGGTCGAATTTTATTTGAGAATCGAACCATGCGAGTACTAATTTTGCTCATATATTTGAACAAGTAGGTACTAGCTATGCATCACAATTGGAAGAGGCAAGAGTAAAAGGTTTTGATGAGAATGTGTATAATAAAACTTCCATATCTAATCGGTTCTTGAAAGTGTTGAAAGTAGCGAGATGAACCTTTATGGGCATGTTGTGACAACCACACTAAGTTATCGAATCAAGAAAACCGTTAAATATCAAGGCGAGCATAATGTGTCCGAGAATTGCTTCAACTCTTTTGTTGACGTATGCGTGAAGCAATGCCTCGCGATAACATCATGCCAAGTGATTTTTACGACATGAAGAAGCTAGTGGATAACTTAGGTCTTCCGATTGTAAGGATTGATGTATGTAGTAGAGGTTGTATGTTATATTGGGGGATGATGAAAATGCAGAATCTTGCAAATTCGTAGCCAACCCGGGTATAACATTAGCAAGAAGCAGGGTCGTAATCGAAGCGTAGACCATGCAAGCAAATGTTTTATCCGCCCTTTATCCCCATATTGCCAAAGCTTTATGCGTCTCAAGCCATCGCTTAACACATGACTTGGCATGCAAATCATGAAACAGAAGAGGGCCTAATGTATCATCCTTCGGATATAAAGGTATGGAAATATTTTGATAGAACATATCCCGAGTTTATGATAGAGCCTCGAAACATCGGGTTAAGTCTTTGTGTTGATGGATTTACCCCGTTTGAGAAATCGGGAAAAAGTTATTCATGTTGGCCAGTTATCTTAACTCCGTATAATCTTCCACCCGGTATGTGCTTGAAGACACCTTATATGTTTTTTACATTGATCGTGCCTGGCTCACAAAATCCAAAAAAGTTTATAGATGTTTATATGCAACCATTGATTGCGGAGTTACGTGATTATGAGATGAAGGTGTTCTTACATATGATGTTGCTACCGATCAAACATTTGTAATGAAGGCTGCTCTTCTTTGGATGATAAATGACTTTTCAACTTATGGAATGTTATCTGGATAGAGTATAGCTAGAATCTTAGGATGTCCGATATGTATGGAGATCAAAGTCATTTAGATTAAAACATGATAAGAAGGCCAGCTATTTTGATTGTCATAGATAATTTTTGCCAATAAATCATACATTCGAAGGAATAAAAAGAGTTCATCAAGAATAAGATTGAAAGAACACCCCCATCATGGAGGTTGACCGGTGATCAAATTTGGGAGCTAGTGCATCACTTTCCCAATGTTGTTGAAAACCCCAATGGCACGACTATTGCATACGAAAGCACATATAAGTGGACTAAACATAGTATATTTTGAGATCTACCTTATTGAAAGACCCGTCTTATTCATCATCATCTTGACATCATGCACATAGAAAAGAATGTTTTCGACAATATCATAAATATTATTATGTATGTCACTTTGGAAAAATAAAAGACAATTTGAATGCAAGAAAAGATATGAGAAATATTTGTGATCGGCAAGCACTAGATGTAGATGCAAGTAGTAGGGGACCAAAACCAAAAGCAATTTACACATTGGACGGGAAGCGAAATGGGTTGTTTGTCAATGGTTAAAATCTACGCGATTTCCCTGATGGATACGCTTCGAACCTCGGGAGATGTGTTGATTTGAATGAATGCAAGTTAACGGGTTTAAAGAGCCATGATTGTCACATATTTATAGAAAGACTAATTCCAATAGCTTTCAAAGAACTTCTACCAAACTTTGTATGGGGCGCCATCACAGAGTTAAGTAATTTTCTTCATGATATTTGCTCAACAGTGTTAAAAGCATCACATATGGAGAAACTAGATAGAGATATTTCAATCATTCTTTGTAACTTAGAAAGGATATTTCCTCCATCGTTCTTTGATTCAATGGAGCATCTCTTAGTTCACTTGCCTTATGAGATCAAAATTGCGGGTCCCATCCAATTTATTTGGATATATTCATTTGAGAGGTAAAATATTTTTTTAATAAATTTGAATTACTTTATTACTTATTATGTTCGATAAACTTCTTCTTATTGCAACTAGGTTCTTATATCATTTGAAGAAAAAGTGAAGAACAAGGCATGTGTTGAAGCTTCAATTTGTAATGCATATATTGTGAAAGAAGTGATAACATTGGCATCATACTATTTTGAGCCGCACGCGGTGCAAGAGGCGGAGAGCAAGAAGAAATGATGAGGGCCTCATTGATCTCAATTGCAAATCATTCTCTATTTTCAATTATATTGGTCAACCAAGCGGCGTATGTAAATTTCGTTACTTAACGGACAAAGAATGGCGGGCAAACCAACTGTCTAGAAGTTGAGCTATACTTCGAGTAAGTGTACTTTTGGAAATATATTTATTATGTGTCAAACATTTGCTAATATATATAAGGTATTTGTAGGATTTTTCAAACTTCAATGTATGGACTACCACCAAATGAGTTTGATTGTTTGTGCGATGAAGAATTTGCAAGCATGGTTCAAAACATATGTAAGTTGCCTATGGATGAAAAGCAAGTTGTTAATATTTTATAAATCATTAATTTAAAAAATATTATTGACTTTGCTTGTGTGACTTTAGGTTCACAGTAATCATAATCAAGTTGAAGAGCAAGGATTGCTATATCATCCGTCATGGGGTCCACAATCAAAGGTACGAACTTGGCCAACATATTTCATAAACGGGTATAATTTTCACACTCGGGAGTACGGAATAGGAAAAACCATAATGAATAGTGGTGTGTGTGTTCGTCATCCAATGGCGGTAGTATAAAAGACGATTTTATGGCTTGTTGGATGAAATCATAGAGATAAAGTATATTGGATCATTAATGCAGGCCGTGTTATTTAAGTGCATATAGTTCAACCCCGTCAAAGGAATAAAGGTGCATATGAAGTTTAATTTGGTTGAAGTAAATCACAAGAAAAGATATATGAAATATAAACCATTTGTCTTAGCACAACAAGTAATTCAAGTATATTATGTATCATATCCTAGTTTAATACGTGACAAAGGCGATTGGTGGGGCTGTATGTAAAATCGGTAGCACGAAGAAAAACCGAGGAGCACTGGAAGGATACAAGCGTATCAACAAGAGGAAGTTTGTAACACGGTTGAAACCGAAGAATATAACATTCCGACTTTACGAGATCCATGTGGAGCAATGATAGACGTGGATCCAATTGAAATCCACGAATCAAATGTAGAAGTTGTTGAAGAATCCGATTTTGAGACAAAGAATGAAGATGATGCCCACGAAGAAGTTGAAGATGAAAACGAAGATGAAGGTGAAGGTGAAGGTGAAGATGAAGGTGAAGACGAAGGTCAAGATGAAGATTGTGATTTTTGAGACTTTTTACTAATTACGTGTAATTATTATTATTACTATTGTGACATATGTTATTGTTTTTGTCATTATTATTATCATTGTTATTGTTATTATCATGTATTATTATTGTTATTATTATTAATACTGTTATTATCATTATTGTTATCATTATTGTCGTTGATTATTATTGTTGTTATTATTATTAATGCAATAGGTCGTCCAAAATTTCTTCGGTAAATGGCGACAAGTCAAATACTATTCATGCGATGACATTTGCATTCGCGACATTTGTGACATTTTTCCCCCGTGTCGTCGCTAATTTCATCACAAATCTAGGGACGAAAAAAAACGATCGTAGCTACATCGCAATTTGGCGACAAAAACTATTCGTCGAAAAAAGTCGTCACTCATTTTGTGACAAAAACATATTCGTAGCTAATTAGCGACAAATAATGTTCATCACAAAATTAGCGACAAAATAATGTTCGTCGCAAAATTGATTTTCATCCCCGGAATTGTGAAATTAAAAGTTCGTCGCTAATTTCGTCACTAAATTCAAAGCTAATTTGCGACAAAAAATCATTCGTTGCAAAATTGATTTTCCGTTCATCGCAAAATTATGCGTCGCTAAACTCGTCGCTAATTAGCGACAAAAAACCATTCGTCGCAAAATTGATTTTCATCTCGAAATTGTGAAATTAAAAATTGTCGCTAATTTCGTCGCAAAATTATTGGTCACTAGTTAGGGACAAAAAATCATTCGTCGCAAAATTGATTTTATCCTAGAATTGTGAAATTAAAAGTTCGTCGCTAATTTCCTCACTAAACTTTTCATCACTAAATTAGTCGCTAGTTAGCGACAAAAAATTATTCGTCACAAAATTAATTTTCATCCCCGGAATGTGAAATTAATGGTTCGTCACTAATTTCGTCGCAAAATTATTCGTCACTAAATTCGTCACTAATTAGCGACAAAAAATCATTCGTAGCAAAATTGATTTTCATTTGCAAAATTGGGAAATTAAAAGTTGGTAGCTAATTTTATCGCAAAATTATTCTTCGCTAATTAGCGACAAAAAACCATTCGTCACAAAATTGATTTCCGCCCGAGGAATTGCGGAATTTAAAGTTCGTCACTAATTTCCTCGCTAATTTCCTCGCTAAACTATTCATCACTAACTTCGTCGCTAGTTAGCAACAAAAAATTATTCGTCGCAAAATTGATTTTCGTCCCCGAATGTGAAATTAATGGTTCATCGCTAATTTTGTTGCAAAATTATTCGTCGCTAAACTCGTCGCTAATTAGCTACAAAAAACCATTCGTCGCAAAATTGATTTCATTCACAAAATTGTGAAAATAAAAGTTGGTCGCTAATTTTGTCTCAAAATTATTCGTCGCTAATGAGCAACAAAAAACCATTCGTCGCAAAATTGATTTCCCCCGAGGAATTGTGAAATTTAAAGTTCGTCACTAATTTCATCGCAAACTTATTCGTCGCTAATTAGCGACAAAAAATATATTCGTCTCTAATTAGCAACAAAAAAGCAATCGTCGTAAAATTGATTTCCGCTCGAGGAATTGTGAAACTAAAAATTCGTCGCTAAATTATTCGTTGCTCATTAGTGACAAAAAATCATTGGTCGCAAAATTGATTTTTGTATGAGGAATTGTGAAATTAAAAGTTAGCCGCTAATTTCATTGCAAAATTATTCATCGCTAATTAGCGAAAAAATATATTCGTCGCAAAATTGATGTCCATCCGAGGAATTGCGAAATTCAACATTCGTCGCTAATTTCATCGTAAAATGATTCGTCGCTAAATTCTTCGCTAAATTTGTTGCTAATTAGCGACAAAAAATCATTGGTCGCAAAATTGATTTCGCCCAAGGAATTGTGAAATTAAAAATTCATCGGTAATTTCGTTGCAAAATTATTCTTCGCTAAATTGTCGCTAATTAGCGACAAAAAATCATTGGTCGCAAAATTGATTTCCGTTTGAGGAATTGTGAAATTAAATGTTCGTCGCTAATTTCGTCGCAAAAGTATTCGTCATTGAATTTGTCTCTAATTAACGACAAAAAATCATTCGTAGCAAAATTGATTTCCGTCCGGGGAATTGTGAAATTAAAAGTTCGTCACTAATTTCTTCGCAAAATTATTCGTCGCTAATTAGCGACAAAAAATCATTCGTCGCAAAATTGATTTCCATTCAAGTAATTGTGAAATTAAAAGCTCATCGCTAATTAGCGACAGAAAATCATTCGTCATAAAATTGATTTCCGTCCGAGGAATTGTGAAATTAAAAGTTCGTCACTAATTTCATCGCAAAATTATTCGTTGCTAAACTCGTCGCTAATTAGCTACAAAACGACTTCTTGCCTTGTCCAATGTTATGTCCCCACTCCAAATCGGTTGAGATCGAAATCCCCCCCAAGACAACATAAAACTCCGAGAAGTAAAAATGTTTTACCGAAGTCAATTTTTTGGGAGACTTTTGAGAAGTAAAAAATTTACTTCTCACCATCGTCATTTTTTTCCTTTTCATCCCTCCATCTTCACGTTTCCTCTCGTTTTATCGGAGCACATCCCTCTTCGCTCGTTCTCTTCCTCCGTACTCATTCTCCACTGCTAAGCTAGACCTTGAATCGCGCAACCGCGATGCTCTGCGAAGCTCGACCCTCGATCTCGAATGTCCCAATCGTAGAGCTCTCGCAAAGCTCGACCCTCGATTTGAATCTCTAAATCGCGAAGCTATTTGCCAAGCTTTTCGCGAAGCTCAACTTGAATCTTCGAACCGTGAAGGTCAACCTCAATCTTCGGCGCACGCCGATCTCCAACTCGGATCCGCGTTGGAGGTTAAGGTTTTCTCCCTCCCGTGAATTCGATTTTAGGGTTTTCATGAGTCGAATGTTGATTAAATTCCACTAGTCTCGTAAGCATCCTCGATGACCATGCACTAATTAGCATATTTGATCTACCCGAATTGCTTGTGGTACCGCAAAACGCTTGTCCGCATTTACCCAATGAGTTGGGATCTTGATTCGTGGCTTTCGCCTTCGTGTTTGATGTTGGAATTCGTCGACCCTTTTGAAAATTGGCTGATTTTTTTTCTTTTTACTCTTTTTGTGTGCCGTTGTTCGGTTTCTTGATTATGGTGGTGTGTGGCGGTTGTTTGATTGAATTCCTGCGTCATTCACTTTCTTGGGTTTGTGAGACCGTGCTTGGGTTTGAGGGTGAGGTGCATTTTGATTTCCTCGCTCCGCATTTGGGTCCTTTCATGGTAATGATTGAGGATTACCGCTTGTGAAACCCGTTGTTCTATCATATATGCTCGTTAGATCTATCTTCCGGACTCATCCCGAATGTGATCTTCATAACATTTAATGCTTAGTGAGGTTAGAATGTATAATTTAAAAGCTCACGAAGTTACAATTTATCTTTCCTCCTTATTTCATAGTGCAATAATAAGTGGCTAATTAACCCATTAGGGTGTGAAGAAAACATTTTTGTTCGTGTTGCAGAACACTAGTAGATTCAATTCATCACGTGGGTAAGGCTGGCCCTGTGGAAGAGTTTCAATGGCTTGGCCTCATGTCGTTTGTGGCCATGCCTTTCCTGGAACAAGGGCTTGACCGGAGCTATCATAGTTTCAGTTTTGGAATGAACATCATATGCATATGTTTTTTGAATCATTGACACGGGGTAAGGTAGATAATGAACATCATGGTCATGATTATGAAATCTGTCACTTATTTCGGCATAGTATTGTCCATTATGTTTTTGTGCATCATAGTGAATTCCTCATTCTCTTTAGTTACGTTCTATCTCTATATCATGATGTAGTCTTATACTCGTCTTTAGTGATGTTTCTAATAGATCACATTCACTATTTCTTCATCTCGATATGACACTTGACATATGTGCAAGTTCTTCTAGTTGATGTGGTTACAAATTTGCGTTTGAAATCTTGTTCCTAAACTGAACTTTTTTTGCATTCTGAATGGCTCTCTTTTTGGCAATGTTCTTAATGCTAGCTGGTGAATTTGTTGTGTTGTAGGTCTGTTTTTGGCTTGTACCTAGCAGGTTGTCTAGTCTAGAGTTGTGCGGTTCAACAAGACAAGTGCGACGGCCTGTCGGTTTCTTTCATTTTCTCAAGTTTCTCACTTGCTCTCCAAAAAAAAAAATGGTAAGCTTCATAATGTTCGTCATTATGTGTCCCCCGATACATGTTCTTATTTTTGCTGATATTTGTCTAACCTTCCTCTTTGTCAGTATAAACGTGGAGGTCACATTTGTGATGTAGTTTCACAAGGAAGAACAGCCCCTTCCCCTTCCCTAACCCTCAACAACTACATGCTGATGGATAACATGGACACATTGGCCCTTCCTCCATCCCTCAAGAACATATTAGAAACAACTTGGACACATGCGAACCGAATCTCCTTCGGTTCCGCATTCCATGCAACACGCGAATGATGAGGGAGATGAAGAAGATAGCCTATTCATCATATGCCCATATGGAGATTCGTGAGTACTTTCTTTTTTTTTAGTATATGTAATATTTAGGGTCATCCCTTCACTTGGGTTTTAGATATGGATGTCAACCGAATTGTCTATGTTGCAAATTATCCGTATGCATTTACTTACATCTCCTTTTCATTTCACCGTTTCATTGTCCATGTCATTCTAACCTCGTTTTGCGATTCACGGATGCTATGTACGTTGTGAGGCAACTTAATAAAATAGTGAATAACTATTGGAGGGGGTCGTGGATTAGTCACAGAAGTGCACCAAAACAAGTAAAGGATTTGTGGTGGAATGAGTTCAAGGTAAGTTTTGTCCTTCTATTTTCTCACAAACTAAGTTCAATGTAAATAAAGTCGGTTGTTTTTCTATTGATTACAGCGGAAGTTCAGCTAGGATGAAACGGAAGAGGATGAAGTTAAAAGAATTTTTAAGAAGAAAGCCGGTGATCATATACGATATGTGATGAATAAAGCAAAGAGAAATCAAGTGAAGCCAACTTTTATTACTAGTGACGATTGGACGGAAATAAAGAGAATTTGGGATAGTGAAAAGATTATGCAAAGGAGTGAACAAAACAAGAAGAATCGAGCTTCGGGTTCTAGTGAAGGGTTTGCGACATATGCTAGGGGCTCTATCAACATTAGGGAGTATAAAAAAGAATGGTAAGTTTGTTAAACATATTGTAAGTTAATTTAATTCAATTACTCATTTATGTTTCAATTTTGTAGGCGGATGAATTGGGGACGGAACCGACGTATATCGCTACATTTAAACGCACATTTCAAAAGAAAGATAAGACATAGACTGGTGATCGAGCAAAATTTATTAAGGTATGAAAGGTTATACTTTTGACTTTATGGAAACTAGAATGAAAACTATGAATGCTTTCAATATTTGTGGTAGTTACATATATGTTGATGTATGAAAAATATGATGAGTTTTTAATGAGTATGGCTAGTAGCGATGATGGTGGGGTGCGTCTGAGCCAAAGCGGTGACAATATGGCATTATGGGTGGAGGCATCGAGTGGGATGAAAAGAGGAAAAATATTTGAGATAGGATCCTTGTCAAGGGTATACACAAAGAAAGGTCGCTGAAAGTTCATCCTCTAATGCGGCTGTTTCAAGGAGGACATGAGTTGAGGAGCAAATGACCCAAGAATTAACCCAAATTGAGACATTTACTTATAGAGAAGGACGAATAAATAAAAATAGTCAAATAACAAATGTCACAGAAGGATGAGAAAATCGGAGTGGTCAATGAGCGACATAAATTTTAGAGTCTCAAATGCGGTTGGTCTTGCGACACCTAAACCTAAATCAAGATCGGGTTCCTCCTGTGCCTCCCACTCATCAAATAGGTGATGGGCACAATGATGGGCGACACAATGAGGATGAGATTGTTGTTGCTGGTGATGATTTTGTCCATAGTTTCATTGACCACGATTTGTGCTCTCTTGGTCCCGGTGACTAAAATGCATAACTCTTTATCACGATGTTGGGTCAATGATTTCTCGTAGTTAAAGCTCATATTTTGTTGGTATACGTATCATGATGTACATTTTGACCAATTGAGACTTCCTAATAACGTTCCTCACTTTTCTCTATAAATGTTGCCCACGCGCCCACAAGCTAGGATTGCAAAGAAGGTTAAAGCGAGAGATGCCTAAGAAAAAAAGGAGCGATGACGATGAAGATGATAACTGGGACATTCCTCAAGTATAAGCAAATGGTGAAACATGTCATGACCCACAAGTTTGATATACAAAGTTCTCTTCTTCTTTTTCTTTGCTGGAGAATGTAGTCCATATAGGTATGCATGTATTTCTCATGTCATTGACTTGAATTTACTGATGCAATTCAAATGTTAAGGAACAATTTGGTAAAGGTGGGAGACTCATCTTTTTATGTGATATTAGCCAACCTTGAGACTTTTGTTGTGAGTTATATGCTTTCCTTCTTAATGTCATGGCATATAGATGGTTGCGTGGATGGGTCTAGTTCGGGACATTCTCTCGATCTTTTGCTAAATCGTGGCAAAAAAAGAAAATGGTAGATGAATGAATTTTGTTGGCATATTATTATAATATTTAGATCTTGCTTTATCAATGTTAAATACAAATTCTAGAAATTACTTTTTCTTTTACTTAGATTTAAAATTGAAAATTAAAAGAAATTATTTTACCGTACGATCACAAATTATAAACGTTCGTTGCAAAATTCGTCCCATGCCCGGTCGTCGCAAAATTCATTGCTGAACAATATTCTTTGCGAAGTTTGTCGCTAAATTTATTCCTGAACAATGTTCATAGCAAAAAAAAAAAAATCGTCGATAAATTTTCTAACGCCGAATTGGCGCTATTTTCGACGCAACATACCTTAGCGACGAAATTTTTCAAGGCGGATCATCGCAACGTTCATCACAAATCGGTGATGAAATCAATTGTTCGTCGCTAAATGTGACGAGAAAATAAATTATTGATTTGGCGACAAAATCGGACGTTTGTAGCAAGTCATTCGTCGCTAAATTTAGCAACCAATAGTTTTCACGGTAAATTAGCGACGAAATTCAAATTTTTGGTCGCTAAATTTAATTTTGCCGAAATTTAACGATGAAAACACCTATTCATCGCTACATTTAGCGACAAAAGAGACTATTCGTCGCTAAATTTAGCAACAAAATAATATTATTCGTCGCTAAATTTAATGATGAAATAATGTTTTTGTCGCTAAATTTAGCGACGAAATTATATTTTCGTCGCTAGAACTAAATAATTCAGCCACGAAACGATTCGTCACAAATGTTCGTCTCTAAATTTAGAGACAAAATAATATTATTATTTCGTCGCTAACTTTAGCGACTAAAAACTAATTTCATCGCTAAATTTAGCGACGAAATAAATAATTCAGCCACGAAAAAAAAAATTTCGTAAAAAGTTTGTCGCTAAATTTAGCAACGAATAGTTTCGTGTCAAATTAGCGACGAAATTCAAATTTTTTGTCACTCAACGCCAAATTGAGTTTTGCCGAAATTTAGCGACGAAATCGTATTTTCGTCGCTACAATTAGTGACGAAATCGATTTTCATTGCCAAATTAGCGACAAAATCCACAAATTAGCGACGAATCACTTTAGTCGCAATTTAGCGACAAATTCAACTGTTCGTCGCTAAATTTAGCAACGAATATTATTCGTGGCAAATTAGTGACGAAAATTTCAATTTTTCGTCTCTAAATTTTGTGGCGCCGATTTAGCCACGAATTTTTTTTGTTGCAAAATTCGTCGCAAAAATCAATTAGCGACGAATTTTGCCAAAATTTTCGTGGCAAATTCTGTCGCTGAAATCGTGTTTTTTTGGTAGTGTCACTTAAGATCAATCGAGAGAAGTTGCACTAAATCATATGTTTGCCGCCACGAGAAGGATGTTCGAGGAGCAACAAAATGAGCTGGCTAATCTTGTAGTCAATCATCTTACTCGAGAGCTCAAGCCCATGATATTCAACATGGTGAAAAAACTTGGTACAAGGCTGGGATCATCAAGTCAAACATTTCCAATGCAAGGAAGCAAGACGGCAATTGGGTAAGTAACATCGATCTCCTCTTCTCATCTAAACAATATCAGTAATTTAGACCAGACAAAGCGTTAATCAAATTGGTCCAATTCAAGGTAAAGCCACTGAAAATAACGATGTAACGGCAAATCAAAGTTTGGTAATGCCGATTGACGAAAATTCAGTGCCCATATTGCTTGCGACCCCTGGAGTAGTGACTTAGCCGGTGGAGAATGAAAGCCCTCTACCTGATGGGGGAGTATAGCCACACAAAAAATTGGTGTGGTTAACCCGCCGAATATCGGCGTAATGATACCGTCAAATATTAGTGTGGCTACACCACCAAATCTCAGTATGGTCAATCAATCAAATTTGGGATATATGCCAAACCGACTCCAAATCCCAATGAATAGCTAGGCTAGATTGCCTGCTCCTCTTAGGGGGTAGAATGCCTAGGTCCAATGGGGTCAACAGTTTCAACAAATTCAAGACCCCCAAGAGAATCAGTTATTGGTTGAGCCCGCAGCAGAGATTCTATTGCAGCGAAGGGATGTGGATGGGATTATCCTTAAGCATATGTATAGGAAACCATATCTTGAATGGGTTGATAACCAGCCATTTTCAAGAGACTTTGAAATCCCCGAATTTGCCATTTTTACTGGCGAAGACGAACAATCGACTATGGAACATATTTATCGATTTTAGCCCAATGCAAAGAAGCAGAAACAAATGAGCTTTTAAGATTTATGTTATTTCCTTTGTCTTTGTTGAAAACTGCTTTTGTCGGTACATTGACTTACCACCTAATTTGGTGTGCAATTTCGCAGAGATGGAAAAACAATTTCATTCTCTTTTTATCTATCGATACCGAGGTGTCGATTTCTAATTTGGCTTCACTCTATCAATACAATAGCGATTCCACTAATCGGTTTGCTGCTCGATTAAAAAAGGCCGGACATAAATGCTTTACTTCACTCTTAGAGAAAAAATTCGCACATTTGTCTTTCAATGGATTGAAATTCATTCTAAGAAAAGTTCAAAGGCCAAAACTTTGCCGATTTATTTGAATTGGTAATGAGGGTGTCTAACTATGAGAAACTACTTAAGGATAAAGATAGAGGGCCACAAGAATATTTTACACAAAATGTGGCTTTTGTGAAAAAACGGGTCAAATGATGAATCTAATTAAGATAACATTCGGCAAAGCAAATTTGAATTTGCCTATGACAAGGGGGATCATGTTGATGCCCGATTATTTAATATAAAAGAATTGAACGATATGTTAATCATTCAACTTTTGTAAAGGGGCATCTCGTTGACACTAAAAAATGACTAACTTTTAATTGTTATCGGCACTTATCGGACTTAATCGATAAGATCATAGTTTGGTCAATAATGAACAGAGTTACCGACAACTTAAAAGAATCAGTAACTTGTCAATGAAGTCATCGGCAACTTTACATGAAGTTACCGATGAGAGTCTTGAAATTTCTCATAAAGTTACCAATATCGACATGTAAGCAATCGGCAAGAGGACAACCGTTGGTCGGTTATGTCTTATTTGTTCCTAAAATAACTTCCAAAGAACTAGCGAAAAGGAGTTATTTGAAGATAACCGTTGGCTGGTTACATTATCTATTCGTGCAATAACTTCCAGGTAACCATTGAAAATGAGTTATTTGTTCTTTCTAATTTGGTAATCTCAATTAATGATAGAACTTAATAGTCTTTACTTTTATCTTTACTTTCTGCAATTTTTTTTCCGCAACTTGACATTCTCACATCTTTCAATTTCCGTACTTTAGTGGTAATTTTAGACACTTTGTCATCAATTAAATTTATCTATCATCTCAATTTATCGTCGATTAAATTTCGGCAAAGTGTTTTGTGCTTTGTTGTCGATTAAACTCCGACGAAGCATATATGTTTCTTGTGATCCATTGTGCCCCTTATCCAGAATTGCCCACGAGCCCATCTCTTCTTAATAAAAACCGAATAAATGACGTTCGGTGAAAGGTATTTAAGTCGACCACCGTTTCCAGCGAAACAATATCTCGTACAACTTTATTCATCACAGCTCAAATTGGAGTTTCGAGTTTTGGTGTCAGTAAAAATGCATACATCTCGATTTAAAAAGCGAACATAGTTTTTTAGGTTAATTAGTTAAAAGAAATGAGAAGTTAAATTACCTCAAGTCACAGATTAAAAGTAGAATGTTTTTGTTGTGGACATGATTCTACAGAACCCCATTGATTTGATGATAAAATGTGTTCTTTTTTTTTTTTTGGTCCTACAACACAGATATAAAAAAAAAATAAGGCAAAGTGTTTATTGTCTGAAAAAATTTTGGATATATTTCGGACAGTTGATGATAATATTTGCAGCTCTAACAATTAATTCTTATGGCTTATTTGGTTAAGTGGATAAATTGTACTTACCCCATATATCCTTATAAATGAAAATTACTGTAAAACAAAGAGAAAGATTATTAAAACGACGTATCCCATCAAAATAAAGATTTTTAAGAAGCGGCGAATAAATTCTTTTTCGTCGTGGAAAACATCACTTCGAGAGAATTTTCAAAAAAGATTGCCATTTTTGTACATTAGAGTACTGATGTTCTCTCCGTATAAAGTGGTCAATGGTCGTGTTTTTGGTCGACCGACCAATGTAGACTGTACTTAGATTTTGCATATCTAAAACTGGTTAAGGGCTGTCCAATTGACATGATTGAAGGTCAGCTCCATCACTTTGGACAGGTTTGGAAAGTAATTTTCTTATGGAGCCAACGGTCCACAATCAAATAATGGAAAATTGAATCGTGTGAGCTCGGCCCATTAGGCTCTTCTTCTTGGAAGCCCTATCCATCTAGGCCCGCTCAAGCCCAACATTTATTTACGTAATAGATATATATCTCAAGATTTTTCGTCATAGACATCTCTCACTACATTTTATGGTACACTATAACTACGTATTTTATAATTGATGGAGATTTCGAAATATTTTCTCTCAGACTTTTTTACTTTCGGTAGAAAATTTCTTATAAGTTCATTACGAAAAGAAAGGGCTTTTTTTTTAACGTAGTTCTTGTGTAAAACTTATTGGGGTACGGTTACATACTCTTTATCGACGGAAAAGCACGGGGTCCCGCTCCCAAGTGAGCTGGAGGGGGTCCGAGGAAAGCCTCTCCGACGGGAAGTCTTAAGAGGGCAGTGTCCTCTGGACACCATATGGCTTGTATAGTTTGAGTTCATATTTTTTCAATGGCGGTTTGAGCTTAAGCCCATGAATAACTATTGCTATCTCTTTCTTTAATAATAGAGAAATGTAAAAAGAGACACGATGTGCTAATTTACTAGACGTAATCTTAATTTAAGAGTGAACCAAAATAAAATATTGCGTCTTAATTTCTCTTTCTCGCATTTACTCTTTAGTTCGTTGTGATTGTGCGTCGAATCCCAACAAAACTCACTTCTACTAGGATAAATATATAGACTTGATTTGGGGTGTGAGCAAGATTTTCGGAGTAACGTCACTATAACTTCTAGAGTTGCAATTATTCGATAATAGGCTCTTGAAGAAAGTAGGAATGTCTGAGGTGATCATAAGGTTAGGGGCTCTTGAAGGGCAAAAATGAGCGTGCTAGGTAAGCAATTTCTTCCTTGAACACAATTCAGCCCGGCCCATAAATTTATGCCAGAATATCTAATGATGTTTTTTACATTTTGGACGGGTTTAGACAAAATATTTTAGATCCGGCACTAGGCCCATTAAGCCCAATAATAAGGTTTGGAACTCATAATCAATGTGCACTTGCAAAATATTTACTTAGTTATAAAGAGAAACTACCCTTTTCCGGATTATTATTGACCAAGCCCTTCTTTCTTGCTATGCCATGAAGAATACCCCGCCGGCTTTGCTTTCCGTCCCTTCGACGGCCTTCCTTGACGGGCAATGAACGGAAGGGCAATGTTTGAACACGAACGGCTTGAGACCGCCTCATTCGCCGCCGCTGTCGGAGACGTTGTTCCTAGTACTATAGGCATTTGATGATGACATATTTGACTTTCCAGTGTTGAAAAGGGGGAGAGGAGGTTTAATGGATGGTGGATGTCGTTATGCGAATGTCAATGCCATAGGGGTGGGACCAAAATTTGACAATGTGGAGGATGTTGCACAAGCATGGCATGCGCCGTTGCGCAACATGTGATGTAACTTCGAGCTCCAAAGTCCAAACAAGCTCGTCCTCCAAGGCTGCGTAGGCAATTCCCGGGACGACCATACACCAAAATCATCGCCCAACCCTTCTCCTCAACCGTAAATAAAGTACAAGGTCAGGATTAAAATCCATTGAAGGTCGTGAAACTTAGGTGGTATTCACGGACTGAATTTTGATTTAAGATACCTAAACTTAGGTCGTGAAAGTTAGGTGGTAGTCAAGATCGACTATCCTAGATGAATGACATTAGAATAAAGTGATAGAAATGTAAGTTGCCCCCGACAAAAAAAAAAAAATGTGACCATTAATGAAGTTGCCCTACAAAATTATAACTTAAATAGGATATACCTGCGCCTAATGACTAGTTTCTTGATGTAGGATGATCCACTTTGTCTGAAGATCTACAGCATTAATTAGGTGTGAACCTGTTGGGGAGGGAATGTGGTAGAAGTCTAACACCTGCATAATGCTGGATTTGTATGTGATATTGCATTGATAATGCATGTGGGTTTGATTCTTCTTTGTATTCACACTTCCAAGTGTGCATTTACCAGTCTCTCCTCACGTTTGAGTTTACCGTCGAGTCAAGTTGAGTCGCCTCCTCTTTATTTTAATATCGGATTACTCCTACAGCGATGAATTTCCAACGACGGCATATCGATGCAACATCCTGTTGCTTCAAACCATTGCCCCCGATACTTGATTTATTTCGAGGAAATGTCAATCCTTGTGCTTAATCCTTGTAATAAATCAGTGCTTAGTCAATAGATATATTCTTATTATCTCTTCTTTCTCGATGGATTCGGGAGTGCGATCGTAATTAGCTAGCTATTCCGAGGGGAATTAGCACAACAATCCCCCATCATGAACTTAGGAGCAGGAGTTGAGCTCACGACCATCGGTTCTCCAAGCCAAAGTATAGTCACACCCCCACCGTAAGGTCAATCTCGAGATGGGTGTCTTCTCGTTACCCCGAGGTTGGTTCTAACTAAAGGAGGCAAAATGGATCTAGAATCCATAATTTTAACCCATACTTGATGATACTTGTCGTATATGTGCTGCCTAAAGTTTTAAAAACAGGCTTAAGTGTGTCATAAATGGGTTGCGAACTAACACATTTTTTTTTAACTCATATGAAAAATAAAGAAACTTTTTCGCCGGTCTTCTAGTAGCAAATAAAGCACCCAATGTGTCAAGTGGAGCTGGAGACATCAGGACAATTTTAATAATTTTTATCTTTCAAAATTTTTAATTTTCCTTTCTTCTACTACGAAGTCTAGCGAGGGCTCGGCTCTCGCCTAGTCCGGGCAAGGGTCAACCAGCAACCCTTGCCGGAATTAGAAGAAGAAAAATGAAAAGAAAAATTATATGGAAGCCCTTCAGCAATTTGTGTCGTGTTCGAGCACGGGTTAGACACGAGTCATTGGATCTGTATTGCATAAGAATAGATCAATTTGGAACGAACTATTTCAAATCCGACTCGCGGCACCTGTTTGACTGAGTTTAGTTCCAACTAGAGGAGGTTATTCCGATAGAATCATTCCAACCGTGGAAATAGAGAAGGGAAAGAACACAACATTCCAACGCGCGAGACGATGCGAGCGGACGTCCAATCCCGCTCCTACGAGACCTCGCGGAAGACAAAGCGCATCATTCTCTTTATTCCTGCCTCGAGACTTCTGCTCAGAAAGGCGGAAGAGTCGGTCAAACCGCGATCTTCCGTTCACATGGTCAACGATTGGGAATAATTCCACCACTTTCTTCTCCTCCTCCTCCTCCTCCTCCTCCTCCTCCCTCGGCTATTACAAAAGAAACGAGGGGGAAAAAAATGAGGCGGTACAAAATAAGTCAATCGGTCCGTCCTTTCGGATTCATATGAGGAGATATTGACTATTTGGTCGTATTTTTAATTGGGTTTTTGTTTTTGTCATTGTGGTTGGGAACAATCTTACCCCATGGGTCAACATGTGTACCATGGCGATGTTCCCATTTATAGCCCATTTTAGAATTTCCCATTCCCAAAAGGAAAAGAAAGATTTTTTTTTTTTTCTCGGGCCTGTTTGGTTTGGCTTTGGGGGCGTATTTCTGGAAAATGCAAAGGTTATCGGGCTAAATGAATTTTTCGAAATGCAAGTAGTGTTTGGTAAAGTATATTTTAAAAATACATATTGAAAAAATTACACTTTGTGAAGCCTTTTTACTGTTATTTAAAAAAAAAACTCAAAACTAGAGAAGGATCGGCGCTAGCCGATTGCCGATGGTCGAGGCCAAGGACATTTCCGTAATTATGAAAGTACAACGAGGGTTTTTTTTTAGGAAAAAAAAGTCTGTTTGTATCCCGGAAATGCAACATTCCAAAGTACCTCTCAACCTATTTTGGGCTAATGTCCTTTAGAGGCTTTTGGAGATACAATTGTATTTTTTCAAAGTTGAGCGAAAGACGAACGACATGTTGTTTGTATTTGGCTAAACGACTTTAGAGTCCTAAAGCCCATGTGCAATCCTAAACCAAACAGGCTGTGCTCTATTATTTCTGCATTCGTTCGTCTTCTTCCATGCTCCATAAGTTTTTGATATGAACATTGACGTGTGAAAATTGAATTTGAGAAATCCAAGCGATCCATTCCTAAGTGAGAATTTAATGTCCGAAGTCTTTTTAGGAAGGTTCTTATGGGGTAGAAGATATTCACATTTTAATATTGAACAAGTGGAAATTAAAAAAAAATTGTGACTTTATACGCTAAGCGTATGATAAGTAGCTAAGCATATTTGGAGAAGGGCAAACTTTGGCGGGAGATTGGAGTGCGAAAATGCATAACAAAGGAGACTAAGGGTTTGAAAGAGTTGAACTTAAGATCTCTTACTACGATGTGGTGTGAAATTTTGTGACACCACTATCAATCATTTACTTTGAAAACTTAGCTCTTAGTTAGAGTGCTCTGACCAAAAAAAAAAAAAAGTTAAGAGTGCGGTATAGATATATATTGGGTTAAGCACATATATAGTCCTCAAAGTTTTAGCGTTTGTGCAATTTAGCCCTCTTACTTTTCTTTTTGCAATCGAGTCCTCTAACTTCCCGTACTGTGCAATTTGGTCCCTTAAGCTTTGTTTTTGCAATCAAATCTTTTAACTTTTGTGATTTGTGTGTAATCAAGTCCTCCGACTTTTTGGATTTGTGCAATTTGGTACTCTAAGTTTTGTTTTTGCAATCAAATCTTCTAATTTTCTTGATTTGTGCCATCAAGTGCTTTGCTACCTCACTATAACTAACATTGTGAAATATGATTCCCATTTTCGTATTTTTTCTCCCCCTTTGTTTATGCTCATTTGGCGCCAAAATGAGCATCACGTATCATTTTTCGTTACATAAATTGTGCCACGGCATTAATCAAATTTGACGGTTATGTTATATTGGTTGACAAAGGAATTTGACTGTACAAATTGAGAAAGTTACAGGATTCTATTGCACAAAATAAAACTTAAAAGGACCAAATCGCAAAATTCTAGAAAGCCAGAGCACTTAATTGAATAAAATAAAATTTAGAGGACCAAGTCGCACAAGCACTAAAACTTCAGAGACTAAACATGTACTTAATCCATATCATATACTATTCTCCGAGGAAATTTCCTGGAATTTAATGTCGAAAATTCGAGGGCGAATTTTCTTCGAGTTCTCATATTAGCAAAATAGAACAAGTAAATCGACAGTATGAATGAAAACCTACGGTTCTCGCACTTATTGTGAACCCTACGTATTGAGAAAGCCATATATGCGTCGACGCTTACGATATCCTTTAGAAAATCAAAAGCAATCCCGTCTTTCGAACTTCAGGGACATGCGTCAATTCCGAATATCATCATATTGGGCAAGAAGAGTTCGAAACTACATTCCCGAGTATAAGTTCCCTCAGGTCAAATCCATCCAGCAACATCGAACGGAGACTCTGCGCACGGACCAGGGTGGCGACCGTTCTCGACCCGACGATACCGTAAAATGCACTCTACAATCAAACCCTAATTCTCCAAATTGGCCCGGCGATCTCGCGAGGCCAAGGCGGTGGGAGCCCGTCCAGGATCGACCGTTATCATCTTCCCACTTTCGTATGCGAACGGAGGAGCCGTGGGCTCGCAAGCAAAACAAATGGAAACGAAAAGTTTTTTGGTGGGGGCGGATGTGGGTCCCTCCCAAACCTAAGTGTGAAAACGTAGGACCGGTGGGGCCCGACACGGGATCGGGAATCGGCCGGTCTGTCCGAGGCCACGTGGGAAGAGATGGCTGGCCCCCTCACACGTGGGGACGAACACCGCGTAAAGAGATGGACGGCCCCACCCCACCCCACCCCTCCCTCATGCAAAACAATTTTAAAAAAATTGCTGCAAAAGCTCTCCCACCGCCACCACCACGTACCAAAAAAAGGAAAGAGTAAAGAAAGAAGGCCGAACAAAGCTCTCTTTTTCTTTTCTTTCTTTCTTTCATTTCTTGTCAACTTCACACGGTTTGAACCGAAACGACTAGAAGAAAGAAAGCAAGGAAGTCCCCCAAAAAAAAAAAAAAAATAATGGTGTTTGATTTGAATTTTTTTTTTTGGGTCATTGATTTGATTTGATTTGATTAATGATGCTCAGGATGATGGCTCCAGGTATATAGATGGTTTTTTATGTAATATTGAATGTTAAGCATAAGTAAGATTTTTTTATTTATGAAAATGCAGAAAAAAAAATCGGATTATTATTAGGCATTTATAAAAAAGATTAACGCATCGCTTTTCGTCAAAACATATCACTTACATATCTCTAATTTTTTAAGGTATATTTCCTATACCCTCGTCGCGATGAAATTAGGTCATTACTCTCGATGTTGAAAAATTAAGCAACACGGCATTGTTTTCATGTAAATTTATCCACATTAGATTGCTGACGGGGTATGTCGATCGTGGGCTATGACTGGACCGCCGTTTTAACGTTTTTTTTTTTGGGCGAGAATTGGTCAGAATGGCTTGATTGCAATGTCACTCGAGAGCTTATGACTAAATCGATTCGGTCGAAACGTTCGGAACCGGATTTAAATCCGCACGGTAATTTCGGAACTGAAAATGCGATTTTCCCTCGGATGCGACGAGCTAGTCGTAATTCATTTTATTGAATGGATCAAAGTGAGGCCTTTCCAACCCGAGTATGACCCAAACATTTCAAATAGCTTTTTGGAGATAAAATTAACTTGTATGGCTTCAGGGAAGTAAATAATTAAGCAACGAAAGGGAATTATGTTCAAGATTCTGTAGATTTAATTTTGAAAGGATGTGTTTAACGAGGAAGTAGATTTGTCCTTCATTAATGAATAGCCGTAGAAAATATTCAATTACGAACTTAGCTCTTCTTGTTTCCAAGTTATGGGAAAATAACCTAGAAAAGATTCATAACTGTGACACCTTCATAACGTATCAAGAACGGTAAGTATCAATATTCAGTAGTAGTAAACAATAACAAATTTTAGTTAACTAAGTCAATGAAAGTCATATAATCATCGATCATATCCACACGATCCATCTATTAAAAAATCGGACGGGTCGGTTTCGGGGTTAAAGAATTTGAAATTATACCAATCCACAAAATTCGAAATCTGATCAAGTGCGACACATATTAAGCGTATTAAGCAAGTTGACACGATTGTCACACACTACGAATATGATTATCATAAATCTAAATTCGCTAATCTCCCGTCGTGTTTTTTTTATAACAAAAATTAAACAGTTGTGCACTCGGCTTCAATAGTAAGCGTCACTCGAGTGTTGCATTCATGAACAATAAGCAATTGTTGAAATCCAAAGTACTATAAATGTCGGCAAACGTCCATACGTTGGACCAAGTCACATGTGCAAAGGCAGAAACGATGACAAAATCGACACACAAAAATCATTTCGCAAGTGGTGAAAATTCCGATTGCGTCTTTGAATACAATCCACTTAATTCAAAAACCCAACTCATGAAAGGTTCATCAAATCGATCACTTGAGGATTCATTTTCATACGAAGACCACCATTGCTCAAGCCAAAAATCTGCATGCCCTAGAAGCCATTCTATGAGATTTTTATTAGGTCAGCCAATATCGCAAAGGGTGACAATATCACGTTGTATATACCATAGCGGACAAGCGGATCACAATCCCAGTATGAACGAGTTCTTTTAGTAGGACCAGTGTCGACTTAATTGCTTCTCGAGACGCGATTTAGGGCCCGTTATTTTCGAACAAAGCTTTGTGATAACGAGAAAATGGATTTCCGAGAAATCATTTTTCGGAAAAAAATGCATTCCCCTCTTCGGGTCGGGGAAATTCATTTTTCCGAACTTTAGGCGCCCGCATTTTCTTCGACTGTCAATTGGGCTTTCGACCGACCGATCGTTTCCGACGAGCCGAGCGAAAAATATCCCAAAAACTAATTCGCGAAAAATTCTTTCGCCCTCGGCCGTGGCCCGGTCGCAGAGGATGAAGGCCCCCTCGCCCGCACCTCCAGAAGTCGCTCTCCTCGTAAGCAGGACGTCATGTTTACGAAGTGGGAACAGATGGGCGTGCGTGATGCACTCAAAAGGAGGGAAGAGAAAGAGCAAGAGAGAGAGAGAGTTTCCGCGTAGACAGATGAAGACTGCTTGAAAAAAGGGTCGAGAGAGATAAGAAAGAGATCTGACCCTGGAAACCATTTTCTCTCTTCTCTTTTTATTTTTTTGTTTTTTGGCAAGATAGTTAATTAATTACAACCAACCGGATTAACCCCATTTAATATTTCATAAGCTACTTTAAAACACAACGCGCTAGGTTAATTAAATTCTTGGAAGTGAATATAAATAAGACATGTCGTTCTCTTAAATTTGCCGGTCGTTCCGCCAAATTTCACGCCCGCCGATCGGATGACATGTCGTGTGACCGAACCCCCGTGATCGCCATCTGCTCGCAATTTGGTATTCACGTAGATTTTTCATTATACCCTATGGAAATATGGTTAATCAAATCATGTTTATGATGCATTTTGGCCACTAAGTAATGTCCCTTCTAATTTAACTTTTCGTCCACAGGAAATGGTAGAGAGAGAGAGAGAGAGAGAGAGAGAGAGAGAGATTTTTTGAGTCGCTGTCTCAAAACTGAACGAAAGATGAAGGCGCTCTCCTTGACACCTAAGCACAGATTGAAACCCGAGCCCCAAGCCAAAGACCGAACGTTTTCTCTCCCTTTGACGTTTCACACCCGCCCTTTCACACTCGCCCCCCAACTCCTCCTCCCCCCCCGTATAAAATCTCTGTTTCCACGTCTCTTCTCATTCTTTTTAGTTTTTTCTTCTGGTGCAAGGCATCTAGATCTTGCCCTATTAATATGGAAGGTCACTTCTCGCAGCTTCATCATCATCATCAACATCAGCACCAACTCCGGCCGCCGCAGCAGCAGCAGCAGATAAGCGTAGTCGGCGTCGAAGCCGGCGGCGGCGATAGGTTCCCGCAATGGAGCGGCCAGGAGACGAAGGAGTTCCTGGCGATACGGGCCGAGCTCGACCGGAGCTTCATGGAGACGAAGCGGAACAAGCTCCTCTGGGGGGGTCATATCGACCCGGATGAGGGAGAAGGGCTACAGCCGGAGTGCCGAGCAGTGCAAGTGCAAGTGGAAGAACCTCGTCACTCGATATAAGGTACGTCCGAGGAAGGACTCAGACTCTAGCTTGGGCTCGTAGATGAATCCATCCCTTACGAGAATTGTCTGTACTAGTTATGTTCCTTTAGTTATCACCGAGTTCTAATATGATTCTTATCAAACAGTAAGTGTCCATAGCAGCAAGGTTTACATAGGTGCGCATCATTTGAGAAAGAAACATTTTTCCGATCCCTGAAACACCGATCGTTAAATACCGAAACCCGAAATTAGCAGAGCACACCTGTTTACATATGGCAATAGTTCTTTATTGCAAATTATGGGAGCGCTTCTTCTCATGGATGAAAATATAATCTGATTCATTCTTTAGGGTTGCGAGACGATGGAACCAGAAACGATGAGGCAGCAATTCCCATTTTACAATGAGATGCAAGCAATTTTCGCAGCGAGGATGCAAAGAATGCTGTGGGCCGAAGCGGAAGGAGTTGGCGGCGGCGGAGGAAGCACCTCGAAGAGCAAGAAATCATCTTTTTCCCAGTTGTCTTCCGACGAAGATGTTGATGACGAGGACAGCGAAGGCGAGAAGGGGAAAAAGAAGAAGAAGGCCAAGGGCAACACCGGCACGAGCGGAAGCAGCAGCGGCGAAGTGAGGAAGATATTGGAGGAGTTCATGAAGCAGCAGGTGCGGATGGAGCTGGAGTGGAGGGAGGCGTACGAGGCGCGGGAGAGCGAGAGGAGGGCGAAGGAGACGGAGTGGAGGCAGACGATGGAGGCGCTCGAGAATGAGAGGATAATGATGGACCGGAGGTGGAGAGAGAGGGAAGAGCAGAGGAGGATGAGGGAGGAGGCTAGGGCTGAGAAGAGGGATGCTCTTATCACAGCACTTCTCAACAAGCTTAGAAGAGAAGATCACAGCATGTAACTCTCTCTCTCTCTCTCTCTCTCTCGTCCTAATTACGGAGACAATGATGAAGAAGAAGCTTTCTCAAAGAGGTGTGTTCTTCCTACTCCACAACTCTCAAATCTAGGAGATCAAAATGAACCGAAACATATGGCTTTGCATGCTGTCTCCTGTTGTTTTCGCCTTACCTCAATGAGGCTTCTTTGTTTAGTACACAAGCTAGAGCTTCCATTTTCTCATCAAATCGGAGAAACTCTCTCTCTCTCTCTCTCTCTCTCTCTCCCTCTCTCTCTCTCATGCATTTGCATGTAGCCACTCAGTTCCTCCTGAAAATAGCTCCTTGAATGTCCATATGTCAATCAAATAGGCAAGTTTATAAGGCGGAGGCAAATGACACTAAGTACAAAAGAAATAACTTGTTAAACCTACAAATTCGAATCTATACGGCCCAAGGTCAGTTTTACGATAATATAAAAGAGAAAGGACAAGCTTGGCAACCAAGCAATGTTTGCATTTTGTATTCTATCTTGAAATGTTCATAGTTGCCATAACACTATCTACATGGAGGTAGGAATAAAAATCACCACCTTAACCAAATTATGATCGATGTATAGATGCATGAGAGAAAAAAAAAAAAGCTACTATCCGTTGTAGATGTTGATGCTTGTATTTGTTTCGGAATTGAGTTTTACGTCGTTTAGCACCAAAAATAGTGCTTGGAAAGAGTAAAAGTGGAGACTTTACGAGGTGTATTGTCTCTTGCCTGCTAGGTTGGTCCTGCGTTTTCAAAGGTTTAGGACGAACAAGTATCGTTGAATTATGTTTCACTAGAAAGGATCATAGTTCATTAGTGCAAGAGCCCTGCTCGCCAGGTCAGGTCTCGGTTCTAAAACTTTGAGAACCTTTAGCTGTCTAGGTTTATATAGTCTGATCACTGAAATCAGTTTTTCTCATCGTATGTTGCCTTACTTTTGTTTTTGATCATGAATTGAGCGCGTCCTTCATGTGAGCCTGTTTCTCTTGCGAGCATATCATGTCAACCTCTTCACGTTAAAGATTGATTTTGGCCTTCGATTTTGAGACCATATGAGCCTTTGGAAATCGGAACCAAGTAGATAGCTCATGTTACGGGTTTGCTGCACTTCTTGCATCTTATACTGGTTACAGAACAAGCCCTCCATGGACTTAAACAAAACTACGAACCTTGAATATGTCGCTGGGGATCGCTTGCTCTAGATAATTAATCTCCCAATTTTCGGCGTTTCTAAGATTTCGCCTACTTTTCTACACAGTTAAGTCTCTCCATCACGACCACCATTGGCAACCTCGAATTACTGACACGGCATCTTTGGATTGCCGCGGCGTGAACGGCGCCACCTTATCGAGATAACGACGATCCACTACCCTTATCATCGACCAGACCGTAATTGTTGGAGGGATTGAGCTTCAGGGTTCGCCACCCTTCACCAGTGTTCAGTGACTTGATGTGAGTTACCAAGTCTTTACGATGGTTGGGTAGCTACGGTGGAGCTGGGGTCAGTCGCATGGAATCGCCATGGTGTTAACGAGAGGTCACATTGGCGAAGAGACAAAAATCGAGTTGAGCTAGGGTTTCCTAGCCTCACTAGTACCGTCCCCCAACTCAATACGAGTCATCAACTCTCTCTCGGAATCTAGGAATTATACGGAAACGTATCATCTAGCTGCTGCTCTTCTTTTATTTTTGACAAAAAGAAAAACTTATTCTTCATCTTCTGTTATTGACACTGGCGAGAGCTCGTTGACCCTTAGTTGAAGATTAGTTCGAGATTGAGTTTATCCTTTTCGTTTTTAAAATTGTTTACATTTTGTTCATGTGCTCCCACTTCGTTACATTCCATCATTTTAGTGATGGAAGGATTTGCAAATATAAATCAAACCAAGTAGGAAGGCTAGAATAGGCAATGAAATTTGGGGAAGAAATTGCAAGAACACAAAAAAGCTGAGGTAATTGCCCAATCGGTCCTAAATCTACTGTGTGGATGCCGGTTCGGTCATACACTTTTCAATTCTAGCAAGTGAGTTCTAAGTCTTTACGCGAAATTACAATATAGTCCTTCCAACCAATTTTTCGTTAGAAATAATCGACGCGGCGATGTGCCGCATAGGACGATTGGTAATGATTGGACCGTCACATTAGTGATTTCGCGAAAATTGATTGAAAGAACTATATTGAAAGTTAGTGCAAACGTTTAGGACGAAATTGACGAAATTGACAAAATTGAAAAGTCTAGGACTACACTCGGTATCCGTACAATAGATTTAGGAGATAAGCCAGTTAAATAAATGATTTTTTTATATGAATGGAGTGTTTAATGTTTTTCGAGTATCTGGCTAATCTCTATCCAGTGTGGTAATTATGGTAAACATGCATATGGTCTTCCGAGGGCATGATATATTTGCTGGTTTATATTATACACTTCCCAATTCTTACTGGTGGTCTAATTTATAAGGAAAAGTTAATCAAGAATGTATTGCACTCTCTCTTTGATATGTGAAAGTGTGAAATAACTTCTAGGGTTTTTCATTATATGTAGGTGTAAGGTAACAGGCAATTTAGTCATACATCTGTACATATCATTGTTTGGGAATTATTGGAGAGGTATCTCTACGATTATTTATGAATTCCTGCTTACTATCCAGCAATGTGAAGAAGATAAGGCTCAAAACTTTGCTTTACGAAAGTAAATTAAAGGGTATGGAATATATGTATGTGCTTTAATTTCTCATATGAGGAAGTCTGGAATGTGCTTTAAGTTTTTATTTATTATGTTATTCGAATTTCTCATTATTTTCGGCCGTATTTTCGTGATTTTTTGTCGAAGTGATTATGTTGTAAGTACAATTTTTCTTTCCGAAGTAATATTGGCTTACACATATGGGATTTTCTATTAGGTTAAGCAGGAACTATGTGTACTTGATTTATGTTAGGATCCGACGCACAATCGAAACAAAGTAAAGTGTAAAAGCGAAAAAAAGAAATTGAGACATAAAGGTTTTATTTTGATGTACCTTTAAACTAGGGTTATTTTCAATGAGATGATTCCACTATAATTGACACATCACACTTCTTTTTACATCCTTCAATTACAAGAGGAAGAGATAATAGTAGCTAGTCATGGACCAAAGTCTAAGCTACCATTGAAAAAATATGGTGTCAAACTGTAAAAGTCCTTTAGTGGCTCGGGGGGTACCGCCCCGCGACCTTCACCGAGGCAGCCCTCGAGACCCCCGCTTGCTCACCGGAGAGTGGGACCTTCGTACCCTTTTGACTATGGGAAGTATGAACCACATCTCCATAATTTAGTATTTGTCCTAATTATATCTAAAACTTCTTTTTTGTCTTATTGAAAACCCTCAACTTTTAATTTTATCCCAATTTTATCGGCCTAATACCCACGAAAACTCTCAACTTTAGCAACTGTCCTAATTATATTCAATTTTTCTTGATCTCATGAAAAGATCCCCAAGTTTTACTTTTGTCCTAATTCTATCACCATTAACCTTCCGTTTATAATCACCATTAATCAATCCTACGTGACATTTTCACATCGTTAATGAATTACACTTCAAAGATAATTGACATGGAAAAACACCACAACTTATTTTCTATTTTTTGCTTTCACAACACACCGCCGGAGATACAAAGCCATTCAAGACGGCACGTGTCGAATTCTCCCCGACACTCAGTAGCCCAAAGAACGACTAAATGTGGATATATGATTATTTGGATGGATGTTCTTAAATTTCATCGTCCCTAAAACCTACTGTTTTCGAATTTTGAAGATTTATTGATAAATTTGATGAGAAAATTCGAGTCACATAAGATTAACTAACATTGATTATGGACGGAAGGCTGATGGTGGTAGAGTAGGGACACAAGTAAAAGTTGGAAATTTTTTATGAGACAAAAATTTTTCTGGATATAAATAGGACAGATGCTAAAGTTGTGGGGTTTTTTGGATATCGACCAAGTAGAATCGAGACAAAAATAAAAATTGAAGGTTTTTTTATGAGACAAATTCTTTTGGGATATAATTGAGAAATATGCTAAAGTTGGGTTCTTCTTTTGAGTATTAGGCCAACAATTTATACATAAAATAGATCTTTATGTCGGATCCGGATCGCTTAACGTTAAGATTTCCGCATGCGTGATATTACTCAAATTAGGCCGTCCAAATGAAAATGGACGCTTGATTTGAACCACGTTGGGATTCAAAATTTTTCAAAATCCAAAAAAGATTCCCGCCTACATTTTTTCCCTCCATTTCAACACATGAGCGTGGCTTAAATCAAGCTCGTCTATTTTCATTTGGACGGCTTGATTTGAGTAATGTCACGTATGTCACGTACATCCTAATGTTAGGTGATTCAAATCCCTTTATGTCACTGCAGAACTCGTTACTTCAAAAAGTTCGCACTTCTAAAGAAACAAAAAAGGAAAGAAATAAAAGGCTAGCGTAAGAATCTTACAAAGTATCCGGATTCTCCAACATAATAATTAATGGAAAGACAAAGAATGGCTTCGGAAAAATCAAATACGAAATACTCGGATTCTAATATCCCAACAGCGCTTTCGTAGCTTTTGGTCTCCGTTGCTTCTAGACGTTGTCGTCACCGCGTGAATCGCGAAGAAGTCAGCTTCTTCCTTCCGTCTTCGACTTTATGTTTTACTTGTCCGCGTAGCGGAAAGGGTCTTAGCTAAACCTCCCGAAAGCTTCTTCTTTACCTTTCTCGAGGTCGAAAACTTTTCTAACCCTAAATAATTAACTCTTCTCTCTCTTTTTGACCAGTTCACTAAAGTGAAAGAAAAAAAAAATCTAGGAACTTGGGAATTGAGATCAATGTACAGCACGGCCAGTGCTAATCAGCGCTACATTCACAACTTTTTTTTTTTCCAATTAGAGGGGAGCATGAGTTCAGGGTAGAGTTGAGAATCGAACCGAACTAGCTAGGTCTCAGGTTCCCACGGTTAACGGGCCGGTACCTTACAGTTCGTTTCCTGATTCCTGAGTGAAAATAGCAAAAACGGGGAGATGGGATCGAAAATGAGCGCTAACTAGGGACAGGGTCGGGAAAATCGCAGACTATTATTCTGCGCTAGTAGATTAATCCTGAAATAACAAGCTCACGGCCTCTTATCTATGCAGCTCAATCATTATCAATCACAACTCTTGGATACAATGAGGTTATGAATCATTAAAAAGTAAAGAGCCGGCTCGTCCAATCAGCGACTTTGATCGCTAGGGCTTGAAAAGTCTAGCATTCAGCCAACGGTTTAGAACACAAAATGGCTATAGAAGCTCCATAGTATGAATCAAAGCCAAGTCAAGGTGAGCAGAATGCCATCGTTGACACTTTAAACAAGAGAAAAAAGCCATTTACATTCTTGCGCTGCCACCCCAAGAAGAAGATGAAAACAAAAAGCACCCATTGCCAGACCTAACCGCGGTCGGTCACGCGTTTCGAACTCTTCATTGTTTATTTTACTTTACATGTTCATCTTTTATGGATTGTTGCTATTGACAGATAAGGATTTTCCCAAAAAAAAAAAAAAGAGAGAAAAAGAAATTGGCTGGTAGATTTCATGTTCCAAAATATTCATGATAGGTTCCATGTTCCTAAATCAAGGAAACCGGTTTCGATAAGATAGGTTCGATGTGGAATTTGGATCCATCCTGGAATCGCTTTTTCATTTGAATCTCCCCCGGGGCGAAACGGGGCGCACGGACACGGTTTGAGGGTCTTGTGGACTGCATTATTAGATGAAAGAGAATCATTCATTTCGTTCCAGCTCATGCATATGAAAATGCCAAAACGGTGCAAAGACAGAGATAGAGAGAGAGAGAGAGAGACAGAGTGCGTGGGTTCTAAGTTAATGTCGGAAGCCCGTGAGTGAGTTCGGTCCAGCTAATGGGACTGGCGACGCCACGCATTTCCTGCAACCGCGTTGGTCTGGACGGGGAAAGCGCACCAAACGAACGACATGGAATTCGCAGGCTGTGTGTGAATTATGCATGAGCCCCCGCAGCCGACGGTGGACCGACCCGGCGTCAATTCAACCGAATAGTCCCACTCGTTTTACATAAGGTCATGTATATTTCTTTTTCCTTTTTTGCGGGGCGGGGCGGGGCGGGGCCGTCCGATTTCTTTTATAAACCGTTCTGGCCGCAACTATCTCAAACTTCCCATTATCATCCAACGGCAAATTGGGCCTCGACTTATGTGTAGAAGTCGTAGAGCAATAAGGCTGCTTTATCATCCTCGGCAAATCGCTCCACGCGGCGACGCTTGTGTATCCGCTGCGCCGGTCGAAAGTATGATCATGCGGCCATGCTCCGGGACCGACACTGATATGTTCAAGACCAAGTATGCCCCTTGATCCCGGAGAACGCTAGCTTGCAAGAGAGTCTCTTTTTGTCGGCACCGACTCCCGCGGCCAATATCTCATTTTCTTCTCTTTAAATGTGCGCTTCACGGTCAGCGACTTCCCCCACAACAACCGAGCACCCCTTTGGCGAACAAGTACAAAATGCATCGAGTGCGAAAGAGAAGTTTTTCTTCTCAACTGGCTGTTTCCCTCCAGGGTACTTTGACATTGAGTGGGCTGGGCTTGGGTCAAGCCCATTATGGATGGCCCAAGTCCAAAAACCGACAAATGAGATATATCTTTAAAAAAAAAAAAATTGACCGATACCTATCCAACAACAAAAAAAAAATATATTGAAGCACTGACGAATCGAGCTGTCCTAAAAAAAACAAAGTCACGAAACTTTACTTTGATCTAAAAGTTTTAGCACAGATGCGAACTCTGCGAGAGATCTTTGAAATCCATAATATCTTTTCCTCACCAAGCAACCTATAAGAGAATTATCAAAAAAAAATTTAAACTTTTTACAATTGTGTTAATTCAATCATATTTTTCTTTTTATCAATTGAGTCATAAATTTTTGTAATTATATCAATTCAGTCTATTTTATCGACCAACACTGTCGTGACGAGTATCCCGTCATTAATTAGCTTCATATTCAAAAGAACTGGAACCGCGTCTCAGTACCCACCGACTTGCCCACGAGACGCAAATTCCCATTTTTACCCTCCGCCGGCTCAAAAACAGCAAAAATATCCCCATCAATTTTCTTTTTTTTTTTTATGGTGATTTCTCTCTGATTTTGAGGTAAACATTGTTAGACACCAATCGTTAGTCTCTGTTTGGCATGTAGTTCATTCCATCCACGTACATAAGAGAAGTTTTAACTGACAAAGTGACATGCGAACCCATAGAAATTACTCTAAATGAGAGATGTATGTTTTAACGTAACACTTTTGGAATCCGAAATAAGTGCTTAACTGGACAATCTCTCGAAGTGTTACCATGCCACTGTTAGCGTGAACTGTCTTTTAGATTCAAAATAGGAAGAGTTCTTCTTATTTTATACTCTTTATATATACATATATCTCATGTTTCTATGTATATTCCCTGATTTGTAGGTCAATTAAGGTTGGTTCTCTTCTCTGTATATAAGTGTGCTTGTAGCCTTGTAAACGTAAGAATGAATATAGAAAATCACAGTTGATTCCTTTTAGAAATTTTCTTTTCTTTATATGGTATCACAGCTTAGGGTTTGCTCTTTGTGAGCACTGTACATTAATCCTCGATTACGGGCTATATATATATATTGGGGCCGTTTACTTATAATTTAAATTTTGTACCTAAATTCTATACGGTAGATATAAAAAGTGTTTCAGGGGGCGGGCAGTGACCCTTGCTTCCCCACTCCCCCTTTGCTCCGTCACGATTTATAGTTTGCAGCCTTGATCGCAAATGATATTCTCAAATGTATGTGAGCGTAATTTCATAGAGCATATCAAGCTTTTTTTTAATTTTTTTTTTTGGCGGGAACGAAATCTTCATTTAGTATGAAAGCATGGTACATAACTTCAAGACAAGATGCAAATCCCACAACGCAAGTAAAACAAGCAAATCTGAAAAGTGAATCAACTTGGTACAGGGCTTGCCCATTATTCAAAGAAGGATTTGTGATAGCATATGCTATGATGTTGTGGCATGTCAAGCTAATTGCTCATTGATCGGTTGATGAAATTATAGGAGACTCCACCACACACAAAACAAAGATGGAAGGAAGGAATAAAAACGGAATGGGTACAGTTAAACGATGAAAGGATACGTAAATATCAATCGCCTCTGAAAATGAGCGCCGGTACATGTGTGCCGACCACAAAATCAAACGAATCTGATACATTTGAAATGGTGAGTCTTATATAAGTCCCACATGGGTGTCGCCAGATTCGACGGTCCATATTCAGATCAACATATAGACTATGCTCACTGAATGTCATGCCCCAAGATTAAACTCATCCCTGCTTATTAAGCAATGACAATGCTTGGAGCACCAAAAGAAGATTGCGTAGAAGTTGGAACAAAGCTTGTTCCAAGTTATTCAAATAAAAGGAATTTGCAACGAATGGTGCACTCATTCCTAGACAGACACGCACCCGAGCCACTTTGCCTATTCGCTGAACTCGTATTGCTCGTACCTAGTTCTGCAATCGGCGAGCTGAATCCGAGCCCCGATCGCCTTGGGACACAGGATGAGGATCTGCTCTGCAGCATAGGTCATGCAGTCGGTGCAGTCGTCGCGCGAGATCTGTCCATTGCAGGCGCCGTGGCCATAGCAGGACGGGCTCGGCACGGGGCCATCAGCGTTGAGGTAGTAATTGTACCCGAAGGTTGCTGTATAGGTTAGCAACTTATTGAGCACGTATTTTAGGGTCTTGTCAAAGAAATCCCCGTCTCCGTAAGCTTGTCCATTGCATATATAGTACGCCATCTTCTTGTTGGGCTCGCTCGCCACGGGCGTGATTATGTAGAGGAGCATAATCGCAGTTGCTGTTGCCATGAAAGTAGCCATAAAATAACTAATCCGCACCTGAAGCGTCGGCGCAGGATTCACAATATAAAAGGAGTTAGTACTGTCTTGTTCCTTCCGAACGCCCTTATGCCTTTCTTTGAATTTATCTGATCACGTCAAGTTTTATTCTGTTTTAATACTCGGCGATCCCAAGGGTAAACCAGGACCGACAGCTCTCTGATGCTCTCGAATCTTTCCCTGTTGAGCATATTCTGAGCCATTCGGCTGGAGAATTTGGCTTTTTTTTTTTGCCACGCTTGATGTGGGATCTGGGCAAACCTTCGGCCACCCTCTGCTGTGTTCAAGATTTCCGAGATGTTCTAACTTGCATTGTCTCTAAATCGAGTATCTTCTTCCAGGGTACGTCGACACCTAAATTTTAATTATATTTTCTAATCATTTATTTTGCATGAAAATCAGGAGTTAAATTTTAATTCCTCCCAAAAATAAGTTCAGCAGTCATATTTAATTGTTATTCACATTTGTTGCATTTGCATTAATTTGGACCGGCGGCGGGGAATTGAGCTTAAATTGACGAGCGGCGGGACTTGAATTCAGCAGGAACAACGCCACTGTTACTGTGAGGTCTAATGACCTTGCCCCCAAATGCGGCAGCAGCGGGAACCATTCTTTTTCACCTTGGCCTTGTAGATGTAAGCCATGGGTTTGCCAAGGTACCACGCCACTGCCTCTTGGGTGTTCGCTCCCTCGATCTGGATCAATGACGTGTTTGGGTACTGGTTGCATTTTCGACCTCTTTCAACCACCTCATTGCAAGCACCACTCAAGCTTAATTTTTTTTGAAAAAAAAGGCTTTTAATTTAATTGTTTAATAATCAAAAAAAAGCTGAAATTGAGCCCAAAAATGCGCAATAAGCCCACGTATCATTAAAAATTTCGGTAGGCACATACCCACGTGCTCATTGCCTAAAATTTTAATTTGATTTAAGCAATTAGGCCCTTCAAGACTTAATTGACATTATATTTTGATCTCCAGGCCTATTTTGCCAAAACTGAAAAGTTATAACTCCCAAGCTTGCAATGTCTTTGCCTATATAAACGACGTTATGCCTAGGGTTTAAGGGGCGAGGGGGCGGGGGCGACTTTCATTCAGAAATTTGGAGAGGATACACTTAAAAAGAAAAAGAAAAAGTGAGTGAGAAGAAAGAAAGGTCGAGTCTTTCTTGACCATGTCAACCTCCCGGAGACCGGTGATTTTCTACCTTTGCTCAGCCCGACTCGACGGTGTCTTTGGTGTTTGTGGCTTCGCTCCTGCCTCAACTTGACAACCGGCCACCGACCTGATAGTGCTTGATCCTCACATTGACGTGCTGTGGCCATCTGTTGCTTCTTGGTCATCTTTGCCTCTCCACCTGCCAAGATCACTGAAGGTTCCACTTGGCCCCTCCTATTTCATTGTTGCTCCAGTCATTGTGTTGCTGTCCCTCACTTTGAAGGAGACAAAATTCACTGTTGGAGGCTCCGGCGGTAAGAATCCAAGTCGTGCCCAGTGTTTCCCTCAAGCCGATCGTGATCTCAAAAGCTTCAACAGCATCGCTGAATCGGAGCTATCCCGTGTGCTAAGCTGATCTGCGGAGGTCCTGTGTCGTTCGATCCAAGGTGATAGGCTTGCTCCACAACTTTGTCGCAAGTCCAAATTCAGGAAGGCAATATCGCAATCTAGGTATATTTCCAAATTTAATTTTTGGAATACTGTGTGGCCAATTTTGCATAATTGTGGATTTGATTGCATATTCCGATGGCTTGATATAGGGCATGTAATATTTATTTGCCTAATTCGAAAGATTACACGTAAAAAATTGAATTTCGGATATTATGAATATTTGATTGCAAAGTTAATTGATTGAATTGCCTTGTTTAGAAAATTACATTGCAAGCCCGGAATATTTAATTGCTTGAATTGGAGGATTGCAAGTTAATTTTGGAAATCAAAAATCCGGAATATATCTTGCAAGATATCGTGTTTAGTTTGGAAAGATTCACAAAAGAAAACCCAACAAATGCACCTTTGAATTTCAAGTCGAATTCATCAAAATTGTCAAATTGAATATATTTCATGAAATTGGTACCGAAAAAGCATTAATTTAAGAAATTAAAGTAACCAAGTCCCCAATTTGAAATCTCTATTTTGTAAAAATAAAATAGTTTTCTCTCACTATTTTATTTAGGTTTCCAATCAACCTACCAAAAAATGATTAGTGTCAGCTTAGAAAAATTTAAAATCTTTTGCAAGACAATCATTTGAACTATAAGTCACGATTTGGTAGAAATTGGAAGAGTTCGAACTGAATTAATTAATCTAATTAATTAATTCGGTAATTCATTAATCTAAAATTGGAAAACCTTAATTTTGGGTCGCGACAGAGTATTAGGCCTTTTTTTCTTTCTCCATTTAGATCCCAATTTTAGAACTGTTTGGCGATACTTTAACTTGGGTTTGGCTTCATTATCTATATCCATCTAGAGCTCTTTGGGGTAAGAAAACCAACGACAATCTAGCAATCAAAGCGCCCAGCAAAAACATACCTAGATCTACCAACAACATCGAGACCTTAAAAGTCGGAGAAAAGATGAAATGCCAGCTTACTTCTCGGGTTGATCCACAGGTCTTGCTTTGCAATTGCTTGGATATGGTGAGCTCGGGGCTCGCCAGCCTCGGGCGAGAGATCACTTGCGACCGGATGAGCCTTAAGTTCGCCGGCTCATGTCATGGCCGATTATTGGGCTGCCGGCTGTCGCCGAAGTCCGTGGTCGGCAGAGGAAGGAGGAAGAAGGAAAAAAAAGAGAAAAAAAAAATTAAAGAAAGTAATTAAAAGAATTAAAAACTAAAACTTAATTTTTATTAAAAAATAAAATAAAAATATCGAATTTTGAAAAAAAATTGAAATCAAAAGAAAGTAACAAAAAATAATTAAAAATAAAGAAGACGTGAAAGAGATGAGGAAGGAAAGGTGAGGAAAATGTGTTATTTTCCTCTTCTAAAAAAGACGAAAACATTTTCCCCATTTTTGAGGAATTTTTTTCCATAAGAGGAAAATATTTTCCGGGACTAGCTTACTTTTCACAAACCAAACGTTGGAAAATCCGAAAAACATTTTCCGGGAAGTAATTTTTCGCGAAACAAATGGAGCCTAAATGAAGAAATCATTATCTTATGAGAATTGTCAATCCTTGATTCTAGAATTTTCATGAATCAACTTGTAAATTCATTGATATCTTTAGATTCTTCTCCATTGATGATGGGAAAAGTATCAAATTTTTTAACCTATTGCATTGATGCCAATTCAATTTTAAACCTTTCGATTAGACTAATTTAGCCATAAACTTTTTGTATTCGTGCCAATTGAGTCAATTCGGCCAATTTTAGCTGAAAATTGCTAATGTAGACGCCAATCGTCCGACGTGGCATGGCTGCGTTGACATGGATATTTTTGATAATTTTTTTAAAAAAATAATTTTAATTATTTTCCCGTTCATTGTGGCCATCGTCGGCCATCATTGGCCGTAGGTGAGGGCCACCTCACTTGTGGCCGGTGAGGCCGTGAAGGCCCTCGAATGGATTTAGCAAGGGCCGTCGGTGACCCTTGCGGCCAAAATGGAAGAAAAAAAGTATACAAAAAAGAAAAAAAAATTAAAATTTCAAATTTTTTTTAAAAATTAAAAATATTCACGTCGGCGTAGGCCACATCACATAGAACGATTGGCATCTACATTAGCGATTTTTGGCTAAAATTGGCTGGATGGACTGAATTGATATTAATTGGAAGATGTTTATGACTAAATTGGTTCAATTGTAAAATTTATGACCGAATTGGCACAAACGCAATAGGTTTATAACTTTTTTGGTACTTTTATCTTAATTGGTAAATCAGTGCCTTTAATGTTGTCAACCTAATAATACTCTTGTGTTCACATCTCAAGCGTGACTTGGCTATGCGTTAGTGGTTAGTACTCGGCGATCACCCATCACATTGCGAGACCAGGACTGGTACTCTAGGCTTGAATCCACCTGTGTTGGTTTTGGGGACAAGCACCCTTGGCTACTATTATTTTCGTCACTATGAATAAAAATAACAAAAAAATATTAAAATTAGCCACGAATCGCTATTTTCATCGCTAATTTAGCGACGAAATGAATTTTTTTTTTGGGTAAAGGTAAAAAAATTTTGGGTAAAGAAACGACGAAGTGTATTGTTCATCGCTAATATGATAAAATTAAAAATAACAAAGAAAATGTTCAATTTAGCGACGAATCACTATTTTCGTTGCTAATTTAGCAACTAAATGTATTATTCGTCGCTAATACGATTTAAATAAAAATAAACATAAAAATTAGCGATGAACAATGTTTTTCGTTGCTAAGCTCCTATTGAACATTTAGCGACCTAAAACCAAATTTCGTCGCAAATTTGTTGCTAAGCATTTAGCGACGAAAACCTATTTCGTCGCTAATTAGTGACAAACCACGTTTTTGTCGCAAATTCTCTTCTTAAAAGTTAGCGACGAAAATTGTTGTTCGTCGCTAATTTGCGACGAATGACCTGTTTTTGTCGCTAAGTGGCGACAAACAGACATTTTTCGTCGCTAATTAGCGACGAATAACAATTTCGTCGCTAATTACTATCCTTAATTTATATTTTTTCCACATTTATTAGAACCTTTTTTTTATATTTATTACATATATAAAGTAGTGACCAAACAAAAAATAGACGTCAATTCTTTTTTGATAAAATATAGCTTAGAAAAATATTCAGCTTTGATGAGATACTAAATAGAGTAGAGTAAGGATCTATTCGAAAATGATTTTCTTTGCATAATATTAAATCGCCATAAATATATATTGTAATTGTGTCATTCAGAAAAATGAAATCGATCGATTCTTTCTTTTAAGATGGATAAGATACTATAGCGAATAAGAGATGTTCTATATCAATTAATGAAGTTTTCAAAAACATTATTAAAAAAAATGAATTTTTTTTCAAAATTTGGAAAAATTATTTCTTTTTTATTTCGACTAATAAAATATCATGAAAGCTTAAGAAAGGCATTAGTTGGGGGAAGAATCCGCTCGAATCTAATTTTTTGAGGAACATATCGAGAGATAATTGGATTTGGTTAGACAATGTGTTGTTGGTAAACAAGGATCGATTTTTTAGCAAGGTACGGAATGTATCGTTAAATATTCAATATGATTATACAAGATCTAGTTTCGTTCAAGTAACGAATTCTAGCCAATTGAAAGGATCTTTTGATTAATCCAGAGATCATTTTGATTCTATTAGTAATGAGGATCCGGAAAATCATACATTAATCAATCAAAGAGAGATTCAACAAATAAAAGAAAAATCGATTCTTTGGGATCATTTCTTTCTTCAAACGGTGAATGATTTAAATAAGAAACGCCTATAATACGTTGTTGAGCTTAGCTTATTTATGTTATTTCTTATATTTTATTTTCTATTAATTTATATTCATTATTTTTAATAGAAAATGAAAATCGGGCTAATATTATTTAAATTAAAAAACTAAATATATTATTAATTAAGTAAAGATTACATTAATAAGCAAAAATGAAGAGCGATCAATTTATTTATTTCTATTATTCTTAATTCGTATGCAGGCACAATGCAAAAAGATAGGGCTTCGATGTATAATAAGAACTTACCCGAACATCGAGGATTGGCCGATGAGTTTAAATCTTGGGTTGAAACAGTTTCTAGACTTTGCTCCCGGTACAAATCATTCTCAATTACATTCATGCTATTGATCCTAATTACAAATCATTATGTATTTTCAATTATCTTGATCGATTTCTATGTTGCTATATAATAAGATAGTGCTTGTGCTCGTTTCTATTTCTATGTTGATGGTCGGTGGCGATACATTTTAAGAAGCTTCAGATTGAGACATCTACTTTTGATGTATTCGGGAGGCCGATGTTCTTGCTTTTCGTTCTTGGTGAGATGGAGCATGGATAATTTGTTAGCGAATGAGATCTTTTTTCGGAGGCAAGGATGAGGTCTTTTTTCGATGAAGATTGTTTCGTCACTAATTTAGCGAATTCTTTTGAATTCTATAGGATAAAATTCGTTGCTAATTTTAAGAAACTTCATCGGATTGTTTCCATTTTTTGTTGCTCATATAGCGACGAAATTTATAATAGGATAGAATTCCAAAGTTGAATTATTTGGAATTCCATTTTTTTCAAAAATAAGAATAGAAAATATAAAATAAATAAAAATTTAATAAATTACGAAATTGAAAATATATGAAAATAGAATATGAATAAAAATAAAAAAAGAAAATATTCAAATTAGCGATGAATTCATTGTTTCGTCACTAAATTTGCGACGAAAGAAAATTTCATAGCTAATAGAATATGAATAAAAAGAAAAAGAATAGTGACGAATAAACTATTTGAAACTATTTCGTCGCTAAATTAGCGCCGAAAAAAAGGTTTGTAGCTAAATTAGCTGACGAAATAAATTATTCGTCGCTAAATTAGCGACGAAAAATCGAGTTCGTTGCTAATTTAGCGACGAAACAAATATTCGTCGCTAATTGAATATGAATAAAAATAAAAAGAAAATATTGAAATTAGCGACGAATTTTTTTTCGTTGCTAAATTAGCTACCTAAACAGCAATTTCGTTGCTATATTAGCGACGAAAGAGTGATTCGTCGCTAATATAATATGAAAAAATGAAAAATAAAATATTCAATTTAGCTGACGAAAAAGTGGTTTGTCGCTAATTTAGCAACGGAAAGTTTATTCATCGCTAATGGAATATGAATAAAAATAAAAAGAAAATATTCAAATTAGCTACGAATCCGTTTAGTTATTGCTAATTTAGCGACGAAAGAAATTATTCGTCGCTAAATTAGCTGACGTATCCGTTTTTTTTTTGCTAATTTAGCGATGGATATACATTTTCGTTGCTAAGTTGGCGACAAAAAATATGTTTGCATCACTAAAGCCCCCAAACAAAACCTATTTTGCCGCGTTCTTTCTTTTCCTTTTCCCTCTTCATCCCCAGCCTTTTGACCCGTGCCTCAACTCACTCCTCTCGCGGCGCTTCTTGTTCTTGCTTTCTTTTTCTAGTTTAGCCGAGCAACCCACCTCCATCGACCACTACCGCCTCCACCACCACCCTCCGTCCACTCCGGTCTCCGGCCATACCTCATCGCGCCCTTTCTCGCACGAGCCGCAACTAGCCGAGTTGCTTGCAGCAACCACCCGCTAGCGTCGTCTCTTGGTCGTCGTAAACTCGGGACCTTTGCCCCACGACCCTTCTCCACTTGAGATCCGCCGCTACCGAGCACCGCTACCCACTACCTTCGCCTACCCGAACCGGCCGAGACCCACGGATCCGAGGCCGAGCCCGCCGCGAGGATGATCTCGAGCTCCCCGCTCGTGAACCCGACGCCCACCTGAACCACCAAACCATCGTGTTCGTCTCTTCCCAGCTTCTACTTCCTTCCACAAACCCTAGATTTCGGATTCAACCAGTAGTCTCACCTACGTAACAAAGCATCAACAAAGAACCTCCGGGAAGAGAAGACCCATAGCCCCGATTCTCAATTCGACCGGACTCTCCGCAGCGTTCAAGGGTATGTGCTCTTTAGATTGTTGATTTCATTAGATGGGTCTCTTCGTTCTCTTCGCTATCTCGTGTTTGTCGCGGTTTTGATTTTATGTTCGATTCGCACCTCGTTGCGAGCCAAGCATGATCTGCTTGCTCGGTTCTTTTTCGAGCTCCCAATGTTGAGTCGTATGTAAGAAGTCAACTTCCCAATTCCTATGCCACTTCTCCATTGTGAGCCTTCCAAGAATCAGCACCCTAACTATCTTGCTCCTCACTTATGTGGAACAACCAGGAGGTAAATCTCCGAATACGAATGTCTCAAAGCATCTGTCATCCCTCGACAGGGTTTTCCTGTGATTTTCCTCTCTATTTGTGTTATGCTATGGAAGTCATCCACATTCCACGATCGCCTTAGCAAAGCTTTACCGAAAGGGCTCCATTAGAAATTGGTTATTTGACCTTTTTCTAACACAAACACATGAAACTTTGTAAAATACATCATTCTTCAGCCACTGGACCAACTAATCATTGTGTTGTCTCTAACATCCGGAATGCTTTAGTTACCATAAATGGAGACTCAATTGCCGACATATTTGTTGCATTATCCTTATTTTGACATTAGTCTATGTGTTTACAATAACTTACGTTTGTTTCAATTTTTGTTAATTCATAGATTTGACATTTCAAAAATACCGATCACTAGCTTCTCTTTTCGTAAACTCCTCACCAATAAGATCAGAACTCAACGTCGTCGTTCCCTTCTACTTGAAGAACAATATAACAGGGAATGTCTCACATTTAGTGTTTTTAGAGGTTCGATTGAGTATGATACTTATTTGATGAGTCCAAGCCTATATTTAGATCCGGGGACGAACTTTGATATTGTTTGTCTTTTTCTTTGACCTCCTAGTTTTCGTTACTTTAACCCCTAATCCCGACATATCAATGTCCATTTTTGTTTAATATCTAGGGAAAAATCTATCTTGTTCTTTTCTTTTCTGGTAGATTGATGTCAACTCGTATTTCTACATCTACATAACTTGATTTTTAATGCCATGCTTGCCTCAGTTCTTCATATGCATTCGGGATACTCAATTTATGGGATAGAATCGTGGATGAATAACTACCTCATCCCGCATAGAAATGCTTTTGAGTTGGACTGTATTTTTCGGTGATGAATCTCTGTCTCGGGGGGAGGGAAGGTGTCAGGTTTAAATGAATTGAATGACACATAAATTTAATGTAATTTAGTGATGAATCTCTGTTCTCCCTGTCTTGTTGTATTTGGAAGAAAGGGTTCTATTTTTTGATTGCCAAATATGCTCCCCTTTATTTATATCTAGGTTTGAACATTGAAACCAACAAAACATGGCAAGTATATCATGTCATGTAATATGCTCCCCTTTATTTTTTGTGGAGTTTGATGTGGACAAGATTTCAATAGGTTTCTTCTAGGTGCAAGAGATTGCTATTTATCGAGGCGATAGCAAGTTTCTTTTAATTTCTCAAGTTTCTCACTTACTTTCCTTAACAAAATGGCAAGCTTCATGATGTATGTCTCATGATCGGCTTGTTCCTTTGAATGACTTCTAAGGCGCAAGCCATTTATTTGTGATATTGCAAAAGATGCATATAGCACATTTAGAGTTTGAAAAACTTATTTGAGGGGTTGACCTCAATGTGGTGATTGCATATGCTGATGTGATGTACTAAAACGAATTCCTAGGTTTTGTACTTGAGACAATCTTCTTCATTCTATTCAAGAAAAGATAAAATGGGCTGATACTATGAGTGAGATGGACAAGAAACATAGAAAGGACGTCGAAGAGAGAGTGGAAGGGGTGAAGAAGTCTCTTTCTCTCAAGGTCGGTAGACCCATGCTTATCCTTTCGATTGGCGTTTATTTTCTTCCCATAGTTTTTGCACTTATCAGGTTTTGCATTGAATAAATTCTCCCTCTCTCTCATAAGTATTGGACCGTACCTTCTCAAGCTTGTAAGTTTGTTTCCTTCAAGTTTTCATGCAATCTTATAACCACATAAAGCTACTAGTTAGGATTATGAGTACATATTAAATAGTTGCTTGGCATGGTGATCTTATTCCACCAATTCTAAATAAAGAATAGGAAAATGTTGTATAAGTTGCGGTGGTGAGCATCATTTACACAATCAAGCTTTAATATCTTATGTCGGCTAAATAGCTTGCACCTTTCTTAAGGAGATAAATGCTATGAAATTGCCATATTACTTGAGTATGGGTGTGTACATTTCTGGTTGCATTAGTCCTTGCTCAAAGTTCTAGGATACGTTGGTCGATGTGGCTTACTTATGTTCGGCGAAGTTCCACCCCCGTAAGCAGGCTGATATTGACTTCCGTGGGCATGAAATCTACTCTAAACCCGGGCAGAGTGATGGACTATGAAGAAGATGGGGGAAGGGGAGGGTTGACCCAAGAGGTAACTACACAATGGGTTTCTTATGTAGTCGTGGAATGTAGCATGGGGAATTGACACATTGTATGGGTGACTATTAACATTTCTAGTTTCATTCGTAGTCGCCCATCCCTATAGTTATGTTGAAATTCTTTCATTAGTTTGTTACACTATCTTTATGCATTTTACAATTGAGGTGGTCCGACAAAATCCATCACAAACGAGTACAAAAGTTTTACTTTCATTTCAATTTTCTTGTTAATCTTCTCGATGGGAATTTAAGTCGATCAACCTGTTTACCAAGGGAAGTAAAAACTTGGCTTCTCTTCTTCTTGATTATTACTCCATGTTCAAAATTTTGATATGATTCCATACACTAATTCATGATGCGTTCAGTTTGAATGCCATATTGGTATGTTAAAAAAAATTACATGCTTGTTGGCATAGAAATTGCGAAAGTCAATTGTGAGACCAGTTTTAGTCTATTTCTTGAGCTGACCCAGTTGTGCTCATATTCGATACAGTTACAATAACCAGAATAGTTATCATTTTCGCTCTGATCCATTTATGCAACATGGAGTCTTGTGACAATGTTTATGTGTGGATGCAGAGATGATAAATGTTGGGCAAAAGCAAGGTGCTCTACAAGAACTTCACGATCTTATTACCTCGAAGAGATCCCGAGCATGGCAAAATACCCTTGAGAGGATTATGTTTAAGTACATTGAGCTATGTGTTGATATGCGGAGGGGAGATTTGCCAAGGATGGTCTGATTTAGTGTCGCATTGTATGTCAACAAGTGAATGTCACCTCTATGGAGAAGCTTGCTTGCTTTGTTGGGCTGGAGGGTCATTTCAGTTGGCACTCAAAGTTTCTTTGAAATTCTCCTCGAGAGTACCAAAGGAGGAGGAAAAGAATCTAATTTCTTTCTCGTAGGTATCAATTATCCATTCCCAAATGTTGACCTCTTTCTTGTTTGGTTAAACTCCCCGTAGCCTCAAGCAACAATTAGGATCAATCAACCGGATCGGGCATTAGGGGCTGCTCAAGCACCACGGAGATCTTCTTGTCGGTTCTTAAGCAAGTTCTTCCCACTACTACGAAGTAGTGGGGAAAATTGATTTTGCTATACATCCAGCTGCTTCCATTGTTCTTGCCATACTACCTAACTAAATGCTACTTTTTGTGTGGATGGTAGATCCGTCGCCATCCACTAGAAGAACGAATTCTTGGGCTACCGTAATACAAGGAACTAATTATGTGCATTCCCTAAAGAAAAATATTTATGTCATTCTTGTGAAAAATGTAGATGAATGTATCTCATATTCATATTATTATAATATTTTGATATTAGTAAGTGCTTAATCAATGTTAAATATAAATTGTAGAAATTAATTTGGCTTTTAATTAGATTTAAGATCGAAAAATAAAAGAAATGATTTTATCATATGAAAAAAATAAAATTTCGCCACTAAATTCGTCCCTAAAATATTCATCGGAGAGTTTTGTCGCTAATTTCGTCGTTAAATTATTTTAAATTTCATCATTGTTGTCGTCGCTAATTGGCGACGACTTTTTCCATGAGTAGCGTTCTTGGCAAATTAGCCCACGAATTTTGCGTAATTTTCATCGCAATTTAGCAACGAAAGTTATAATTTTTCGTGGCTAAATTTTGTCACGCAAATTTAGCTGACGAAAAAACTTTCGTGGCTATTTTCGTTGCAACCTAATTTAGCGATGAAAATTTTCATGGCACATGTCGTTGCTAGACTTCCAAATTCGTGGCAAATTAGCGACCAATTTATTTTCGTCAGCTAAATTTTGTGAGCCGAGTATGTAGACATGGCCATTTGGAACCGTGGGCCCGGAACCGGCCCGTTGATCCCCGGAACAGGCCCTTTGACCGGGCCCACGGTTCCAACCCGGAACCGGGAACCGGCTCGCGGCCGGTTCCGATTTGTAAATGGTTGGAACCGGCCCCGAACCGCGCTTCGGCCTGTTTCCGACCCGTCTTTTTTAAAAAAAAGAAAGTGGAGGCCCAAGGAAAAAGAGTTGTTGGGCCTAGGAACCGGCGGTTCCGAACCGGAACCGAATCGCCGATTCCGAACCCGGAACCGGTGGTTCCACGAAACCCGGCCATGTCTACAGTATGCGACGATTCAGCCGCAACATTCGTGGCAAATGTCGTTGCTAAACCTTTGTCGCTAATTAGCAACGAATTTTGTCACGAATATGTTCGTGGCAAATTAGCGACGAATATATTTTCGTGGCAAAATTGCCGCTAATTAGCAACTAATTTTGTCACGAATAAGTTTGTGGCAAATTAGAGACGAATTTTGTCGCAAAAATGTTTCGTCGCAATTTAGCGATCGAATTTTGCCAAATTTTTTGTGGCAAAATTTGTCGCTAAAACCTTGTTTTTTTGTAGTGGGAATTAGAGTTTAATCAGGCGCTTATTGACGTAGCCCACTGTTTGATGAACGTTCAAGTGGGGGTTATTAATCACTTAAGCTATAATTAATAAACCTCAAACTTTATGAGGGCGATGGGTAATCGAATCATGTGATTGACATCAAACTCCCGAACCAAACCCTAATTTCTTGATTGATGATCGATTGGCTGAGCTTGCTAATTACTTTTGGAATTGTCAATATCGACAAGCGATAAACTAAAGGAAAATTCCGTTGAAAGATATCACTTCATTTTATTTACAAAACTTTTGACCTCCTCCTGAAAAGCTGTCATGAAATGATCTAAACGGCTATTTTAAAGTAAGCGTTGGTGCTTGAGTGAATGTTTATCAGCTATCGCTTCACCAAGCCGATCCTTTTCATCCTCAAAGACCTCACAATTGTTAACACTTAAATTTTGACAACCTATATAGTTATTCATGTATAAAAATTAGGGATCAACCTCGATTCCTAAACAAAAAATTATTTAAATTGCATATAGATATTATGAACCCGAATCAGTTACATGGACTGAGCCTGCGATAGAATGCAAATAGGACCAGGCCTTGGAAGGGAGGTGGTCGAATTTGATGAAGGGAAAATGCCTTTATTAGTTTAAATTGAGCTTAATTCAGCCTATTAAATCTTAATTAACGCGTGGCCTCGGATAATTAGAACCCATTATATCAATGAGGCCGAGATTAAAGCCCGTGAAATTGAGTTTAGACCTAAGCTACTACTATATAAACATTACCAGGTCTTCACAATACGAGGGGGCCTTCACAATACCGTCAAGGAGAGAAAAGCAGAGAGAGAAAAAAGTGAGGGGGACGGCTGCAACAGAAAGTGTTGGAAAGCGATGGTGTATGGGAAGGACCGTGGTCCGCCCATGTATGCAACCACACCTCACATCAATTGTTGAAAGCGCATCATTGAAACGACGCCTTTATGTTATACATATGCCCCTCTCGTGGTTTCGATCATCAAATGAGGTATAAGAAAGAAAACAGACGACGATATCTCTAACTTCTCCTCTTCGAACGTCAAACGGGCGACGGATTCTCTCGTTGCATTGTAGACACTTAATCTGTGTGAAAACGAGGTACGTCCGTTCTGTGATGTATTTCTCCGATCGTTGATTCAAGATGATTCTAGGGCTTGTTGATTTAGAGTAATTCCGCTGTGTATGTAATCGGGATCCGTTCCCTTCATTGGTATCAAATCGCCGGTTCTTGTTTCCCGATTGATTATCAAGTTTTTGGTCACGAATCAATGCGAAAACCAGTTTTTCGCATCTACTGTTCATGAATTTTTTGTAAAATTTTATCCAACAAAAATAATTTTTTATTACATCAATGGAACGGGCTCGGCGAGACGAGAATTTGAAGTGGTCGCCCATCGCGAGGCGACGCCGGACGACGCCGCACGCACGGCACGCGCCACCGCGGGATCGGGTTCCCGGGACGAGACGAACGCCGCCTTTTCGTGAAATTTAGTTCAACGAAAATTGTTTTTGAATATACCATCTCGGTTCGTATCGTCGATACGAGCGTTTTGAGGGTGGATAGTCGCCTACGGTGGCCGGACGAAGCCGCACGCTCCAACACGCCTAGGTGGCGCGCCGCGCGTGGGATTCACTCGCCGCACGTGTTCGGCACGTGCAACGTGGCCAAACAGACTCCGACTATTCTAAACCCGGTTTTACTTATTCCGAACCGGTTTAACCGTATTCCAAACTTGGTTTAGATATTTCGGATCCGGTTCGGGACTATTCCGACCGGGTCAATCGTTGACCGATTATTTGTCAATGTTGACCATTGACCGGTCGACCTTTTTTAAAAAAACTTGCATTTTGGTCCCTGCATGTTTGCGAAATTTCAATTTGGTCCTCAATGTTTTCAAAAAATTTGTTTTTGACCCCAAAATGTTTGAGCAATTACATTTTAGTCCCTGGACTTTTCATAATTGTAATTTAGTCCTCAAACGTTCGAAAATTACATGTTGGTCCCTAAAGTCAACTCGGACAGTTGACCATGCGTTGACCAAATAGGAAGAAATTTTGACCGGCTCGTACGAGAGCGTTTGAGCTCCGTTTGGGGCCTGTGAGGTACCGTTGCGTTCATCTCGAAATTATCTTCGATTTGATATATTATTTGGACATATTTACTGAATATAGAATTATTAAAATGCATATAAACCCTCATGATGAACGTATTTTGGGGCGTTTTCGAGCATTTTTTTTTACCCATATTTTTTTTTAATATAGAGGATGACTTACACGTATGTAATGATTGCTGATAGCATGTATAAATTTTAGAATGCTTGCTATCTATATCTTGTATCATGATATTAAATTATGATTTGATGCGTAGATTATTTGTGAATTAGTTCAAATCGTGCTAAGCCTTATTATGATTACAAGATATATAGATCATAGTATGAATTGTGATCTTTATTCGAGTGGGGAGTTCTAAAAAGTTTTAGTAACTTTAGTGAACTCAATTTTTACATAAATAATTATGTTAATGATAATTTCAAGCGAGGATTCTTAGACGATGATTGGGAACATAGTGAACTTTCGAATCCGAGACCTTATGTGAAATTATTTATTAATATAATTAGTTAGTCTAAAATATATGCATAAATGTTAGGCATTAATAGTTCGTGAATACATGTCTATAGACAAAGATACAATGGCTTTAGCTTATTAGAAATCATAGCTAAGCTTGACTAAGAAGAGGAATTGAATGGCGAAAATTATGAAAGCCGGAATAGGATCCAAGTATGTGCTAAAAGAGCAAGAAGCACTATGAGCTCTTAACCTAGTTATGGAAGAACCTAAAGATGGAAATACTGCAAAATATAGAAGGGAAAAGAGGCATTTGCTACATTGAACTAGATAAACTCTATTGCTCTCATTATGTTGCAGAGTAGCATAGAAAATGGTTTTATGCATGAGTTCGGGCATTTTTTTTTAAAAAAAAATGACAAAGTCATGTGGGAAGTATTTAAAGTCGATTTTGGTAAGACATAGATCACCAAATCGGGTCGGATCATTATAAGGTTTGACACTTATATGATGCCTCATTGGTAGAATATAAAATAGCTTTTGTGGCGTGTGTCAAACATGATAAGTGAACTATAAGATACATGCCATTTTTTGAAGATCGATGAGTAACAAGTGCAAGCAGTAATATGTTCTTTACCTCATAGCTATGTACACATATGAATATCCACTCGATCCACAATAAAAGTTAAAAAGACTTTTGAGAATGCTATGCGACGCTTTGAACTAAAGGTTAATCGCCTTCTAGCGGCGAAACCTAAAATCGACATTTGTTACCCTAATTCGAGTTCAAATGAGCTTTGTGCTCCAAGCGTAAGGGTCAAGGTGGGTTTAAGAAGTGGAAAGGACAAAGAAACAGATTCTTCGGAAAGAAATCGAAATTTAACCTACATTAGAAAGGAAAACGTCCTTTCAAGAAAAATGTTTCAAAAGTGAAGTGTTTTCCTTTGTGGCAATAAGGGTCACTTTGCTCATAATTGTGGTGAGTTAAAGAAGTCGAAACCCTTTGTACACTTAAGAGTGTAAATATGTCTCAATTCGGGCCAGAATCGAATCTCATCATTTGTGAATTGTAAACTTAAAGACCACAAACCATGTAGCGATGGAAAGAAATGCCTTAGTGGAATTTCAATGAGTTCCACATGGACTAAAGTGAATAATGATGGGAAACAATTCCTGAGTGAAAGTTAAAGGGATTGGCCCCTGTCAATTGAATATGTGCGATGATTGCATCCTGCTCCTACATGATGTATCATATGCGTGAAAAACTTGACGGAATTTAGTTTCCATGTTAGTTTTGGTTAATCTTGATTTCAATTTGAACTTTCATAATGATGGTGATAACTTGTCGTTGAGAATAAGTTATTATGATTCTGGATGGTTTTCTTGTGGTGATTGTTAAGTACAATAATGTGAATGTAAATTATTCCCTATTTTCATCTTTTGTGATGATATGAATATGTGGCATGTTAAGTTGGGTCATTTTGGCTAATAGCAAATATTTACGTAAGCCAAATAGGGCTTATTGGGCAATATTGAATATGTCGATTTGCCTATTTGTGAGCATGTCTAGTGGAAAAAATAAAGAGGAAACCATTTGGAAAAAGGAATAAGAGCTGAGTTTCATTTGCGGTTGATCCATTCGGAAATATGTGATTTAATGAATGTGAAAGCAAGGCATGTGGCTGTTTATTTCATCACATTTATAAATGATTACGCTCGATTCGGACATGTCATTTTTGATTTCTTATAAATCCGAGGCATGAGTTGCTTTAAGAAAATTTTCTCATGAGCTTTCAAAAAAAAAAACCGATCGAGGTTGAGAAATTCTGTTCGATCGGTTCGGATATTTATGTGATGAAAATGGAATAGAAAGACAATAGTCTATTCCAGCGATTCCTCAATAGAATGGAGTTGTAAAGAGAGGAAACATGTCCTAATGAAAATGGTTAGGTCTATGATGGTACAAGCTAATTCACCTATCACCTTTTGGGGTGAGGTTTTGTTGTTTACTTGTCTAGATACTTAACCGTATGCCTTCTAAATCGGTTACATCTACTCTATATGAGTTGTGGATAGGTCGATAATAAAATTTGAGTTTTCTTAGATCTTGAGAATCTGCTGCCTATACTCTCAAGTTTCTCCTACATGTATGGAAAATTGGGCCCTAGAGGTAAAAAGAGTATCTTCATGAGATACCGAGAGAACTCAAAAGGGTATGTGTTATAGGTGAGCAAGAAAGTAAAAGTGTAACTGAATATGAATCACGAGATGTTACATTCTTAGTGAATGAATTTTCCGAATAAGGGTGAGATAAGTGAAAAACTATTCTCTGTTTGAAATCTTGGATAGCGATAATGACTTTACTAGAGCATCTCATCCAAGTGGGAGCAATGTGAGAAGTGGGAATTTGTTTCGAACTAGTCTCAATTGCAATCACTTGATGTGTAAAGATGTTATCATTATCTAATCCGAGTGGGAGCAAAATGGAGAATGATGTACTAAGTGTACAATTTCCAATTTGGCGAACAAGTCGCAAAAGATTTCTCCATCGACGTTTAGATATTGAAGGTAAAGCTTTTATGGTCGCTTCACAAGAAGAGAATGAGCCAAGGAATGTAAATGAGACTCCGACTTGCCCCGATAAGGAAAAGTGGATGTAAGCAATTGAAAAAGAGATGGAGTCAAAAGGATCAAATCAAGTTTAGAAACCGATTGATCTTCCGCATGGATGTAAAGCCATTGGGAGCAAATGTGTTCTCAAAATAAAGCCTAAAGTTGATGGAACAATTGAGAGATATAAGGCTCGACTTGTGGTGAAATGATATAATTAATTCACCTCATTCGGTAGTGATTAGTATGAATCTTGGATTACATCAAATGGATGTAAAGACTGCTATTCTCAATGGAGAATTAGTAAAAAAAAATCTATGTGAAACAACCTATTGGGTTTGTTACGGGAAGGCCAAGAACAAAACGTGTATGGACTTTTGAGATCGATATATGGCCTCAAGCAGTTTCGAGATAATGGTATATATTTTTTTAATGCCATAATGGTATATGATTTTGTAATGATTGATAAGGATCATTGTGTATATATCAAAATATCCAAAGATTAATGTGATCTTATCATCATATGTTGATGATATACTAATTGTTGAGAGCAATATGGAGTTTGTTAATATAGTCAAGAATTGGTTATGTTCCGATTTTGAGATAAAAGATATGGGTAAATCTGCATACATTCTTGAAATTAAGGTTTCAAGATATTGTTCAAAGAGATTGTGATCTTTTTCACAAGACACTTGTATAGGTAAAGTTCTTGAATGATTTCGTATGCAAGATCTGTACACCCAAAGATACTCCTATTGCAAAATGTGAAGGTTTGAGCCGTAAAATGTGTTTTAAGACTCCACAAGTAAATGAAGAAATGGAAAATGTTCCAAATGCTAGTCTTGTTGGAAGCTTAATGTACGCTATGATGTGTACAAAACCTCGTATTTGTTAAATAGTTGGAATGGCAAGTGTGCCAATCCAATTCGGGTCAAGCACATAGAATTGCCGTCCGGAGAATCTTGACATATTTGAAAGGTCTCGCTGATTTTTGTTGAGTTATTGTCGCGACCTACAAAAAAAAAAAAAAAAGACAAGTTTATCATTTCCAGGCTAATGGATTATCGGGTTAATTAATTAACTAACCTAACTCGGACTCTCCCAAGTCCATACCAAATCGCAACTTAAGGTTCGAATGATTAACATGCAATGTGATTTGAATTTGGAGTCGCCACTAATCATTTTCGGTAGGTCGATTAGAAACCTAAATAAAATAGCGGGAGAAAACTATCTTATTTCTCGCGAACCGTAGATTAAGAGTCCGGAGACTTGGTTACATTAATTACAACTAATGCCCTTTCGGTACCTTAAAATTCATGAAAAAAATAATGGATTTGACAAATTTGATGAATTCTACTTGAAGATCAAAGAATCAATTTTTTTGGGTTTTTCTTCTCTTGACATTTGTTTGAAATAAAGAAATTACATGGAATTATGATGAAATAAGTTCAAGATTACTCCCCAATTTGAACTCGTGCACCAAACTTATGCTCCGGGCTTGTCTTGATCATTGGACCGATTTGGTGACTCGTTAGACCGAGAAATCTCTTGGTCCTATCTCTCCTTGACGCTTCTTTCTCATCTCGCTAGAATTCCATTAGCTATCGCAATCGTTGATATGCATTGTTATTTAACATAAAAACGTAGAGAGAAAAATCGGTGTAGAAAATCCGGGCTAATTTGTATCCGAACTTAGAGGAAGTTAGGAAATCACTTGGCTTTCCTTTTTCGCGGCGAGCTTGAGCGATGGTGATGAACTTGTGGCTTGTGTTGATGGGTGCGAGAAATTGGCGATGGTAGACCGAGCTTCAAAACACTCAAGCCCTCTCAAAACTCTCTCAAAATTTTTTCTCAAGAATTCTCTTTTTCCTCTCTAAAGAATTCCTCTCAAAAAATCTCTCAATTCTCTTTCACTCCAAAAACAACTCTCTCAATTCTCCTTCACTCCAAAAACTCTCCTTCTTTTTATAGGCAAAGTTCTTCATCCTTCATTCTTCATCTTCATCTTCTCTTCTTCACCTTCATTTCTCCATCTTCCATCTTCATCTTCTTTTCTTCATCTTCATCTTCCCTTCTTCATCTTCATCTTCTCTTCTTCACCTTCATTTCTCCATCTTCCATTTTCATCTTCTCTTCTTCATCTTCATCTTCTCTTCTTCACCTTCATTTCTCCATCTTCCATTTTCATCTTCTTTTCTTCACATTCTCTTCATTATCTTCTCTTCATCATCTTCCTTTCTCCATCTTCTCTTCATCCTCTTCTCTTGGTATCTCGCAATGCAGTCCCCGAGGTTCTAGTATTTGCAATACGATCCCTTGAAGTTCTAGTATTTGCAATACAGTCCCCGAAAAAAATATTTCTTTCAAGCCCAAATATTCTTGGTACGTTTTCACCCCATGCCTAGTCCAGACGCATGTTGAATTAAGTTTGAATTATATGCCAATGCTATGTGGGATGATTTTTGTTTAGAACTAAAATTAGTTCTAATTTTTATGCAAGAAATAGATTAGTCAAAATTTTAGGTGTCAAGTTTGCCCCTCTTTGAGTGGAGGCTCGTAGAGGTTCCGCTCAAAGATAAAATTGAACCCTAAATTTTGATAGTGCAAATGATGGATGAATTTTTTTTTTTTTTTTTTTTGCGGGAGTTTTAATCCCATTTTTTGTAATGAAGTGATGCATGATATGCGAGACCTGTAAATAACATGTGTCATAATTTCTCTTTTCCATGTTAGAGAAACCCGCATATGGATCGCATACGAGAATACCTGTTTTACCAAATACCTCATAAGCTAGTGATTCCCTTAATTTCCAAGTTTCTTGCAAACACGAGGACCTTAAGGTATTCGGCCTATCTCGTTATCGAGACTTCTCCCTAATGCGAGACAGGCGCAAGATATGCGTATCCTTCCGCATCACAAGAGCTACGTCGTTGTGAGTCGAAAGAAGTAGAATCAAGTTCACAAGAGCTACGTCGTTGTGAGTCAAAAGAAGTAGAATCAAGTTCACAAGAGCTACGTCGTTGTGGTTGATTAAATGTCGAAATCGCCAGTGCATATGTCTTCACGATTCGACAAAGGGGAACCAAAATCTTAAGAGCTACGTCGTTATGATTTGGTTTGGATCAAAATCACGGGTGCTTATGTCTTCGTGATTTGATAAAGGAACCGAGAATCATAAGAGCTATGTCATTATGAGCCGACTAAAGGTCAAGATCACCGGTGCATATGTCTTCGTGATCTCGAGATCGAAATCATAAGAGCTACGTCGTCATGATAAGATGTCAAGATCGCAAGTGCATATGTCTACACGACCGACGGAGAGGCATATTGCCCGAATTGAATCGTAACAACTATCATCGGAGGAGTTGTTGATTTGAAAATGGGTTCGGAAAACTTACCCGGGTTCTCCGAACGATTAATCAAAGAACGAAACAGATCGCTCGTATCATACATGGTAGGCATTTGCCAGAGAACTTGCTCATTCAATAATCCTTGGATGAATTTCGAGACCTTGGGAGGGACATCGAACATCGAGAATGTATTACCCATCATAGAATGTCGAGGTAACATGCGCAAACATATTCAACAATGAGTTCATGCAAAACTTTCCTACCGAGCTTGCAATGATTAGAAATAACATGTGTATAATGCAATCACTCATACCATGGTTTATGCATAACCATTCTATCAAGTTTGCATTATCAATCCTCGTCCAGGGATGTTCTCACATTATGAATACCTCGAATGTGAGCTGAATGGGGGGACTTCATCCAAAGGGTTTTCTCTCACTCTCAAGAAAAGTTATTTATCCCGTCTCGGGATTCAAAAGAAATCACTCAATCTTTCCATCATCGCATTCGATAAGGATCCGAGTAATCTCGCAATTGATACGACCGAGCCGATCCGGGAGGTCTTGATTAGGACCGTAATGAGGGCTAGGTCAAAGGTTTACAAAGGGGACTCTAGTTGAGTCAAGGCCGCCGAAATGAATTTCTTCGTCATCTCTCTAGGTTTACAAGTCAAGAACCCCGCAAAAATGAGAGAAGTAATCTTGCTCGAACTTCTTCGAGTGATGCTTAAAATCATTGAACTCCACATTAATTCAAATGCCCTAGTCGAAAAGGCTTTTAAAGGGTTGTAATGGAGGTAATGATTTGGGGACCGAGAAACGAAAGGGTTCGTTTTGGCTCGAAGATATTTGAGAAGGGGCTTGATGTTGGTGATCATTACAATCTTGTCACCGATCGTGGCCTTCTATGATACCATCATTGCTCGAGGATGGTATGAACCGAAGATTGTATTTGCAATTTGACACTTCATGGAGATTTTTCTTCAACCCTTTTAGGATATACGGGAAAATTGTGCATTCAAGTTCGGAAATATTCTACAAATGAACAATGAATTGAAATGGCATTGGCCTTGCTTTTGGTAGGCACTTTGCTTTTTTTTTTTTTAAATGCCCAGGAGTTTTTTGTGGAATCAGTTTTTCCTCTTTCTTCTCCCCTTTTTTTTTACTCCCAACTCTTTTTACTATTGCATCTTGATGAGTTCATTGGGAGATTTCCTATTGATCCAACTTTTCGGTCCTTCTACTCAAAGATAGACCATATTTGCTTTGGGACAACAATGATCACCAATGAGGGCTTTTAGAAACGAATTTGCAGGCTCAAATGGATTGTGCAAATGGATATAGATGTGTGGGATAGAAAAAGAAATGCTCTTCGTCACCCTAAGGCACTTGAATTAAAGCGCAAGTACAATGCAAAGAACCACCCGAAGATTGATGTTAGTCCAAGCAAGAAGATTTCTAACCATTTGTCTCGTGATGCTGATGGAATTACCTCTGTTTTGCCCCAAGTGGGGTGGTTCTTCGAGGGGTTGTGGAAGTGAAATCTCCGCTCAAATGGGTTGATCAACGGATAACTTGCAGTGTTTAGGGTAGAGAAATGAATGCCTCCATCACTTCGGTTATCGTACCTTTCGCGAGAAAACTCTTTACCTTGGGGAGTGCGGAATTTAGCCATCGTTCTTCTCGCCTGAAAAAATTGGAGGTGTTTGGGAAAGGATTGCCTTTCATCATCCTGTCATGCCCCCCTTCGTACATTCGATGTATCTTATGTAGTTCATGTTCCTTATTCGAGTTGGTAAATTAAACATGAGGAACAATCATGCGCAAACTATGCAGTGTATGAGTGTTTTCGAGCATATAAAATGCAGCAACTTTTTATCTTGGCGGACAAAGTTCGCAAGTACATAAAAAATTTCTTAGGGGCATGGATCGTGAGTTGCCCCCTGTTCATGCAAATGCGTTACAAAACTTCATTGTCCGCTTCGAGACATGAGATTGTCAAAGGCTCCAAGAATTTCTCATTTCATTATTTTTTCATGGAGAAGGGATACTTCTCTGTTTGGACAGTAGTGAACCCCGTAAAAATCAAAAGGGAAAGCATCAATGTATGCCCTCATGTTCTAAAAAGAATTGAAACGATACCACTTTACCCATGTATGTATTCCTCGCGAACTTTGAATTGAAAAGATCGATTCATCTGGATCGGATTGTATGTCCGAATGTCATCTCTCCAAGGTTCTATAACCGTCTGGGCTGAGCTTCGATCTCGCGAAGCAAAAAAGTTTTTATTAATCTTTGTACATTGATGCCAAATCCCGGGATCGACCCCGGGACGCCTCGGACCACCGTCATTCCCCCAACCACTATGTCCGGTGTTGTTGGCGCCCACGGGTGGTTCGCTTTTGCTATATTGTTCTCAAAGCAGTTGGCAATCTCCGTGGAGAATAAAATAAGCTTAACTTAGAGTTTGAAACGACCGAGAGTCAATTGGAACGATACGGAGTTACCCATCTTTGAGCCTCGCTTGGTCTTTTCCTTGCATTCTCCCAAGTAAGGCTATTCGAATCTCTCTTTATGGGCGTTCGGGGCGTCGTCCACAAATTGATTTGCTACAAGCCTAGCTTAATAAGGAACTTACGCATTTGATAAGAGAGGAGAAAATTCGCCTTAATTTAATTCTAGACAACTAGAAAGTAAAAGTATCCCACGCAGGGGAACTATACATGGAATTAAAGGAGTATTCATGTGAGATTGGTTCCACCTCTTTTGCTGGCCATTCTAATGATCGGCTGATTTTGTCTTGGATCATACACCAACGATCGTTGTTTGAGGATCCATAGTCACTTGCTTCGGATCACAACTCTGGAGGTCCTTTAGCTCCGAACCGGTCGACCAAGGCGGTGAGCCTCATCATCAAAGTAACCTTTTGATTGATACTCGAATTGGGCATTGTTACTTGCTAACACCGGCGACGCATTTTCTACTTTGTTTTTGCGGTGAACGGTCTCGACTCCTTGAGCTTGAGCCTCCGCCGTCGCTCGGGAACTCGTAGGGATGATCAACTGGTCCGATGCTAGAACCACCAGCGGAAGGTCGGTATGGCCAGTATTCTTGATTGGGAAGTGGTCGGGTACTTTTTGCTCCGTAGGTTTTCCCGGGATTGATCTTCCGATCAACTTTACTCCGGTCGCCTTGGTTCCAAGCTACATCGTGCTTCTTCAGCTTTTCTCTAAATCTCGTGAAGGTGATTTGTGACACTTCGTAGGGGTGAGTCCGTCTACATTCATCATTTTGAGTACAGCCATTGGTCGTGCTTGAATTGATTCCTAGCTGTCGAATCGCCTCGATGAATATAGAATGAAGCTCGGCGGACCAAAGGGGCCTTTTCTTTCCGACAAAATCGTCGTAGGCGGCTTGGCCATAGTTCTTTTGTTCGAGTAATTGCTTCCTTACAGCATGCTGCCAAATGTTTTGGAGCACTCGAATGTGCACCGACTTCTTTAGGATGCCCTGAGCACCATGCAATATGGCCCTCGTTATGAACTGCCGATCATCACTTGCTGATGTGACGATGACCGGTATATTCAACTCGAATCAATGATCTTTAAGAGATCGAGACCGTCCATATCGATCCCTACCATGGCCGTGACGACGATGTCAAAATCATATTTGTACTGTCTCAGCTCCTCTAAGGCTTCCGTTGCTTTCACATAAGCTGAAATCCTATACATGCACTTTCTCAGCATGGCAACGAGGATCGAGAGGGAAACGGGATTACCATCAATGGCCATGACTCGCAGATCCTCGGAGATAGGAAACTTCCCATACTTCCGCCCTGGAGTGAACGCATGCTTATTTTCCTTTCAAAACCTTCCATATGTAGACCGAAAAATGGGTGTTTCGACTAGAGACCGGGCTTTAGATGTTCTTTGGACTTGCAAAGACAAAAGCGACGATGGCCTTTCGTGACGAGTTCGGAGGTGCATGGAGACTTCAAGTTCTTTATAAACTTTTTCTGATCTCGTTAGTCTCGCATGCCTTTTCTCTCCTTTTCGGTCCTAGTGCATTGAATCCATTTCGTAATAACTCTTACCTCCCGCTCAATCCGTCGTTCTTTTTACTTTTTCGATATGGAGGAGCCCTCAAATCTTTTCACTTTCTCTACGAACTTATTTCCCTCTTCAAATCTTTTCGCTTCCTCCTACGAATGAGGCGCTTATTTCCTTCCTCAAATCTTTTCGCTTCCTCCTACGAACGAGGTAGTTATTTGCCCTCCTCAAATCTTTTCGCTTTCTCCCACGAACGAGGCAGCTTATTTGCCCTCCTCAAATCTTTTCGCTTTCTCCACTAATGAGGCGCTTATTTCCCTCCTCAAATCTTTTCGCATTTACTTACGTGAAGGTTTTCAATGCTTAGTCAAATCCGCGAGGAATTCACGCATTTAAACATGATGATGTTCGTGGATAGTATCGTTCTTTGCCCCTGGATTAAAAGAAGAATGTCTCACATGGGGATTTTGTAACAAACAAGACATTCATTCATACATGTCACTACTTCTCTTGAGGATTCGTAAGGCCTGGCTAGTAATGCTCAAAGAAGAGATATTTTGAGAGCCCATAATAAAAAAAAACTAAAGCTTCATGTAGGCTACACATTCGGAGTTCCATCGGCGTTGAATTGGTCTGGCTGTGACATCAAGGAAACTCCAATTGTAGTGATGCATGTCTCTTTCCTCGAAAGGGCATCGGTTCGCTCGCAAGACCGACTTTTCGGGATGTATCTCCAACGAAATCGGATTGTACGAGAACTTGCTCGGGGATGAATCGGTGAATGAGCATTTTCAATGCTCGGATGTGGCTCATCAAGGAACACGTCACCAAAGGAGATGGGGCCGCTACGAGACATGGCAAAACGGCCGGTGTTAATAGCATCCCTATACCTCTTGTTCTCTCGTCGAAGCTTTTCATTTTCTTCCCTCGAAACACAAGTTCATGACTTTCATTTTTAACCTTCAATCGGGACCGCTTGTTTTGAAACCAAAACTTGACCTTCAAGGGCTCCATTCCTATCATCCGGCTCAATTCATTTTTGCGTTTCTTATTCACGTAAGAGCACTCCTTAAAGGCAGCTTCGAGCACTCGATTTGATGTTTTCTTTTCGGGGTTGACGGCGTCTTTGCTACCATTGTTGTTGTTGTCGAGATCTTGGATTTCACCGCCAAGGGAGTTGGGTTTTACGGCTTCAGTGTTGGATCCGGTCTCGAAATCCAGCAGTTCGCTTTCGGGGATGTTTAAGTTGGTTGCCTCCGGTAAGTGCCGATAGCCTCTAGACATGCCGGATTGAAATACTTCTTACTGCCTTTTGTTCACTCTACTCTCCAGTCGTATGCTTACTCTCTCCAAATTCTTTCGAGTAATCGGGTATGTTCTAAAGCCTCCCTTTTAACGCGGATGAAAATCACTAAGCCGACGTTTTTCCCAAAATTTCGTGTTTCCCGCTTTGTCTTATTTTTTCAACGTGATGGGACCCCGAATCCACTCGCACCGATTTTCTTTTCTTGATAACCATGCTTGTCTCCCACTCGTTTTCAATCGGTGGGACTCCAACTCCTTTCGTAGCTTTTCGGATTTGTGGGGCTCGAGATCACGGATTGACGATAGATCCAGGATCCAATGAATGAAACACATGTAGTTTCACCCGAGTAACTAACGTGGCTCGCAAGAATTGCTGTTTTTCTTCTCTCGAAAAATATGCTCGTCTCCCACTCGGTTTTCAACATAGTGGGGTCCTCAAATCTTTTCGTAACTTTTTCGGATTTGTGAGGCTCGAGATGGTAGATCCGTGATTCACGGACGAAACGTCTAGTTTTGCCCGGATAATTAACTCGGCCTCCACAACAATTATTGCTAGAGCTTTTTCCCGCCCTTTAAATTGGGATTTAACACCGAGACAATTATCACTTTCATATCTTCATTTCCAACCTTCTAAGCACTTTTTGCATCCACTCTTTTTTAACCCCTTCAACAACAATGGCTTCCTTTCTCCACATGCCTTCTCGACCAAGTTTTGGCCAAATGGGAGAAACTTTATAATCTCCTAGGCCAGGGCTACTCTTTATATAGCCCAACCATCCGGAGGCCGAAACCGAGATTCGTCTTTATGTTTAGGGATATGGACACCGCTTCTATTGAAGGTACCAAGTTAGAGGAGGAATATAGGATCTTCCCCACCCTCTTCACTAACTTCCCGGAGGCTTACCATGTTGCTCATCAAAATGTTACTTTGGCCCACCTTGTGAAGGCACGCTATCGGATCGGTCGGATAGCTTAGTGTTGGCCGTCTTGTAGCCGACAATTACAAGAAGGCCCTTGACTACGGCAACGAACAAGTCTCCCTGCCGATTCGTGAGAGGGGAAACTTGGTGGGATGTTTGGCCATGTCTCAAACCATCTTTGAGCGTGATCCGCTCAATATTGTTTTAAAATTTCAATGCACATGGCTGGAAGAAAAGCTAGACGATCCGACCCCTGGATATAGCCCGCGGGAGAATGCCGATCCATGATCTGGAATCTGTCTGCTGAGCATCACGAGGATAAGGTAGCCAACCTCAAAGAGAAATGTGAGCTCCTCCTCTTAAGTTGGCGGATCTCGATTCTCGGAGCGATCAGGTAGGCGGAGCATCAACTCGTATGGAGAGTCGGTTAAACTCCTTTGTGATGCTCATTAGGGCTCGTTTGGCTTTTCGTTCCCACCCCGTTGATCTATTTGTAAAGCTTTCCGATGAATGAAATGAATGCAAGTTTTTACTCATTTCATCTTGGTCGTCATATTTTTTCGCAAGATAACCCCTTTTACTCGCGAATATGTAAATCTCACGCTCCCGATGGTCAATCCAATTGGGCCAGAGGCTCCCCCATTCGAAACAATCTCTCAAAGAAAGATTAGTAGCGAGAAAACAAACGAATGCTCAAATGTGAACAACTCGTGAATCAGTATTAATATTATAACTCGATTATGAAAAATCAAAGTGAATCAAGCATAATATTTCTTTACAGCGTCGAATTGACTGGATTTGTAAAGACACGACCATCCATCTCGCCGTAATCAAAGCACCACCAGGGAGCACCTTCTTCACTATATATGGACCACCATAGTTTGGAGCGAATTTCCCCTTCGTGAGTGGGACTATTGCCAATAATTTTCTCAATACCAGGTCATTGATTTGAAAATATCGAGGCCGAACTTTTTTGTTGAATGATTTAGCAACCCTATGCTGATAACACCGGCCATGACATACACTTAAGTCTTTTTTCGTCGATCGATTCAATTGGCTTGTTCTCTCTTGGATCCATTCAGCTTCCGTTAACTTAGCTTGAGACAAGTATACGTAAGGAAGGAATTTCCACTTCAACTCGGTAGAACGACCTCCATTCCATATACAAGAGAATACGGGGTTGCCCTAGTAGATGTTCGGATCGAGATCCGATACGCCATAAGTGCAAATGACAATCTCTCATGCCAATCGCGATAATTTTCAGCCGTCTTCGCTAAAATTTTTTAATGTTTTTATTGGCGGCTTATATCTGCTCCATTCATTTGAGGACGATAAGGGGAAGAGTTCGGATGCTTGATCTTGAATTCCTTGAACAATTCGTCCATTAGTTTGTTGTTTAAGTTCGAGCCATTGTCGGTGATTATGGCTTCGGGTGAACCGTATCGAGCAATGATATCCCGGCGGATAAATTTCGCGATATTTCGTGCCCGTGACCGCTAAATAGGATGCCGCTTCGATCCATTTGGAGAAATAGTCAATCGCCACCAAGATGAATCGATGCCCATTGGATGCTTTAGGGTTGATAAGACCGATAACATCGGTGCCCCACATAGAAAACGGCCATGGTTCGGATAACTCGATGCAACTCATTTGGAGGGACATTAATCTTGTCACCATGAATTTGACATTTGTGACAGCTCCGGACATGCCGAATACAATCTCTTTCGAGTGTGAGCCAATAATAATCCAACCTCATAATCTTCTTAGCTAACAAGTGGCCGTTCATGTGTGGACCACGACCCCTTCATGTACTTCCATCATCGACGAACCGCTTCGGTTGAGTCAACGCATCTTAGTAGGACGGAATCGAATGACCGCTAGACAAATTCTCTCCATTCAAGAAGAACTCGAGGCCATTTTCCTTATGTACTTTTGGTCGATACGGTACTTTTTTCGGGGAACTCCTCGCTTCGAATATAAGTCTTGATGTTATGGTACCATGGCTTACCATCGGGTTCATTGATCACGGTCATACAATATGCCGGCTTTTTTAGTACCTCGATCTTCGGTGGGTCAACTTCAAGTTCATTGGCGACTTGTAACAAGGTAGCCAATGCATCGCCGAATCGATTATGAGTCCCGGATGGATATTCAAATGAGATATCTTCAAATTCCTCCACCAATTCATCTAGATACTCATGGTAGGGTAGCAATTTAGCATCTCTCGTCTTCCACTTTCCAACAATCCTGAAGGATAATCAAAGCGGAATCTCCGAATACCTTGAGTCGGGCTATCCCCATTTCAATCGCAACCTGCGACCGAGGATGCATGCCTCATATTCTGCTACATTATTTGTGCAAGGGAATACCAATTTTGCCGCCACGGGATAATGCCGACCACTGGAGATATCGAACCGCGCCCGTGCCGACCCCCGATAAATTGACAGCTCCGTCAAAATACATAGTCCAGATGTAATCCTCCACCGACATGATTCGATCCTCGGAATGATAGGCATCATTATCTTGCCCCGGATTTTCAGCTAGGACATCGCTATAGCTCGTCCCTTGATTGACTTTTGGGACAAATATTGAACGTCAAACTCGGGGATGAGGATTTGCCATTTGGCAAGTCTACCAATCAAGGCGGGTTGATTAAGCAAGTATTTGATGGGATTGCATTCTGTCACCAAAGTACTTGGTAATGCCAGGTATATTGCCGAAGCCCGTGCGTACCCGGACTAACGCCGCACATGTTTTCTCTACTTGAGTACTTCATTTCCGAAGTTGTGAATTTCTTGCTCGAGATAATAAATGGCTCGTTCTCTTCCGTCCTCCCTGCTTCTCTTGGGCTAGCATAGCACCCAAGGATTCACTAAGAATTGTGAGGTAGAGGATTAAAGGTTGCTCCGGTGTTGGAGGAACAAGCACGGGTGGATTCATGAGATGCTGCTTGATCTTCCAAAAGCTTCTTCACATTCGCTATCCCATTGGACTAGCGCATTCTTCTTTAATAGCTTGAGGAATGGCTCGGCGGTTTCGATAACCGAGAGATGAATCGAGCAATATAGTTTAGCCTACCCATCAAGCTTCGAACTTCTTTAACCGTCGTCGGTGGCTTAAGCTCACGAATAGCCTTGACTTTCGAAGGGTCGACTTGAATGCCCTCACTGCTACCACGAAACCGAGTAGCTTGCCGAGCTGGTTCCAAAGACACACTTGGCGGGGTTGAGGCGTAACTTGTACTTTCGGAGTCGTCGAACAATTTCTTCAGCGTTTCGACGTGATCTTCTCCATGCCTTGTTTTTGCTATCATGTCATCGACGTAAACCTCGATCTCATTATGCATCATGTCATGGAAAAGGGCAACCATGGCTCGTTGGTAAGTGGCTCCAGGCGTTTCGAGACCGAACGGCATTACCCGGTAATGGAACATTCCCCATGGTGTGGTGAAAGTGGTTTTCAACTTGTCATTGACATTCATCGGGATCTCGATTGTACCCGGAGAAACCATCCATGAATGAAAACAATTCAAAACCCTGCATGCATCGTCAACAAGTACGTCGATATGCGGGAGGGAAAAATCATCTTTAGGACTGGTCTTGTTCAAGTCTCGATAATCGACACAAACCCGAATGCGGCCATCTTTCTTCATGACGGGGACTATGTTAGTGACCCAATCGGAATATTCCGTAGTCTCAATGAATCCTACATCGAGAAGCTTCATGACCTCCTCTTTGATCTTTCGCACTAGTTTCGATCGGCCCTCCTTGACTTTTGCACCACCGGCTTAGCCGAAGGATCGATCGGCAAACAATGCTCGACAATGGAATGGTCAAGACCGGGCATATCTCGCATAAGACCAGGCGAAAAAGTCCCGATAATCCTTCAAGAGTCGATCGGGCGCTCGGACATTTTCGAGGAAAGGTTTGCCCCGATCTTAACTTCTTTAGGGTTTTTCGCATCGCTTTAGGCCGATCGAGATAATTTGTTCACCGGTCAAGGGCTTGATCTCCTCATGTCGTTCGAAATCTTGACGAACTTCCTCATAATCTGGACCGAACTCATCCGGGTCGTATACTTCTGAATCCACTAGGTTTCCCTCCTCATGTATCCCCGGAGTTGTCTGTAGGAGGAATTAGAGCAGGAATGGTTAGCGGCGAAGTTTGGCGGATGATTGAAGTTTTGCGGAGAAGGCGGCCATCCTCTTCGCCACCAATCGAGTAATATGTGGAGGATCCGTGATAAATTTCCTGAAAAGCGACAAGTCAAGAGTAAGTACAACGAGCAAGGATAGAGAGCCGGTCCATGACTTCCTTCTAGACTCAATGAACGAACTAGACATGACCAAAGATCGCATCGGGCAATTTTCAGTTTCGTCGATTTTTACGAAAAATCCGTATTAATTCGCACGTTGGTCAAAATACGTCCAAATTTTACGAGCCTATAGTTGAGAAGATGATGAACAACTTTTATGTTGGCCAATCGGACTAGAAATGAGCGGATCAAATCAGTTTAATGTGTCTTTTCGAAAAATCGCATTCAAAAAACTGTTATAACCGCAGGTAGTTGAAAAAACGAAAGGCCATCTTAAACTATGAATTTTAATTCTGAAATTTTGTAGGATATTAGTTGAAACATAGATCTACAACTTTCATGTTTGGCACTTACTCAAAACTCAATCATAGAATTTAGTAAAAATCGTACAATATGAACAAGCCAAATCGAATTGAGGACAAGCGATGAAATTGTAAAAACTACGGAAGCAAAGTGTGAAACTGGAAACAAGACAACGAGATTCATAAACAATCAACCTAAACCATGGACCAGCCCAAAATAAAAATGAGATAACATGGCGTGAGAGACAGGGAATTACCGCTCATAGGAAGAAAATGTCAATCACAAAGACATGCGCATGAATCGTGGATTCAAATTTTAGTTCTTTTAGCAAAATGAAATGAAGGACGAACGATATGTCGCAGCCTCACGCACGTTCATCATGACTAGTTGCCGCCGCATACATAGTCATGACTAGTCGGGTCCAATCATCTCGGCTTGGTTCGGTCGACAAGGGCAACTCTCATGCATCATAGCCTCACGCGCATGAGAACAACCCTTGAGCCATTTTTTGAAGAACTCGGGATCCAAGTGGGATAACCTTTAGCGAAGCCTTACCGCCAAGGTTAAAGAACCACATAAATACCATCCTAAAACTATCGGGTGACCCGGGTTCGGTCACAAGTCAAGGTGGTGTAGTGCAATTATATTAGCGGCATGCACGGCATTTTAAAGGCAATCAGCACTCCGATAGTTCAAAAATAAAATTCTCATCACCAAGCTCGCAAAACAGGAAGGTTAGACTCCTCCCCTTATAACTCCCTTTCCGCAAAACCATTTAACACCTAGGGATTAAAATTCAACCAAGATTGCCAAATCAAGTAATTTTCCTTTTCATGAACTTATCTGGCTTAAGTCCTCTTTGGTTCCCCAACGGAGTCGCCAAGCGTCGCCCTACAAAAAAAAAAAAAGACAAGTTTATCATTTCCAGGCTAATGGATTATCGGGTTAATTAATTAACTAACCTAACTCGGACTCTCCCAAGTCCATACCAAATCGCAACTTAAGGTTCGAATGATTAACATGCAATGTGATTTGAATTTGGAGTCGCCACTAATCATTTTCGGTAGGTCGATTAGAAACCTAAATAAAATAGCGGGAGAAAACTATCTTATTTGCGAACCGGAGATTAAGAGTCCCGGAGACTTGGTTACATTAATTACAACTAATGCCCTTTCGGTACCTTAAAATTCATGAAAAAAATAATGGATTTGACAAATTTGATGAATTCTACTTGAAGATCAAAGAATCAATTTTTTTGGGTTTTTCTTCTCTTGACATTTGTTTGAAATAAAGAAATTACATGGAATTATGATGAAATAAGTTCAAGATTACTCCCCAATTTGAACTCGTGCACCAAACTTATGCTCCGGGCTTGTCTTGATCATTGGACCGATTTGGTGACTCGTTAGACCGAGAAATCTCTTGGTCCTATCTCTCCTTGACGCTTCTTTCTCATCTCGCTAGAATTCCATTGAGATCGCAATCGTTGATATGCTATTGTTATTTAACATAAAAACGTAGAGAGAAAAATCGGTGTAGAAAATCTGGGCTAATTTGTATCCGAACTTAGAGGAAGTTAGGAAATCACTTGGCTTTCCTTTTTTGCGGCGAGCTTGAGCGATGGTGATGAACTTGTGGCTTGTGTTGATGGGTGCGGAATTGGCGATGGAAGCACCGAGCTTCAAAACACTCAAGCCCTCTCAAAACTCTCTCAAAATTTTTTCTCAAGAATTCTCTTTTTCCTCTCTAAAGAATTCCTCTCAAAAAATCTCTCAATTCTCTTTCACTCCAAAAACAACTCTCTCAATTCTCCTTCACTCCAAAAACTCTCCTTCTTTTATAGGCAAAGTTCTTCATCCTTCATTCTTCATCTTCATCTTCTCTTCTTCACCTTCATTTCTCCATCTTCCATCTTCATCTTCTTTTCTTCATCTTCATCTTCCCTTCTTCATCTTCATCTTCTCTTCTTCACCTTCATTTCTCCATCTTCCATTTTCATCTTCTCTTCTTCATCTTCATCTTCTCTTCTTCACCTTCATTTCTCCATCTTCCATTTTCATCTTCTTTTCTTCACATTCTCTTCATTATCTTCTCTTCATCATCTTCCTTTCTCCATCTTCTCTTCATCCTCTTCTCTTGGTATCTGCAATGCAGTCCCCGAGGTTCTAGTATTTGCACATATCCTTGAAGTTCTAGTATTTGCAATACGGTCCCGAAAAAAATATTTCTTTCAAGCCCAAATATTCTTGGTACGTTTTCACCCCATGCCTAGTCCAGACGCATGTTGAATTAAGTTTGAATTATATGCCAATGCTATGTGGGATGATTTTTGTTTAGAACTAAAATTAGTTCTAATTTTTATGCAAGAAATAGATTAGTCAAAATTTTAGGTGTCAACAGTTATCAAGGTAGAGATCCGCACCTTGGAAGGCTATACCGATGTTGAATGAATAAGAGGTTTAGATAAGAGGAAATCTACCTATGAGATTGTGTTCTTACTTAGAAATGGCGCCATATCATGGAGTAGTAAGAAGTAAACGTATATAGTCTTATCCACGATGGAAATTGATCTCGTGGTGTTATCCGCAGCAAGTACAACAAAATGTTTGGCTTAAGAGATACTTGAATCGGTGAGGTGTTGCTAAGGATGCTGCAGGTTCAATTATTTGTTAATTGTGATAGCTAAGCAATAATAGCTTGCACTAAGGATTCATTGCAAAACCAAACATAAAGTCACGAAATATAATTTTGCGAAAGACATGATTGTACGAAAATATGTGAACATACAAGACATATATACGCATAGAATGATAGCGAGATCCTATGACGAAGTGAATTCCTAGAGATGTTTCCCTAAGTCATGTGTTGACAAAGGAATTAGTTCCATACATTGAAATCTCTGGAAGTGCGTAGAACTTAAAGTACTGGATTTTTTTTATATTTCCCAAAGTTCACGATTAATGATACTTACTATCATTATTGATGCCTATGATCTTGTATGACATTTATGCATATTGATGCTTAGTGCATTATGTTGAGAATGTACGTCGACGGATGAGAGATTAGCCTACTCACACGGGTAATCGCCTTTATTTACTACGTGATGAATAGAGATGAGACGATTTCAAGCTTATTATCTAGGTGATAATAGAGAGCTCAAGCTGGAAATTTTAATGTCGCCTTAACTGAAGTGTTAAGATGAGGTCATAATGTTTATTATGTTCGAAAGTGAAATAGCCCACGTATTTCATTTTATCTCGTCTTTAATGCCGGATGAGAGTTCTGAAAGATTCTTTTTAAAGAGAGTAGATTTGTGAACTCAAGCTAGACATTGAGTATATCCGAGCTATCATCTCGTACGGTATTAAGTGAAAAGACATATGCTCCATGGGAAAGGAGATAATACCGTAATACGTACTTCATATTACGTATGTATGATACGACCAATAAGAGTTGGCAAGAGTTTTGATCTCAACTCTATGGCCGTGTGAAACTTTTGAGGATAAGAGTTCCTCAATTTAGTCCCCTCATGACTCTTACTTATTCTCAAGATTTCTTTTCGGTGTTCGCTATCTTAGGGTGTTGCCTATGGTCATGAGATTGATTCGATCTAATGGGACATTTCTAGAAAAGCGAGCTGAATTGAAATTGAGAGATTTAAGGGAAGAGGAAGATCAATTTATTTTGATGTCACATTCAATCTTTGTATTCACGAAGTCGACCAATTATGATTATTTGAGTTTAGTCATGATTGTGACTACAATGTGTTGTATTTGAGTACTCAAAGAGATCGAGAGAGATATGATGTAAATGTGATCGATTGATCTAGGCAGTCCGCATACTTGGATCTACTTCGAATTAATATGCCTATTTTGAGCTTGCTATATACTCCTAACGGATATATGGCAACTAGCTCTCCATGATATGCTGGTCGCACGGATTATTTGTCAATATGAACTTTGCAAAAGAGAGAGAGAGAGTTATGTTTAACCCTTCGCGAGTGAGTGGGAGTAATTGGCCCTCCGTGGGCACGTGGAATTTGTTTGCCCTTCATGGGCGAGTGGGAGATCTTTGGAAAGCGATGGTGTATGGGAAGGACCGTGGTCCGCCCATGTATGCAACCACACCCCACATCAATTGTTGAAAAGGCATCATTGAAACGATGCCTTTATGTTATACATACGCCCCCTCTCTGTCAATTTTCGATCATCAAATGAGGTATAAGAAAGAAAACAGGACGACGATATCTCTAACTTCTCCTCTTCGGAACGTCAAACGGGCGACGGATTCTCTCGTTGCATTGTAGACACTTAATCTGTGAAAACGAGGTACGTCCGTTACGTGATGTATTTCTCCGATCGGTGATTCAAGATGATTCTAGGGCTTGTTGATTTAGAGTAATTCATTGTGTATGTAATCGGGATCCGTTCCCTTCGGAAAGAAACCGCCAAAAGAGACCAGGGAGAGGAATTCATGAAAAACAAATGTACCGAGAGAGCATAAGAGAAATCTAGTAAAATCAAATCTCCGTACTCATAATATCTGGTCCATAGGAGTATCTTTCGTGCTTTACTTATGTATCTAATTTACCTACCAAAAGTAATTAGTGGCAATTCTAAATTATAATTTTTTCCCATGTTAAATACTCGAACCATAAGTTGCGAATTGGTAAGGGCTAGGAAGAGCTCTAGCTAGTTAGTCTTGGGGAGCAATGATAACCATTCTTTTTTTTGGAATAATTTCGGCTAGAGATAGATTTTTGTAGCTCTAATTACGGACGAGTTTCGAATAGAGAAACGCATTTGATAACGACACAAAATTTATATTCCCGAAACAGAAATTCATTTAATAATAGCATGAAATTTTTGCAATTGTGCGGGAGGCTAGGATTCGACAAGCGGTGGAGTTACGGTTTTGGGCTGGCAAACGACTATTCGAATTTGTGGTGTACGAGCATGCGGAGCCACGGGCTATCGAATTGGGAACTCACGAGAGGAAGGTTGAGTTGCTGCGCAAACCAAATCCGTGTCTTAATGGTGATAAACTATTTAAAATCTACGTTGCGCCGACACGACAAGTCGACACGTGATTTCTCAAAATATAGATAATTAAGACATATTGGGATACGTTGTATATTAAATATTTATTTTTATAAATGATCTTTTTTACGATTTCACAAATATATAAATAATAAATACAAAGAACCTAGAATGAATTTACATTAAAAAGAATGGTTCACTATTTGTTAATGTGAATGTTTCGAATTGAAAATCACTTACATTCATTATAATAATCCATAAAATTTGAAGATAAAAAAACAAGTAATCTATAGTTCAGATTCCACTATCAAATTCAACATTTAATGATAAGTCGAAAACAAAACCATAGTTTCCATTTTACCACCTCTCATCTCTCGCTTTTGCACCTTCTTCTCTCCCTTCTTTCTCTTTCCCGTATTGTTCCCCCAACATTTGAAGGCCGCACCCCTTTTTGCCCCCTTTTCCAGAACTCCTTTTTCTTTTTCTAACTAAAAATTATCCTCCTTTCATTTCCTTCTCAAACCCTCCCTCCCTCTCCATCATCATTTTCTCCCTCCTCTGCGCGAAACTTCTGGAAAAAAAAAAAAAACCCTCCCCCTCTCTGTGCGTGCTCGTTCCGGCGACATTTTCTCCGATCAGCGCCGTCATGTGGGTGCTCTCGACGGTGGTTTCCCGTTCCATCAACTTCCTCCGACGTGATTTTCCTGCCTGTCCCGGTTGGCCATTTTCTCTCTCTGCTGGCGTGATTTTCCCAGGTACACCTTTCCTCGCGGCGAGGCGATGTGAGGCTGTGGTGTCGTGGGTTGCGCAAGAGCCGAGAGCAAGCGAGGTTAGCGATTTAGGTTTTCAAAATTAGCTTTTTGCCCCTGACTCCCCCGGACTCACGTGCCCTCGAGTGTCATTGCGTGTCCATTTTGTTGACCACGAGTCGGAAGCTCATGCACGTGTTGACCGCGTGTCTAAACGTGTCGGGTGCGTGTCGGGCACGCACGTGACGGCCTCAACAGCGTGTTTGTGCAACATAGCTTAAAACTAGAAAAATGATTCTAATGGCCCTCACACATTAAGATTTTGCAACTCTTGTGCTCAGCGTAGGGCCTGTTTGATAACAATTTTATTGTTGAGAATAATTTCTGAGCAGATATGTGTTTTTCTAATTTTGTTCTAGAAAATAAAGAAGCAGATTTTTTTTTTTGTTTATGTTTCAAATCTGTTCCATGGCTACTGATCTGTTCTCAAGAATAGAAAAATTAATTGACGTTATCAAATAGATTTTTATTCTTTTTCTGTTCTCGAGAATAAAAGAACAAAAATCAGAGAAATACGAGTGTTACCAAACTTGGCGGTGCTAGTTAGGAAAAAATACAGAGAAGAGACTGATAATGGCCACTGATAATAGATTTGGGCCTTGATGATATTAATTTGTAAAAGAAATTTTGATGGGCAAGGCTCCACCAATAGCCAGAGTTGTCATAAATAAGAGTATTCTTCGATGAAGGCCCAAGTAAAGGCCAAGCTTACAATCAATGTTGACATTAGAACAGTCAGTAAAAGCCATAGAACTAAAATGTCATCACACTGGCAATAATGTCTTGTCAAGCCAGCGATAATGGTGGCATTTGAAGGGCCTCGTTTTCCTCCGGTGGACTCGGAGGTACTTCTCTATTCAATCGCTTTTGTTGTTGTTATTGTTGTTGTTGATGCTGTTGCTGATGTTGTCGCGTTTGGGTTGATGTTGGACATGCGAAGCTCGTGGTTGTTGGAGTCGAGGAGATCTTTCTTGACTTATAGAGAGCAAGCCTTGAGGAGCAGCATTTCTACAGCATTTCTAGTTTAACTTGCGAGGATGAGCCTCTTTATGTGGTCCTTCAATCTCTTGTTCATGAAATCGGATACTGATTCTCAAGGTTTTGCGCTCTATACTTCAAGAAACGAGCCCCGCAACTCAAACGACCTCGAACTTTGCACGACCAACATCAATAACAACACGAACGCAGCAACAACAACGGCAGAAAGGGTGTCCATTGATGAAGGCTCGTGGTTATGATCCTTCGACCTCTTGCCCTTGAATTTGGACGAGAGATGAAGAGTTTCCGTGTGGGCTACTTTGGGTGCCTCCTGGGCAAGCGCCGTTTTCTGCAAAGGCTGCTCATATGTATGATGGGTTAGGGCTTCGTAAATCATTGAAAGATGATGATTCGCTCTTCTTCATATGTACATAGAAAACATTGAGATGGTAAACTGAGTAAGAGCTTAATCTTATACCTGACAAAGCGCATTGGATGGAGCTCTTTCGTCCTCTGGACCTACCCCAATTTTGCGACCTCTCCGTTTCCTGTTACAAGTGCAACAAAAGATGATTTTCGAGGATCACTAAGAGTCCGTTTGTTTCGCAAAAAATGAATATACATGAATGAACGAAAAGTATGAGCATAAATTGTTGTTGATAATATAAATATTTTTCATTATTTGATAATTTCAATGGATACAAGCAATCATTTTTGAAAAAATATTTTTTAAATCATTCACTTTTTGCAAAACAAACGGAACCAAAAGATTTCATCTCACAGGAGATTGCAAGAAGAGATTTGATGATGGAAAAGCCAAAGAATGAAAAAGAGGAGGATTGTTACTTCAGTGCAAGCTGTCTTTTCTGATAGAATTGGCGTCACGGGGATTGTTTATATAGACCACTTAGGCTCGACCTTGATGTCAAAACTGGTAGATGAATTGTTGCCTAATCATCACAAGAAAGGAATAGTTAAAACGACTTAGTAAGGAAATTAATCATGTAGCTCCTACACTGGAAAATTGGGAGGGTTAGGAAAATCTTACTGAGATGGAAGGGTTAGGTAAATCATAAAAATCGCAAAATCTTTGCAATTGGAAGGGTTAGGTAAATCGCTACAATTCGAAAATTGGAAGGGTTAGGTATGATATATCTTATCATATAGTTTATTATTTCTTTTGATGAACTCTCGAGGAGTAACCGATTGCTTCAGAAGAAGTCCTGAGACATCAATTTACTAAGCACTATTTTAGGTGCAACCTAAGAACAAGGAAAAGATACAATAGAGTCTGTCATCGGGCATATTGTCCGAACTACCCTGACACGAATTAAAATTATCAACTAGTGCACATTCAGATTGGAGTCTTCTCACTGGTTACAAATCTCGACGTTTACACTTCTTCAAGTTTTGAAACAATATGATGAAATATAAATGTAACAAAAACATGCAAGAGGATGAAAGCATACCGATTACCTCAAAGGGTTTTGGAGGCCCAAAGCCCTTTGGGAAAACTGAATTTGGGAAAACTGAACCAAACCTAGCCAATTACTTAACAGAGAGAGGGGGATCGCACTAATTTCGACATAAATCTTTCAAAAGTTGTTCTTTTTGTATGGTATGATCTTAAAAATTTGTCATAGAGGAATCAATATGCCTTAAATACTATCAAAAATAGTTTTCTGAAAAAAAAGTGAAAAACTTTAGAGAGAAAGATTGTTTGTGCCAAAATTTGATATTTTAGGATAACAAGATACAACTTTTTAAAATTTGTTATTAAAAGTGCAATAATCATTTGGATGAGGACACCGCAAGCGCCATAATTTTCATTTGGCACTCACTTAAGTTCTATGATTATTTTTTTCTATTATTTGAGTTGCGTGCCACGTCTATTGAAAATCATTCACTTGATAATTTCAATGATTCGTCCTCAGGGCTTTTTAAATAAATTTTGAGTTCGACGTGGCCTGTAGTATAGAAATTAAGCCCAAAGGGAAAAATGGAGAAGACAACGTGGCAAATGGAGCTAAGAAACGACACTCTTCGTCTCTCTTTTCTCTCTCTCACGGTCCTATCAATTTTAACGTGGAAATGACAACTAAAGGAGAAGGGAATTAACAAGAACCTCAAGTTGGCTGAGGACGGGAAGCTCTTCGTGGCCTTGCAGTAAGTAATCAGTCATGAAATCGGCCATCCTGTGTGCATTCTCTCTTAGTTGATTAACGTCCATTGGCTTCAACCATTCCTCAATCAAAGCAAAGAGAAAAGGATTCATTAGTATCACTGACACACTCGGCCGCGCACTCTTCATCACACCTACAAATTCGAAACGCGCAAACTCCTGGATATGTGCTAAGCCATGCGATCGTGACTTATATGACTGTGAACCGCTTTTTTTGCTCCTATTCTCCATTGCAAATTTTATAAGGCAATTTTGCCCCAATTTCTGAGATCAGGATTAGGGTTTGAAGATCGTACCTAGTTTTGCCCCATTTTGTCAATTTGGGGCAAACATATGTGCTGAATGATGTTGTTATACTTTCTACTTGCCAACTTCATTTTGCCAGTGAGCCATGCTTGGACGGCTCTATCAAATTAATGCCACGTCAAATTTTACAACCAGAGAAACCCATCAGGACACTCAGGTGAACACTTTTTAGGCAATGTGGCACTAAAGTGGTCGGAAAAAAAAAAGTTATGGTACTCAAGTGACCGCCACACCAAAACTATGATGCTTGTAATGATTGGAGCGCACAGCAGAAGCCGGATACCTTTGCCTTGGGCGATCACCAAAAGAGAGTCCAAGTCCGAGCCCGTTAACATATCCAGTTAAATCGACTTTCACTCAAAAACTTAAGTGAATGAGTTATGGGCCAACATGGATACATTAATTACTCTACACCACTTCGATTCTCCGATGTGAGATTTTTTTAACACAATTCATTCACACGTGCATCCTAATAATCTCCCCGTCACGTGTGAGCTCAATGTTAGATGCGATCCGCTCCCTCTTAATTCAAGTATCCTTCCGCATCAAGTTATCTCAAGTTGAATAGCCCAACTTCATAACCACGAAGTCTACCTTTGGGCTCGCTCAAGAATCGCATGGGATACTAACCATCAGCTCGATACCACCTTTGCTTGGGGAGATATCGGGAGAGAGCCCAAGTCCGAGCCCGTTAACATATTCAATCGAATCCACTTTCATTCAAAAGCTTAAGCTAATGAGTTATGGGCCAATATGGGTATTAAGCTGCTTGTACACCACTTCGATTCTCCGATGTGGGATTTCTTTAATACAACTCACTCACATGTACATCCTAACAATCTCTCCATCACGTGTGAGCTCGGTGTTAGGTCGATCCGCTCCCTCTTAATTTAGGTATCCTTCCGCATCAATTTATCTTAAGTTGAATAGCCCAACTTCATAACCATAAAGTCTACCTTTGGGCATACTCGGTAACCGCATGGGACACCAACCATTGGCTCGATACTACCTTTGCCTGGGAAGATTACCAAAAGGGAGCCCAAGTCCGAATCCATTAACATATCCAAATAAACCCACTTTCACTCAAAAGTTTAAGCCAACATAGGTATATTAACTGCTCTACATCACTTCGATTCTTCCTTAACACAATTCACTTGCATGTGCATCCTAACATATAATGTCCTTATCTCAACAACCATCTTTGTTTGGAGTTGAACGCAATATCTCTCACGTGTTTAAAACCCCATCTGTCCATGGTTAATGTCTTTTTCTCATGCCACCAAAATAGAACTAAAAGTTTATAAGCCAAAAATTAAAGTTCATAAATTAGAGAAAACATTGGTAAGCAATAGGATAACCTAAAGTCGGTTAGCAATTTAATCAAGAAGTTGGTAAGTTATTCAAATTAACGCTCATGAAACCGCATAAAAACGACTAAATTTAAGCCGTTGATCGGAAAGACAAATAAAGATTAGCAAAAGAAAATTGATAATACATAAACTATAAAAAAGAAAAAAATCATAAAAATGTTGGTAAGTCACCCATAAGTTTTTTTGAAAATCATGCGAGCTGTAAATCTTTTTTCCGATATTGTCGCCTCAATCCACAGCCAGGACACACACACCCTCGGACCTAAGGCGCGGTGTCAATTTTGAGGCCGTTGTGACATCTAATCCAAGGTCAATATGAGGTCTTGACAACCTCGGATATTAGGCAACACATATCATAACTTTAGGTGGAGAGAGAGAGAGATATGTAAGCCGCTATAAATCTTACTACAGCAATCTTAGGATCTATATAGCTAGAATCTAAAAATATAGTAATGGTTTAAAGGAATTTGTGTACCTAATTTGGGATCCGTCGTTCTTGACGAGGATTGGAATCTATCATTACTTTAGGTGGAATCACAATGATCGGTTGCTCAAGATCTTCTCCTCTATGACCCTCTGTATCCCTAACTTAATGAAATAGCCCCTCAATGATGCCAATCCATATGTATTCTATATGTTATGAGTTCGTTAGGGCTAGAGAAAAGATTGGAGTATTATTTATAGAGTTTTCAACCACGCCCCTCTCATCATGAGCGAGGCCCAACTCGGCCCACACAATGCCAAGGCCCATATGAGGCCTGGTCAAGAATCATTATATTTTATCTTATTAGACCAACCCAAGAAACGGTAAATTAATCCCATAAAACGATAATTACAATCTCAATTAATATAAGCCCACATAAGAAAATCTTATATTCTCCCACTTGGGCGAATATTAATTGAAACTATACTATAAGTGCACACCTCTATACCGGTCTAGAAATTATTCTTAACAGTTAATCCAATTCCATATAATCTCAAACATTGAATCATGGCAAGAATCGCATCGCTGACATGAGATCCATCTATGGTCACAAGTGCTATTAACTCTACCGATATGAATTCAATATAGTAGTATGGCAATTGGATAACACTTCACAAAATAGTGATACCTTTGTGTGTCATCCCCTTTGTCGACCACCATTCTCTCTCCTTTGTGTTCCACGAAGCTTGATGTGCCACAATAGAACATCATTTATGATTCTAATTAATCCATATAAGCCTTATCTTTATCGCCACAAGAGAATATCATTTATGATTTCAATAAATCCATATAAGCCTTATCCTTATAGTTAACTTTACTTTATGTGTAACAAGATATATCCTTAAGGCTAGTAAATCGAATGCCCCCTGACTTTTACTCATGGTTTACACATACCTTGAGATTTTCAATTGATATATGTATTCAACATCACCAATCATAACTGTTTTATTGCATGTAATAGAGTTGATACATTTCAAGATATTACAAAATGTAACAAATACGAGATGTAAACTTTATTAGAGCAAAAGCGTAAACGGCTCCCACTTTGAACAACCGCATCCAATGATACCACTAATCCCATGTTAATGACATGTCAATTCAAATACACATAGGTAACATGGGCAAAAACCCTCTGTCGGTGGGTCCGTAACCATATCATATGTGGAAACAGGCCCTACTTTAATGTCACCATTCTTAACTTATTTTATTTTATGATAAAAAACTTGTCCGTCGGATGTTTAGACCTCTTGAGACCTCTGCCGTTGTTAATAAACAATCTTGCGAGCTATTATCATAATACAACTATATGAGCCTATCCACAAAATTAAATACGGTCGACTTCTCAATGAGATTCCGGAGCCAAATAGTGTGAGTAATTTGAAAAGCATGCTATAAACTCCGTTTTACATGGTAGATGATAACATAGATTTCTATTTCTCACTTTTCCACTATATTACATTGCCCGCTAATATAGAGATGTATTTTGTTGTCGACTTCTTATCATCCTAATATCCAATAACGTCTAAATCCGAATACCCCACTAGCCGTAGGTCTTTAACATGTTTGTGAATCGGCGTGTAGTCCTTTATCCTCTTTAAGTATCTTAAAACTTTCTTGGCAACAACCCAATGATCATTTCCCGAATTTGATAGATATCTGCCTAAATGTGCAAAAGCAATGTTTGGATTTTCTCAACATCCGTATGAGGACAATGTAATAGATTCGGTTTTTCACTCTTAATGACAGGGAGCAATTCTTGGCTTGCGGTGTTGCATCTCGAATCTTTCGATAATACGATCAACATATGCCCTTCGAGACAAACCCAATACCTGGCGAGAATAATCCTAATGGATCTCAATGCCTAGGATGAAAGACACCTTATCAAGGTTCTTTATGTCAAAATATTTTGACAACATTCGCTTCACCTCATGCAATAATCTAAGATCATTGTTTGCAAGCAAGATATTGTCCATCTAAAGCAATAGGAAGATAGAATTCCTCCCACCGACCTTGCGATATATACACTTTGATTTACTTTGCTCTCAACATTTGAGAATGAAGTGACAATACTATGAAACTTCAAATGTCATTGTCTAGAAGCTATGCTTGAGGTCATAAATATACTTTTTCAATCTACACATAAGTTTACCTAAATCATCACTGCAAAGCCTTCGGATTGTACCGTATAGACTTCCTCATCAAGGTCTCCATTCGGAAAAGAAGTTTCAACATATATCCGGTGTAACTCCATATCAAAATGAGCTACAAATGCCATGGTAACTATGAAAGAATCTTTAGAAGAGACCGGGAAAAAATTGCTTCGTAGTTCACTTCTTCTCTTTGAGTGAAAACCTTGGCTATCGATCTGGTTTTACACTTCTCAATCTTTTTTTGGAGTCCATTTTCATCTTATACACCCATTTTTCGGCTAATGAGCTTGTAACCCTCAACAATTCAACAAGCTCCTAAATATTTTATATTACATGGATTGCATCTCGTCTTATATCGCATCTAACCACAAATTTGATTGATGACAAAAAACAACATCTCGTATAAGTCACCGATTAACCACACATTTAATATTATATTCATGCTCCCTAGATATATTATATAGTCCGGTAGTATAGATGGTCGTCTCGCTTGATAAATCTTCTAAATGGAGCTACTTCAACCTCATCTAATATTTGTGGGGCTTGAGGAACTTCAGTGAGAATTTGTCTAAACATCATGATCCCAAACCCTAATAGTTTTTTTACGTGATTTGGGAGGCTCCATGATCATCTAGTATAGGCGAGAAAAAATGACACAATAATCCCCTACCGTACCGTTAACCTCAATAGTTAGTGTGCATATATCCTTTTTTTTTTTGGTGACCCGGGGAACCCCGCACGCCAGAGAGGTAAACCCTGGGGTAACACGTGCTAGCCACCACACACGTGCCACCGGTTAAGTCACCTGCGGTGCCCTTGGGATTCAAACACTCGATCTTTTGCGAGAGGAAGAGTGCGCGAACAGGTGGCGCCACCCGGGTGGGTGGTGTGTGCATATATCCTTTTTTTTTTTGGTAAGGTAAATATGTATTAACTTTTCAAAAGCACTAGGTACAAAAAGAGAAACCGGACACAAAAACCATGAACCCAAGATGGCATTGTATGCCATAGGGGGTTCAAGGGTGAACCGGTTGCAAGATACAATGAAGGACTAGGTGCATCCTAGCAAAGGCGAAGTGATGGAACTAGATCCATATTGACGACTAAGCATTGGAAGAAAAGGTCAAAACAATGACCAAGAGACAAGGCAAGTAGCCAACACGAGAACAAGTACCAAGCGAGGGTAGGGCGACCAAAAAATTGGCTAAAACTCGCCCTATAAAACAAAAAGACAGCGCGGGCGAGGATAGCAGCGGGTGAAATGACCGTGGGGAAGCGGCCGGTATGGCATCGACTGAGCAAAGATCAACACGAGCAAATAGGGATACAAGGCAGCAGCTACCAGCACGTTAAAACTCACCCGAAGAAGCGGGCGGAGGATGTCCACCAAGATGACTTGCTCCAAGAGGGCTCGCATAACAGCATCCAGTGAAGCTGCGGGGAGTAGTGAACATTCCGGCGAGAAAAAACCTCGGGGAGACAGAGAAAAGTATAAAGGAGACCACCACTAATCGCAACAGCGGGAGGGAAGAGACGGCGATCCACAACCCGAGAGCGAAGGGGCTCGAAACAAAGGGAAGTGTCCATAAGAAACCAAAAGGAGGGCGGGCCAAGGATTACGGCCGAAGCTACACTGGTCTTGTGGAGCATCAAAGATGGCGGGGGAAAGGGCCCACTTTCGTTGAAGTGATCTATTACGGGGAAAGTCCCGCACCGGCCCAAGCGAAGAGGCTTTATCTTTGACCATCTTAGTAAGGTGCATGATAATGGAGGGCGCGAAGAAGTGCTTAGCACGAATAAGATGTTATTTCTTTCAATCCAAATGATATGGCATAAGGCACCAAACGAGTACCGGCAATACGGTTGGAGAAAGAGCAACCATGTAAATGAGTTTGCGCCCATCGTATGCAATCTTTCCATGGGCGGTTTGTCCAGGTGATACTACATTTGGATACCCAAGTAGAAGCTAGGCGACCGGTGACCTCACACCCAAAGAAGAAGTGGTTCACCGAATCGGGTTGGTGATGGCGGAACGCACATACCCCCTCCGAAATTCTGCGGTAGTGTAGTAAGAGGACTTGTGTGGGGAGCCGGTTGAGTAAAGCCAACCAAAGGAGGAAAGCATGACGGCGCAAAGGTAGAGTCCCATATGAAGGAATGCCCACTGAACCCGTCTTCCTTTTACCCTAATAACATCCCATGCCGAGGCAATAGAGAATTCCCCATCCGGTTGTCCAGTCCACAAGATTCGTCCTCGGTGCCTTCCACGAAAGGGGGTGACGGTGTCATCCAAGGCATGAGAGTATTAAGTGTACTAGAGGGGGGCCGGTCGAAGTGAAGAAATCCTTGATCAGAACCGCGGGGATCCTGGGAACGGTAGATGTCCCGAAGCGGAAAAGAGCTTGTAGAGCGGGCCTTTGTCGTGCCAATGATCAAACCAAAAGGACGTCAAGTGTCCATTACCAATCTTACACCGAAATGCATATAAAACTACGAGCGAAGGTCTAGAATTTTCTTCCAAGTCCAGGAGCGAAAGTTGGTCCGGAAGCCATCCGAAGTTGGTGCTCTTTAAGAAGGTGGAGTGTATCCATTTGCACCAAAGGGATTCCTTGTCGGAGAATAGGATCCAGATATGCTTAAGGGTCATTGCCTTGTTACGGTTTCCTATCTACGGATTCCCAATCCCCCTCGTCTTTGGGAGGCATAAGTCGCTCCAGGCAATCTTAGCACCCCGATGCCAAGATCCGGACCTTTCCGGAGGAATTGTCGAAGAATAACTTCTATACTATTTAAAACTCGACTTGGGCAAGGTGAACACGGTTGTCCAAGTAGACATGTATAGAGTGTAATTCGGACTTGATAAGCTGCAGCCGCCCCGCATAGGATAAGAATCTCTGGGTCCAAGAACGAGCTCTAGCAGTGATCATGTTTACTAGAAGATCACAATCGGACTTGCAAATACGGGAGGAGATAATAGGGACTCCAAGGTATCTAAATGGGAGGGTACCTTCCCCGGAAACCAAGGTATTGGCATATCCGGTTTCGACCAAAGTAGAGCCACCTTGAGAAGTAGATGTCGCTCTTCCGAGGATTCGGTGTAAGCCCCGACCAGTTGGTGAAGAGCTGATGTCCCTCTTGAAGTAGCTTAACAGCCTCGCCGTTTGCTTCGCAAAGAGTAAGACATCATCTGCGAAGAACAAGTGAGAGAGTCGAGTAGCCTTACATCTCCAAAAGTATCTAAATCCCGGTGAAGAAGTCTTGGCTCGGATGATGCCCGAAAGAACTTCCATAACCAGAGTGAATAAGTAAGGAGATAATGGGTCACCCTGGCGTAAACCCCGAGAGCTCGAGAAGAAACCATGTAGCTCCCCATTTATGGAAACAGAGAACTTGGGGGTGGAAACACATTCCATAATCAGGTTGATGAAGAAGTCCGGGAACCGGAGAGCTTGCAAAACCAGACAGAGGAACCCCCGGTCTACCGTGTCATAGGCTTTACGAAAATCAACTTTGACAGCGCATTTGGGGAGATAGGGCAAATGGTGAAAGTCGGTGAACAACTCTTGAGCAAGCATAATGTTGTCACCGATCCGTCTTCCTCTAACAAAGGCCGTCCGGGGAGGGAGAGATGATGGTTGGCAAGAGAGTAGCTATCCGATTGGCGAGTAAATTTGTGATGCATTTATAAAGTGTGTTGCAGCAAGCAATGGGGCGAAAGTCTTGCATAGCCGCAGCATTAGGCGTCTTTGGCACCAATGAGAGAATGGTTGCATTTGTCTCCTTGAGGAGGCTTCCCGTCCGAAAGAAGTCCTGGATGGCCAGGATAACCGAAGGGCCAACAATGTCCCAAGACGAAATAAAGAACTCAACAATGAAGCCGTCGGGGCCGGCGCGCCTTACCTCTAGCAAGGGAGAAGAGGGTGGTGCGTATTTCCTCCTCGTAAATGGGCCGAGACAAAGAAGAAACTTGATCATCATCCGGGAGCGGGATAGGTACCTCTGGATGTTGGCAATGGAAGGCTGCACCACCGGTGGATCCCCATTCAGCAGCTCACAAAAATGGCCCACAATGTGTTCCCGGATCGGTGTAGGATCGGTGATGGCCTCTCGGCCGAGCTCATAACAGAGAGGATCCGATTTTGTAGGTGACGTTTATTAACAAAGAGATGGAAGTACCGAGTATTGAGGTCTCCTTCCTTCACCCATCTAATCCTTGATTTTTGCCGATAAAAGGATTCCTCCCGTGACCGAAGGGTTGAGTAGGTACGTAGGAGGTGAAGCTCTCGGTCAACTAGTTCCTGGTTCAAAGGGTGCAATTGCAGACTCATCTTGGATCAAAGTAAGGCCATCCGGGCTTGTTCGGTTCGATGAGAGATATCGGAGAAAGAGCTGCTGATTTAGTTGCTTAAGTCTCACTTTAAGAAGCTTTAACCTGCAGCAAATGATATACATAGGGATGCCTCGAAAAGGAGTGTCCCGGGACTTGTTTAACTATGTCTTTAAAAGCGGGATGGGTTGTCTAGAAGACATAGAATTTGAAAGGCTTACGTGAAATGGGGGGGTCCATAATTCGAACCACCATTGGAGAATGATCCGAGATCCCGGGGCAAGGAATGTAGCTTACGAATAGGAGAAGGAATGACTCCAATGTTCATTAGCTAGAACTCGATCAATCTTGCGTTGTTTGCGTGAGGTGCCCGAGGAAGTTGACCAAGTATACCGATGACCAACATATCGTAAGTCATCCAAACACGCCCGATCAAGGCATTCACGAACTCATCAAAAGCCGGGATCCAAGGGCGTTGGAGCTACCCAGCCTATCGGAATGATCCTCGATGGCATTAAAATCTCCCACCACAAGCCATGGATCCCGAGATGAACTTAGTCGGACAAGGTCAGCCCATAGGTTCCGTCTGGAGCTAAAGGTGTGTCCACCATATGTAACCGAAATAGAACAACTGCTGTTTAGACCAATTAGCCGAACCCGTGTATGAATCGGTTGGGAGGATACATACAAAACACGAAGATCAAGCGGCAGGGGGTCCCAACCTATCCATATCCGACCAAGAGGTGAGTGGTCATAGTTGGCAAACCACCGCCAACCGGGGGATTAAAGAGCCCAAGAATCATGTCAAGGAGCGAGCTTTAACTTTCGTCTCCAAGATACCAATAAAGGAAATATGATGTCTACGAATAAGGAAGCGGATCTCCGCTTGTTTGAGGGGGTCAACTAGGCCCCTAATGTTCCAAAAACCAAAAAACATATGTACAAGGAAGGAGTGAACCGGAAGTTACCATCCTCTCCTCCGGCCCTTCTTCTTCTTAGTCTTAGGGTTGCCCGTCTTGGAGGAGGACGGACTGTTACCATGTCCAAGTACTAGGCTCGGGAGCCCTTGGGTTCTCGCTGGTTCAGGTGGCTGCCGCAAGCCATCGGTGAGAGCGCAAAACTTGCGCGCGATCTAGTAAAAGGAGGGGAAGGGGAGGATATGTCTTCCTCCGTGTCGCTACCAATGTTGCTCACCGATTGTCCGTCATTTTCTCGATCCCGAAGACGCAATGAGCCGCGCCCGGGAGAGCAATCGACGGCCCGAAGGTTGCTTTGGGCTCCCATACAAGGAGGGACGCAGGGCTGTTGAGGCATGGGCCGAGTGGCGAGGGTCTTGGGTTGTAGGGGGGGGGTCCGGAGTCCCTCGGGGAGCGAGGCCGGGCACGCGAGCCTGTTGGCTCGGTCGGAGGTTGGGCAGCATGATGATGAGCGGGGAACTACCTCCCGCCGTTTCGAGTTCATATTGCGCCTTGTGCTCTTCCTCTTGGCTGTTGCCACTCTTCAACCGGCGGTTCTTTGCAGCGTGTCTCCGTAGCGATATGGAGTGAAGCTTCCGGGGGCGCATGGGAAAGCAGTGGAACCTCGCTTATGGCCAAATACAAGACAAGAGGGGCAGGCTAGGGGCTGCCATTCATACTCCACGCCTACCTTAGATAGTTCGCCATCCCACCTCATCGTGATCACCTCGGGACGGGGCTTAGAAGCCGAGATTTCAATGCAAACTCGGCGAAGGAGAGTCGCTTCATTTGCTCCATGTGTTGGTCAACATATAGGGGTTTTCCAATCACACTAGCAAAGGCAGCTTATACCCGAGGGGGACCAAAGGGAGAGCGGGACATCCTTCGCTTGAACCCCGGATTGGAAGTGCAGCAAAGACTTCTTTCTTGAGCTTTAGTTTAGGATCCCATGGTTGAAGTAACATGGTGCTACTAAGGATGGAGATAGGACCCAGCTCAAGAACTTTCCTCCTAAAAGTTTCATCCGGAATATGGATGAAGTAGAAGCCATTTTCATGGAGCCGAACATCGACAACTTGAGCCCCCCAAGTTTTCTTTATAATCTCCTCCGTTAGTTTGAAGTAGACTTTCCGTCCAAGAAAACATCCGACTATGCATTCCTTGAGGATTGGATTTTCCTGCATGATAACGTCGGGTGTGATGTCGGCTATAGGCTCCCCATCCTCTACCAAGGGCGGAATATAAGATAAGTTATAGCCTTTTGTCATCACTTTGGCCACATTGGCCCAAGACCGCTTTGTCCATTTCCGGATTGAGCCATTGGTCTGCTTGGAACTTGCCTCTCTATCCTTGACAACATCCGCCATCGAACGTGAGGTTCCACCCACCGGAGGTCTCTTCTGGATTTGATGAGGTCCGGAGGCACGTCTAAGGGATCTCCCTCGGCTCCAACTACGGCGAGGATCACGGTCTAGTCTCACGATGGTTATTGGGGTTAGCCCCCGTCGCCGGACAAAGTTGTATTAAACCAAAGGCACTATGCCGGGGGCCCCCGTCCAGCAGAACTACTTCCGGGGATACCACAACCGGGTCTAACATCAATACCCCGACTAGGTTCAGTCCAGGTACAGCCGCCCACAACGGGGACATTAGTATAGTCGCCCCATCCATTAGCGATTTACCCTTAGCTAAGTTGCGATCAACAATGACATCTATTCCTTCAGCATTAAAGGCAGCCAATTCAACAATCGGCCACCATTGTCAATCTTAGATTGAGTCACAATTTCCGGGATGGAAGAAGGAACTACCTCATCAATTGATGTCATACAAATTGGAGGCTCAAGTTGGGTAGGAGTAGGAGTGGCAGCAGGGGAACTACCAGCCATTGTGCCCGAATCCACCGACTCAACCACCAGTCAAGGGTAGGTGACTTAAAACACCTAAATTTCCTGCACTTCCTCTCCAATAAGTAGCCCTAGGCGTCAAGCGGGAGATCATAAACAACAAGCAACAAGGAGTCGTTTTGCGGCAGCTCGTCACACCGTAACGTAAATGCTTGCGGGGGGTTCAATCACCAAAATACTACATGAATATTCGCCAAACTTGGAGGGATGTTAGAGGGTAGAAAGAAATTAATTGCCTCCAAAGAAGAGCCCAATCACCGGCTACATTGGCCGGAAAGCCGATTTCCTCGTCGGGTGAACAGTACCCCGACGAACCAGACAAACCGAGGTTTGCGGGGCTCTACCGTCCAGGGTACTCCACGAACTCCCACCAAATTTTGAGGGGTGTGAGAGGAGGTGGATTAGAAAGTTCTGTAAAAAAATCAGCCCATTCCGTCGACGGAGGTGGCCGGAATGACCATTTCCGCGACAGGTTGCACAGTACCCCGACGAACCAGACAACCTGAGATTGCGGGGGCTCTACCGCCCAGAATACTCCACGAAAGTCCACCAAATTTTGAGGGATGATAGAGCAGATGGAGAGGATCGTTGTGTCGAAAAATCAGCCCATTCCGCCACCTGAGTCAGCTGGAATCAGCACTTCCGCGGCGGATGAACAGTGTCCGCGGGCATTTGGCCGAGAGCTCTTCAAACTCGCGCGTGAAACAGTACTAGGCGCAAATGAAACGTCTTTGTGCATATATCCTTTTCGACTACATTAAATGCCAGAAACTTCGTTGTCTATTATTCCACAATTCTTGTACGTCCATTGAAATTATAACGATACCCCTTTAATAATACGGGTAAAGATACAAAGTAACATTGAGTAGTTCGGAGTCCAACTCAATGTTGGATAATATAACTTTACTTTTGCGGGATAACCCCAAATCTTTAGATGGTTTATCTAGATTTACGTCCGGTTCATAACTCAAAAAGAGTCAATGAAATAGCTTTGGTGGGAAAATCAATTAGAAGGTAAAGGGCAGCTCGTAAAGCTTCACCCCAAAGAGAATCATGTAGGTTCATTCTACTAATCATACTCTTTATTATATCCTTAAGAGTGCGATTACACCTTTTGATCGCACCATTTTATTCAAGACTCCTAAGCAAAGTAAACTAAGCTACTATACCAAAATCCTTTAAGTTTATGGCGAATGGCTCTTAAATTATCCAGATCACCATGTCCGCCATAATACTCACCACATCGCTCCGATTTGACAACATTTATGACATTTCTCAACTATTTCTTAACTTCAATCCAAAGAATCTTGAACTTGTCAAGAAACTCGGACTTTTCCTTATTCAAATATATATAACTATATAGGGAATAGTCATCAATAAATGTGTTGAAATAAAAATTTCTATACAAGGTTGCTCGTATAGGGTCCACTTGATATTAGTGTGAATGATTTCCAATAGGTCAAAACATCATATTTCAATTTTCTTCTTTATCTTGGTCATCTTACATTTACAACGATCTATGCAAGTCTCTAGGTTACCTTTAAGAGCACGTAAGATGTCGGCCTTTATCATCCTCCCATTCTCTCGCCTAGATAAGTGGCCAAGTAGTTTATGCAACAACACATAAGACTGTTCCTTAGGTAGAGATCTTTTGAACAACTTGTTTAGCTGAATAAGTAACGTATATATCATTGGGAGTTATACACAATAAGACAATCCATTAGACATATTGCAGTACCTAGTCTTGTTTCACTTAAAAATCACGAAAATACCGTTGTTCTTTATTTCAAAAGAGTAACTGTACATGTCCAAATATGATACGGAAACTAAGTTTCATCTAAAGGACGATACAATAAGTGCATTCCTTAATATCAAATCAAAATCGAATGTGAAATTAAAATGACATCTCCCACGAACTCAACGTCAACTTTATTGTTGTTTCCCACATGAGCTTTAATTTACCTTGATTTAGCTTCTTACAATTTATGAATCCCTATACGGTGAACGCAACATCATTAGTCACACTTGCTATTTAGCCACCACAAATTGGATGGGGCTTAGATTGGATTGGATTCACAAATTAAAGCTAAATAATCACTACTTGCATGCTCACACTAAGACAACCAAGTTTTGTATTTGTTGCGGTCTTTCTTTATGAAACATTTCTTCTCATCAAAGAAGTTGTGGTCACCATCTTTCTTAAAAGATGTTATCTTTGGACCAAAAGCGTCGGAATAACCGGTGATTTCGGGAGTTCCTTTATGACTATGATTTTTAGACCTCTTACTCAAGATGTCCACCATCATTACGTCGAAATCTTTAATCCCACCGGAACCATCAAACCTCATATTGCGAGTCCTTGCGGATGTATCACAATCACGGTATTAGATGAGACACAATTCCTAACCTCCAAGGTTTCTATCATTTATATAGCGGTGCGATCGGCTAACAAATCACTTTCAAAATGATACCGAATGGATCGCTTCGGAGATAATAAGAAAATCTAAGTGCTCATAACCGGATAAAAAAAGTGCCTTCTCGAGTTCCATACTATTGGCAATAAAATCTGTCGACTTTTCTTTATTAAGAACAATGTGAATTTCTATCGCCTTCACCCCAAACATAAAATCTTCTACCCATTTCTCAAACTTTGAATCGATATGAACCTCAATCTTAATAGACTTACCGTTTACGAGAGAATGAGACTAATTTAACAGGCAATGTATACAATTAGCATCATGTGAGTACTTGTGTAACTTGGACCTTATAAATACACATCTTGAGGGTTAGATGCATTATCATATAATCACATTTGGGCGAGAATACATGACATACACTTTATACATGACACCACCATTAGAGTATATACCAACCTTTGTGAATCACTACCTTTGGGTGCATGAACCACTAGGATTAATCACTCCTCAACCTTATACTTGTACATGTGACCTTTCATGAACCAATATTGTGTAACTTGAAACGCATAAGTACACATCCCGAGAGTTGAGACATTATTACATAATTACCTTTTAGGTAGAATGTATGATATGCAATTGTAAACTCTCAATATGATAGCGGCCATGAGAATATATTCCAATTTTCGTGAGTCATAACCTTTACGTGTACGAATAACTAGAATCGGTCAATCCTCAATCATATGCTGCACATCTATCCCTTCATGAATCAATACACAATCACCACATTTGGGAGTATGACCACGCATTAGAACAAAAGACATCCCACCACAATATGAGATCGATATTTCTCAAACCCATTCAAGTGTGTCACTTAGTGCACAACTCAATTGAATCTTTGAAACTTTCTCACACCGGAGATATAAACTTTGTGTCTCACATTTACCATTTACATGTGATTTTAGACTTGATTATAGGGACACTTTATCCTAAAATCATAGGCGACACCAATAGCATTGCTCCATTCATTGATGCATGCTAAACTTTATACATGCCAATACTTAATAATACTCTACACATCCTACATGTGGTCATATACATGTGAGCTAACCTTAGTATCTCCGAAACCATATGAAAATACTGAAAAAAGACCAAAAAATACCCCTAAAAGTACACATATATAAGGGTTTTTATGTATTTTTCCATCCTTAAAAGCTCCAAACATTCAAAATGAATATGCCACCATGTAGAGAATCTTCATATAAGTACGCCGGTACTAAGATCTCCCAAAACGGAGTTCGGACACACCCGTACGCACACCCAATATGTGCCAATCACGTGATGGGTGTGCTTGCCGCCTCGATCCGTTTGATCGGGTCTAGAATAGGCCGACAACGGTCAACGGCCCAACAAGGTCGAATTGACCAGGTCAAAGATGAAACCAGGTCGGTACGAACCCGAGTCGGGTCGACCTAGCCAATGAGTTTGGTCAACGGATCCGGGTTGGGTCGACCCGGTCAAACCCTAATCCGAGAGGCGATGGCCTAATGACGTCATTGGCACGCCGACTTCCTAAAGCCGATAGACACGTGTCAACCACTTGACGGACACGCAGTGGTCACCGCCTCGGTGCGTGGGTGCTTGCGCGCGCCGAGCATGGGCGCATGTGAAACGTGCCACTCGAAGCCCCTGCGGCGGGTGGCGAGCATGTGGCTACGTGCAGCCTTCTCCGGAGGCGCGCCACCCACCGAAATGCTCGTCCCAACGAGCCAATCCCAAATATGTGATCAAAAACAATTTTCATCCAATAAAATTTCCAAAAATGGGCAAAAACCAATAATTCTAGATCTAGACTATGGAAGCGCCGATACCACATGTAAGTCGCTATAAACCTTACTACGGTAATCCCAAGATCTACATAGCTAGAATCTAGAAACACGATAATGGTTTAACGGAATTTGTACACCCGATTTAGGATCTGTCATTCTTGACGCGGTTCGAATCCATCGTTGCTTTAGGTGGAATCACGATGATCGGATGCTCAAGATTTTCTCCTCTATGACCCTCCGGATCCCTAGCTTAATGAGGTAGCCGCTCAACGACGCCAATCCGTATGCGCTCTATATGTGAGGTTGTTATAAGTTCGTTAGGGTTAGAGAAGGGACTTGAGCGCTATTTATAAAATTTTTTAGCCAGACCCCTATCATTACGGGTCGGGATCAACTCGTCTCACACAATGCCAAGTCCATATTAGACTGTTTAAGAATCTTTATATCTTATTTTATTGAACCAACCCCATAAATAGTAAATTAATCCCTTAAAACAGTAGTTACAATCTCAATTAATATAAGCCCACGTTAGGAAAATCTTGCAAGAGAGGGGGGGAGGGGTCGATGATTGGTGGCAGAAGAGTTTGATGTGTCATGGTGGTAGTGGTGGTGGTCAAGAGTGTTTTATAAGAGGAGAGAAAGAGGGATATGACATTGAAGCCGCATGGATATGGCCAATCTAAGGCAAGTTTGTAAAGCGGCGTCAGATTTATTGATGGAAGGAAAATGAGCGAATGTTTGAACCAGGGACCAGATTAAACAAAAAATTGCTCAAGGCTACATTGATTATCGAGATAAATTTGTAGGACTATAGGTGTCATTATCCTTTTCTTGTTCATTAGATCTCGTGACTCTTTTCGGATGTAATTGAGGAAACAATTTAGAGTTGTATGATTCGAGTAATTGTAATCTCTAGAATTTCATCAATAAGGGACAACTCGTCGCAAAAAACTTTGTGTTCGTTTACTTTTCCACTTTTGATTTGTTGATTGTGTCATTTGCGATTGTCTAATCTTCCCTGGATTCCGTGACTATACTGAAAGTATTGTGTGAGGAATCAATATCCTATAATCAACATATTTCATGAAAATATACAACTATGCAGGGAAAGCAATTTTCGCGAAAGTTCATTTCATATATACCTAATTATTTCTCGCCAACACTAAAACAAGAACATGGATTTCTTTCCTTGTTATCCTATTGAAGCAGCATGGTAAGATCTAGGACGTGATTCCTGTAATTTTTCATAATTCCGAGATTTTTTAGCCAATAAAAAAGATACCAACTATTGACTTTCCAATTTTTCCGTATCAAAAAATTGGAGGTTGTAGAAAGAAATGTCACTGATGTACTTCCTTTTATATTCTTTTATACACTAATTGAGAAACAATCTACTTTAGTAAAATCTAAACTTGGTAAAATCCAGGATAAGTTCAAGCTATATTACCATAATAGAATTGCAACTTTCTCCCAAATATTATCACATTGGACATAGATGGTAACTCCTACTCTCCTTGCTGTTTGGTAGAGAACATATTTTCCTCGTCGGGATCGCATAACAATTCCTCCATTTTTTTATGTTTGTATCTGTTACGATTGAACTTCTATATTAGCGGTTCTTTTGTTGGATTTGCTTCTATTTTTTTTCATATGAACATGTTTGGTTTGGTAGTAAATACTCTGCATCTATAACAACCATGTATGGGAAGAACTCTTGGATTTACACAGGGAAAAGGATTTTTCAAGATGGAAACCTTTAAAAAAAAATCCATTTTTATGCTATTTAAGGCTCAATTCCTTTTAAAAAACACTAACTCACCATTTTTCAATCAATGCTCAAATTTTATCCCGTCAAGTTTTCGTCTAATGATGCCGTTAAAGATTCAACATGTTATTCCATGTGTACTTGGCAGAAACTAGGCAGGGATCAGATTTGGGTACCAACTAAACATCAGCAAATTTTATGAGATAAAAAAAAAGTTTGCGCCAAAATTGAGACCTGACATAAATTGTGTCTTTTCTAGGAGATAAAAAGAGTTGGGTCAAAAGTGGAAACGTTGAAGTTTATTTGTAAAACAAACAAAACAAAATATTGTCTTTCTAATCTCACATAGGATAAAAAAGAAGAGTGCAAGTCTCTTTATTAGTTAGAAGCGCTATTATAGTCTTTCCAAATAAAAAATGGGCAAGTGGGCTAGACCCCATTACCTCGCTTATTAGACGCACTTAGCACTTTGCACGCTTGCTAGGTCACGGTCCGAATTTCGCACTATTCAGCAGTTATTTTTATATTTTATTTTTTGAAATAGTAATAATAATTAACTGTTGAACCCTACCGAAATAGTGTACCTTGTTCACGTAGGAGTTAAAGTTAATTTCTATTTTTTATTATTATTTAATTTCGAATTTTATACAATGAAGAGTTATAATTTTTCGGATGTGCAGTTTTCGGACAATGAAAGGTTGCGTCCGTCCGAATTAGCAATTTTGAACACGAATAGGTGTGTCCAAATTGTGATTTTTCAGATATGAAAGGTTGTGTCCGAACAAAGTTTTCACACACGAACAGTCATGTCCGAATTATGACTTTTCGGACATGAATAAATGCGTTCGTATGGGAAGTTCGGACACCAAGAGGTGTGTTGTATTAGTATTATATAATGGACAGTTCTGTTCATTTTCAAAAGTTACTTTCATTTTTTCGTTTTCCTTCGAAAGGGAGACAGCCATCTTTCATTGTTTTGCGAGAGTTTTAGGAGATTTAATGGAATTGCTATCAAATATTATCATCGTGACTTTGTTGTATCCTAAAGAGAATTTTCCGAAACCCGTAGCAACTTCGTGGGGGCAAATTGATCTTAAAAGAGAATGATTACATGCCTTAAAGTTCGACTACATTTTTATTCCATTTCTACCATATTTTTCCAACAGAAACCAAGCTAAAGTCTGTGTTTTTCTACGAGACACCCCAAAGTTGGGATCAGAATTGGGGCACAAAGTAAACTTGATGCTTTTTAAAAGAATTAAGCCTACCATTTCACGCAAGTTCTTCATTTTTTTCCGATTTACTGGAACACATGAAAAACAATACAATAAGATATTGTGAAAGTCGATTTTGCTTATATTTTGAGCACTTGTCTTTTTTCTGTAACTCAATTATTTGATAATGTGACATCCGGAATTTTCACATTAATTGATAAGACTTGGATATTAAAATAATTAATAATTCATCTAGATTTTTGGATGACATTGCGAAATTTCATTTGGATGACTAAAGTTTGTAACGTGTAAAAAATTCGAAAGATACTGCGTAAGGTTTTTCAAAATGTTATTCTGTTAAGGTTTGTAATATTAGGAGGAGCTATAATTCAATGATAGAAATTAAAAGGTGTGCTAACTAATTTCAATTTGCTTAATATGTTAGATATTTATATATAGATTGATAATGAAGAGTGATGGCGAACATTTTATCGCAATAGTAATCCATGGTGGGATGGATGTGTTTTGAAATACGTATCGGATAATTTAAAAGTTAAAACTTATTGAGTTGAGATTTGCTAGCTTCCAATAAATTTCACTACTGATTTTGGTGCATTCGATATATTCTTGGATTTATCGATGTTTAAAACAAACATCGAGCTCCCTATTTGATTACCTAAATGTAAAATATCATAAGTTATAAAAATATCTTCATCTTTTTACCCAAATGAAGTTACTTGTCACTCAATTAGTTTCCCACGCTCTTAATTTCTGCTATTGAACTTAGCTCCTAAAACGACATCAAGCATGACATTTAAATTAACCATGATTTAAAGTAATCTTTGAAATTGAAAATGAGAAGAGAAAAAAAAAAAACATCCCATTTCCTCCTATCAAAACATCTTTTCGTGACCATTTTAGAGAAGAATTACCAAGGAAAAGCTAATAGATTACTAAACAAACACTTAGCACAAACGCTCTCAAGCCCATACAAATCCCAATTTTGGGTTTTAATTGAATCAATTAAACATGAAAATTAATTCATTTAGGAGTCACCACTAATCTATTATACGTCGATTATGTGCAAATTACAACGGGCAAAGATTGATCCTATCGGATGATAACGGGACTTAGATATTGCTATCACACTTATATACTTAGGGCATGTATGACAACTATTCTGATTTTCATATTCTATTTCTCGGAACAAAAAAAAAAGATGAGAATGCTTTCGGCAATATAAATGATTCCGATTCGATTATGTTCCTGAAAGCGGTTTTGGAGCAAAAACAAGAACAAAAAAAAGTTGGTTCTCGAAAAAAAATTATTTTTGAGAATCACAAAACAGAATGAAGCCCCACATATCTTATTTTTCCTTTTCGGTTCTCTCGTCAATTTTCCATCGACCCAAAACAGAACGAGGACTCATTTTCAAAGAAAAATATATAAGATAACAAAATAAAAAATAATTTTTTTTGAAAAATTTATAAAATATCAGAAAATTTTCAAAAAATCCCTTAAAAGTAGAAGAAGATTAGATTTGACTAGTTTAATCTTTTTTTCATAAATTTGGGCCTAGATTCCCTAAATTTCACAGATTTTATTCCTTTTTAGAAAAATCATAAATAACTTTGCAATTAAACTCGAATCACATTTTTCTAAGCCCTTAGGGTTTCATTAGGGTTTTATGATGCGATTCATCATTGTCATGATTCCTTGATTGCGTGTTTGATTTCATTGGTTGTGATTTGTCTAAGTTTATGTACTTTAAACTTAGTTTAGTTATAGATAATTTTGAAAAAGACAAAAATAACCATCGTGAACACTTGGCATGCTCTCATTCTTAAGTTTTCAATGAGTTAAGACTGAGATTTGATTTCCTAGAACCAAAAATGCACACCATTGCAGTGTAGTGCAATGCATTTTCCTTGTAGAAATGAGAATGTCACTCGTGTCGGTTGTCATTTCGCTAAAAAGAGTTCGATGAAATCTCACAATAAATGGTGAAAATGACTCATGATGATTCTTGATATTTATTTTTACATTTCAATATGCAATATGTTATATAAGAGAATCAATATGAATTAATCTTTGATTAATTCGAAATGTAGGATGAAATTTCACAAAGTAACTACATAATTACTTGACTTAAATGAAAAAAATTGGGAAGAACAATTGTTCTCGAGAATAGAAATTTTGTACAGGTTATCTAACGAGTTTCTTTCCGTAAACATAAATTTTGGTTACCAAACGTGTTCTAATTTTCTACAACTCATCTAGGGAGCAAAATCAGAAAAAGTCATTTTAATTAGAATTACTTTTTCGGATTAAATTATTACCATACAAGCCCTTAGTCTTTTCACGATTATAAAGCAGCAAGATCACTATAGTGGAAATCTCAAGAGAATAAAACACTATTTGCTCAGAATGCGGTGTTGGGAACTTTCGGCTTGTTCTCTCCATATTGTCCAATGCTTTTGGGTTCAATGATCTTCTTTTATATAGATATCTTCAAATTTCCCATTAGAGATAGTCCTAAGAAGTAGGTAGCAATTGGGATTCTTTTGTGACGGCCTAAATTTTCACCGGCTTAAACTATGAGCGGATTAGTAGACATTGAACTTGGAATAGTGGCGAAAGTCAATTGGGAGCAATACGTTTGGCGCGATGAGAACTTAAGATTATGGACCGTTGGGTGTCGAAAAGTGACATGGTTTTGTTTGAACCGGTTCGTGCAGAAACTTAAACTGATTCGACGCGCGTTGACCGAAGAATTGAACCCCCACCTATACAAGGACCCCTTCCCCCACCCACTTTCTCTCTCTCACCCCTCTCTTTCTTTCTCACAGGCAGGCTCTCACTGGGAGCTCCCTAGGTGAATCCCCCCCCGGACGCCTTCTCCTCTCTACTTCATGTTCCTCAGCCGCCCGATGTCGTTCCTTCCTTGACGACGACCCACATGGCGATATCAACCCGACGGCCAATCTTCCTTGAGTTTCCCTCACCCTCAGTCTCGCCCACGACGCTTTCTTTCCGATTCTTGGTCTCGACGGCGCAAGGAGAAAGGAAGAGCCGAAGCTCATTCCTAGCGCGACTCAACTCGATTCTCATCACATTCGAACTCGAGGCAAGTAGATTACTAATCCTTACTACTAGATCAACTTTTGTTCGCAAATTGAGCTAGTTTCCACAGTTTGGATGGGAAAAATGCCGAAGTTGACATGTCTTCAAACAGCTTAAGGAACGGCCTTCGAACAGCTTATGGGTAATTAGAATTCGAAGGTTGATCGTCAAGGTCGTCATTGAAATCTGACGAATTGGTAATGGTGGAAATGGAGGTGGTCAACCGAGGAGCACCCACGAGCAGCTGTCCATCTTGTGCTTGCGTGTGAAACTCAAAGTGTGATATGAGGATTAGTAATTCAAGCAACTGAGTGTTATGGGTTGAATGTGGCAGTTGTGGCCTCGTTTCTCATTTATGCTAGTTGTTGAATTATCTCATGTTACCATAGCATTATTGGTGTACAATTCTCGTGAATCTGCGATTCATTGGTTGTATGGTCGTTCAATAGTTCTACTGCTGGTTTATAAGCTCGCCCTTCAGGGACTTCACTATTTCAACTTACAAGTATGCCAATCACACCCATGATTCCGTTTACCCGCTAGGGCACCCATTTGAGTTATTCAGTTATTTGGGAGGAGCACGATGCACCCGAGTTTCCTGAGGCGCACTTCCTCAAGCGCATCGTCATGCTTTTGGTTGATATAGGGTCGCCCATAGAGTTGATCCTCTCAGGTTTGTGTCTGTAAATGTGTGGCTCTCAGGCCAGCTGTTTGTGCCCCTTCTCTACTATGAACCAGGAGCGGACCGGAGTGACGACAGTGATGGTAACGTGGAGTAGCAGATAGCGGAGGAATGGGTTGGATAGCTACGTTTTGACTAAGGCCGTGTGGTGGTTGATATGGACGATGGAGCACACTGAAGTCGATAGCATCCTTTGATGGAAAGCAGTTACCCTTTTGATGTTGTTTCCCCTTATATAGTTTTGTTTTACTTTTGACGATGTGTATAAACTACTTATTATCTATAAAAGTAAATATTTTCCAAAATTTCTCTTGAGTGACCTTACTATGTGAATGCTACAAGTTAAGAATCATACGAGTAAAACCATACCCTTAGGCGTCATGTCTGTCTCTTACTTACATGCATTTGTATTTTTGTTCATTCTTCTGCATGCGCCCTATTAGATGTAATAAAATATTAATATAGAACACGACGAGAGCATGGATTAAGGTTAGGGGTCCTGACAAAGGTGGTTTTGAGCATGGATTAAGGACAGCCTGTGACAAGAGTTGGTATCGGAGCGGGTCAATGGAGTAATAAGGTGTGCTAATGGATGAAGCGCTTGGTAGGCATGTACGCATTTAAAATTTACAAGTGCATGTGTTTGTGATTGTCGGGGATATGTAGTAACTTAGGCTACTCGTTAGATAAAAGTTTCATTGATTACTGCTTAGGATTGATAATCTTGGTGGTTGTTTATGGTTGTAGTACAATGATCAACAGGTAGATTGAATGATAGATTCGGATGGTGACGATTTTCTTGCAGGCTTGAATCGTTGGAATTCGATGGTTAGTTCTGTGTATTTGATTTTGGAGTGTGAATACTGAAGCTAAGAGCTTTAAGGATTGTCTAAAGGAGGGGACAAGGAAGGAAATTTCTTAAAGATGGGAGAATTGTGAATGCCGGAATTTCTGCAAGTTGGATTATTAAGCAAAACAGCCAATTTGAACTTGGACTAATGGGGACAATGATTGGGACTTGAATCTTTAGTGTGATGGATATCGAACCAAAATGTGACATTGGATGTTAGCATTAGTTAAGAATAGTATGGTTTTGGCTCACATATGAGTTGCATCAGAAATGAACCGCGAAGCCCTCCACCCCTTGCTTCACCGCCTCACTCCCCCTCCCTCACTATAAAAAGTCCATTTTCTCTCTCCCCCATCTCATTCCTCCCCTTCCCCTCTTCGTGGACGCTATTCTCCCCCTAACTCTCTCTCATTTTCTCTCTTGCTTCCTCCGCCTATGTCTCCCTCTCGCCCTCATCGTTAGCCCCCCAATGTCCGATGATCCAGCAGCTCAACATTGAAGACCCCTCGACCCTTGAGAGCCTTCTCTTCCCCTTGGTTCAGCCCTCCCTCGCCTGTTCAGCCGCTCGCCTCATCCGCGTGCCATCTTGGACGAGAATGGCTACCCGTTTTGGTGTAATTCGGTTCCCGTTTTCTTCATGAGCCACCTCAAGACAAGTGTTCTTCTACCTTTGCCCCTATTATGTCCATTCATCGATGGTTTTATGAAGGATCGTTAAATTTGGAAATGGGTCTCTAGAGGAGGAGATTGGGTTGTATGTGAGGGAAGATAAGTTTATTTGGATGATCCATCGCTTAATCTATCTTCCTTAGGTCTTGGATAAGCTGAATCGAAGGTCTGATCATTTTAATTATCATTGATTTGAGGTGAATTCAAGTTGGATGGCAATGGGTGCTTGGATTTGGCCAAAGGACGAAGTAATGATTGGAGCTTATTCTAAGACCACTTGGAGTTCCGTCTTCTCAAGCTAATGACCTAAGGCAAGTGGATTATCTACGCTTTCTACTAGGCTAGCTATTCGTTGCTTGATTGGGCATGAAGACGCTGTTTGGTTTTTAGTGTTTAGAATCAAAGATTGTTTTGCATGTGGGGGTGAACTTGTTTGGATGTATGATCCGTTGCTTGAATTGGAGTCTGTAGGTAGTGGGTAAGCTGTTTTCATGGGCTGACCATGTTGATTAAAGTTGAATTAGCATGAATTGGTAACGTCGTGCATGTGGCTTTCTGTCGTGTGGCTTGAGTGGGAGTGAATGATGTCGTGGACTGTGGGCATTCGGTTTGCAGCCATGTGGCCATGTGGACTTGGTGCCGAGTGGTTATGGATGGTGAAGCTGTGGTATTGATTTGCATTTCATTTAAATATCCAAGCATGTGTGTGGTTGATTGTTTTGTTCTGATGAGTTTTGAATTGATGGTGCATGAGTGGATGGTTGGTGGGTCGGCATATAAATCTGACTAAAGAACAGTGATCCCATCAGCTTGTGTGTCCCTGACAAGGATGTTTGATATCCGCCTGTGTCTAGATAATATCTCGTGGAAGCCTGAGTAGCAATCAAAAAGTCCATGACTTGTGTCCCTCGGATGCCTCGAAGTTAGGAAGAAATTGAGGTATGTATCCCTCATGATTCCCATGGCCGGTGTCCCATGGACAAAAAGCTGAGGTGCCTATCCCTCGGAATTGAGGCATGTGTCCCTCGGAATAAAATGAGACATGTGTCCCCCATATAACCATGGCCTGTGTCCCATGAAACAGTTCTAAAGTGGAAATGGAAAGCTAAATGAATCATGTGCGTGCTCATGCATGTGAGGGTCATACTACACAATGCGTAGAGTCATTGTCAAGTCTCATTCATGCCTGTAATTGCTTGATCTGCGATTATTGCCCAATCCTACTTGGTTGGGTGAAAAATAAGTAATTTAGTCGATAGGTTAGATGCTTTACTTGTTAAGCAATTGCTCACCCCTTGTTGTTCAATACTTTTCAACTAACTAGGTTCGTATGGCTTCGGATGAAAGTAATGATCTCGGAGCATGCCGATGGCGAGGCGGATAGTACTTGAAGTAGTCCTCCTTTCTAATTCTCCCAATGTATTCTATTAAATTCGTTTTAATACAAGATAATGTAACTAGCCGACATCTATATTTATATATAATCAAATGTTTTTGCCTTATGTGATTGATGTGTGCTATACAATGAATGCTATATAGGTAGTGAGCCCTACTGAGGCCATACCTTATTAGTTGTGCCTGCCATTTTCTATTTATGCATGTACTTGTAATTGTATGGCCATTGCTTATTTCTAATTTCTTAAGCTTACGCATGCGCCTTCTAATGTTATATAATATCAGATTAAATTAGAGCTTGTAATTAATGTCGAACGAATCTATGATACGTCGGAGTTCCGATCGAGATCGACACAAGGAGGGAAGGCCTCTTACATCTTTGCTAGATGTTGTTCCGAAGCTAGACTGTCTATACATTCTTTTTGTATGAACATTAGCAGGTTTTTCCGAAATAGGCTCTGTCCTTGCCGTCAAATCACAGTTCACTCTGACATAGACGACAAAAGCTGTTTCTCACTCTGACGAATTTCAGTTCTTCTGATGTGTTGTTTCCGGCTGTCAACAGCTACAATTAGCCACTTTAACTAACGTACTCAAATGATCATTATACAAACATCGTCGATGACTTGATATTCTCTTCTGTGACGTGGAAATCATCACAAGCCGATTATCAACAGTCAATTGATGTTGTTTTTAAGGGCAGGCCGTACAAGGACATCTTGCAATCTTCTTCCAATGACATAATATGATGAATATTATGTAGTCCTTAATAATTACCGTGAACATATGCACTTATTATAGTAGATATTATTATAAGGATAGTTTAGAGATCATCAAACTATCTAGGGATGTTTTTTTAATAGTCTCCCTTGTTTTGATGATGACAAAACTATTATATGTCATAAGAAAACTTTGTATAAAAGTTTACGAGTAAAGTAAATATATGCATATCCGAATAACTGATGACTTATCGGACAAGCATACTTAAGTAGATTTCGGAATCTCCAAATGATTTTCAATGGACTAGGAGATAAAGCCTAGAAGATCTTGGGTGATTGAATCAATATGCTATACATTTCTAGATTAAAAGCTCTTCTGATGATTTAGGAGAGATGATGAATAAGATAAATAATAAAACCATCGGTAAGATAAGCTTTGAGAGACTACATATTAGCAATTTGAGTAATTTATCAAAATGCACAAGTTTAGTTGTTGCTCCTCTGTTTTAGTGCAATCATCTCAAACTACCCAAGATATTACCATATGCGGATTATCAAAACATTTGAACTTTCCTCTCCAGTTGATCATGTAAATACCACTAATGTGTGATGGGTAGTCCATACGAATGCACAGACAATAATTTAACAAATAATAAACCAAATTGATAAATAAATTGCTAGAAAAGGGCAAAAACCTCACTGCATTATGTAAGCAAAACCAGAGCTTTATTATCATTCATTGCACCGAGTGCTTTGCAAAATATCAAGGAAGGGCAAAAAAATACAGGCATGTCCTAAACATGATTTCTGAATACAATGTCTATCATTTTTTTCCGGTTTTTCTTGTTTATAAAATGACATGGTTAAATTCAAATTCTATGACTATATGAATTCTAAACTAACATACAATAATGAATTTGAATGAAATATAAGTGACATATATACTATGTTAAAATTAAATTGAATGCAACCTATATGCAATTCTAATGCCATGAAGTAGGATAGGTTGTAAATGAATCCAATTATTTAACTATGTGATAAATTTTTGTGTTTTTTTTTTTAATAAATGAAAGACTTGACTTTAAGAAACTAAACATGACTCATATTTTAAGAAAGATGATGACTTAAAGACCCATTGTTAATTATTTTTGGTATTTTCTTTGTATAAGAATAAATTATATGTAGTGCATGATGATCAATTATTAATCTACATCGCATGAGTTAATTGAAATGCTAGTATTAAGTTATGTGGCTTACTAAATGACGTGCGATATGTGGCATGCATATTATGTCCTTTTTGTCATTTTTTGAAGGTAAATTAGGAAACGATCTTAAGTATATATGACCTAATTTATATCTTTGTTGTTTACTATTTTTTTTATACAATCATTAGTTGAGTTTATTTCTTTTTCTCTCATTTTCAATATTTTCATCTTTTACAGCAATTAAGGGCTAAAGAAATATTTCCTCCGAGAAAGAGATGAAATTACCTAAAACCCCTTAAAAGTCATGTGCATTGCACACGCTAAAAAAAAAGAATGACTAAAGACGGTAATACAAAGACAATTCAGGGCATTTGCGCATATGAATGAAATTTTACTTTAAGTTCATGGGCATTTCGCATTATGAATGAAATTTTATCTTAAGTTGAATTAAAGTGCCGATGCATTTGTAATTGTATACCCTTTTGGTTGCACAGCAATAATTATCTGTGGGCTAAGTTGAAAAATCTGCCACCTGAAACCAAAAAGAAAAGTGTTTGAACTTGAAAACATGTGAATCTATTGCATCTTTTTCCTTTGTATGATGCGGTGTACCCACTACCTCAAAGTTCATCTTTTGATATTCCCACAGGATATAATTTTCTCAGGTTCATTCTCAGAAAATGGATCCTCAAGCTTCACCTTCTGCTATGTTTGCAGCAGATGCGGACGCTGTTGTACTTCAAAGGAACACTCGTGATCCCTTCGATCTCAACGTCGCATATGTCGATGAGGAGGTGCCAAACGACGGGTCAATGATGCTGTCCAAAGGGCTATCTGAGGACGAAGGCGGCAACACAGCTCAACCAGATGTGGTTCTAGAGGTGTGATTAAGCTCCTTTCGCAGTTTATTATCGATAATTCCTTTGTAGATGTAATGAAGGTAGGAATATTATCTCTTGCATGCATTCCAAAACCCTGACCATCAAAACAAATGGGCAGCCGACTAAGAATGCACCAGCCAAGGAGGCTCGAGAAGCGACACCAGTTGAAGAATCTAATTTTGCATGCCCAACATCGATAACTACAATGCCGACGCAACAAAGAGAATGGCCAAATAAAAGACCACGTCGGGCTCTACCGGGGGAGGGTCCACGCAATGTCCTGCCAGGATTAAACTCTCTGAATCGGCAATCAGTAGTGCCAGTGTATCCAGTGACATACGTTCAAACTCTGCAGAGAGAGATCCGCAGGATTTCCATGGACAGGGACAAAACAAGGGAAGAGATGATGAGAGCCCGATCCGCGGTGGGCGATCTACAGTCACAGCTAGTGCAACTTGGGAAGGAGAGAGACGCCCTTCGGACGGAGAATGACGCCCTCGGGAGGGAATCTGAGGAGCTTCGAAGAAATAGATCCTGGGATCCGAACTCCAGAATCCTTCCTAGTGCAACGATATTATAGTTCTAGATTCTTTCTTCCTTTTCTTTTGGTACCAACGGTTCTCTTCCATCTACAGTTTTCCCTTCATCAAAGGTAACTGTCATTTCTTTGAATTTCAAGTTTGAAAAAATTTGGCTACTGGTGGAGCCTTGTCCGTCAAAATTACATTTCCAGATTAGAATCATCAAGCCCATATTGGTTTCCTCAGATCTACCATCAGTGGCCATTATCGATCTTTTCTCCTTTTTTTTCCTTCACCCATATGTTGAGTCCAAGAGATGAGAAGATCTTGATGTGTATGCTAATTGTACGCCTTTAGGAATCGGCACACAAACACAACGAAATAGAGTGTAAAAGCGAAAAAAAGAGATTGAAACACAAGGTTTATTCTTATTCACCCTTAAACTAATGCTACATCCAGCAGAAGATTTTACTATAACTAGCATATCGCACTTTTCTATTATAAATATCAATTATCATAGAAAGCGATTATACATAGGTGGTACAAGTAGCTATTCATGAGACCCCCGTACTTTTCGATCGATAGCAAGTATGAACCACGCCCCAACATACTCCTCGAACATATGGACATCAAATAGACTATCTCCCTCACGTCGGCAAAAGGAAACGTTTAGTGGCGAAAGGAAACGTTTAGTGCCAAAAGTTATGTACGGAGATCACTTTAGTGCCAAAAATTTCAATCGGATCCCTTTTAGTGCTAAGTTGGAGATAAAATGATCATTTTGGTGACTCCGTGAGAATTTTCGGTGAAAAAATACGTGGCTTAATGTAAAATGACATTTAAAAAAAAAAAACAGAAGTCCACATGGACTTCTGCACTTTAAAATAAATTAAAATAAATAAAATTTAAATTCAAAAATTACCTAAAACCAAAATTTCATTTAAAACACAAACTTTATTCAAAATAAATTAAAAATAAGCTTTAAAAATCTTAAAATTTAAAAAAAGGAAAAAAAATTGAAGGATGTAGAGGGGCAGCCCGGTAACCGTGTGTTACCTTTTTTTAAAAAATATTTTGTAATTTTTAAGCTAATTTTTCAATTTATTTTAAATAAATTTGTACTTTTTTTTCCAAATTTTAGCTTTTTTTATCTTTTGTAAATTATTTAAGTTTGTATTTTTATTTTTAATATTTTTTTCAATTTTGAGCTCTTTTTATTGCTAACCGGACCTCGCTGGAGCCACATTAGCTTCACTTATTAATAAAATAAGGTCACGTCAAAATTTGACGGACCAAATCAGATTTGGTACTAAAATGATCATTTTTTCAAAAACTTGACACTTAAGTGATCCGAAGTGAAATTTTTGGCACTAAATTGATCTTTGTACATAACTTTTGGCATCAAAAGTGTCCTTTTCCCCTCACGTCCTTGCTCTTTCTTATGGTTGCACCTCAAATATTTATGGGTGACCTCTCTGAACTTTTCCGGAAGTCATCTCTCATGCCACAACATTCTTATCAGAAGATAGTTTATGTTGTCAGAGAAACTATGTCAATTTCCATGTCTGTCCATCTTTCTAAAACCTTGTATTTCTTATATGGGGCTATATGATTTATTTGCTACGAAGTTTGTTTTAGACATAAGGACAATTCTACTATTTCGTATTCAAGAAACTTGAACATTTTTATTTGTAGGTTTCTAGAGGAGTAGGTAAGTGTCAAATGCACGGCAGATCTAGGAGGGCACAGATGGTGATGAACGACAATGGGTCCGAGAGGCGAGCTATGGCAACAAGTCGTGGCAGCGAGACACAATATGGTGATGGTGGTAATGGACGATGGTTGCGGCTCAATTAGAAGAGAAAGAAGAAGAAGAAAGAAAGAAAGAAAAAGGAAAAAGATCAAGGAAAGAAAAAGAGAAGAGAAAAGAGAACCAAATGTGGTAGTTCAACCCCTTTCTTTTCGCCCGGTCAATATCACCCTTTTGTGAATGTGTGATGTAATATGTGATTACTCTAACACTCTCCCTCATGCTTAGTCTCATCTTTTTAATATTTGATTACTCTAACACTCCTACTCACGCTTAGTCTCGTCTTTTTACCTAGTATTGTATGGGAATATTACATTGGAAGAAAAATAGGGGCCTATAAAGATTTGAACTCATGATCGCTTGCTACGATATCTTATGAGATTTTGTGGGACCATTATCAACCTGTTTTAAAAGTTTAAGCTATTAGATTAAAGCGTGGTTTACTATTTGATTACTCTAACACTATCAATGTCATACCCCAAGAGAACATGAAGAATAACCCTTGCTAGTTCTTTTGACAACTTTCCAAAACTCTCTCCCTGAGTTAGGTTTGAAGTGCGAAGCAAATTATCATATCTAAAACTTTGTTACAAGTTTTCGAGTAACAGGTCGGACTTCCAACTAGATTAGAGCCTATCAAAGTGCATATTCTCCAAATAACCTTCAAAGGACAAGGTATGAATTGAAATTATCAACTAGTGCACATCAAGATTGTAGTATTCTCACTGGTAACATATCTCTAGTTTTACATTTCTTCTAAGGTTTCAAACAACATAATAAGCATGTAAATGTAACAAAACTTGGGAAGAGAATAGAAGAATACCTCGTTGCTGACGTTTCTTAGGAACCTGTAGGCTTGCGTGCTTCTCAAATTTACATCTCTTCGGTGGTAACGTTTCGACCGAGTGACAATTTACCCAATAGAGCGAGGGTGATTGCACCAACTCGATATAAATTTTCATAAGTTGTCGTTTTGCACTTGTAAAATCTTAAAAATTTGTAGTAGAGGAATTAGTATGCCTAAGAGACTATAAAAAGTAGTTTCTTAAAAATAAGTGGAACGATTTATAGAGAAAGACTGTATGTGCCAAAATTCGATAGTTTAGAATAACAAGATACAAACTTTTAAGATTTGTTACTAAATGTACAACAGATACCAGGATAAGGACACTACAAATTCATAACTGTTGTTCAGCACTCACTTAAGCGTCACAAGCTTTTCCTTTAATTATTTGAGTGTTACGGCGGTAAAAAATTATTCACTTGAGTGCACAGTAATTTGATCGCACTAACGAAATCAAAACGTGCAAACTCCTGGGTATCTCGTAAGAATTGCGATCGTGACTTGCACGAACGTGAGCCGCTTCAACTGCTCTTGCTCTCCGTTGCAAATTCCAGAAGGTGATTTCGCCCAATTTCTCAAAGGGATTAGGGTTTGAAGAGCACGGGTAATTTTGCCCCGATTCGTTGATTTGGGCTAATAGATGGGCCTAACGACGTCATCTACACACTCACTTCCTGACTTCATTTTGCTGGCGAGTCACGTCGAACGATCATATAAGAGCGATTAAATTCAAGTTAATAATCGGAAAGGCAAATAAAGAGAAATAAAAATTAGCAATAAAGAAAGAAAATTTGAGAATATGTAGACTATCATAAAAAGAGATAGTAATTTTATGAAAACGCCGATGAATCATCGGCATATTACCTTGAAGATCAGATGACCGGTAAAAAATTTTTTTTTTACCGACATTGTTGCCTTAACCTACGGCCATACCCACATACTCTCAGATCTAAGGTGCGACCTCAATTTTGAGGCCGCTACGACTTCGGATCTGAGGCCGCAACCTCTAGTCCGAGGTCCATATGAGGTCTTGACAACCTCGAATATCAAACAACACACATTATGTCATTATAGGAAGAGAGGGAGAGAGAAGGACAAACGTTGGTGGTTGAAGCGTCAATGATCGGTGGCAGACGAATCTGGTGGTGGTGGTCAAGCCGCGGCGACCGCGAGCGGCAAGAACATCTGGTGACATCGTTCGAGCTCGAGTTGTGTGCTATCGAGAGTGTTCTTTGGGACCTCCTTTGTTTTGATGCCCCTTCCTTGTGCTCCTTTGTTAGCACTCTTGACACTTAGTAATGAAGACTTCGTTTTCCGCCCCAAAAAAAAAAAAGGATATGACAAATTAAAGCCACATAAATACTATGTGGTGTGGCCAATCTGAAGGCAAGGCGACAGAAAATTGCGTCCACGTTATTGAACGGCGTTACATTTTTTATGAAAGGACATTGCGCGGATTTTTTAAGGTTTATGGACTAGTCTGAACAAAAAAAAAAAAATCATTCAATGGCTTCTTTGAATATTGATAAACATTTCAAGGATTACTGGTGTCGTTACCCTTTTCTCTTTCATTAGTGCTCGTGAATCTATTCGTGCGTAATTAAGAAAACATCCGAGAGCTGTGTAATTCGAGCAATTGTAAATTTTTACCGTTTCATTTACAGTGGACAAATTGTCAATCTCTCCTCGTGAAGTAGGTCACTCGTCAAACCACACAAAATTTCACGTTAGGTTTACTTTTCCGTTCGCAGTGTTTGTCCGGGCTTCCCTGGTTCCCGTAACTATATCGAAGTAATTTTCTTGAAGATTTTTTTCTCATAAATACTTAATTATTTCTCAAGAACAGAAAAAACAAGAATATGGAATTCTTTCCTTTCTTGTATTTATTATCCAATAGAAGCAACATAGATGGGTGGTAACCAACGTTTATGGAATGGTAAAATCAGTGATTTCGTTCCTGTAATTTTCATAATTCCGTGATTTTTTTTAGCAAAATAAAAAAGACAACAATTATTGACTTTCCAATTTTGCCCTATCAAAAATTGGAGGTGGTGGAAAGAATGTCACATGTATGTTTCCTTTTATTTTCTATTATACACTAATAGAGGAACAATCTACTTTAGTAAACCGGGTCCATTTATGTTTGTATGTATTACCATTTACAGTCAGTCGATTAAAATCTGAACTTGGTCAAACCCATGACAAATTCAAGCTATATTACCATAATAAGAAATACAACATTGGATATAGATGGTAACTCCTTCTCCTTGCTAATTTCTTTTCTTTTCTTTTGGGTCAATTCTCCTTGCTAATTGGGTAGGAAGTTATTTAGAGAATTGTGTCATATGAACATGTTTGGTATGATGGAAAATACGTTGCATCTAAAACAATTAAGTATGGGAAGAAATCTTGAATTTACAAAGGATAAAAGGTTATTAAAATGGAAACCTATAGAAAAAATCAAAGGCCAAGCGGAGCGAAAAAAAAGCAAGTAAACAGAAACTGTGTCCACGTCAGCTAACGGCGTTAGATTTATTTGCAGAAGAACATGGAGGGGATTTTTCAAGGTCCATGGACTTGATTGAACAAATTCAAGGATTATCGGTGTGGTTACCCTTTTCTCTTTCATAGTTATTGCGACTCTACTCAGTATAATTCAGGAAACATTTGAGAGTTGTGTGATTCACGTAATTGTCATCTCTATAACTTTATTAACGGTGGACAACTCGTTGATGTCTCCTCGTGGAGTAGACGTATAGTCAAATCACTCAAATTTTCATGTTAGGTTTACTTTACCGCTCTTAATTTCTCAATTGTATTGTTTGCGTTTGTCCAAGCTTCCCTAGTGCCCGTAACTATATGTTGAAGTTATGTATATAGATCTATCAATCACAGATATATTACCAAGCAGGCAGAAGCAATTTCCTTAAAAAAAATTCTCGACAACACAACAAGAAAAAATACGGATTTCCTTCCATTTTTCTATTTGTTATCCAAGAATGGATTGGTAACCAACTTTCATGGAAATTAAGATCTAAGATTTGATTCCCGTAATTTACATTATTGCATTATTTTTTAGCAAAATAAAAAAGACACAAATTATTGACTTTCTAATTTTGCCGGATCGAAAAATGGAGGTTGTGGAAAGAAGATATTTGTATGGTATGTTGCATCTATACTTGCTTTTATTTGCTATTGTAAACTTATATGGGAACAATCTTCTTTCAGTAAACCAGGTCAATTCAGACATACTTTCGTTTAGGGTCGGTCAGTCCATTAAAATCTAAACTTGGTAACACCATGATAAGTTCAAGCTATATTACCAAAATTGGAAATACAAACATTTTTGAAAATATTATCACATTGGACGTAGATGGTATCTCCTACTCTCGTCGCTAATTGGCAGGAAGTTATTTGCCAGCTCAGGCAAAATTGGGAAGTCATATTTGGTGAGTTGGTGCTTTTTAAGGGAATTGGGCCTTATAGTATAAAAATGGATTTTTCTTAAGGTTCCCATTTCGAAATCTTTTTGCCCTTTGTAGATTCAAGATTTCTTCCCTTACTTGGTTGTTATAGATGCAAAGTATTTGCCATCATACCAAACATTTTCATATGACAGAATTGAAGCAAATCCGACAAGAAGATGCTAGTATAAAAGTGAACTGTACAGATAAAAACATCACAAATTGATGAATTACTATCTATCTTGACAAGGAAAATGTGTTGTCTAAATAACTTCTTACCTAATTAGCAAGGAGAGTTGGAGTTGTCGTCTATGTCCAATGTGATAATACTGCAAAAGAAAAAAATCCAAATTAAAATATGAAGTGGACCTTATTTCAAATAAAATCTTAAAGTGCTTATCATTTTCTCAAATAAGGATTTGAACTAAATTTTGTCTCAAACAAAAGTCTGAATTGGCCATATCGGTCTCAAAAAAGCCTGACCTCACTAGTTGTTCAGAGGCATTTTCATCTTTTAATTTTTTTCTTATTTATTTTCTTTTTCCTTTTTATGTTTTTTAAGAATAAAAATGATCAAAGTTATATATATATATAAACACACACACACACACATGCACACACGCACGCACACCCACACACGCACGCGCACACACACACACACTATGGCCGTTGCCCAACGAGCGATGTGCCTCCCAATCGATGGGGTTGCCACCGACGCCCCACCGGCGATAAGGTGGCAACATGGCGGGAGGGCAACCTCTCGCCTATATATTTTTTTAACTTTTAGTTTATTTTTATATTTTAATTTAATCTAACTAAAAAATTAGGTTGGTCGCATATTAGGGGACTTAACCGGTGATATTGACGCTCATACCCCCACCATCCCGAGGAATAGTCCATTGCACGTGAGAAACCTCGATTACCAAAAAAACTAAACTAAACTAAAAATTAGGTTAAATTTGTCTTTCGACGAAAATGCCATAGACCGGCCACAATATTTAGCGCCGATGAGGTGAGACCCTTATTTGCAAATATCTATAGCTACTTCAAGGCCTTATTTGAAATGTCATGTCATTTCGGGTTATTATTTGAAACAAGATCTTTTTTGCTCTTATTTGAAAAAATATCATAAGTTTTACCAAGTTTAGATTTTAATGGACTGACTCTAAACAGAAGTATATATGTACATCAATTGACCTTTTTTTTTTTTTTGGGTCAGACAATTGACCTAGCTTACCCAAGAAGATTGTTCCTCTATTACTGTATAATAGAATATAAAAGGAAGTATATGAGGAACATACCATACCAATGTCTTCCTTCTGCAACCTCCATTTCTTGATACTGCAAAATTGGAAAGTCAATACTAGGTTTTTTTTTTTTTAAGCTAAGAAGTCGTCGAATTATGAAAATTACAGGAACCAAATCCTAGATTTTACCAAGATGAAAAATAGGAAAAAAAAAGGAAGAAATCCATATTCATGTTTTTAGTGTAGTCGAGAAAATAATTAAATACATTTGAGAGAACCCTACTAGAAAATAGAAAGGAGGGGGCGTGTGTCTAGAAGTGGGTTATGACAACAATATCGGCAAAAAGACTTTCTGGTCACACCTCATTTCCAAATAATAATATGTCGGTGACTTATCAATAATTTTATGAAAGTACTAATCGTTTTTATAGTTTATGTATTATCAATTCTTTTTCTTTTTTATTAATCTTTATTTTTCTTTCCAATCAAAGCTCAAATTTAATTGCTCGTACATGATTTCATTAATGATCATTTGAGTAACTTAATAATTTCTTTAATTAAATTACAAAATGACGTCGGGTTATAATGTTGTTCACTAATGTTTTTTTGTCAATATATTTATATATATATATATATATATATAATATCATTTTTGGTTTACCAACTTATTATGTTGCTCAACAATGTTTTATTCTTTGTTTTGGTGGCATAAGAAAAAAGACATTAACCATGGAAAGATTGCGTCTTAAATGAGCGAGAGCTATCGCATTCACCTCCAAATAAACATAGTTATCGGGGTAAGAACAGCACAAGTGTCGTAACTTTCATGCATCGCTTACTTGATTGTCATGACTTTTTTTTTTTTTGTCACTTTAGTGTCACGATGATGAAAAAGCATTCACTTGAGTGTCATCGGCAATTTACTCGATCTGAAAATCTGACGTGGCATTAATTTGATATAAGTCCTTCCACGTGGCCGGCCAGCAAAATGAAGTTAGCAAATAAAAGTGTAGCGACATGGCTTAGCCCATCTATTTGGCCCCAAATTAACGAATTGGGGAAAAATTAGGTAAGTCCTTCAAACCCTAATCCTGATTAGAGGAATTAGGGCAAAATTACCTTCTAAAATCTGCAATGGAGAGTAGGAGCAGGAGAAGCGGCTCATTGTCATATCAAAACACGATGGCATTGCTTAGTACATAGCCAGGAATTTTTCGTATGAAAATAGGCGTGGAATATTATGAGACATGTTTTTCATATCTTAGGTAGAAACTCTTGAAAAAAGAAAAGAGAGATTATTCTAACCATGTAGATAAGGATTCCTTTCTTATAAGGCAACAACGCAGCTACCAGCCTTGTCATCAAGTGACACAAATTCTATCAGAAAAGAGAGCTTGCACCGAAGTAGGAATCCTCTTCTTTTCCAGTCGTTGGCTTCCACTGTCAAATCTTCTTTAAATCCCCCGTGACAAAAATTCTTCTCAGTTCTAATTCAGAGATAGGATCCTCAAACATCTTCTGCTGCACTTCGTAGTGATGCGAGTTTGAAAGAACAACTTGAAACCCTTCAACCCAGGGGTCGCAATAGCCCCCGAGAAGGCAATTAACAACACTTCGTAGTGATGCGAGTTTAAAAGAAGAACTTGAAACCCTTCAACCCAGGGGTTGCAATAGCCCCCGAGAAGGCAATGAACAACGTGGCGGAGAGGTCGTCAAGAGGGGAAGTTCCAGAGGACGAAAGAGCTCAACCCAGCGAGGTTGGTGAGGTATGAGAATAAGCTCTCCTCAGTCGACTATCAATGTGTTCTACGTATATAAGAACACTAGGACTATCATCTTTTGTAAAAATACGAAATCCCTAACTATCTAGACAAACGATCAGCCTTTACAGCAAATGCCGCTTGCCGAGGAGGCACCCATAGTAGCCCACACAGAAACTGTCGATCTCTTGTCCAATTTCACGGGCAAGAGATTGAAGGATCATAACGAGGAGCCTTCATCGACGGATAGGCAGAACGTGCTGCCTAATCCTTGCAAGAGGACCGGAAAGGACCAACAGCACCAGCAGCAGCACCAGCAAGAGCAACAGCAACAGCAACCGCAACCGCAGCAACAGCAACAACGATCAAGTACAGACATGCCAATAGGAAATGGGTCTTACGTACAAATTCTGCAAAGGGAGATACGCAGGATTTATGCAGATAGGGAAAAGATGAGGCATGAGACGGAGAGATTCCAATCCTCGATGGGCGTGCTACAATCGCAGATAGAACAGCATCGAAGGGAGATCGAAGCACTTCAGCACGAGAACGAGGCCCTCCGGAGGGAGAACGAGGCCCTTCAAAGAGATAGCCCCTAACTGCAAAAAGAATTTAGCTCTGTGGTTTTTACAAAGTGTTCTAGTATCAATGTTGAAGGTAAGCTCGGCCTTTACTTGGGCTTCATCGAAGGTTACTCCTAACTTCTTCTAATTATCTGAATTCATAGTAATTCTGGCTATTGGCGGAGCCCTCTCCATCAAAATTTGTTTTACACATTAATGTCATCAAGCCCCAAATTAATTTCATTGAGTCCAAGAGCTGCAAAGATCTTGATGTGTGAGGGCTATCAAAATCCCTTTTCTGTCACCAGTCCATTATACGTGTTTGTATTTAGTAAGATACCATGACTGACATAACTTTCTTATGACGGTCGTTTGAGGGGCATAACTTTTTATTCAACTGCTTGAGTGCTGCGTCGGTTAAAAATGGTTCACTCGAGTGCCTCCAGCTACGTATTCCCATGGCTTTCTAAGTAAAATTTCTAGTTCAATCTGACTTTTCTGAAATAAATTCAAGTCCAATGTGGAAAATGGAGGAAATGAAAACTGAAGGAGAAGGAAATGAACAAAAACCTTGACTTGGCTGAGGATGGGGAAGCTCTTGATGGACTTGTTGTGATCGGCAATGACATCCACATACGCACTTTTATCGTGCAAATGAACACGAATGGCTCAAACTCCTGGCAATGTACTAAGCATTGCGATGATGGCTTACACGATTGTGATCCGCTACTCTTGTTCCTGCTCTTTTTTGCAAATTTAGCAGGTAATTTTGCCACAATTCCTCAAATCAGGATTAATGTTTGGAGAACATACCTAATTTTGCCTCAATTCGCTAATTTGGGGGCAAGTAGACGAGCCAAACGATGTTGCTCACCCACTCAATTTTGCCTGAGCAGTGTTGAATGATTTAAATTAGATAAAATTCACATCGATTTTTCCGGACTGGGAAGTCTCGGTGGCACTCAAATGAATGATTTTAACCAATGTGTCCACAATCGAAGAGCAAATTATTGGCACTTATGAACAACCACCTCTATCCTGGAGGAGAAAGCAATAACTCTCACTCATTTGAGATCCGATCTTTCAATGGGCAATGTTTTTTTTTTTCCCTATGCCACACACACGCACCCTTAGATCCGAAGGGATTTAACATAAACCGATACGGAATGAATGCACAAATAATAGAAGAAAAAAATAGACAACGCACAGTTTACCCCGATTCACCCCGGAATATAGCTACATCCCGCAAAGAGATTTTACTATGATGATAGGTTTCTGGCCGCACAACTCGTTACAATAATCAGTCAAAAACGAGTAAATATATATGCCCTAAACAGGCCCAAAAACCTAACTTATTCGAAACCTCTTTAATCTCTTAACAAATGGGCTAACTTAAACAAAAGTCCAAATCCGTTGAGGTTTCGGGAGCGCTGTCCCCGAATCCCCGCCCCCACCGGGCAGCGGAACACCCGTATAGGGCGCGCCCCCGAATCCCCATATTCCGTGCGCGGGGTCACATGTCGTCGGATCATACTTGGTTTCCCTAAATTTACGTGGGCGTGCCCGGTATGAGAAACAAGGGTCCCGAAGTATTCGCCAACTCCAACATTCTCCCATTTGGTGGATACCTCGTACAAATGAGAGCTTTCCCGAGTATCATTCCTCTTCAATCCAATCGCAACAGAGCACTGTTCAAACTTCGCACCCGTGACGGCTTTAGTAAGGAAGTCTCGAACTATTTTTCAATGTGTCGACCTTTACTAGTCGAACCACTTTCTTCTCTACTTTCTCTCGAATAAAATGATATTGAATATTGATGTGCTTTGTGCGTGAGTGAAATGCTGGATTTTTAGCTAAATAAATAGCTCCTTGATTGTCACATCTCACCTCTATGGTACTTTGCTCAAAACCGAGCTCTAAGCATAACCGCCGTAACTATACAGCCTCTTTTCCGGAGTAAGAGCCATGTACTCAGCCTCCGTAGAAGAGAGCGCTACCACACTTTGCCTCCTACCCATCCAACTCAATACAGCCCCAAACAATGTAAAAACATACCCGCTAATGGATCGTCTACTATCAATATCTCCACCCCAATCTGCATCTACATGGTCTACGATATCAAGCATGTTTCCATTCCATGTACCTTCAAAACATAAAGAAAAATTCGAAATTCCACGAAGATACTGAAAACTCTTTTGATCGCATTCTAGTGTTCTCTACCTAAGTTAGACATATATCGGCTCAAGACTCCCCTTTGCTTGGGCTATATCCGGACGCGTGCACACCATAGCATACATCAAGCTACCCTTGCACTTGCATATGGAACTCGGGCCATCTCCTCGCCTTCCTCATCCGTTTTAGGATAGTGATCGCGAGATAACTTGGTCCCTAAAGGTATAGGGGTACCAACAGGCTTGCAGTTCGTAATATTGAATTTCTTCAACACTTCTTTGATGTATTTCTCCTGCCCTAGCCACAATTTCCATTTCTCACCGTCCCTCGTAATCTGCATGCCCAAAATAAAATTTGCAGGCCCTAAATCTTTCATTTCGAACTTCTTAGCAAACAAATTCTTTACGGATTTCACCATCTTCATGCTATTTCCTATTAACGACATATCATCCACGTATAGCATGAGAATGACAAATTGATCGCCCGCCCTCTTCACATAAACACGGTGGTCGAATTTGAAAGCACGAAATCAAGCTGGAGCATGTACATGTCAAACTTCCGGTACCACATCCTCGGTGATCGCTTCAACCCATATAAGGACTTTTTCGGTTTGCACACAGATTCTCCTTTCCTTTAACTTCAAAGCCTTACGGTTGCTTCATATATATCTCCTCCTCCAAGTTCCCATGAAGGAAAGCCATTTTCACATCCATCTGTTCCACCTCAAGATCGTATGCAGCTGCAATGGATAGAACAAACCATATCGAGATCAATTTTGCCACGGGAGAAAAAATCTTGTCGTAGCCAACTCCCTCGATCCGAGAATACCCCTTGGCTACGAGTCTCACCTTGTACTTCTCTACGGTCCCATCCGATTTCAGCTTTCGCTTGAACACCCATTTGCACCCAATTGCCTTTCTATCCTTAGGCAATTTACATAACCTCCATGTCTAGTTTTGATCAAGCGATCGCATCTTATCCATCATTGCGAGCTCCCACCGATTCGCATCATCCCTAGATCTTGCCTCTTTCACGGAACTAGGATCATCTCCGATAATGCTTAAGGCATGAAATGTACTCAATGCACTAAGCGAGTACCGAAGTGGTACCCACTTTTCCCGCGTTGATCTCGTGAGGGCCGGCATGCTATCTATGTCCGGGTCTTCATCCGAATCTGCGTCACCAACTTCATTAACCAAGTCTCCATGCTCCGAATCGAATCGGACTCCACTAGTATACCTTGTGGAACAATCTCTATTGTTTCATATTTAGGATGTTCTTCGAGCACTACCACTTTCTTGGGCTCATCACTTTTACGTGTGTTTGCCTGGGATTGTGTTTCACGAAATACAACATTCCTGCTTGTATACGATGGCCTTTGATTCCGGATTCCAGAGTTTATAGCCCTTGACCCCTTCCTTGTATCCGATGAATATGTTCTTTTCAAACTTATTGTCAAGCTTACCCCTTTTCTCCTTGGGTACACGAACATACGCATCACACCCGAACACTCGAATATGTGACAGATTCGGCTTCTTCTCAAACACTTGCATCATATGGTGTACGGTCCTTCATCGATGAGGTTCGGTGGATCGGTTCTTCAAATAAGCGGCCGTCGCTATAGCTTTCGCCCAAAATTCGGGCCCCAAACCCGCCCAACTCAGCATATATCTCGCCTTTTCTATTATTGATCGATTTAATCTTTCGGCCACCCCCATTCCGTTGAGATGTGTATAGAGTCGTTTTACGCCTCACAATACCACTATTCATACGTAACCTGTTCGAACTTGTCCGAACAAAATTCACCTCCCGTTATCTATACGAAGCACCTTGATTTTCCTACCTAATTGATTTTCAACCAAAACTTTAAATTCTCGAAATTTTTCGAATACATCGATTTACTTTTAATAAAATAAATCCAATTATATCTCGAAAAATCATCTATGAATGAAACATAGTACCTGGATTCTCTAATGGATGGAGTCGGAGTAGGCTCGAAAACATCACTCGTGAATCGCCTAGAGAATGTCTGTTGCTCTCGTACCGGTGTGTTGGAAGCAAACTTGATTCTCGTTTTCCATGGAGATAGTGTTCACAAAATCCGAAACCCATAGAGCAATTTGGTACTCCCTCTACCATTTGACTCGAAACTAAGGTAGACGAGTCCCTTTTCACCGATATGTCCTAACCTATGATGCCACAACATGGATGTATTATCTCCATATTCCTTGGTCTTTTGAGAGATAAACCCGCTACCAACGATTACCGTTTCCCCCAAGCGGTTTGTGCAACGTCCCATAACGGACTCATTGTGCAATCACAATAGAACCCCGAGTCATCTTGCACGAATTCTTATCACGGCTAAAAGTAACTCCCTGAATCAGCCATTGTACCAAGCGATAACAGGTTTCTACACATCGTGGGTATGTGCATCACATTTGGAAGAGTCTTCACGGTGCCATTACTCATCCTCGGCTTCACCCCGCCATGCTCGACAATCCGAGGCTGAGTATCGTCTCCGAGCATAACATCTCCACCATTATATTGCTCATATTCACAAAACCAATGTCTATGAGGCGTCATGTGATATGAAGCACCGGTGTCGACGAACCAAATATCCTTGTCTCGATTGCACCATACATGCAGCAGCCTACATACATATTTCTTTGTCTCGACCTCCTTCTTCCCCGTGGATGATTCAGCTTTTTTCTTAGAAACAAACTTGTTTTTTACGGTCCCGCTTCACATGGCCCCACTCTTCACATCTCCAACATTATACCATCCTCTCCCTACTCTTCGATCGCCCACGATTTTTAGATCTAGACCCTCTCCAATTTAGAGCTTTCTCTGCTGGCCTAACCCTAGCCGCCAATACCTCTCTACCGAAATTTTCTGATCCCTTTCTTCGTGTTTCCTCGGATAATAAGGCCGAACACACACTCTCATAAGACAATTCCTTGTCCCCACCACCAATTACCACAATCGGGTTATCCCATGAATTCGACAGTGAACAAAGTAGTGTTATCGTCTTATCATCATCCTCAAACTTAACACCGATTGATACGAGTTGGCTTATCAATGTGTTAAAGTCATTCGGATGCTGTGAAAAGGAGTCGCCCTTATGCATTCAAAGGTTATACAGCTTTTTCCTTAAGAACAACTTATTAACCAAGGACTTACTTTGATACAACAACTCCGGTTTCCGCCATAAATCCCTGGCTATAAGTTCGCTCATCACGTTCGTCGAATTGAGTCTCGCAAGACAAAGTCGGATCAAACCCTTTGCTTTCCGATCGTTCCGATCCCGGTCATCAACCTCCCTTGGATCCTTTGTTTGGAAGTTGAATCCTCATACTTCCGCTTCCTTGCCCGATTCCTTTATCACGACACCGGGCTTCGTAGCAACAGGCTTTTTCGTTATGATCGCCTACCAAAGATCTCGATCACAAAGGAAATCCTCCATCTTCATCTTCCACGACATCGAACCGCTTCCCATCGAATTTTTCTATCTCAATGCGTGACCCTCCCGACATCTCGGATAAACCCTAATTCCTCCAACACAGGTTCCGATACCAATTGAAGGGATTTAACGTAAATTGATATAGAACGAATGCACGGATAATAGAAGAAAAAAATAGACGACGCACGGTTTACCTAGGTTCACCCCTGGAATAAGGCTACGTCCCGCAAAGAGATTTCACTATGATGATAGATTTACAGTTGCATAATTCGTTACAATGATAAGTCAAAAATGAGTAAATATATATGCCCTAAACGGGCCCAAAAATCTAACCTATCTAAAACCTCTTTAATCCCTCAATAAATGGGCTAACTTAAACAAAAGCCCAAATCCGTTGAGGTTTCGGGCGTCTGCTCCCGAACCCCGCTTGCTCACCGAGGAGCGGAACCCCGCCCGCCGACCCGGGCGGGGGACACCCATGTCTAGGGCGCTACCCCCGAACTCCCGCATTCCGTGCGCGGGGGTCACATGTCGTCGGATCATACTTCACTTTCCCTAAGCTCACGTGGGCGTGCCCGATGTGAGAAACAAGGGTCCCCGAAGTATTTGCCAACTCCAACAAGATCTAAGGTGCGACCTCAAGCTTGAGGCCAACCTCGATCCGAGGTCAATATGAGGTCTTGATGACCTCAAATATCCGGCAACGCACCTCATATCTTTAGATTGAGAGAGAAAAATAGAGAGAGATCAGCAAATGCAAGGTTGAAGCGCCAATGATTGATGGCGGACGAGTTTGGTGGTGGTACTTGGTCAAGCGGCGACAATGGTGAGTGGCAAGCATAACCGGTGGCGTCACTCGAGTTCGAGTGGTGGGCGATCGAGTGTTCTATGAGAGGAGAGAGGGATATGACGATGAACCCACATGGATATTGGATATGACGATGAACCCACATGGATTTTAGAATGGCCAATCTAGAAGCAAATAAACAGAAATTATGTCCACGTCGGCTAATGGCGTTGGATTTTTTTATGGAAGAATATTGAGCGGATTTTTGAAGGTCCATCGACTAGATTGAAAAAAGAAATTGTTCAAAGACTACATTGAATATCTAGAAAATTTTTAAGAATTACCGGTATCCTTACTCTTTTCTCTTTCATTAGTTCTCGTGACTCTATTCGGTGTAATTTAAGAAACACTTGAGAGTTGTGTGATTCAATTAGTTGTAATCTTTACATCTTTATTTACATGGACAACTAGTGGTCATATAGTCAAACCACACAAATTTTCATGTTAAGTTTACTTTTCCGCTCTTAATTTCTCAATTGTATTGTTTGCGTTTGTCCAAGGTTCCTTGTTATCCCTAACTATATTGAAGCAACATATGTGGATTTCTCAATCAACAGCCAATTATCAATATATTCAAACAAATATATTATCTCTCAAAATTTTCTTGAAATTTTTTCTCGTATATACTTGTCGCGACCTAAAAAATAAACAAGTTAAATTTCGGGCTAATGGATTATCAGGTTAATTAATTAACTAACCTAACTCGGACTCTCCCAAGTCCATACCAAATCGCAACTTGAGGTTCGAATGATTAACATGCAATGTGATTTGAATTTGGAGTCGCCACTAATCATTTTCGGTAGGTCGATTAGAAACCTAAATAAAATAGCATAAGAAAACTATCTTATTTCTGCGAACCGGAGATTTTGAATTCGGAGACTTGATTACGCTAAATTACTCTAACGCCCTTTCGGTACCATTTTTCATGAAAATATTTAATTTGGTAATTTACTTGAATTTCAAAGGTGCGTTTTTTATTTTTTTATTTTTCTTTTTTTATGAAAATGTAAAACATTGAACTTTATGCGATATACACCATGGATGATTTAGAAAGAAAGAAAACGCGGCCAATCACGAGTATTTACAAAAATAAATTAATATGTAATAATGCTAAACTTTGGAACACGTGGCATGTCTAAAATAAACAATCAAATATTCAAATCAAATTATTACATCTTTGTAGATCAAGATGGAGACGATTACCTTCTATTACGCAAAATCTTACTCACGTACACGTTATAGTTTCTTTCAAGATCTCGGAGCTTGAAGAACGTGGTGTCGTCGAAAATGGCAAGGGTGGCGTTGTTGGGTGGCGAGAGGCGAAGTATGTATTGGGACTCGTAAGATAATGCTCGATCAAAACTCTTTTTCTTTCACTCTCGAATTTTCTTTTCTTTTTTTTTGCAAGGACTATCTCAATTCCTTTCTCTTCAAAAACTCTATCAATTCTCTCCTACTTCCAAAAAAACTCCTCCTTCTCTTCAAGAACTCTTCTTCTTTTATAGGCAAAGTTTTTCATCCTTCATTCTTCATCTTCATTTCTCACCTTCCATTTTCATCTTCTCTTCTTCATCTTTATCTTCTCTTCTTCATCTTCATTTCCCCACCTTCCATTTTCATCTTCTCTTCTCCATCTTCATCTTCTTTTCTTCATCTTCATCTTCCCTTCTTCATCTTTTCTTCTCTTCTTCACCTTCATTTCTCCATCTTCCATTTTCATCTTCTTTTCTTCACCTTCTCTTCATTATCTTCTCTTCATCATATTCCTTTCTCCATCTTCCATTTTCATCTTCTTTTCTTCACCTTCTCTTCATTATCTTCTCTTCATCATCTTCCTTTCTCCATCTTCCATCTTCATCTTCCTTTCATTATCTTCTCTTCACCATCTTCCTTTCCCCATCTTCTTTTGGTATTTGCAATCCAGCCTGAAGTTTCAAGTATTTGCAATACGGTCCCTAAGTTCGAGTATTTGCAATACGATTCCTAAGAAAATATTTCTTTCAAGCTCAAATCTTCTTGGTGCATTTTTCCACCCCATGCCTAGTCCGGACCCTGTTAAATTAAGCTCAAATTATATGCCAAAGCTAAATGAATATGTGAGATGATTTTTGTTTAGAACTAAAATCGGTTCTAATTTTTATGCAATAAATTAGTCAAAATTTAGGCGTCACAGTGCCCCTCTTTGAGTGGAGGCTCGTAGAGGTTGCGCTCAAAGACGAAATTGAATCCTGAATTTTGACGGTGCAAATTATGGATGAACTTTTTTGGCGGGAGTTTTAGTCCCATTTTTGTAATGAAGTGATGCATGATATGCAAACGTAAATAACATGTGTCATAATTTCTCTTTTCCATGTTAGAGAAACCTGCACATGGATCGCATACGAGAATACCTGTTTTACCAAATACCTCATAAGCTAGTGATTCCCTTAATTTCCAAGTTTCTTGCAAACACGAGGACCTTAAGGTATTTGGCCTATCTGTTATCGGAGATTTCTCCCTAATGCGAGACGGCGCAAGATATGTGTATCCTTCCGGATCACAAGAGCTACGTCGTTGTGAGTCGAAAGAAGTAGAATCAAGTTCACAAGAGCTACGTCGTTGTGAGTTGATTAAATGTCGAAATCGCCCGGTGCATATGTCTTCACGATTCGACAAAGGGAACCAAAATCTTAAGAGCTACGTCGTTATGATTTGGTTTGGATCAAAATCACGAGTGCTTATGTCTTCGTGATTTGATAAAAGGAGCCGAGAATCATAAGAGCTATGTCATTATGAGCCGACTAAAGGTCAAGATCACCGGTGCATATGTCTTCGTGATCTGACAAAGGGGAACCAAAATCTTAAGAGCTACGTCGTTATGATTTGGTTTGGATCAAAATCACGGTGCTTATGTCTTCGTGATTTAATAAAGGAGCCGAGAATCATAAGAGCTATGTCATTATGAGCCGACTAAAGGTCAAGATCACCCGGTGCATATGTCTTCGTGATTCGAGACCGGAAATCATAAGAGCTACGTCGTCATGATTTGATAAGATGTCAAAATCGCCGTGCATATGTCTACACGACTGACGAGAGGCATATTGCCGATTGAGTCGTAACAACTATCATCGAGGAGTTGTTAATTTGAAAATGGGTTCGGAAAACTTACTTGGGTTCTCCGAACAATTAATCAAAAACGAAACAGATCGCCCGTATCGTACATGGTAGGCATTTGCCGGGAGGAACTTGCTCATTCAATAATCCTTGGATGAATTTCGAGACCTTGGGAGGGACATCGAACATCGGGAATGTATTACCCATCATAGAATGTCGAGGTAACATGCGCAAACATATTCAACAATGAGTTCATGCAAAACTATCCTACCGAGCTTGCAATGATTAGAAATAACATGTGCATAATGCAATCACTCATACTATGGTTTATGCATAACCATTCTATCAAGTTTGCATTACCAATCCTGTCCGGGGATGTTCTCACATTATGAATACCTCGAATGTGAGCTGAATGGGGGGACTTCGGTCAGAAAGGGTTTTCTCTCACTCTCAAGAAAAGTTATTTATCCTGTCTGCGGGATTCAAAAGAAATCACTCAATCTTTCCATCATCGCATTCGATAAGGATCCAAGTAATCTCGCAATTGATACGACCGGAGCCGATCTGGAGGTCTTGATTAGGACCGTAATGAGGGCTAGGTCAAAGGTTTACAAAGGGGACTCTAGTTGAGTCAAGGTTGCTTGAAATGAATTCTTTCGTCATCTCTCTGGGTTTACAAGTCAAGAACCCTACAAAATGAGAGAGAAGTAATCTTGCTCGAACTTCTTCGAGTGATGCTTAAAATCATTGAACTCCACAATAATTCAAGTGCCCTAGTCGAAAAGGCTTTTAAAGGGTTGTAATGGAGCTAATGATTTGGGACCGAGAAACAAAAGGGTTCGTTTTGGCTCGGAAGATGTTTGAGAATGGGCTTGATGTTGGTGATCATTACAATCTTGTCACCGATCGTGACCTTCTAGGATACCATCATTGCTCGAGGATGGTATGAACGAAGATTGCCTTTGCAATTTGATACTTCATGGAGATTTTTCTCTCAACCCTTTTAGGATATACGAAAAAATTATGCATTTAAGTTCGAAATATTCTACAAATGAACAATGAATTGAAAGGGCATTGGCCTTACTTTTGGTAGGCACTTTGCTTTTTAAATGCCTAGGAATTTTTTGTGGAATCGGCCTTTCCTCTTTCTTCTCTTTTTTTTTTTACTCCCAACTCTCTTTTACGATTGTATCTTGATGAGTTCATTGGGAGATTTTCTATGGATCCAGCTTTTCGGTCCTTCTACTCAAGGATGGGCCATATTTGCTTTGGGACAACAATGATCACCAATAAGGGCCTTTAGAAACGAATTTGCGGGCTCAAATGGGTTGTGCAAATGGATATAGATGTGTGGGATAGAAAAAGAAATGCTCTTCGTCACCCTAGGGCACTTGAATTAAAGCGCAAGTACAATGCAAAGAACCACCCGAAGATTGATGTTAGTCCAAGCAAGAAGATTTCTAGCCATTTGTCTCGTGACGCCGATGGAATTATCTCTGTCTTGCCCCAATGTGAGGTGGTTCTTGACGGGGTTGTGGAAGTGAAATCTCCGCTCAAATGAATTGATCAATGGATAACTTGCGGTGTTTAGGGTAGAGAAATGAATGCCTCCATCACTTCGGTTATCGTACCTTTCGCGAGAAAACCTTTTACCTCGGCGAATGCGGAATTTTGCCACCGTTCATCTCGCTTGAAAAAATTGGACGTGTTTGGGAAAGGATTGCCTTTCATCATCTGTCATGCCCCTTCGTACATTCGATGTATCTTATGTAGTTCATGTTCCTTATTCGAGTTGGTAAATTAAACATGAGGAACAATCATGTGCAAACCATGCGGTGTATGAGTGTTTTCGAGCATATAAAATGCGGCAACTTTTTATCTTGGCGGACAAAGTTCGCAAGTACATAAAAAATTCTTAGGGGCATGGATCGTGAGTTGCCCTGTTCATGCAAATGCGTTGCAAAACTTCATTGTCGCTTCGGACATGAGATTGTCAAGGCTCCAAGAATTTCTCATTTCATTAATTTTTTCATGGAGAAGGGATACTTTCTGTTTGGACAAGTAGTGACCCCTGTAAAAATCAAAAGGGAAAGCATCAATGTATGTCCTCATGTTCTAAAAGAGTTAAAACGATACCACTTTACCCATGTACGTATTCCTGCGAACTTTGAATTGAAAATATCTATTCATCTTGATCGGATTGTATGTCAGGATGTTATCTCTCCAAGTTTTCCAGATTTGAGTTTCGTCTGCGAAGCAAAAGTTTTTATTAATCTTTGTACATTGATGCCAAATCCGGGATTGACCTTGGGCGCTTCGGACCATGTCATTCCCCAACCACTATCTTTGCGGTGTTGTTGGCGTCCACGGGTGGTTCGCTTTTGTTATATTGTTCTCAAACAATTGGCAATCTTCTGGAGAATAAAATAAGCTTAACTTAGAATTTGAAACGACGAGAGCCAATTGGGATGATACGAGTTACCGATCTTTGAGCCCGCTTGGTGTTTTACTTGCATTCTCCCAAGTAAGGTATTGAATCTCTCTTTACGGGCGTTCGGGGCGTGTCCACAAATTGATTTCTACGCTAACTTAATAAGGAACTTACGCATTTGATAAGAGAGGAGAAAAATTCGCCCTTTAACTCTAGGCAAATTCTAGACAACTAGAAAGTAAAAGTATCCGCGCAGGAAACTATACATGGAATTAAAGGAGTATTCATGCGAGATTGGTTCCACCTCTTTTTGGCTATTCCAATGATTGGCTGATTTTGTCTTGGATCATACACCAACGATCGTTGTTTGAGGATCCATAATCACTTGCTTCGGATCACAACTCTTGAGGTCTTTCGGCTCCGAACCGGGCGACTAGGCGGTGAGCTCATCATCAAAGTAACCTTTTGATTTTTCGGGCAATTGATACTCGAATTGGGCATTGTTACTTGCTAACACGGCGCAGATTTTCCACTTTGTTTTTTTGTGGCGGTCGACTCCTTGAGCTTGAGCCTCGCCGTCGCTCGGGAACTCGTAGGGATGATCAACCGGTCCGCTACTAGAACCACCAGCGAAAGGTCGGTATGGCGTATTCTTGATTGGGAAGTGGTCGGTACTTTTTGCTCCGTAGGTTTTCCGGGATTAATCTTCCGATCAACTTTGCTCCGATCGCCTTGGTTCCAAGCTACATCGTGCTTCTTACTTATCTCTAAATCTGTAAGGTGATTTGTGACACTTCGTAAGGTGAGTCTGTTATATTCATTATTTTGAGTACTCATTGGTCGTCTTGAATTGATTCCTTTGTCGAATCGCCTCGATGAATATAGAATGAAGCTCGCGACCAAAGGGGCCTTTTCTTTCCGACAAAATCGTCATAGTAAGTTTGGCCATAGTTCTTTTGTTCGAGTAATTGCTTCCTTACAATTTGCCAAATGTTTTGGAGCACTCGAACGACCGGTCTTTAGGATCCCCGAGCACCATGCAATATGCCTCGTTATGAGCTTGATCATCACTTGCGATGTTATGATATCGGTATATCCAACTCAATCAATGATCTTTTTAAATGAGACCGTCCATATCGATCCCTACCATTTGACAACGATGTCGAAATCATATTTGTATCGCCTCGGCTCCTCTAAGGCTTCCGTTGCTTTCACATAGCGAAATCCTGTACATGCACTTTCTCGGCATGGTAACGAGGATCGAGAGGGAAACGGGTTGCCATCCATGGCCATGACTCTGAGATCCTCGGGATAGGAGGCTTCCCATACTTCCGTCTGGAATATACGCATACTTATTTTCCTTTCAAAACCTTCCATATGTAGACCGAAAAATGGGTGTTTCGACTAGAACCGGGCTTTAGATGTTCTTTGGACTTGCAAAGATAAATTGCCGAGAAAATCACAAAAGCGATTATGGCCTTTCATGACGAGTTCGGAGGTGCATGGAGACTTCAAGTTCTTTATAAACTTTTTCTGATCGTTAGTCTCGTGCAGCTTTTCTCTCCTTTTCGGTCTTAGTGCCTTGGATCCATTTCGTAATAACTCTTACCCCTCACTCAATCCGTCGTTTTTTTTTTTTTTTCGATATGGAGGAGCCCTCTAATCTTTTCACTTTCTCTACGAAGCAGGAGTTATTTCCTCCTCAAATCTTTTCGGTTCCTCCTACGAACGAGGCATTATTTGCCCTCCTCAAATCTTTTCGCTTTCTCCTACGAACAGGCGGTTATTTGCCTCCTCAAATCTTTTCGCATTTACTTACGTGAAGGCTTTCAATGCTTAGTCAAAATGCAGGAATTCACGCATTTAAGCATGATGATGTTCGTGGATAGTCCGTTCTTTGCCCCTGGATTAACTCTAGGCGTTCAAAGAAGAATGTCTTACATGGGGATTTTGTAACAAACAAGACATTCATTCATACATGTCACTACTTCTCTTGAGGATTCGTAAGGAATGGCTAATAATGCTCGAAAGCGATATTTTGAGAACCCATAATAATAAACTAAAGCTTCATGTAGGCTATACATTCGGAGTTCCATCGGCTTGAATTGGTTTGTGACATCAAGGAAACTCCAATTGTAGTGATGCATGTCTCTTCCCTCGAAGGGCATCGGTTCGCCTCTGCAAGACCGACTTTCCGGGATGTATCTCCAACGAAATCGAATTGTACGAGAGCTTGTCTCGGGTGATGATGGTGAATGAGCATTTTCAATGCTCGGATGTGGCTCATCGAGGAACACGTCACCAAAGGAGATGGGGCCGCTACGTACTGGCAAACGCGGTGTTAATAGCATCCCTATACCTCTTGTTCTTGTCGAAGCTCTTCATTTTCTTCCCTCAAACGCAAGTTCATGACTTTCATTTTTAACCTTAATCGGGTCGCTTGTTTTGAAACCAAAACTTGACCTTCAAGGGCTCCATTCCTATCATCCGGCTCAATTCATTTTTGCGTCTCTTATTCACGTAAGAGCACTCCTTGAAGGCACTTGAGCACTTTGATTTGATATTTTCTTTTTAGGTGATATGCTACCGCTGCCATTGTTTTTTTGTCGAGATCTTGAATTTCACCGCCAAGGAGTTGGGTTTTACGGCGTCGGCGTTGGATCGGTCTCGAAATCCAGCGGTTCGTTCGGGGATGTCTAGGTTGGTTGCCTCCGAGTAAGTCGATGGCCTCTAAACATGTTGGATTGAAATACCTCTTATGCCTTTTGTTCACTCTACTCTCCTTGTATGCTTACTCTCTCCAAATTCTTTCGAGTAATCGGGTATGTTCCAAAGTCTCCCTTTTTAATGCGGATGAAAATCACTAAGCCGACGTTTTTCCCAAGATTTCGTGTTTCCCGCTTTGTCTTATTTTTTCAACGTGATGGGACCCCGAATCCACTCGCACCGATTTTCTTTTCTTGATAACCATGCTTGTTTCCCACTCGTTTTCAATCATGGTGGGACTTCAACTCTTTTCGTAACTTTTTCGATTTGTGAGGCTCGAGATCACGGATTGACGATAGATCCAGGATCCAACGAACGAAACGCATGTAGTTTTACCCGAGTAACTAACGTGGCTCCGCAAGAATTGCTGTTTCTTCTCTCGGAAAGTATGCTTGTCTCCCACTCGGTTTTCAACATGGTGGAGTCCTCAAATCTTTTCGTAACTTTTTCGGATTTGTGAGGTTTGAGATGGTAGATCCGTGATTCACGGACGAAACGCCTGTGGTTTCACCCGAGTAACTAACGTGGCTCGCAAGAATTGCTGTTTTTCTCTCGAAAAGTATGCTTGTCTCCCACTCGTTTTCAACATAGTGGAGTCCTCAAATCTTTTCGTAACTTTTTCGGATTTGTGAGGCTTGAGATGGTAGATCCGTGATTCACGGACGAAACGCATGTGGTTTCACCCGAGTAACTAACGTGGCTCGCAAGAATTGCTGTTTTTTCTCTCGAAAAGTATGCTTGTCTCCCATTAGTTTTCAACATGGTGGGGTTCTCAAATCTTTTTCGTAACTTTTTCGAATTTGTGAGGCTTGAGATGGTAGATCGGTGATTCACGGACGAAACGTTCGTAGTTTTTCCTAGATAATTAACTCGGCCTCCACAATAATTATTGCTATAGTTTTTCCTGCCCTTTTAAATTAGGATATAACGCCGAGACAATTATCGCTTTCATATCTTCATCTCCAACCTTCTAAGCACTCTTTTGCATCCACTCTTTTTAGCCGCTTCAACAACAATGGCTTCTTCCCGCACACGCCTTCTCGGTGAAGTTTTGGCCAAATGGAAGAAACTTTATAATCTCTTAGGCCAGGGCTACTCTTATATAGCCAACCATCCGGAGGCCGAAACCGAGATTCGTCTTATGTTTAGGGATATGGACACCGCTTTTATTGAAGGTACCAAATTAGAGGAGGAATACGGGATCTTCCCCACCCTCTTCACTAACTTCCTGGACGCTTACCATGTTGCTCATCAAAATGTTACTTTGGCCCACCTTGTGAGGCACGCTATCGGATCGGTCGGACGGCTTGGTGTTGGCCGGTCTTATAGCCGACAATTATAAGAAGGCCCTCGATTACGATAATGAACAAGTCTCCCCTGATTCGTGAGAGGGGAAACTTGGTGGGATGTTTGGCCATGTCCCGGATCATCTTTGAGCGCGATCCGCTCAATATTGTTTTTAAAATTTCAATGCACATGGTGGAAGAAAGGTTGGACGATCGACCCTGGATATAGCCGCGGGAGAATGCGATCCATGACTGGAATCTGCGCGAGCATCACGAGGACAAGGTAGCCAACCTCAAAGAGAAATGTGAGCTCCTCCTCTTTAAGTTGGCGGATCTCGATTCTCGGGCGATCGGTGTAGGTGAAGCATCAATTGTATGGAGAGTCAGTTAAACACCTTTGTGATGCTCATTAGGGCTCGTTTGGCTTTACGTTCCCACCCGTTGATCTATTTGTAAAGCTTTCCGATGAATGAAATGAATGCAGTTTTTACTCATTTCATCTTGGTCGTCATATTTTTTTCGCAAGATAACCCCTTTTACTCTGCGAATATGTAAATCTCACGCTCCGATGTTCAATTCAATTGGGCGGAGAGGCTCCCCATTCGAAATAATCTCTCAGAAAGATTAGTAGCGAGGAAACAAACGAATGCTCAAATGTGAACAACTCGTGAATCTGTATTAATATTATAACTCGATTATGAAAACATCGAGTGAATCAAGCATAATATTTCTTTACGGCGTCGAATTGATTGGATTGGTAAAGACATGACCATCCATCTCGGGGAATCAAAGCACCACTAGGGAGCACCTTCTTTACTATATATGGACCACCGTAGTTTGGGCGAATTTCCCTTCGAGAGTGGGACTATTGGCATAATTTTCTCAAGACCGGGTCGTTGATCTGAAAATATTGAGGCCGAACTTTTTTGTTGAATGATTTAGCAACTCTCTGCTGATAACACGGCCTGACATACGCCTTAAGTCTTTTTTGTCGATCGATTCAATTGGTGGTCTCTGTTTGGATCCATTCCCTCACTTAGCTTGAGACAGTATACGTAAGGGAATTTCCACTTCAACTGGTAGAAACGGCCTTCATTCCATATACAAGAGAATACGGGGTTGCCCTAGTAGATGTCCGGATCGAGGTCCGATACGCCGTAAGTGCAAATGGCAACCTCTCATGCCAATCGCGATAATTTTCAGCCGTCTTCGCTAAAATTTTCTTAATGTTCTTATTGGCGGCTTCTTTGCTCCATTCATTGAGGACGATATGGGGAAGAGTTCGATGCTTGATCTTGAATTCCTTAAACAATTCGTCCATTGGTTTGTTGTTTAAGTTCGAGCCATTGTCGGTGATTATGGCTTCGGTGAACCGTATCGAGCAATGATATCCCGGCGGATAAACTTCGCGATATTTCGTGCCGTAATCGCTAAATAGGATGCGGCCTCGATCCATTTGGAGAAATAGTCAATCGCCACCAAGATGAATCGATGCCCATTGGATGCTTTAGGGTTGATAGGACCGATAACATCAATGCCCCACATAGAAAACGGCCATGGTTCGGATAATCGATGCAACTCATTTGGAGGGACATTAATCTTGTCACCATGAATTTGACATTTGTGTGGCTCGAACATCTTGAATACAATCTCTTTCGAGTGTGAGCCAATAATAACCCAACCTCATAATCTTCTTAGCTAAAAAGTGGCCGTTCATGTGTGGACCACGGATCCCTTCATGTACTTCCATCATCGACGAAGCTGCCCGGTTGAGTCAACGCATCTTAGTAGGACGGAATCGAATGACCGCTTGTACAAATTCTCTCCGTTCAAGAAGAACTTGAAGCCATCTTCTTTATATACTTTTGATCGACGTATACTTTCTCGGAAACTCCCCTCTGAATGTATGTCTTAATGTCATGGAACCATGGCTTGCCATCGGGTTCATTAGTCACGGCCATACAATATGTCGGCCTTCTTAGTACTTCGATCTTCGGGGTTCAACCCCAAGTCCATTGGCGACTTGTAACATTGAAGACAAGGTAGCCAATGTATCCGAATCGATTATGAGTCTTGGAGATACTTAAATGAAGGATAATCAAAGTGGAATCTCCGAACACCTTGAGTCGGGCTATCCCCATTTCAATCGCAGCTGCGGACCGAGGATGCATGCCTCATATTCTGCTATGTTATTTGTGCAAGTGAATACCAATTTGCTGCCACGGGATAATCTTGACCACCTGGAGATATCGGAACCGCGCATGTGCTCGACCCGATAAATTGACAGCTCCGTCAAAATACATAGTCCGGATGTAATCCTCCACCGACATGATTCGATCCTCGGAATGATAGGCATTATCATCTCACCCCGGATTTTCAGCTAGGACATTCTGCTATGGCTCGTCCCTTGATTGACTTATGGGACAAATATTGAACGGCAAACTCGGAGATGAGGATTTGCCATTTTGGCAAGTCTACCAATCAAGGCGGATTGATTAAGCAAGTATTTGATAGGATCGCATTCTATCACCGAAGCACTTGGTAATGCAAGGTATATTGCGAAGCCTGTGCGGTACCCGGATTAATGCCGCACATATTTTTCTACTTGGAGTACTTCTTTTTCGAAGTTGTGAATTTCTTGCTCGAGATAATAAATGGCTCGTTCTTTTCCATCCTCCTGCTTCTCTTGGGCTAACATAGCACCCAAGGATTCACTAAGGATTGTGAGGTAGAGGATTAAAGGTTGCCCGGCGTCGGAGGAATAAGCACGGGTGGATTCATAAGATCTTTCTTGGTTTTCCAAAAGCTTCTTCACATTCGCTATCCCATTGGACTAGCGCATTTTTCTTTAATAGCTTGAGGAATAGCTTAGCGGTTTTCGATAAGCGAGAAATGAATCGAGCAATATAGTTTAGCCTACCCATCAAGCTTCGAACTTCTTTAACCGTCGTCGGCGGCCTAAGCTCACGAATAGCCTTAACTTTCGAAGGGTCGACTTCAATGCCCTTACTGCTACCACGAAATCGAGTAGCTTGCCCGAGCTGGTTCCAAAGACACACTTGGCGGGGTTGAGGCGTAACTTGTACTTTCGGGTCTGTCGAACAATTTCTTCGGCGTTTCGACGTGATCTTCTCCATGCCTTGTTTTTGCTATCATGTCATCGACGTAAATCTCAATCTCATTATGCATCATGTCGTGGAAAAGGGCAACCATGGCTCGTTGGTAAGTGGCTCCGGCGTTTCGAGACCGAACGGCATTACCCGGTAATGGAACATTCCCCATGGTGTGGTGAAAGTGGTTTTCAACTTGTCATTGACATTCATCGGGATTCGATTGTACCGGAGAAACCATCCATGAATGAAAACAATTCAAACCTTGCGATCTCGTCAACAAGTACGTCGATATGCGGGAGAGGAAAATCATCTTTAGGATTGGCCTTGTTCAAGTCTCGATAATCGACACAAACCCGAATGCGGCCGTCTTTCTTCATAACGGGGACTATGTTAGCGACCCAATCGGAATATTACGTAGTCTCAATGAATCCTACATCGAGAAGCTTCATGACCTCCTTTTTGATCTTCTCGCACTAATCGTGTCCGGCCCTCCTTGACTTTTGCATGACCGGCTTAGCCGAAGGATCGATCGGCAAACAATGCTCGACAATGGAGCGGTCAAGCCGGGCATATTCTGCATAGGACCGGCGAAAACGTCTTGGTAATCCTTCAAGAGTCGATCGGGCGCTCGGACATTTCGAGGAAAGGCTTGCCCCGATCTTAACTTCTTTAGGGTTTTTCGCATCGCCTAGGCTGACCGAGATAATTTTTTCACCGGTCAAGGGCTTGACCTCCTCGTGTCGTTCGAAATCTTGACGAACTTCCTCATAATCTGATTGAACTCATCTAGGTCGTATACTTCGAATCCACTAGGTTTCCCTCCTCATATATCCCCCATGATTGACAAACTTGTTGGTCGTTGGTTGTCGTCATCGGGTTGGTTTGGGAGATTGGGACTACAAGCGGCGTGCTCGAGCTCACGCCTGTGAAGATCACATCTTCTAGCGGCATTGTCGATAGAGAGCGGTTTCGGGGCTTTACCGGAGTTGTCCGTAGGAGGATAGAGCGAGAAATGGTTAGCGGCGAAGTTTGGCGGATGATTGAAGTTTGGCGGAGAAGGCGGCCGTCATTTCCTCCATCTTTCGGGACATCATCTCTTCAAAGCGCTCGATCAGGAGCCAAGTTTCTCGTTTAGGGCAAGACGGCGGTGGCGTTAATGTCGGCCATCCTCTTTCGCGCCGATCGAGTAATATGTGGATGATTCGTGATAAATTACCTATACGCGGTAACAAATCAAAAGTGAGTATAGGGAGCAAGAATAGCGAGCCGGCCCATGGCATCCCTCTAGACTCAAATGAACAAAGTGATTATGACCAAAGGATTGAAACATGTAATTTTCAGTTTGTCCGCTTTTACGAAAAAATCCATATTAATTGTACGTTGGTCAAAATACGTCCAAATTTTACGAGCTTATAGTTGAGAAGATGATGAACAACTTTTATATTGACCAATCGGACTAGAAATGAGCGGATCAAATCAGTTTAATGTGTCTTTCCGAAAAATCGCATTCAGAAAACTGTTATAACCGCAGATAGTTAAAAAAACGAAAGGCCATCTTAAATTATGAATTTAATTCTGAAATTTTGTAGGATATTAGTTGAAACATAGGTATACAACTTTCATGTTTGGCACTTACTCAAAGCTCGATCATAGAATTTAGTAAAAATCGTACAACAGGAACAAGCCAAATCGGAATTGAGGACAAGCGATGAAATTGTAAAAACTACGGAAGCAAAGTGTGAAATTGGAAACAAGACAATGAGATTCATAAACAATCAACCTAAACCATAGACCAGCCCAAAATAAAAATGAGATAACGGGGCGTAAGAGACAAGAAATTACCGCTCATATGAAGAAAATGTCAATCACAAAGACATGCGCATGAATCGTGGATTCGATTTTAGTTCTTTTAGCAAAAATGAAATGAAAGACGAACGACATGTCGCAACCTCGCGCACGTTCATCATGACTAGTTGCCGCCTCGCATACATAGTCATGACTAGTCGGGTCCAATCATCTCGACTTGGTTCGGTCGACAAGGGCAACTCTCATGCATCATAGCCTCGCGCGCATGAGAACAACCCTTGCATTTTTTGAAGAACTCGAGATCCAAGTGGGATAACCTTTAGCGAAGCCTTACCGCCAAGGTTAAAGAACCACATAAATACCATCCTGAAACTATCGAGTGACCCGGGTTCGGTCACAAGTCAAGGTGGTGTAGTGCAATTATATTAGGGGCATGCGCGACATTTTAACGGCAATCGGCCTCCAACAGTTCAAAAATTAAAATTCTCATCACCAAGCGCAAAGCAGAGGTTAGCCACGACTCCTCCCCTTATAACTCCCTTTCCTACAAAACCATTTAACACATAGAGATTAAAATTCAACCAAGATTGCCAAATCAAATAATTTTCCTTTTCATGAACTTATCGGCTTAAGTCCTCTTTGGGTCTCCAATGAGTCTAAGTGTCGCGACCTTCAAAATAAACAAGTTAAATTCCAGGCTAATGGATTATCGGGTTAATTAATTAACTAACCTAACTCGGACTCTCCCAAGTCCATACCAAATCGCAACTTGAGGTTCGAATGATTAACATGCAATGTGATTTGAATTTGGAGTCGCCACTAATCATTTTCGGTAGGTCGATTAGAAACCTAAATAAAATAGCGGGAGAAAACTATCTTATTTCTGCGACGGAGATTTTGAATTCGGAGACTTGATTACGCTAAATTACTCTAACGCCCTTTGTACCATTTTCATGAAAAATATTTAATTTGGTAATTTACTTGAATTTCAAAGGTGCGTTTTTTTATTTTTTTATTTTTTTTTTTTTTATGAAAATGTAAAACATTGAACTTTATGCGATATACACCATGGATGATTTAGAAAGAAAGAAAACGCGGCCAATCACGAGTATTTACAAAAATAAATTAACATGTAATAATGCTAAACTTTGGAACACGTGGCATGTCTAAAATAAACAATCAAATTATTACATCTTTGTAGATCAAGATGGAGACGATTACCTTCTATTACGCAAAATCTTACTCACGTACACGTTATAGTTTCTTTCAAGATCTCGGAGCTTGAAGAACATGGTGTCGTCGAAAATGGCAAGCAGTGGCGTTGTTGGGTGGCGAGAGGCGAAGTATGTATTGGGACTCGTCGAAGATAATGCTCGATCAAAACTCTTTTCTTTCACTCTCGAATTTTCTTTTCTGGTTTTTTCTCAAGGACTATCTCAATTCTTTTCTCTTCAAAAACTCTCTCAATTCTCTCCTACTTCCCAAAAAAACTCCTCTTCTCTTCAAGAACTCTTCTTTTATAGGCAAAGTTCTTCATCCTTCATTCTTCATCTTCATTTCTCACCTTCCATTTTCATCTTTCTTCTTCATCTTCATTTCCCCACCTTCCATTTTCATCTTCTCTTCTCCATCTTCATCTTCTTTTCTTCATCTTCATCTTCTCTTCTTTACCTTCTTCATCTTCATCTTCTCTTCTTCACCTTCATTTCTCCATCTTCCATTTTCATCTTCTTTTCTTCACCTTCTCTTCATTATCTTTTCTTCATCATCTTCCTTTCTCCATCTTCCATTTTCATCTTCTTTTCTTCACTTTCTCTTCATTATCTTCTCTTCATCATCTTCCTTTCTCCATTTTCCATCTTCATCTTCCTTTCATTATCTTCATCTTCCTTTTCTTCATCTTCCATTTTCATCTTCTCTTCTTCATCTTCCTTTCATTATCTTCTCTTCACCATCTTCCTTTCCCCATCTTCTTTGGTATTTGCAATCCAGTCCCTGAAGTTTCAAGTATTTGCAATAAGTCCCTCAAGTTCGAGTATTTGCAATACGGTCCCGAGAAAATATTTCTTTCAAGTTCAAATTTTCTTGGTGCATTTTTCCACCCCATGCTTAGTCCGGACCCCTGTTAAATTAAGCTCAAATTATATGCCAATGCTAAATGAATATGTGAGATGATTTTTGTTTAGAACTAAAATCGGTTCTAATTTGTATGCAATAAATTAGTCAAAATTTAGGCGTCAACAATACTTAATTATTTCTCGACAACATAGAAAAACAAGAATATTGATTTCTCTCCTTTTTTTTTCTGTTTAATGTCCAATAGAAGCAGCATGGATTGGTGGTAACTAGCTTTTATGGAGCAATAAGATCTAAGATTTAATTCCTGTAATTTTCATAATTCCATGATTTTTTAGACAAATGAAAAAGACACCAATTATTGACTTTCCAATTTTGCCACATAAAAAATTGGAGGTTGTGGACAGTAGATATTAGTATGGTATGTTACGTATATACGTTCTTTCATATTCAATTATACACCAATAGAGAGAACAATATTCTTTAGCAAACCAGGTCAATTGATAGATAGATATACTTCCGTTTAGAGTCAGTCCATTAAAATCTAAACTTGGTAAAATCCATGATAAGTTCAAGCTATATTACCAAAATTGGAAGTACAACATTTTTGCAAATACTATCGCATTAGACATAGATGGTAACTCCTACTCTCCTTGCTAATTGGGTATGATGACAAATACTTTGCACCTCTAACAACCAAATAAGGGACGAAATCTTGAATTTACAAAGGCGAAAATTATTTTCGATATGGAAAACTACACAAAGAAAAAATCCATTTTTATTCTATTTTAAGCCCAATTCATTTTAATACTATTTCAAGAAAATTGGAAAGTCAATAATTGATGAGTTGGTGCTTTTTAAGGGAATCGGCCTCATATAGTATAAAAATTGATTTTTTTTATGTGGGTTTCCATTTCGAAAATAGTATAAAAATTGATTTCTTTTTACGTAGGCTTCCATTTCGAAAATCTTTTCCCCTTTTTCCCTTACTTGGTTGTTATAGATGCAAAGTATTTACCATCATATCACCCATGTTCATATGACAAACATCATAAATTGGTGAAGTGCTATATGATCTTGATAAGGATTATGTGCTGTCTAAATAACTATCTACCATTCGACCAAAAAATAATAATAATAACTTCCTACCCAATTGGCAAGGAGAGTAGGAGTCACCATCTATGTCCAACATGACATTATTTGCAAAAGGCTCCCGCTAGCTTGACAAGTATGATAGTATTGTCATTATTTCGACTCCACGATTTTTTAATTAATAAGTGCTTTATGTAAAACACGCGATGATAGTGTGTTGATCTACGGTCGGAAATAACTCGTCGACTGTCAGGAAAGCATTTTCTTTTGCAAAATTTTAGTATTTCTATTTATGGTCATATGGCTTGAACTTATCATGAGTTTTACCAAGTTTAGATTTTAATGGGCTTGCTCTAAACGGAAGTATATTTGTATATCAATTGACCTGGTTTACTAGAGAATATTGATCCTTTATTAGTGTATAATTGAATATAGAAGGAAGTATATATGTAACAACCATACCAATATCTTCTTTCCACAATCTCCATTTTTTTATATGAAAAATTAAAAAATCAACAATTTGTGTCTTTTTTATTTTGCTAAAAAATAGTCGAATTATCGATCGGCCGTGTTTGTGTCTAGTTGCTCGGACTACGGTGTCGTCACCAAGGCCCAGCGACAAGCGGAGGAAGGAGGGAGTATGAAGGAGGAAAAAGAAAAGAGAAAAGAAAAAAATTGAAAATTAAAAGTATTGAAAATAATAATAAAAATTATCCATAATGTTTTAGGAATATAGTTTTCTCTAAAATATATGAGAAACAAATTTTTCTAAGTTGGATTAAATATGAAAATGTTTTAACAATATGAGGCAGGTCGGCATGGGTTGTTAAATTTGTATCGTATGAAAATGAGTTAATTTGCTTTGGATCATTTTCGACTTTAGTTACTTTTTCAGTTTGACTTCATTTTATTAAAAAAAATTATAAAAAATATGTTAAAAGGAAAGAGATTAAAACAAAAGTCGAGAATCATGTCAAAGTAGGAACCACGCACGTTCAAGCAGCCCTTGGGAGTTTCATAATTTAAGTGGATTGCGTGATTAGCTTCAATTATTTAATGCATTGTTTGGTCTTTAGCTAACATCTTGCGGAACATTAGATGCATTACAATTAATGGGCTTTTACTGACTAGACGTAGTTATGTTCTTGCCCTATCTCTAGCAATTTATTTATTAGTTTAATCATCAGTTGTTAATTTTTCTTTTTCCTTTTGCGCACCCGTATGACCACCTCTCGCATATTAGTGGTTTAGGCGTAAAATTGACCAAGACTGCCCGCAAAATAATTTTGAAGTAAAAAAGACAATGTGCCGAAAGGGCGTTAGATTAATCTAACATAATCAAGTCCTATATCCATGCATCTCTTATTTGCAGAAGTAAAATGTTCTCCCAAACTTTTACTGAAATTTCTAAGCGACCTACCAATAACGGATTAGTTGGCGATTTCGGAATAAAACGATTTGCATGTTAAGTTAATTAAAACCCCAAAATTGCCATTGATATGGGCATGGGAGAATCAGTGCTAACTCCTGACTTAGTAAGTCATTAACTTTCCTTTTTGTGGTTGCCCAAGGTGGCAACATAAATAAATAGATCAAGCTCAGCCCACCTCCTTCTTCTTCATCTCCAACCACCGTCTCCCCCAGTTCCATGGATTCCCCTGCTCCTTCTCCTCCCAACCTCAAGATTATGTCGCCGATGACGGCAGCCCCGGCAGTGATGCGGTCTTCCCCTCGACACCGTCAAGGAGGACAACCAGAGCTTCTCCCGGCCCTTTTGCGACAGTTGCAGACGTGTCGATTAGTCAGTTTTCTTGATCGATTTCTAGCAACTTTTAATTTCGTGGCTGTTTGCGCATTGATCCACGGTTTCAACTTTTGGGATTCCTTCAGTCTACAGGTTGGCGTTCTTGTGACTTTTCTGGATTCTTGTTCTTTGAATAGGGAACTTTTTTTTAGTTTTTGTGACATTTATTTCGTTCTGCAATTTGTTCTTGGTCCTGGTTTGTGGACGATTTCGTCGAACATGTTTGGGGAAAGATTTTGTGTTTTGTTTCTTGATTTCTGAATTTGCAATTTACTGGTTTGTGATGGTTGTCTTTCTGGGTTTTGAAGGTTAAGAGTCACCATTTTATGTTCAAGGGGATATACCACTTTGGGTGAGTTTCGTTCAACTTTAGAAATGGGCTTTGGGGGAACACAAATACCTTTAGCCTAAGGGCTTTGGGGAAATGCAAATGGCGTTTAGTAAAAGAACGCTTTGAAAAATAGCTTTGGGCTAATTAGTGTTTGGCAAAACATATTTGCTAAGGGGCTTTCTACCATATTTATTTTTTAAATAAAAGTAATTAAAAAAATCCAAACCATAGGGCTATGACTCTCGGCGAGCCGGATTTGGTACCGACGGTTGTGGGCCGAGGTCGCCTGGGGTCCCACGTCGACCATCTCCTGGGCCTCGTGACCCGGGCGAGGCTCGCTGGGGCTTGCGCCACCCTCGCGTGGGCTCCACCGGGGGTCGCGCGACTCTCGCAAGGGTTGCACGGGGTCGCGCGACCCCCAACGGCTATCGTCTAGGTCCCGCAACCCCGACAACCCTCGCATGAGGTCATGCGGCCAAGGCGACAATTGCCGAGGGTTGCCCCACCCTTGGTAGCCTCGGTTGACGACCGCCAACGCTAGATCTGGCTTGCTAGCGGCCGTTGCCCTAGGGTTTGATTTTTTTTTAAAAAAAAATTCCTAATAAAAAATAATATCGCAAAAAGACGAGGGGCATATGGATGGCCCGGGTCGAACTTTCATCACCTTCAAACCCCGTCCATAACCCAACCCCCAAGCTATTTCACTAACTCGATGAGCTAGTTCATGAAGCCTTTCATTCTTCAAAGCCAATAACTTTAAGGAAAAAATTGCTAAAAATGAATATAAGGTTGAGTACGGGTAAGGGTCGCTAAGTTTGCATTGCATATAAATGGTCAAAACGAATTAAATAGATCAACTTGAGTTAGATAATTTTCGATCCAACTCAAATTTGATCCGACCCATCTGTTCACGAGTCTAATGGTGATGAGAATGCTTGCTGCTTGGTTAGGAGAAGCAAGAAGAAGATTAAAGAAAGGAAAGGGCAAAGGAAAAAAAGAAAAGAAAAGAAAAAAGAGAACCAGAAAGAGGAGACAGCTGACTTGAAACTACAAAATTAACGTGGTTCAGATCGGTAGCTCCTAAACAAATAAATGAAACTACCATCCTCTTACAAATAAATTAATGTGGTAGATAAAATCGGACATATTTATATTTTAACAAAATATTATCAGTACACAACTCCAAATTAATGAAACTACCATCCTCTTAACTCTTAGTAGTGCTTGTGAGCTGTGAGCACCTGTACTAAACGGAGTCCAGCCACGAAAGGAGTCAAAGCGTTTGTACCACTAGCGTCTAAGTAGGCATACCTTATGTTCCATGCGTGAACTGACAAATCCTTTTGGTTGCTGCAAGCAAATCTGCTCTTCTAACCCACATTTAGGAATTATCTACTGCAGCTAAGGAGAGAATATTTCTCTATACTCTATGCCTTCTCGCTATGTAAACCCATTCATCACCAATCTGCTTTAACTATGGTCACCTCTAGATCGAAATTGTCATGCTTCTCTTTGAAGGCTTACTTGTATCCTACTAACTTTTGGCTCTTAAGTGGTTTTGTCTGCTCGATGTCTGACTCTACTGAAGGGGGCTTCATCTGCTCTTCCGCGGCGCTGATCCATTGCAGAGTTTCTACTCTCGACATCACCTCGTGAATATCGAAGCGGGTACTTTGTATGAAATGCCCGGATTAACTCACTCGAGATATTTGTTGCTTTAGCTCGTCTCATACTAAGCCTTGCGTTTTGGCCTTTAGTATACATATAGACACTTTTCTAGAAGGTCATCTATCCTGATAATACTCACAATTTAGCACTTACAGACGACTTATGTGTTAATTTGGATTTCACATGTAAAGTTCAGAAATGCCCTCCCCATGTTTGATGCGATATTCCATTCATTTATGCCCCTTTCGTCACGATAGAAGCATGTTAGGAGAAGCCCCTTGCCTGGGCCCTCTCCACCATAGTGATCGCCCCCTGCCCTTGTTGGACCGGATTGTCATAGGCCCACCAGTTTCACATTGTTTGTTCTTGACTCACACATATTGGATGAGTCTTGCTCCAGTACCATATTGTAACACCTCTATATTAACGTACTTGAAGTATTAGCCGCTTTGACCCATTCCATACTCAGCCTCGAAGTTTTGTCCTTCAACATATAGGTGCATTGGCATTCCCAAAAGATCATCTGTATTAATAGTGCACTATGCATGTTCGGTATGCAATTTGGTGCATTTTCTACAAAGCATATCGGCAGTTGTTCCTTATCCAACCCCTCTTGGCCCAACAATCATTTTTCGCCCTCCCTCGAATCATATGGTTATACTCTGTCTCCTCCACAGTTTAGCAAGGAGAGAATTGCTAAAAAAAAATCTTCAACATATTACAATTGCGTCAATTCAGTCTTAAATCTTTTTTTTTGTTAATTTAGTCCTAAATTTTTTGCATTTGTGTTAATTCAGTCCATTTGGTGGCGTCGACGTGGCATCGCCGACGCTAATGTAGGCCTTTTTTAACTAATATTATAATAATTTTTTGAACTTTTTATGCTTTTTTTTCATTTTTTTTCTTTTTCTTTTTCTTTTTATAGATATCTTTTTCCCTCGACCCTAGGGCCAGCAAGGGTCACTGGCCAACCCTTGCTTGCCACAAGCTAGGGCATCGTGGCCCTCACCTAGGTTGGGTAACGATCACGGTGAACTCACTTGCCCAGACCAAGTGAGGCCGTAATGGCCTTCACCCGGACTAGTCGAAGGTCGCGGCACCCTTGCTAACCCTAGGGTTGGGGGAAAAAGAAATTTAAAAAAATGGAAAAAAGAAGAAAAGAGAAAAAAAATCATAAAATTTTCAAAACATTATTAAAGTGTTATAAAAAGTTCGGTTAACACTTGGCCAATCAAATGGATTGAATTGATACAAAAAGTTTAGAATTGAATTTACATAATTATAATAAATTTATTTTTTTTTATATAATTTTCCCGTTTAACAAGCACAAAACAGCACGATCACAATAACGGTCAACTCTGCGATTCCAACATCTCTCAGCTGTCTCTGCCTCTCGCAAAGGTTTATGGCGTCTCTATCCTAAGTTCTGGGGCTACCTAGTACCCTGACCAGAACTGGTATCTGTACTTTGCTCGGTATCTACCTGTCCAGTGTCCAGTCTGGGCTGTTGCCCTTAACCAGCACTAACCTCTCTACTCTACTCAAGTCCAACGCCCGCAGCCTGTTAGTGTTAGGTAGGCCTCCACATGAAGCTCAGCCTTTCTTTCAGCATCACGGCCGATCTACTCCACCGCAGACTCCTAGCTCTCTCTGAAGTAGGAATTCGGATGGCTTCCAGGAATATGCATCTTGCCCTCGACTCCGGTTTATCATCGTTCCTCGCATGGGTGCAAGCAGGACACCCGAATAGTTTTATGCCTCAATAATCAACTGGTTTACCTATCCACATGCTTAGAATTCAATGCTCTATTGGCAATTGATGGAGATATGCTACTCGGGCGACATGCCAAATTAGCAACCTCAGCCAAGAAATCTCGCGACACGCTAGCTATCGTTGGAGAGCAGGCACCTCATTGTCTCGAGCAATCGGTTCTGAAGCATCGATTCGATGCGGTGTTCCGAACGCCTTATTCCGCAGCTTCATGCCACCACCTCTCTTCTTAGATAACTCTGCCCATCGGAGCCGAATTCGCCGCCATGCCTGAATAATGCTCAAACCATCAGCTGTTCCCTCGGCGCTCGCCGGAGGTTTCACCGTATGTCTATTTGAAACATTAAACCATTTTACTTTTGATTCAACCAAAATAAACAGGAAAAAGAAAATAACTTTTATGGTATGTCCTCATGTTGCAATGCACTGCACATGATTTTTTCTTTTTCTTTTTTTTAATGGCCATCCCCTGCTCCCGAAACAAGAAGACAAATCACTCGTTCAGTACATCACCAAGGGATCGTGTTGGAGGGAACTACTTTGTGTCGGGATCGAAGCAGGAGCCGACCTCATTGTCCACGTGAACGACAACTTGAGCAGGAATCACAAAAACTCTTTTCACACCACCAAATCCAGAACGTTACATTGCAGCCTTCATCATTTTCATAAATTTGAGCAAAATGAACTCGTGTTCTAGTCTATGTACCGTAGGGTTATGTTTTAAATTGTCAATCAAGTACGTAGGACTCCAAAATTAGTCATTTTCTATCCTTATAGTCTCAATTCGCGACAGATTAAAGGAAATCAGTGAGCTTAATTTGACGGAATAAACGAACTCAAATGGATAATTTTTACATGAAGTCACGACTTTGACAATCGACTAGACACTAGCGAGACGAGTTTCGCAGGTCTCAGTTTGACCCGCCCTGGCTAAGCCGATTGCCCATCTCAAGGTCACCGGTCCAGAAAGTGCAGGAACTAAAAGTGAAGTAAACTCGGACATGTACGTGGCACGGACCGACTCTCTCTCCCTCCCCCATCAACGGTTTCTCGAACCCTAGAACGACCACCTTCTCCTTCATGGGAACCTCACGATTTCCTCCACCAGATGGTCCAGGACGTGGTGCTCGAGCATTGTACTCAGCTCTTTAAGATCTGCGGACCCGAGGGACGATGACAATTCACCAAATCCGAACCATTTCGAGCAATGTACTTCTTGTTCAGCCAATTTCCTCACCTTAATGACCTCCTCGGCGAAGAGATCGGCCCCCGAAAAACGGTCCACCGGATCGTTGCACGGTTTCTGGTCACGGACGAACGGATCTAAAATGATGTGCGCGAGTTGGGGAGAGCTGAAATGTCTGTCGGTCTTGTCCTCTGCATGAATTTATGAGTCTCAATCGAATTTCCCATAGGTCCCAACAAACATCTCTTATCATTCTTGTAATATATGCAAAATGACTAATTAATCGGGGTTTTTTTTGTGCTTTTGGTCAAGCTAATTAATTGGTTGAGCAACAATGGGGCCGACATTATGTGATTTTGCGGAAAATACCGACAACTTCAGTAAAGAAAAGAGGCAATACGACGTCGGAACTGAGAAGGCAAACCTTGAAGACGACCCGCTTGCGGTTGATCAAGAACCGAAACAGGGCTCGACGATGTCTCTCCGCTGCCGGTCGCGACCCGCTTATCCCTCCTTTCTCCGTTCGCGAATTCCTGTTCGCCCACTGAAGCTTCCTTCTCTTCCACCGCCGTCAATGGCTTCCTCGCCTTTGGTTTCAGCTCTACACGGTGCTGCCCTCCCCGATCGCGTCGGCTGGCTTTGACCCGCCTCGGCTCGTCCCTCAGTCTCGACACCTTCCTCCGCTTACATTCCTCGCGCTCGCTCTCCATCTTCTTCTTCGTCGATGTCATCGTCGCCGTCTTCTGTTTCCTCTTTCCTCTGCTTTTACCCTTCTTCTTGTTCTTCCCCAAACCCTCCTCATCACCCAAGAACAGAACAGTCAGTTCCTCGCTCTTTTCACGATCCGCTGACGAAGCGGGCACTTCACGGAACGACACTGACGTCCTGACCCTCCGGTGCCGGTTACGGCCGGCTTCGTCCAGGTCGAGCTCGAGCAAGTAGTCCATGAAATTGACCGACCTGCTCCGGAGGAACGCGTCGGGGGACTTGGCCCTCGGGACCCACTTGGTGTCCGGCAGGAACTCCAGCCCCATGAGCCTAGCGACGACTCCCGCCGGCTTCTGCGACGGCCAGTGGGTCCTGACGGGGTCGCGCTTGGGCGACTCTTTGATGAGGATCGGGTCGGGGCCAGTGGTGCGCTTGGAGCTCGGTTCGGCGACGAGTGTGTCATCGGAGGGGTGGGTCGGAGCGCCGCCGCTGCAGAGGAGGTGGCGCAGGAGGGCGGAGAAGCAACCGGAGTTCTCACTTTGGGGACGCGCCATTGTCGTCCGAGAGCGAGAGGCGGGCTTTGGGTTTGAGTTTAAGCTTTTAAGCTCAAGGAATGAGGTCGGCGGATGGAGCAGAGAAAGAGAAGAAACGGTCGTCGATTTCACACCTGAAGGGGAGGACTAATGCGACTCTTACGCGCATGATGGTTCGTGGATTCAGGAAAAGAATGCAGACGACCCCACGATCCAAACTGGCAAAAAATAAAAGAGGAAATTCACGCCAAATTCCAAGTTAAAAAATCAGTATTTCCGTAGATTAAATGAAATTTGTCTGTGAGGGAGCACGAGCACGTCAGATATGTTAAAGATATTTGGGACATCTTCTAGAGATATTAGGATATTTACTTGATTTTGCACATCTATTGAGATTATGAGGCATAATTCTTCGAGGGCAATATGAATTGCTTGCTAGATTTCTTCAAGCGTGTCTTGAGCTGTCCGAGCTATTTGAGCCATCCTTTTGCCTTTGATAGGCACGCCAAAGTCGTTCTTGTTCTTCCTTTTCTCCGGATAGAATATCCTCTTCGTGTGGCCTGGGTCCAGGGATCCGTTGATATCATTGATTAATTATATTTGATATTATGTTTACCTTATTATCTTAGATGATCATGTAATAAACCCTATAAATAAGCTCCTTGTAGTCTTTTCTTAACTAGATACAAGACTCAACGCATTCCACTGGCCACCGCTTCATTTGGCATGTCAAATTTGATTAACGAGGATGAATACACAAGCGAAAGGATAGCATCATCCACTGTTCTAAAAGTTGAAGGCTTTGAATATGAAGTTTTAATCTATACCTCGATGGCAAAGTGACATTATGATCGAATGAGCAATGCCATGGGAAACTTATTGCGTACATTCTTTTTTAACACGAGAAAACTCCTTGAATTCCTGGTAGAACCTCTCTTTGTCGGCAATTTCTTTCATGTGTGTCCGTGGGCAAAAAGGAGCTGGGATCGTACGCGCGTGAAGGAGGGATTTGAAATCAAATATGCAAAAACGACTGAGGGAAGTTTTGGGGGAACGGTGGGGACCGATTTTGACTTTGGAGCAAAGATAGGGGGACCGGATTGGACACTTAAACATCGTGATCGTGGGGTCTCTTCGGAGGAGGAGGAGGAGGAGGACTCCCCGAGTTTTCTATTTATTGGGCACAGCCGAAGTTGCTGACTTTCTCCGATCCACTGCTCGTAGGAATAGGCTGCCTGCATCTGCAATGCCACCATTCACGTACTTTGATTTTGCAGTATTCAAAATGCAGTATTCAAAATGCAAGTACAAAAAAAAAAAAAAATTTGTATGGTGCAGGTGAATTTATCATGGTGTACTACAAGTACAAGCACTATCAATATTTCCCATGCTTTATTTCAAATTCACCATATTTTGGCTGCCCTCGCTGTCGTCGAGAATGAGTCGTGCCCGCTATGAGCTGAGGTCACGGGATCGGCTCAAGCTCGAGCCTCCGATCTTGGCCCGGCTCCCGGCTTGATAGAGATGTTCGCTCGTTTCGTGACATGGAATACCTTTTGCCGAAATGTGTTCTTCGATTTTTATTAAAAAGGATCTTGTGGCTCAAGTGATAAGGAGAATCCAAGCAAAAAAGTGAATGGATGTGTATGTGTGTTAATGAATTGAATATAGATAGATCGAACACGGATTGTGGATTGGAGGGCGAAGTATCAAGTTTCTACAACTTACAATACTCCTAAGGAAAGCAGTAGATTGCAAGAAAGTAAACTTGGTTATTGAGAATGTGAAGGTACAGGAAATGTAAAGTAATGAGGAAAGCTTAAATTGCAATGAAGGTAAGTATTCTTCTTGGTCGATCAAGCGAGGGCTTCTCCTTCATCATCATTGTATATTTGTAAAAATTTATGGTACTCAAATGATCGGAAAAAAAAAGGGTCATGTCACTCAAATGAGTGTCGTTAATAAGTTATGGAATTTAAGTGATCGGTAAAAAACTTAAGGCACTCAAGTGAACATTGTACGAAAGTTATGACATTGTGCATAAAAAGAAATTGACAGTCTTGCTTCCCTTAATTTTGGACGTAGAATACTTCTAGAAGAAACTTCCAAATTTCCACAATTTTACTCTTTTCCGTTCCAATCGCGACATCCCTTGCTTAACGCATCATGTCCATGCACTGATTCAATTTGGGTCAGGTTCCTCGGATTTAAACTCAATATCTATTTTGAGATCTTGTTTTCGATGTGTGCCTGTTCTAGTTGCCCGTTCTATACACTAACTCATCTTTAATGAAAGAGCGACAAGAAATTTTTGGATGCGTTTGTTTCACCGAAAATTTCATGATAAAGAAAAATATTTGGGCTTTGTTAGCATGACAGTTTTTTAGTGACTTTGAGAATGACGGTATGTTATGAGTCACAAATTCATAAGCTGAGTCGATCTCATAACAACTTTTAATTAATTACTTATTGCCCAAAATAGGCTGTTACTCTTAAAATTACCCAAACTGTTACATAATCAATTCTCAAAATATTTTTTCATGAAAATTGTTTGCAAGGAAAATGGTTTGATTTAGTTCATTAGGAGGTTTAGGGAAAGTAATTTCCTTTTTGCCTTTCAGCCCAAAAAAAAATTGTTGTTTTTAGTTTGTGTGAAGATCGATTAGCTTTCCGTTATCCGAACACAAAAAAGTACGAAAAAAATTTCCCAAAAATAAATTTTCTTCGTTGCTACATCGCTGAAATCGAGTGTAGTGTAACATGCAGCAAAACGTTTTTCCATTCACTTTTTCATATACCCTTTGTGAAAATACTACTTGTGAATGAATTTCCACTCCCACTGCTGTCCTTCCTCCACGTGCTCGGACCGACCTCGCAATTCTTTCCCAGCATAATAAGCTGTCGTGCGACTGCTGTTATTGTCTTTTCCAGAATTTATCTAAAACTTATGCTGAGCGTCGCGAAGCTTAACGGACAGAATTAGCTCAGATGCCAAAGCGTTCAGGTTTCATAGGAAGGCAGAAACAAGCGAATGGCTTATTGATAATTAAGCACAGCATCTAAGTGGCTTCATCTCAAGGAGTCCCGAGGTCGAAAACGGACGGGAAGTCCTTTAGCTGGCATTGGCATGGGGTCGTGGAATATTTTCTCGTCGGGGCCGACGACGCTCCGGTGAAATCCATTGACCATATTGTGCAGGAACACCAGTAGCCCCACCCTTGCTTACTTGAGCCCCAAAGACATCCTCGGGGCACGTGAGTGAGATCGACCTGGGGCCAGCCTCGAGGAAAGGACCGAATTCTGGCGAGCTCATCCTCAAGACTTCCGAGGTGACATTCCACGAGTATCTCATCTTCTGCAAATCCTCCCCCGGAAGAAGCTCTTGTCGTGCCTTCGATGCCGCCATTCCCACCAAAGGTTGCTCGATAAGATGATAGAACAATCTTGACGTGAATCAGCATCATGTCTTGGCCACCTTCATGATCGTTGACATCCAAACAGCCATTCACAAATGACCAAACCACCCCACCGCCCCGAAAGAATTCAGTAATATGACAGATAATGTGGTTTCACAAATGACAGTTTTAGATGGAATAGTAATTCGTTTTATTTCTAAATCACACGTTACCCATTAATGATGACAAGATAGGGACGAAAACCCATGGATAAGAGTAAAAAAAACAAAAAGTTACTTTGCAATTACCTCTCAAAGAAAACCCAACATTTAAAATTAAGACCCATCACTAGTATCTAAATTCAAATCAAATATCGTAAGTCCTTAATGGTAGTTGGACATAACTTAGGAAGTGATTCATGAATCAAAAGATGAAAACAATGGTGTTCCCTAGCGATGTAATGAACTCGAATTGCGAGGCAGTCGATGATCACATCTCCTTTCATTAGAGAACAGTAATTTAGGGTTTTCGAAAAGAGTATCACCATGGGGATAGAGGAGAGAGCTCTCACGGAAGAGAGAGATCGCTGACAACTTGAACTCGATCCATGAGCACGCCTAATCATTAGGAAATTAATCCTATTTCATCCCGAAATTCAGGGAGAGATCCTCTTTTACCGATGTCTGACTGTATGGGATGTAAAGTTCCCCCAAGCCTCTTGATCTTAGATCCATCAGTTCCACTTTCACCTTATCTTGAACATTATTTTCTTTTTCTTTTTTCTTTTTCTCTTTTCAATTGGGAATTGCCCCTATAAAAATGATCCTCCACCACCAAACACTGCTTCCTCGACTGAAGACCCAGTTTGTCTCAAAACAAGGAGGAAGCGAGAGATGGTTGAGAAGACACCAGGGCAAAACCAACTCACCCCCATGACCAGGAACCATTCACTCTTGGGAGCCACCATTCAGATTTGCTTGAGAGTGCTGTCGGCCGCCACGACTTTGGCCGCCGCGCTGGTGATGATGACCAGCGAGCAATCCACGGTGGTTTTCGGCATTCCGGTCAACGCTCGATATACCTATTCCCAGGCTTTCAAGTAATGTCTCCTCCCTTGCTGGTTTCACCTAATCAATGGACGAATCTGAGCAACCATTTGAGTGACTATATGTTTAGAAATCGATGTCTAGGCCATCCATGATAAAAAGATGTTGGATTTGCTTCACTGTAAATTATTAGGACATGCTAAAAAAAAAATTATTGGGACATGACAAGTCTTGAACCCTAGGCCCATGAAATCACGAAACCTCAAAGTTTTTATTTTTGTTGTCTTAGGTCTTGTTTATGGTACTAACCATTGGATTCAAATTGCAGGTTCTCCGCCTATGCAAATCTAGTTTCCTGTGCTCTATGTCTGTTATCCTTGTTATTCCTTCTTATAATCGCCAGACGAAGAGACTGCTGTTCTAGTGGCTACATTTTCCTATTCCTGCACGACTTGGTATGTATCGAGGCGCCTCATATCGCATCAAACCGTATGGTTCATGAGATTGTTTGGCTAATTTTCGACATCGGTCACGATGCTCGTAGGTGGTGATGACATTGGTGATGGCGGGGTGTGCCGCCACGACGGCTATCGGCTACGTGGGGAAGCATGGGAATGCGCACATCGGATGGATGCCCATCTGCAATCATCTCAGCAAATTTTGCGACCGAGTCACCATTTCGGTCGCCATATCCTACTCATCTTTCCTTCTCCTCATGATTCTCGCCGTCATCTCCGCCTGTAACTATGGCACCGTGTTGAGGTCTGCAAGTTCGAAGTTCCGACGAGGAGAATACGCAGAGGATCAATCGGGGGAATGACATCTTCACCTCGCGTCAGGAACGAATGTAAAGCAAGCATGTAGGGGGCCATTCATAATCTTTTTCTTTGGCAGCCAATGTATAGAAAAAAAATTCAACTTTTTCCTTTCAATTATTAGAACGTGTTCATGTAACAAAGATATCTTTTTTCTTATGAAAAAAGATGCCTTGTTTTATAGTACTACTAACTACTCGGCGAAATTAAAATTCACGACATCTCATAAAAACGAAAAATTAAATTATTGGTGTAAAAGAGAAAAACAAAGAATATTAACATCAAATTTTCTCTAAATCTTGCTAGTTCTAGATCAAAGGGTCTTAATCCATCCATTGGTCCGACTCAATAAAGAACATTTCGTCGCTTGATCGCCCAAGCCGGTATTATATAGCTCGGCCGACGTTTCTCTAAATTACTAGTTAAATGAAAATCAGAATAAAAGAATGGTTAATCTATAGTTTAAAACAAATCTTTGGAAGATCTACGTGACGAGTCAAAAGAAGAAAACAAAGAGATCTATGCACTTCTAAGCAAACTGGGCCTAGAAATTTCACGCTAACCCAAGAAAAAGTTGCTTATTTTTTGGGGTTTTTCTACAATAAAAAAGCCCAGAAGAAAGAATCGCTTCTGGGCCCATGTCCCTTTTTATTTCAATTTCTAATGGCGATTCTTCCTTTAACAACACGAATTATTATTACAGTGGCATTTGTTTCGGACGATGTTGAATTTGTCTACGGCGACCTTGACGCTTTCGTGAAAATCTGAGAATAATTGCAAGACTTGCTCATATAACCTCCTATTCGAGGGAGACAAAAGTTCAATAGGACCTCAAATACCTTGCCATTAACATTAGGGACATGTTTTTTAATGCGAATATGATTAAGCTTCTTTGAAGGATCTCGACTAGATCAAGTCTAACAAATCAGATGATGTGCAAATCATAACCGTACCGGAAAAATTGCATGGGCGGCCCTCAACTTGTGCTATTTTTCCAATGTGGTTCTCAAACTTGTAATTTATATTTTTCCAATATGGTTCTCACCTAGACACAATGAGGGCCACGACGCAGTAAAGCATACTGAGTTTCCTCACTTGAGTTTGAACCATCGTTTGTGACTAATCTGTTATCAATTGGCATTGAACACCCGAGAACATTTAAATAAATAAAATATAAAAAGGGCTCTTTGCATGGTTTCGGAAGAAAACGATTTGCTTTTGAAAATCTTTTTCATTGTGGAACAAAGTCCACACGAAACCAGCTTCCGGTCCTCGCCCATGGATTTGCTCCACTTGAACCGCAAGTGCACGTAAAGCCTAGTTCAAAAGCACATTTGAGGGTAGGATATATGAAGATTAATTTATAATATCTTTATAAATAGTGATGTCATTAATTATTATCGTATTTTCAAATTCGACCCACCATGGGAAAAATAATCTCTCATGTCCTCTGCACCCCATCATCGTGCCATCATCATAGCAGCATATGAAAATCTATGCCGAGCCTCCCAATTTTTCCTCAGGATGTTTTCAAGGGATAATGACTCAAATAGCTCCCGAACTTTGATCCAATATGCAATATGATCCCTAAATTTATAATTTATTCAATGTGATCCTTATACTTTAGTCTAATGTGTAATATGATCCTTGAACTCTATTTGATCAATGCGGTCTATGGGCTTTTCAAACAAAACTTAGTCCCTGAATTTTATCAAAATTTTTAATGTTATCTTCTATTAATTCAAGCTTAGGGACAATATCTAACATTTTCATATTATTTAAGTACCTCAAGTCTCGTGATCATTTTGAACAAAATAAAAGTTCATGGAACATATTGCACATTTGGCCAAAGTCAAGAACTATTTGTGTCATAAATGATGTCACTCGAAGCGTGGTCGGATCGAAAGAGCGGCGATTGGTGTAATATGACAAGATGGCATGGAAACCATAAATGTTGAGGTGTGGTTCATATTTCTCATCGACAGGAAAGCGAGGAGGTTTGCACTAGATGAGCTAACGGGGTCCAGAGCGGCAAGCATTGGCGAGGTCTTAAGGGGGAAGTGCCCCCTAGTCACCAAAATGTTTTTACGGTTTAAGCTCATATTTTATTAATTGTTTGAATTTGAACCGAGGAATAACTATCGTAATATATAATCTCTTTCTATTGAAATTGAGAATTGTAATAGAGAGGTAAGATGTGTTAATTATAATGAAATTCTCAGCAATATGTAATTCTAATTTAAGGGCGAACTAAGATAAACATTATATATTGAGTTATCTTTATCGCATTTACATTCTATTTCGTTGTGTTTGTGCTAAAGGTGAGCAAAACGGACCGACCAACCGGGAATCGCCCGAATCGGATTCCCGGCTCTAGTGGGAACTGGACCGATTTTTTTTTTAATGTAAAAAGGTGAAAGAAACTGAGCGAGTGGCCTCTTTTTGCTCGAAAAAAAAAAATCAAGGTGAATGAATTTCCTGCTTGTTCAACGCACATGTTTTCTGCTTGTTCTGATGATACTGATGTGCAAAGAAGTGCCAGAGCCATCGATATGCAATGCTTGGCTCAATGAATGTTGGTCATGTTTCATGTTGAAAACACCACTTTTGTTTCATTCAGATATGATAGTTAACACATAGAAAAAAAAATCTTGAAAACAGAGATGGCCATGAAGAATCCTAACTGACCCACTTGTTGTCCTTCAAACTTTCCGGTTTGTGAGGCGTCAGTCGGGGTAAGGCATAGCATCTTTCTCCGTCTCTATCCATATCAAGAACCATGAAAGGAATATCGCGAGAAGCTTTCCATGCCCATCTGACTCGAGCACATGGTAGGGCAAACAAGAACGCCAAATTGCCTAGACAATGTCAAGATGCGAACTTTGAACTCGATCGATTCTAATGGGATTGCCCAAGAGTCGGATTGGACTGAAAACTGATCACCTCTGGCTTGTGCGCCTAAGCTTAATAATAAGATACTCGTCTTTAATTGGTGGCGCCTCATCATAGTGGTATTGAAAAAGGTCGGTGGGAGGAGGATGAGAGAGGGCCAATGGGCCATACGAGGAAGGTGGATCAATTCGAGGGTGCGCGTAGGACACACAAGCATCGAAACGGGAAGAGCGGAACCATGTGAAATTCCTGCTTCGGGATTTGGCAGAAGTGTGATTTGACTAAGCCCACTGAGGGATTGGTCCATCCCCACTCGCAAAGCTCAGACCTTGATTTCCTCCTTGAATTGCTTCTTTCTTAAAGTTGAGGTTGTGTGGACGGTTTTATTGGACTTCTAATATGACCTAAGACTAGAAAGACTAGAGTTATTTCGTCAATGAACTGAGATAGCTATATTTACAGGGGTAAATTCATCCCATCAAATTATAAGTTATTCAATACGGTCCCTATACTTTAGTCCAGGGTGTGCAATGTGATCATTGAATTCTTACCATTAATTCAAGTTCAAATATTGAATATTTTCATATCGTTCAATTAGTAAATTGACTACATTAAATAAAATAAAAGTTGAGAGATCATATTATAGATTGAGTCGAAATTTAAGGATTATTTATGTCATTTATGCTTTTTTTTAAATTGAAGTTTCAAACGAAAGTGCACGTCATAATGACGAAACTCGAATTTGGTTCTCTCTTTTCTTTTCTTTTTTGATTGGGCCGAAACCTGAGTGGAATTTGCTGGTCGCTCCTTGATCCGAAGATCTTCGTTCAAAATGACCACTGAGCTGACTATGGACCTTTTTCTTTCCATCTTTTCCCAATTCATGATCATAAGAATGGTCCTTTTTCCTTGTATCAAGATTCCGATGTGCGAATCCCACTTCTCATGGATTGCTTTTGGTCAATTCCGCACCCATTTAAGTGACCCAAAATCTTATAGACAGAAAAAAGTCTACGTTGTTGTCATGTGCATTCTCGAGAGGTTTGAAGGTGGATCTCACTTATGAATAACATCATTAGGTCTCGCTCGCCTGGTGTGTCATAGACTCTCTCACTAAAACCATTGACGTGTGATATCCCCATATTCGATGTGTCTCGTCCATTTTTGCCCTCTCGCCATTCTAGAAGCATACTTACTAAGAACCACACCGTGCTCAAGACCTCTCGCCCCAAGTAATCATTCATTGCCTTTAATGAATTGGGCATCCGCCTAGTTTGTCCATGAACCCACACATCCATTGAAGGGGATCTTGCTCTCCTTTGTATTGATATGACCCATTCCCCATGACCATGCTGCCCAGTAGGAGTTTTAGAAGTAATTACACAACGTATTGACCATTTGGGATGAATCCTACTTACTAATAACGTCATATGGTTTTATTCATGAACTTGAAGTGTCGTGAAACCAACCCCCCCCGGACATACAATACTCTCCACATTTGCTGTGTGTACCCATCTATATCCACCCCCACCACCATCTTAGAAGCCTACTTGCTAGAAGCAGCACCCTGTTCGAGTCATATCGCGTCGGTCGTCATCCCCACGCCTCATTGAATTGGGTATCAGCCAAGTCCATCCCAAAATCGTGTATCATCTACGATACTATCCATATCGATTCTACCTGTTTCACGTAGGCCAAGTTCTTCCCAAGATAATCAAAGTGGCCATATGATATGATACCATCTGATTATGGATCTTTTTGTATGAATAATGTTACAAAGTCTTACACATTTGATGTGAGATTTGCATTGTCACAGTTTTGCAAACTCCCCGTTGCTGACGAGACAGATGTTTTACCTTACGTGTTGAAGAGCCTAACATTGGAGACGACATTTCTCAGCCAAGTTGAACTCTCAGAGCTGCAGCACGTGTCCCTCGCTCTCCGAGAAGGCGGCTATTATTAACCCATGAAGGACAATGATTCAGATAATGACACTCGAGATGCGACAACGGTCTTTAAGGTTCGATGTTGATGTTTGATCTTTGATGTTGAGTACTCATGAGTAGAAAGGACCCATGTGAAAAATGGGTTGCTTAATTGAAACGCTTGAGGAGATAATAGTATTCGAATTTTGTTTATATTTATTAAAATAAACATGTGAATTATGTTAAAAAAGTTTAATATTGAAGAATTGATATGGTCTTGAACATTTAATATGTCATCATTTTCATTTTGTTTGGATCGAAAGTTAAAGTGGAAGAGTTTTGCATGTGATAAAAAACACTAAAAAAAGAACAATTGTGTCAAGAAAGAGTTACGTTCTCTTTAAAGATTTTGGTTTATCTATGGAGACAAACTTAAACTTTATGAATTTAAAAAAAAAGACGATTGATTTTTGCGTACAACCTTAATGACAACGCAAAGTTCTGTTTAATAACAACGCAAAGTTCGTGTTTTCTTATTCTCCTCATGGCTACAATTTCTGCTGTCGACATCGCGCAAGTTTGTTTGGTTTTCGCAGAACGTCAGGAAATCAATTTCTTAAGAAGAAATCGCGATGTCCTGATTCTGAATGTGGAAAGCACGATAATTGAAGTCGCTTGAAAAGATGGTACCAAATGACGTCTAAGGCCGATTCATACATTTTCGACGGTATCGATGTATGCTAGCATCAAAGAACAGTAAATCCGATGCCGACCCAGTTGACAACCCCAGCAGTCTAAGGCCTAGCGATTGGAGTTGGAAGAGGGAGGGAGAACTGAAAATTATCTTCATCAGCTGTCATTCCTAGACATTCGACACAGCATAAATGAGGATGAAGAGACAGAATTTGTTCCTCTTCAAAAGTAAATTTACAGCTTCTTGCTTTACATAGTACAAAACACAAGCGAGATCACAAAGTTAAGCGCTCAATATATATATCAATTATGATCGCTCTCCCTCGTGGCTTGCCTTTGCAGCTTCTTCAACCAAGTGAAACGTGTGAGATCTATCTGATACGAATGCTTCATCAAAGTGTCAAGAGCTAGGCTTCAACAGTGATTGAAGTTTGAAACTCCCTGTTTGGCGTCTGTTCAAATGCTACATTGGAAGCTTTCTCACTTAGCATCAGAACTAGGAGAGCCGCTGCCGCCGCCGCCAACGTTAGGGTCAGTTCGGTAGTAGACAACCTCCCCAGTGTCACTGACATAGTGATCTCTCTTCAAGCTTTGGATTAATGTCCCGATCAAATGGAAGGGCAACGGGCCTGACTTCTTCGGCTCCCGGTAATAGTTTGCGAGCACCGGCCTAGCCGCTTCCGTCTGCATCATCCCAAAGAAAAAAGGGTATCAAGAGACAGCTCCATAGATATGCGTTATCCGATCTAGCCCGACACAGACCGCGACAGGACGAGCCTACTTCACTGATTCTCATGAGACTTGCGTCTACATGACAAAGCTTCTGTTTTTATCGATTAAAGCGGGGGTAGACCCAAAAGAGGGGACATGTATATAACTCACAGCTTCAATCAAGTGATAGTGAGGGATCTGAGGGAAAAGATGGTGTATGACGTGAGTTCCGATATCGTGGTGAATGTTGTTGATCCACCCGTAGTCACGATCGAGCGTGGTGAGCCCTCCTCTTAAGTAGCTCCATTCCTTAAAACAGAAAAAGCGAAAGAGCCTTCAACTACTTGCGAGAAACTATTGTCCTTAAACCAGAAAGAGAAGGTGGGAAGTGTCTCCTTTCATTGAATGACATTACCTTTCCCCTGTACCAAGGCAGCTTGTCTTCATGACCATGGTGATGCAGGTAAGTCACAAAGTCCAGCCACATCACAAAAATCTGATAACAATAGCAATAATTGGAAACACACTCCGGTTAGAATCCGTCAAGGCTAAGGAAATACTTAGACTGATGTACAGAACTCAGATACAGCCGTAAGTAGACCTTTTGAACTACGGGGCCACATTGAGCGTCCAAGCTAAACTCCGCCACGCCGCTTAGCGCACGGAGTTCTCAAATCCGGACTTATTATACCGAAACATTAGTGAAGACAATGACAAGGAAAGAGGAGAATCGGAAGAGGGGGTACCCAATAAGGGATGCCATAGAGCTTGAGCAACTGGAGAGGACCCATCACGAAGGACAGCCCCACAAGCAAGCCCACCATGGCCGTCCAACACGCTGTGGATGTGATCACATCTTTCCTCTCACTCGCCACGAACAGGTCGCTCTCTGGGTGGAAGTGAGACCCTCTTTTCCCTGGACTTCTGCTCCACTGTGAAATCGAACACCATGTCAGGGTCATGAGAATCTCAATTCCTAACGACTCCATTCTCTCGTCCAAAGTTCCACTTTTTCATGATCTTTCAAAATTCAAGAACACCTTTTCTATTTGCCGAACTCTCCAAGGAAATTCAGGATTCGATCTTAGAATTAGAAGATCAAGTTTACAGACAATCTTGCTGTCCAGAGGGAACTGGAATTGATCTCAGTCGATCACAATCACAAAGGCACATCGGAATCACCTGTGCGCCGAGCTGTTATGCCCATCGTGACATGACTAATTCGATAGCGGCGGGTCGAATCTTAAAGGGAATAAACCAAGTTCCGAACTTGGGCTCTACCATTCAAAGCAAGCAATGATTCCTCCATGAAAAGGCATATTCATGTCCGATTCATACAGTGACTCAACTTAGTTGGGTCCTATGATCATATCAAGTCAGGAATAAAGTTAGGCAATTTGAAAGGCTTTTTTGTAGGATACTGCTTCTCTCTCTCTCTCTCTCCTTTTCCTTCCTTTAACGTGGTTGATTCAGAATTAGCAACATAGAAAAAGATCATCTTGGTTTGCACGTGTCTAACACTCACGAGATAGAAGGGGTAGGCAAGCATGGGAAAAGGGACTGTGAAGCGGAGGCTCCTTGTAATGGTGTCCAAGCTCTTGTAGATTCTCTCTGATAACTGCAAGGAAAAAAAAAATCGAAACCCAACTTAGAAATTACGATGCACATACTGAAGATGAAAAAAAAACAGAGCATGAAAAAAGAGGCGGATGACTAACCGGATGCCACGACTCGTCGTTCTCGACGTGCCCATGATTCTGGTGATGAGTTCTGTGGCTGATTCTCCTGTCGAATTCAATGGAAGTGACATTTTGATATTGTTAAGTCACATCGCGAGTTACGTATTTAGTTATTGACTAAACCGCGTTCCAAATTCTAACCCGTCAAGAACTAATAATTCGTTTCGACCAAAAAAAAAGAACTAATAATTCGAAATGAGATTGAACGAATCTGAGCAAAGTCGTGAAGGTGGTGACTTAGGAGCTCACCATCCATGGTAAGGCACGAGAATGGAGGAATGAAGCAGGTGGCCCACCACACTGTTCAGCTTGGGATCGTTCGAGAAGCTCCCGTGCCCGCTGCGTCGGATACAAAAGCAAAAGGATCACAGGCGACACGATATAGAGGTGTCAAATGGGCGGGTCGGTCGGTTTGGTCGGGTCAATATGGTCACATATTACATTTAACCTGTTTTACTCATATTCATCCAATGCAAATTTAATGACCCATACCCGACCCGACCCATACCCAACCCATACCCGACCCGCATTACTTAAATACTTATATATTTAAATAAATCATGAAATATTTATTTCTTTTTAATTTATTAAGAAAAATGATATTGCTAAAATATGAATTTTTTTTTTTATTAGCACTCCGCTCGCCACCCGCCGCCGCTTCCACCTCCCCCCTCCGTTTGTCTCCCACCATTCCACCGCCCACCACCTCTCCGCATTTGCATTATTTCCGATATAATTAAAAATTAATAATAAAGAATCTTATTAACAATGGCTATTGGCAACCAAAGCAAGGTGCAGCCAAGGCAGGAGAAAAAAGAAAAGAAAATAAAATAAAAAATGAAAAGAAAATTACTATAAAAATAAATTATTAAAATATTAAAAATAGAATTTTTAAAAAATATTCACAAAACTTATTTATTTATTTTCATTTAACCCATTTTGACACATAGAGTTTAAGAAGCAACCCATTTTACCCACCCCATCAAATATGGTCAAAGGCGACCCTTTTCCACCTCTAACACGATATTGTGACACGAACCTGACTCAACTGAGAATCGGCGAAGCCGAAATGCGAGGTGGAAGCAACAAACCGAAGACATACACGACACGAACTATAATAAGAATAGTCTCCATGAAATATGATGACATGACAGCGAATTTTACTGTGTAAAGAGAGGAGCTAGAAACCGTACCAATCGTGGCCGAGAACGAAGAGGGCCCAGAACATGGTGCCCTGGGCGGCCCAGTAGAGAGGCCAAACGACCCAGCTGTTCAAATACGCCGCCCCGCAGGCGAGACCGAGGACGACGGCGACGTCCCTCAGGACGTAGCTCATCGACCTCCACGGGTCCTTCACCCAGCAGTGCTTCGGTATCGCTGCCCTCACGTCCGCCAGCTTGAACGGCGGGGCGGCCCCGGGGTCGAACAAGTCCTCTCTTCCTCCTCCTTCCTCATTGACGACCCCGTTCCACGTTCCCTTCTCTCCTTCGTCGTCTTCTTCGTCGATCGGGGAGACCCGCAACGGGGCGCTCACCCGGGTCGGCAAGAGACGCCTGCGCGGTGGTCCGGTTGGACGGAGCTTCAGATCTGCGAGACGGGCATGCTTTGATGGGAAAAAGTTGTCATTTTTCGCGGTTGTCCTCTGGAGTTGCGATCTGGGGATGATTTGGGGGGAGGGTTTGAGGCCACATTGGGACAAGACCCATGTAGCCATTGTTGAAGAACAGGGAGGTGTAGAGAGAGAGAGAGAGAGAGAGGGTGCAAGGTGTATACTTTATGTGGGGATTTCTTCCTTTTTTTTTCCTTTTTTGGGAAACAAATGGGGGAAGGTGCGAAAGTATCGGGAGTGAAGGGGAAAACAATAAAGAAATGGCGAAGGGAAACAATACAGAGAGAGAGAGAGAGAGAGGAATTCAAGATATCTCTGCAAGAACAAGTGCGAATGGTGTGGTCTGGAACGAACAAACAGAGCACCCCCTCTTTCTCTGCAAGAATGGGTCGTATCTGTGCAAATGGTGTAGCCTGCAAGGCTGGAACGAACAACAGAGCACCCCCTTTTCTCTGCAAGAATCGGTCGTTTCCCCCTCTCTCTCTCCCCCTCTCTGTTTGAAGCAAGATTTTCTCTCTCTCTCTTCTCTCACTCTTCTCTCACTCTTCTCTTGCAGGTCGCCTGAAGGAGGAAGAGGAAGACACGATGGGCAACTGTTATTATAGCTTTCAAGCAGAGACAGTCTTTCGCTCTCTTCCTCTGCTCATTCTCGCTTGGTTCGTGGGAAACTTTTTGCGATGGAGGAGGAGGAAAGCTTTTTGAGCTGTTTATCTTATGGAATTGTCGTGGACCTTTCAAGTTTTCCGTGATTTAATTATTGAGCATCATTGTGCTATCTAACACATGCGGTCGCAGAATCTAACGCTCGGCTTTCACGTTTTTTTGTATTTTATTGATTAAAGAACAGCGATTGGTGGGGAAGTCGCTAAGGCTTAAATGTTGGATTCCCCCGGTTCTTGATCTCTCTCTCTCTCTCTTTTCCGTGAGTTTGGGGACGGATCGTGTGACCGGGCTCGTCTACACGGCTCTCCAATTCATCTACGCACGAAACTCTGATCGGGTTCCTATTGAAAGTCGCTATGGCGGTCTCTCGACAGCCCGAGACACGACAACGCATCTTGCATTTTGCTCGAAGTTTAAGGAATCGAAAGAGCGGGGATTGGTGCAATATGTCAAGGTATGATCGTGGCATGAAAACCATGAGATGATCGTGCTTTATCGGTGGCCATTCATCATGGTGGTATTGAAAAGGGCCTGTGGGAGGAGGATGAGGAGCCATATGAGAAACGTGGCTCGATTGTGGCTCGACTCGAGGGTCGAAATGGGAAGAGCAGATCATCTGAAATTCCTGCTTCGGGATTTGGGAAGCTTGTTTTGTATTTTTGGCAGAAGTGTGATTTGACTAAGCCCACTCAGGGATTGGTCCATCCCTACCACAAGTTCTTGATTGGTGGGTCGATGCTGGATGGGGGTCATCTTCGTCCCTCCCAAAATTCAGACCTTGTTTTCCTCCTTCAATTGCTTCTTTATTGTTCCTGCATAAAGTTGAAATTGGGCAGACGGTTTCATGGGGGTTCTATTAAGGCCTAAGACAAGAAAGGTTAGAGTTAGTTAGTGATGAACTCAGATTCCTATATTTACAGGGGTAGATTTTTATCCAATCAAAGAATAAGTATCAATCTATCCAATTATAACAAGGAAAAGAAAAAAAAAAGGGTGAAGAGAATGAATTACTTTGTCATGGGCATATCCTGAACAAACTATCTCGTTGACATAAGAGTTTTGATTTTTATGACAACAAGGTGAATTTTGTGCATGCTGATTTCAATCTAAAGACCACCGGAACTTGAAAGTCAAGGGAAAGCAGAAATTAAGAAGACACGGAAGAAAAGAAACAAAAAAAAGGTGGTTGCTTTCATTATGGCAAAGTGGAACAGTAATAAAAAGAGTGCAGACATCTCAAGAACACATCGAAGCAAGAACATATCAACGGTGAAGGCAGATGCTAATATGGTTGAACAAAATTTCGCGGCATGGTTCCATACATTAGTATTTCTTAAAAATTGTTGATTATGTGGCCATAATTTCTGTCAAATATAGTTGGTGGTTAGATTGTAGTGCAACAATCTGTGTGCAAGGACAAATTAATGTTCACGCGTTTTGAAGAGGTTGATGACATGAATGCTTAAGAGGTTCATATGGGAATTCACTCACTCGCAAAGGTTTGCTGGCAGAGACACGGTGGAGATAGATTTTACTTCTTGAAAGAAGGTTACTCTTCTTAATGTGTTGTTTGTACATGAAATTAGGAAGAGCTTAGCTTCTATTGATTTACTCTGTAAAGTGGAATTTTGGATTTTTGTTTGAATCTAACAAGGTTATCATGTCAAAAGAATGAATTATTTGTTGGAAAGGTTATGCTAGTGATGCATATATCAATTGAGTATTAATAATAAGACTGCCTCCTCTGCTCATGTTGTTGAGTCTCTTTCGTTATGGTATGGTAGATTAGTACAACTAAATTTTGTTATTTAAAAATATCAAAATAATAGCGAATTTGATAAATGTGAAATGACAAAATCTATAAATCATTTCCTAGTGTCAAAAGAAATTTGAATTTATTAGATTTGGTGCATAGTGACATTTGTGAATATAATGACATGTTAACTCATGGTGGTAAAAGGTATTTTGCTATTTTTTAATGATTGTAATAAGTATTTATGTGTTTATCTTCTAAGATCAAAAGATGAAGCATTTATCATGTTAAAAAAATATAAGATTGAAGTAGAAAATCAATTAGAAAAGATAATTAAAGTTCTACATTCAGATAAAAGTGGAGAATGTCTTTTGATTGAATTTTCATCTTCTTGTGAAGAGCATGTTATAATTCATCAAGTTTCAGCACCGTATACTCCACAACAAAATGGTTCGGTGGAAAGTAATAATAAGTGTTTAGGAGATATGGTTAATTGCATGCTTTCAAATTCAAAGCTACCGATTAATCCATCGAGAGATGCATTTGCTTATTGCATGTTATATTCAAATTTCACAACCAAGAGAAATAATATCAGCCCTTAGGAATTATGGAAATCTAGAAAATCAAGGTGTCATATCTTAGAGTGTGGAGGTGTTTAGAACATTACAAAGTACTTGATCCTATGAGAACAAAACCTGATCCTAGAGCCATCATAGATGTTTTCCTTGGATATGTGGACAATAATAAAGCTTATAAGTCTCTTGATTTAGAGTCCAATGTTACAACCAAGAGATGTTGAATTCTTTAAGAATAAATATTCTACGGGTTTTTGAAAGTATTGAAAGTAGTGTTCAAATATAAAATACAAATTATTCAAATCCCATAGAATCACAAGTAGATTCTCATGAGAAAGAAATAAACGATTCTAAAGGCACAACGAAACCTAGAAGAAGCATTAGGGCAAAAAATTGAAAGATTTAGGTCCAGATTTTTTTACTCATGTTTTCCTTGTTGAAGGAGACATGAATGATAATATGGTTAATAAATATTCTTTAGTATTAAATCTAAAAGATAATTCCAAAATTTTTTAATGATACCGTGTCTTCTAGAAATGCTTCTTTTTGGAAAGAAGTTGTAAACAATTAGATGGACTCAATTATGCCAAAAATACTATGGTATTAAAATTAACAAAATATATTGTGGTGTTAATCTTTGGACAAAAGTGATTATGTTGAAAAAATGCTAACCAAATTTAAACATTTTGTTTTCGAAGAAGTGATTACTCCATTTGATTGCAATATTGGATTACATCATAATATCGGAATAACAATAGCATAACTTGAATATGCAAGGGGTATAGAGTCTTTAATGTATGCAATGCATGATATAAGATCCGATGTTACTTTTTCTTTGTGTAAGTTGAGTAGATATACTATTAATCTAAGCATAGAACATTTGAATGACATTGCTAGATGCTTTAGTTACTTTAAGAGAACTAAAAATTTGGGATTGTTCGACAATGATTATCCAATCCGTATTAAAAGGATACACCGATGTTAGTAAGATTACAAGCATGGAAGATAAAAAATCCACTTCTAGATGGATTTTCACATTAGGTGACGTGTTGTATCTTGGGGAAGCAAGAAACAATCATTCATGACTCACTTAATGATGGGATTGGAATCCGTTGCTTTAGCAACAATTGAGAAAAAAAAAAGTTGAATGGATTAGAAATTTGTTATCGGATATCAAACTATGGTTTAGTCATATGCCTCCTATTTTTAGTCATTATGATAGTCATGCTACTTTGACAAGACCTTCTAGTAGCATTTATAATGGCAAGTTTAGACATATCGGTCTTAGACATGAATCCGCGGGACAATTGATTCGGAATGGTATATAACAATTGTATATGTCGGATCAAGTAAGAATATGGCTGATCCCTTACAAAAGGCTCTATCGAGAGATGTGGTAAAAATGACCTTAAGAAAAATGGGACTGAAACCCTTTGACTAAAATCATTAGTAATGGTAACCCGGCCAAATACTAGTATATTACAAGTTATAAGGTTTAAAAGGTAAAATAAGTCACTGAAAATAATTGCTTAATACTAACACTAGCCTGGACGTGAGAAGCTAGCATCGTTTGTTATGTTTTTGTAGGCTAAAGCTATATCCTTAATGAAGTATAGTACAAATTAATAATATGCTTATTAATAACAAAAACACATGTAAATACTTCACCTATATAAGCTTAGGAGTGGTATTGCTTCTATGAAAGTTAAGGTTAACTTCCAAAGAGCTCATGAAAGAGGAACAAGCACAAGGCCATAATAATGCAAAGTAAATTATACAACTTCTTTTAAAACAAACGATTAATATATGTGTTGTATATCTGATTCTATTATTTAAAGTAATAAATTTAAATTAACAACTACGTGTAACTTTTATATAATTTTGTGATACTTGCACTAGATAAAGCTTTTACTTGAAAGAGACCTTTATGTATGTGCTCTAATCTTATGAAAATTTTTATTGTATACTTTAAAATTTGTTGTTGTTAATTTGTTTCATTTGTAGAATAAACAAAAATAACCAAAAAAGTCTTAAACATATTGTAGGGTTGTCAATTTAGTCTAAAACTTTTTTGAGTCTTAATCCTTTTGAATTTGTAGCAATTCGGTCCATCCGCCCAATTTTGATAGACCGAAGTTGACACGGATAATTTTTATAATATATTTTTTTATTTTTTTTATTCTTCTTCTTCTTCCTCTCGTATTGGCGAGAGGAGGGAGTTGGCAAGGCATCACCCTCATCGGCCCTCTCCTCGGCCGGTCGTCAATCCGGCGATCGACTGGAGGAGGAGGAAGAAGAAGAAAAGAAACTAAACAAACAAAAAATTAAATAAATAATTTTAAAAAATATTAATATATTACTAAAATTGCCATGTCGATGCTGATAGCGCCACATCAATGCCCGGTGATGTCCACGTCAAGACCGCCCGACCATAATGGGCCGGATGGAGAAAATTGACACAAATGCAAAAGATTTATGATTCAATTAAAAAAAGGTTTCTAACTGAATTAGTATAATTACAATAAATTTAAGACTTTTTTGGTAATTTTCCTTAGTAGTTATGCCTAGACCCGTCAAACCGTGGGTTGAATTGGGTTTGGGGCAAGTCAAGAATGATCTTGTAAGAAGTAATTTTTGACTTGGTCAACAGGTGGTGGGACTCACCTTAAAAAAAAAAATTAACAAAGTCAACAAAGGAAAAGGCAAAGGGAAGAGTTGGCAACTCGGTACTTTCAACCGAGAGCCATCAGAGGCAAAGAAAGAAGAAGAAGAAGAAGAAAAAGAAGAAGAGGGGATCTCGCCGGGAACACCTTGTCGACTCTAATTCGCAACTCCCGGTAAATACTCGTACCCTTCGTTCTTCCAATCAGATAAGTCTTTCGACTTAGGGCTTAAATTCTAAATTTAGTGAAAGTTGAGCCTGCAATTTGATTTTTGCGTTGTAGACTTGTAGGCTTAAACAAGAGTTATTTTGAATCAATGGTTTGGTCGGAGCAAGAATTTTAGGGTTTCTCGTGTGAGTTTCGCTTTGCAAACGGCTCAAACAATCATTTTGGGTGTGCGATTTGTTAAGGCGTAGGAGTTGTTGTGTTAGCGTTTAAGTTTAGTTTAGTCGATTCGTCTTTGAGCTAGCGTTTTACTTGATTTTAACGTTATTTCTCACTTATTTGTTATGATCGCGAGTTCAACGATTCGAGTAACGTTTGTTGTTTGGTTAGAAACGGTGGCCCTAAGTGAGTGATAAAACTCATTGTCAAAAGAGATATGTATTATGTATAGTATGAATTACGAATGGCATTGTTGTTGCATAAAAAGCCGAGTCGAGCATTTACTACTCCTTGATTATTTACTGATGATTTAGAAAATGTGTTATGCAAGGTATTGTGAAGAAATATATGTATGTATTGCTTTTTGAACTGATTTGTGAAAGGATTTCTGGATCAAATGATAAATGCTTTGAGAAAGGTATTTTCAGCTGTCGAGACCCGCCCTTGAGGATGGGGAATATCGAGCTCGGGCTAATGGATTACTAAGTCCATTTCCTAAAAAGGAAATGGAACTCAAGACGGGTCCTCTCAAACACATACCAAATTGCGACGGAAAGAAATTATTAATAAAACCAGGGTCGACCCTTTATGGTGATCGGACCCTTGTGTGGGTGCATTCACAGCCATATTTTTGGGTTGATTACTCTATCAAAACTAGGAGAGAAATTTTTTTTTTTTAAAAAAAAAAAAAAAAAATTGGGTTGTTATTGCTTAGTGTTATAATTAACGATTTTTTATACATCGGAAAGTGAGGTAAGCTCTAACATCTAAAGGGTTTCATGCAAACAGAAATCACTATCTAACAATCACAATCAATAATGGAAACTGCACGAGATCAAGGAATCAAGAACATGCGGATAAAATGCATCCGATTATCACGCAATCGGTTACATGTCATGCCTAATATAGCCTTATCGGCTTAGAGAACAATGCAATTAAGTTCATGGATGGTTTGGGAAAAATTCGAAACAAAATATCCAAAGAGGTAAAATAGTCATTTGGGAAAGTTTGGGAATCAAAAAATCGACAAAAATGGGTTGGGGAAGCTTGGGAACCCAAAATCGACAAAAATGGGTTGGGCCAGTTGAAAGTGACCTTTTCCCTTCTTTCTTTTTTTTTTGTGATTTTTAGGATTTTTTTTCTGAATTTTTTCTAATTTTTTTTTAATCTTTAAGGATTTTTATGAATTTTTTTATTTTTTATTTTTATATTTTTATATTTTTTAATATTTTCTGGATCTGGTTGACCCTTCCCACGCAAACTGGATGCCCAACCTAGACCCTAATAATCCAAGGTTGGTTTAAACGATGCCGTTTTGTTTTTTTTTTTTTTCTGATTTTTCTAGTTTTTTTTTTATTTTCTGAGGATTTTTATTTTAATTACTAATCCTATGGTCCAGAATCGCCCACTTGGCTAAGCCACAGTGCATACTAAGATCTACGGTCCGGATCCAACAGAGATTAAATCTTATCCGTCCGACCAACATACTAAAACCAATGGCCGACATCAAACGAGGAGATTAATTTTGAGCCGTCCGACCTACATACTAAACCCAATGGCCATAATTGCACGGCGAGACTAATTCTCGACCATCGATTAACATTTTTTTTTTATTTTCAATAAAAAAAAAGGTTTTATAATTCAAAAAAATCATTTTATTTCTAAAAATTCCCGGACCGGGCCACATGGTCAACTCGTGGCCGTCGACTTGGGTTTTATTTTCGAAAATTTTTCAAAATATACTCCCATTTGACATGGCTGCCACGTGTCATAACACGTAGCGCCATATCAGCACTAGGTCAACCGTTGACGAGTCAACTTTGGTTGACCGGTCGTCATCTTCCTCGCGAAGACAACGAACGAACGGCCGAGATTTCTATGATATCGATCAACGGCCAAACCTTGGCCAAATGAGATGAAATTGGTCCAAATTGATTCGTCTCAACGTCCGATTAACATATCTAAAATCTAGCCAAAGTTATCAACTATAACAACATGAATTGAGCTTACACAGAACCCATCAAAGGTGGATTAAGCGAACAAACTAGAGCATAGCTATTCGATTAATTCACGAACAACACTACAATGAGTTCGGGAGACTTATCTAAAGCTCCAATCAAGCCCTAGTTTGCTAGGTTTCTTTGGTCAAGTTGCGACAGTTCTAGCTACGGTTGAGGTCTAGACTCAAGGGTTACATGTGAAATGAATGCAAAAATAGAATACGATTTTGCTTAGATGAGCTTAAGGATTAAAATGCCTCAACTAATTTCAACAATCATGGTTAGATGTGAACTCTATCATGGATGCACAAAGGAGAAGCTTAAAAGGGCGACTCACCGTCTTCGGAGGAGTTGAGCTGCCGGAGTAGGTCCAATCGCTTCGTGGAGTTGTGATTCCCGAACCGATCCGAGGCCTCGATTTGCTCTAGATCAAGCTGTCCGAAGTTCCACGGTCGAAGCTTGAAGCTTCGACAATGGTGATCGCCGAGAGCTTTTCTCTCCTCTCTCTCATTCTTTCTCTAGTTTGTTAATGCTAGCGCGAACGGAATGAGTCTCCTCTTCATCCAAAATCCGTGAGATCGATCTTATTCGGTTTGAATAGATTTGGCGAGCATGGAGGGGGTCACCGACTTAGTTCTCGCACGTATCGTCACGTGCATTTTGGCATGTTGGCGACGAGGAAACGTTGGCAATTCCGTCCAACTACGGTAGGTACGTCGTCAAGCTCAAATGGATGTGAATTGGCTTAGTTTTGCTTGTGTTGACTTGAGCTTCCGCGGCGTTAAGCGAGTTCGCCGCACCAACTCCGGCGACCCCGGGCGATAAGAGTGGTAGCGATAGGTTCGCCCGTCAAGGACTTCAATGCCCATCCCATGGCGCTATTGATTGTGGCCAATAGGATCTCCAATTTGGTTGCCAAAATTTAGCTCTAACTCGGGTGCTTGAACTGCGCGAGAAAGGGAAGGTTGGGGGAGATGATGGTCGTCCGAGTCTTCGGGTCGGATTTAGCTCGACCCTGCAGACCCGACTTGCCAAAAATTTCAAATTGAACCCCAAAACTTCAAAAAATTCCAATTAAATCAAACAAATTGGATTTAGGAGCATGAATTCCGTCAAAAAATGTGATTTTCATGAAAAATATGCATGGAATTATACAAAAGACCCAAATTCTCGGTTTAACCCGAGAATGGTATTTTCAAAATTACAAACCATAAATGATTGAATCAAGCCAAACTAATCCCACCATTGGATTTAGAATAATGAAAACTAGAGGATATCGAGCCGGATTTGCAAGATCATCCTTATAATTTTATTAATTGCATTTAAAGTGAAACCGAGGGACTAAACTAAAAATATTTGTGCATTTAGGTCCTTTTAGTCCAAATACTACAATTATTCAAATTTTTGGGTCAAAATAAAAGGCAGGATATTAGAGAAAAATTCAATTACTCTAAAAATTTAAAATTTAAAAATAAAGTTACTAAGAATGTAATTTTTGGGCTAGTTTGGGACTACGGTTAATGAAGGAACCTATGATTCCGAATTGAAATTTTCAATTTTTAAGTGGCCAAAATTAAAAGGGAATTAAAATAAAAATATTTACTACTTTTTGTATTTTGTGGCCCTGAATGCTATTTTTATCGATTTTCTAAGTATTTTCTATTTTCGAAAAATATTAACAAATGTGAAAAATATGAAAAAAAAAAAATTAGTTCAAAAATGGTTCCTTAGGCTTGGCCAAGACTTCCAAATTTTATTTTGCATTTTGTTTACTTTTTATGAATTTTCTACAAATTGTTTAAAAATAAAACTAATTAAAAATCGTGTGTCAACATTAACGGATGAAATGGGTTGCGAAAAATGTTAATTTTTTTGGTTTATAAAATGTCTTATAGTTTATGAGATTGATGCTAGCATTGGAGGATTGATTGTTTGATGTTCAATATAACTATAAATGCGCTTAGGAGTTTTGAGGTATGTATATCGATTTTAGAAGATGTCCTCCTGGGCCAAGCCACTGGCATAATAGGTGTAGACATTGCCAAAGGGGGGATCTTGGTTGCCTCGTCATTAGACGTTGTGTTGCGACCATGATAGTATATTGAGTAATAGATTAGTCAATGAAATGAACCATTAATATGGTTCTTGATGGAGGTTGATCAATGGACTTGACCATTGATGTTTGAATTGTGATGGTGATTAAATGAGCATTTTTGACTTGTTCAAAGTTTTGTTAAAATGAAACAACTCATATTTGGTTTGATATGTATGATATATATTGGGATTGAAGTGTGAGTTTCCTTTATTGTTTTGTATGCATGTATAGTGATTGCTCGATCGGCTTAGAAGAAATGTATTACTCATCGGGTTATGGTTGCTCATTCCTCGCATCGGTATGCTTTTCGGGTTCATCCGTTAAGGGCAAGTAAGGCGAGAGTAGGTTTTTTTTCAATTTAATTTTTTTTAAAAAAATATAATTACCAATTTGGGTCTCGCTCGACAATTTGGGCTGCCGAAAGCAGCTTTTCAGCATTTAACCGCTGAGCAAGGCCCACTCGCTCGGTAGCCCAGTGCTGCGAGCGGCCGGCCCTTTTTTTTTCTTTTTCAAATTCGTTTTTCTTTTAATTTCATTTTTTTAATTATTAGTACTTATAATATTTATTTTATTTATAATTTTTTTCTTATGAAGCTTATCTTTATAACATAATTAGCAATAATTAATGTAAAAATTTATTAAGATCTATAATTAATAAATAATGTTGTAATTATAAAATTAATTAAAAATATTCATAAAATAAAAAAAGAGATTTTCATAATATATAATAATCGTCAACTTACCAATTATAAATAAAATAAATATTATAAGTATCAATAATTTAAAAAAATATGGGTTTTTTTAAATTTAATTTTTTAAAAATATATTTAGGAAATTACTTAAAAAAATAATTACGGATTTAGGTCTCGCTCGGCAATTAGGCTAACGCCCGCTCGGCACCTCGCTGCAGAAAGGATGGGCCTTTTTTTGTATTTTTTTAAATTTCATATTTTTTTAATTATTTATACTTATATTATTTATTTTATTTATTTATAATTGGTAAGTTGATGATTGTTATATATTATGAAAATCTCTTTTTTTCATATATCTTACCCAATTTTATTTTATTATTTTTTAAAGTAATTTCCTAAATTATTTTTAAAAATTAAATTTAAAAAAAACCCATATTTTTTTAAATTCATATTTTTTTAATTATTGATACTTATAATATTTATTTTATTTATAATTGGTAAGTTGACGGTTATTGTATATTATGAAAATCTCTTTTTTTATTTTATGAATATTTTTAATTAATTTTATAATTACAACATTATTTATTAATTATAGATCTTAATAAATTTTTACATTAATTATTGCTAATTATGTTGTAAAGATAAGCTTCATAAGAAAAAATTATAAATAAAATAAATATTATAAGTACTAATAATTAAAAAAAAGAAATTAAAAGAAAAATTGAAATTGAAAAAAAAAAAAAGGGCCAGCCAGCTTGGCATTGGTCGCGAAGCGAGACCCAAATTGATAATTATTTTTTTTAAAATATTTTTGTAAATATTTTTTAAAAAAATTAAATTGAAAAAAACCCCGCGAGAGTATCGATGGGGATTTTTGGTAATAGGATTTAGGTACGATTCAAGGGAGTTGTGCTTATGATAGTTGATAGTTTGTTAGGTTGGCTAAGTTCTAGTTCTACATATTTTTTTTATGAATGATAAAAATTTTAAACCAACCTACTGAATTGTCATGTATATATGGTTGGAGATATATATTTTGATAACAGATTCTTCGGTTCTTTTGAAGCTACATTTTTCGTGTGAAAGGACGTTTGTATCATCCTCTACTTTTGTTAATTTTGGGATGTGGTAAATCTAATCTGAATTGACCTATTTAACACGTTTTGACCAATTTTCATACAATATAAGTCTGGCAACCTTGCTAAAATATTTATATATTCATCGAAAGTTAGCGTTACTTCCAAGCCATTGCAAAACAACTCTTTCCTAGGGTTTCTCTTGCCTCTGCCGCCGCTAACCCTCTTCTGAGTAGACCTTCCTGAGAGAGGGAGAGAGGCTCTCTCTCTCTCTCTTTGCCCCTGCCCATGCACCAACCCTAGCTCGTGTTCCCTCCTCCTCTATCTTCTGTTTTCTGTATTTTCTTTTTCTTTTTCTCTATCTTTTAGGTTTCTTGGTCAATTTTGTGGATGACGCAATTGATATTTTCCACGAAAGTAAGTTCTGAAGATCAAAGCCTGAGTGTCTCGAAAAAAATCTGTTGTATTCCAATCTGCTCACTCACTTAGGCTCCGAGCGCTTGCTCCATATAGTCAAGCGCTCTACAAGTCTTCAATATTCATTTCTTGCTGTTTTCACTGTCGGCTTATCTAAAAGTGAATTTGTGATCAACTGCTATATATTTTGTAGCCTTTCTCTTCCAATCTAAAGCTAGATCTAGATTTGAGTGCTTTTCTATCCCAATCCGGATATAAATTTGGGATTCGCAAGACGTTTTCTGCGTTCCTTCAACCTTCGGATATTGTTGTGGTCTCTATACGGTGATAGTGCTTGGAGATGCGAGAACCTAGGCGCGCATTGCCTTTTGGCAAAACCGTAATTACTAAAAAAAATTTCTCAACGTGTGCTCATCACCGATGATGATATGAGATTCGGTGATTGGCCGCCGTATGAGCTTTGATGCTACAAATGATCCATCTTTGAGGAATGGGCAGTCTTTACAGGCAATATCAAATTGATTCACTTTTCAAATTTTCTTGTTTTACTTGCTTTGTCGGATTCGCATATTTGTCTTGAAGTTATGTACTCTTTTTATTTTCATTCCAAAAAAAAAATCAAATTTAGCAAAACTCATAGACAAATTGAGGTAAAAATGTAGATTGAGTAAGCACGAGATCAAGTGAGCGTGAAAGAGTCATAGAAGTAAATTGGTTCTATGTAAGTTGTGAGCTCATTTAATACTCATATTATTTTGAACTTTACCATTCCAAGATATATTTTCCAGATATAACCACCCCATATAACAAGGATCTATGACCTATTTTGAAAAATCTACTTATGCCTTTTGGATTGTCGCTAGCTTTTTCTTTTTGGATCGAGATGGAGGAAATTTCCTCTAATCATATCTCCGATTGGTGTGTTGCAATCATGACTTTGCCAATTTTAGTTAAGTTTGCATACGAATAATATCCATGAGTAAACCACCAATCAAAAGCATATGTCTATAAGTCATATCTACAAAGACTCTCGTCTAAGGATCCTACTCTACATAGATTAGTAAGGGATTACGCCCATTAATGAGATATGCCTGCCGCACTTAATGACAGTAATGATTAATCAAAATGAACCCAAATCCCATTCCATGATCCGTCTCCGTCCAAATTTTTCCTGGAGAAAGGAATTTTTCCATGATGAATCTGATGATGCCTTTTCGTATTTATCATATGCCACACATAATCATTTCTAACCACACGAATCAGTCACGTAACATGAAAATGGGATCATCCCTGTGCCAAAAAAAACAACAGCGATGGCAATATGGACAATTAGCTTTGCCAGTAAGGTCCTCTCGCGAACGCGTTTGTTCGGGAATTTTCGAATTGGATTGGAACGGTCCATGCGAACGATTATTTGATAAATTCCATGACTTATAGAGCGAAGAAGAGTTGTGAAATTAGCGTAGAGAACCCATAACTGCTAATTTCATGTGGTTTTTCATCAAAAAGAAAGCAAATGTAACTTTTCAGATGGAAATGAGACTACTGTTAAAAAGTGCTGCACCAGCGAAATCAACATTTGCCATGATTGTTGCCATATCCACCAACAACAAATGCAATAAGTATTACCACCTTTGTTCGAGCACTCGAAGCACTACCTATATTTCCAAGCACGAAGAATTTATGTTCTTTCTTTTGGGATAAGTGTATTGAAAGTTTTAAAATTTATCACGAAAATTCAATTGAATCCTAAAACTTTTAAAAATGACAATCAAATCCTAAAATTTGTCAAATTAGTGCAATTAAGTCCTTCCGTTAACTCCGCCCAACTAGGTCAACAAAATATGCTGATATGGCAATTTTCATTATTTTATCTTATCGACGTAGTGTTGACGTGATTAAAACATGAAAGATAAGGCCAAAACGACGTGTTTTTAGTCCAAATCTAACATTTTAGATTAGATTAAAAAATAAGAATGAAACTCAAAAGAAGGAGAGAGCCTACAGGGCCCTCACCGCCGCTACTCCATTGCTGGAAAGGGCAAGCGATGGCGGGTCAAAGATCAACTAAGGTCGTCGAGACCCAGCCCGGTGGCTACCGACCCTAGCCGACTACGGGTGAGGGTTGTGGCCCTCACCTAGATCGGGCATGGTCACTTGCCCTCGCCCAAGATCTAGGCAAGGGCTTGTTGGCCCTCACCTACAATCGACTGGGTCGCCGGGCCCCGACAACCATCACCCCACCATCGCCGACCCTACGGGCATCGCCTATTTTGCATTTCTTCCCTTTTATAAAATTAATTTAGATAATATCTAAATTTCAAAAATCATATTTGAACCAAAATGATGTCGTTGTCACCATGTAGTTCATAGAAAATATAATATATAAAAAAACCTACGCTAACATTTTTCCATTAGCCAAATTAGACGAAAGGATTTGATCATATCAATTTGATAAATTTTATGATTTTATTGCACTTTTTGAAAGTTTTATAATTCAATTGTACTTCGAGTTTTAGAACTTCAAGTGCATTTATCTCTGTTTTTATTTTCAGAATCTTCTCGTCACAGGTACTTTGCTCTTCGGTCATGTGTTTTCATTTTCAGAATTTTCTCGTCACAGCTACTTTGCTCTTCGATCATGCACGACGTACTCATGGATTAACCAGCAAGAGGTCACGTATACAACATCAAAGTAAGTACCGTATACAAGTGATGCGTGGTTGATTACTTTGTCGATCCCTCATCCGTAAAATAGGTTGACCAAGATAATACGAACAAAAATACTTCAGATGTGCGCTAATGAAACTTAACCGCGAGGGAGACCAAAGCTTCCGCTAATGGAACTCACTCATCCGACTTGACTGCATTAAAAGAAATATTCCATATCCTGTTATGTTGTGAGATTTTAAAGAAATATTCAATTAGATCTGTTAACCATGTGGATTGAATCTAGAGGTGTGCATGGTCCCGATATGGAACCAGGGACTAGACCAGTCAGTCCCGGTCCCCAAATTTTCAGGACCAAGGGTCGGAGCAGGCGGTCCGGTCCTTGGCCCCGGTCCCGGCCCAAGTGAAACCGCTAATACCAACTCGCTTATAGAAATCTAACCATTGAAATACAATATGCTTCGATTACATGTTAATTTACAATTTATACCACCGATTGAATAAAACACGCTGGTTCAATTTGCTCACGTCGTAATGAAGGCGTGTCTTCACATAATGGTAAGCTTAACAATGACATTGGTCTAACCGCTGACATAATAGAGATATATAAAGTACATAATCAAAAAAACTTGGCTGGCGAAAACATACTAATAATGATGTAAACGGATTCCACATCCTAGTGTGCAGAAATAAAATACAGGACTACTCATTGAAATGAACAATCGAAATGCATTAATAGTAAGAAATTGCTACCATTATATTAAATGAACCGATTGACTCATTTCTTTCTAGAAAGAACATGCCAATGAACATTCACCACACAATGCACTGAAAAAGACCATAATAAATAAGATAGATCGTATTCATAACATTGAGGGGTTGTCTCGAGTTTCAAAGAGAAATTGATATAAACCATTCCCTGTAAAGTGATTTCATTAGCATTCAACTCGGAAATGCTTTCATGGTTCCAACTGAATTGCTACTCAATTCTTTCACGATTCTTATCATTGTTGATAGGCAAAGGACTATATGCATAACATTTTGGTGATACCTTATCAAGAATGTACAGCCTAACAATGAAAATGACTTGAGAAATGAACATTAAAAACAAATGCAAGCTTCGTTTTTTTAATGGTATATTACATATATATGGGTGGTCCGGTCCGGGCCGATCCCATCCACCTAGAACCGAGGACCGAACCACCCGGTCACCGATCCTATTTATTGGGACTAGGGATCGAACCGCCTCCCTCAAGGACCAGAGCAACCCGCCAAGTCCGGTCCGGTCCAGTTTGCTCACCCCTAATTGAATCGGATCTAAAATGGATAAAATCAAATTGACTCATTTAACCCATTTTGATCCATTTTCATGTAACATAAACTTAGCGATCCATATCCGACCAACACATATTACTTAAATATTTTCATATTTAACCAAATCTATGAAAATTTATTTCTTATATAAATTGCTAAAAAAACATATATTGCTAAAACCCAAAAAAAAATTATTTTTTAAATTTTTTATTTTTTGTTCCTTTTTCTTTTCCTTATTTTTCTTCTTTTTTCGTTCTAAGCCCAACGAGGCCGCGTCCGTCCGTCACCCAATAGCCGACAGCCCTCGCCAGATTTTAGACAAAAAAAAAAGACAGAAAAAGGAAAAAAATAAAAAATTATACTAAAAAAATCAGAAAATTAAAAAATGATTTGTTTATTTAAGCTTGTTTAGGTAATTCATTTATGACACATTTAAGCTTGTTTTAAAACATAAAACAATCCATTTATGACCTGCATCAATGTATACGGATTAAATATGTGTTATAGACTCATTTTGCCACCCCTATATTCGATATACGTAAGATCTCAAAGCAAAATCTATGTTTCCAACAATTTTTCTGGTGTTAATGGGTCATCATTTGACGGCCAAGACTTCGCCTCTGCACAACGGACCCTGATTTGCAAAAGAGAATATGCTCTTTTCGCTAATCCACCAGACAAGACAAAGCACAAAGAATCATTTTACTCTCTTTTCCATCCCAGACGGAGCAAGAAAGCTAAAGATTTTCTAGGGCTTCAGCCTGGAAGCGAAAAGATCATCCATGCTCCAGCAAGTGTTGCTTGAATGATTATAACAATGAAGGCCGATTTGTTATCGACAAAACATTCACTGACCAACATTTTCTTGCATAACATAACTCACATTCTCCTATCCAGTAGTAAAAAATCAGGGCAACGACATTATTTTATCAACTATCTCACCAAGGAGAAAGCACGGCCCACGACTATTGATTGCTTTACAGGAAAGAAGATTCGCAACTTCAGGAGAAACAGTAGCATCTCCCTTTTGGCACCTTTTGGATGGCAAGCTCCACTTTCACAGTTGAAGCCGTTTGCGCACTCATTTTGGACATCAATTAGTGGCCACTCATGTAATTAAATAAGATAGGCGCCGGTGGGATTGGGGCATAGTGAAGTAATAATGTGTTTTGCTCATATGTGCCACCATTTTCGACTTTCCATCACCTTGACAAGCTCATTGGCTAGTGAAGCAAAATCTTCAGCTCCGCTCTGCAGTTCAGCAGTTCGCTGGCTGATTCTCTGATAGAACCAAAACAAACACAAACTAATTTCGTCAGAACACAAAAAAGTTCACCAACCCAACCGATATGCATCAAGGAAATTAAGCAAACAGCCACAAGAAACATAGCATTATGAACATCTCCATTTTCTTCAGTTATAGTGCATAATATGTACATTCAACACTAAAGCAACTGATAATGCTATATTTCAACACAAGCCAGGCCTGCACCATTCCATTTAGAATTTGAGTTATGTTTGCATTGCAAACAATCGTTTACATACTATCAGGACATATATATCATCACCGGCAACAACACTGGCAATAAACATGCAGATTACTAATGGGCAATAAATGCACTGAGCGCTTGTCTTTATAAAGAGCACGGCAAGCAGTTTCCAGACTTCTTGCATACCTTTGTGTATTTGATAAGAGACTCCCGCAGTCACCTTAATCATGTTCAACTTGGTGTTATGTTTTCATCTTAAATCAAGTAATTTTATTTTACTATAACTTTCGCCCATATATAAATGACTAGTGTCCTTGAGAATCCGGTGACATCTATGGAAACTCATAAGGTCGCACTACCTCCAGTTTTGCCTGCCTTTCAAGAAGCTTGTTTCTTGCTTGTTCAGCCACTGCTGCGGGATCCTGAAATCATTTGCCATATAGTTTATCATCAGTTCACTAAGACAGCTGTAAACAATGCGTGTGCATGAGAGAGAGAGAGAGAGTCTGGCATTCATTTTGCTTACCCTTTTCCGATATTTAGCAATTATTTCTTCAGGTGTCCTGAGTCTAGGTTCCGTGACATCTGTTGCGCCTTCAAATAACTTCTCCCTTTCCGTTCCTTTTACAGAAGAAAATGGTGATCTAATCTATCACGTCATAACAGTCAAATATGTCGTAATGTAATTCATGTAGTGAAATGGAAAATTACTGTCGTCTTTATTTTGGGGTTTACAGACTGAATTAGACGTCGTTGGTGCAAGATCATCAATGTCAATGTCATCTGTGCAAACAGGAACCCAAAACTTAGTAGTAGCCAAAGGTGAAAGAAAGAACCAGGATGTGGTTGCAGAGATGGAGCTAACCTATGCTAAGCTCCACTTCCTGATCATTTGTTCTAGAAGATACATCCACAATTTCCTGATTATTTCCAAGTGTTGGTAACTGGTCTGCAAATGGAGATTTTGAGAATACATCCCCTAAATGAGTAACACCAGATTTTGAAGTCGCATGTTTCCCATTGTTCGCTGCTTCTCGCATTTTAAATCCTTTGACAATGCCCCTCAGGATTCCTGGTGCAGAAACCTGGATTGAAAAGAATTATGTAAATGACAAAGGCCGAGGTTTTCGTGTCCCAACCGGTCATGCTGATGGCCGAGATGATCCCCAAGACTTGCTATGTCTTGGTCCTTTAAGGTTTATTTTCTAGAAGGTTTCCAAGGACGGGCGAGTTGGTAATTTGGCAAAGTTCTGGAACCTTCCTATTTATTGTCGGTGGTTGGGGAGTCGGTTGATGAAATCTTAGTCGTTAGATGAGAGTTAGATCTACGGTTGTAATTCAAGCCCCCTCCTATATAAAGGAGAGTCCTCCTTCTCATTTGATGATCCACTAGAAAAATACAAAGCATTCCTCCCATTCCTCCCCAAAGTCTCTCCCTCTCTACGCAATCCAAGTCAGAAACAAGGCGGAATCCAGCGACCAGGTCAGAAACAAGTCAGAAACAAGGCGGAATATAGAGAAAAGGCTTAGCTCAGGCGCTCCAGCGACCAGGTCAGAAACAAGTCAGAAACAAGGCGGAATATAGAGAAAAGGCTTAGCTCGGGCGCTCCAGCGATAAAAAGGAAGCCCGAGTCACCGCACGGGTCGAGCACAATCTTGTGGCCCATGATATAAACATACAAGTCCTGGAGACTGTTGACTAGGATGGCAAAGAAAAGAAAATAGCATAACCTGTTTTTTCTTCTTACTAGAGAAAGTGAGTGCAGCATCTGCAGCAGCAGCAAGAACCTGATCATGGAGACAAGGCAAAGCTCCCAAGGCCCTACAAATTGATATAATAATATTTGATAAATTCAAACTTTGACAACAATAAAATAAAAAATCTAATCAGTAAAATTTTTGGCATACAAACTGGATTTAATAGTAGCATAGAATACCGGAGATCATCTTCACCATCTTCAAAAGAGATGAGAGCCAATTCAGACCCATTTGCCTATGGCAGATGATAACAACAAGTGAGTCCTTAAACAAACCACAACATGCAGATTGCAAAGGAAAGAGGAGGAAACATGCTTTTAAAGAAGATCAACTTGAATGATGTCTATCATACATCCTAGCCGGAAAATCATGATGGAACAGAAGCATTGCACCAGTTTTCACTCCTTCCATTGAATATGACGGGAAACCAATTGATAGATGAGTACATCCTAGAACTTTTTCCTAGTGATTAGGTTCCTAGTCTATCATTTATGCAATACCAGGGCAATCTGTGAACCGTCAGAAGCCATCATCTTGTCCATGTTTGCCTGGAAATTCCACCTTAGAATTGCCATTAAAGAGCTTACTTTCACCAAAGCTAAATCAGGCAAAGATCTGTCAAATTGACAATCAGAATAGTGAGGAGTGCTCTATCGCTGAGTGAAGAGAACATTTCACAGAAAGGAAAACCAAGCCAGAAAGCCAGAACCAAGGGAAAATTAGGTTGTTTTGTCCAGTTCTGGAATATGATCATAAGACCAAAGTTCACAATTACCTGATTTCAAGGTCTCCAGTCTGGTATAGCACGACCAGCCCACCAACTTTCTCATCTTTCCTTAAAATTGAAGTCCAACAGCAAGGCTTAGCATGCTTCACTTTACGACTAGTTTTATGATTTCCCTATGTGAGTTAAACAATTAGATTGCTTGAAAACATAAGAACGACAAATGACTGGAGTAAAGAAATAGAAAGAGACCTGAATCACAGATTTTGTGGAGTAGAGGCGCAAGGAATCTTCATAGCACAGCAGTAAAAGTGAATCCAGCAGTCTCCCTGCTGAACATGCATCTTTTGCGGATTTCAAGTGTGCAGTCTCATGTAAATCTTTTGCAACTTTGCCTTCAGTAGTAGCATCTTTCTTGGACGAAGTCTCCTTAGCTGACTGCTCTGAAGAGACTGAAATGTTGTCATCTGAAGGAAACTAAAATTCTGTCTTCAGCACATCATATTGGACTAAATGTATTTTATATCTCTCTAACCAAAATATTTCACTTGCCTATAACATACATGGCAAGTGGAGTAGATTTCTTTTTCAAGAGCAGTGGACGAGAACTGATTCGGTTACCCGTACCACCATCTATAATAAGAATCTTTGCATCCTTGGTCAATACAAATACACTCTCATCTATAGGATCTATCGGCATATTCACTTCCGCAATCTTTTGGCTTTTCGGTGTATTATCAATGTTACCAGATGATCTCCAATAAATGGAAATGACAGGTGACAGAGAACCACATGAACAGTCTGAGCAAAACAAAACTGATAGTGGACCCATGTCCAGCACTGCAACCTGAAATAGAAACATAAATCAGCTTTCTCAAGAAAGAAAATCAAGCAAAAAAGGAAAAGTATACTTGAATAACCAAGCATTACGATCCTCACTTGGCCAGACTGAAATCCGACGGCGAGTTTGCTTGCATGATTCACAAACTGTAGTACTTGAACTGGAGAGTTGAAAAGAGAAAAAACAGCTTTGCATTGGCATGCCTCTTCTGAAAGCAAAGGGTGCACTGGCAAGTTTGAACAGTATTAGGTTAGAAAAAAGAGGTCCAGAAAATCCTACCTTATCACACAAGGAAATGGTCCAGCAGATACAAGGAACTCTTGCAGGAAAAATGCCATAAAGAGACATTCTCAGAATGAGCCCAGGAAAATCCAGTGAATTCACTAGCCAATATAAAGTCATCTGACTACAACAATTTAGCTCATTTGAACGGCTATGTCTATTATACTGCCAAGCAATATATGCCATTACTGCAACTAGAAATTCCACCTAGGTTGCAGACAAGCCCTTTTTGTCTGATCTCAAAAAGGTTGCCATTTATGCATTTCCAATCGCAATGCAACACTAGCCAACATCAGTGCAAATGGTTGCATTGATTTAGAAGGTCATGTCAAATCCTACCAATTTCCTGCAAGCATCATTCAGTATCTTGAAGATAAATCTACCTGGAAGAGCATAGTGGGATCGCAGCTTCACTATAGAAACTCAGGTTCAAATTCCTACACCTACTCCCACAAGCGACGGCTCACATTTTGGATTCTCTATCCAAGGAAAATCAATTTTCACCCATTCTTCCCAGGATAAATTATATTATCGCAGTGTCAAACAAGATTTCAAGGGTCGTCATTAAACAATGGTAAACATCCAAAGGATAAACATTATGTATCCTGCAAGTAAATAAAGCAGACTTCCATTTTGGAACTAAGCATTGTCCATGTTTTCATTTGAATTTCTGCTAGTTACATATCACTCTGAAGATACCCATTGTGCATGTATTGTTTGTAAATGGAAACTGGTTTTTTCACTAATGGTGTTTGAAATAAATCTCGATATCGAAATCACCTTCATGTCTAGAGTCTGTTATGAAGTGAAAGTTTTTGTCAGTTGTCCCGCACTTGAGATTATATATGAGCACCTGGACAAGCAAAAAAGGGGGTGACGCTTCATGCATTCAAAACAATCTAATACACAAGAACAGAAGAATTTTCAGGAAAAGATGTTCTTCTGACCAAGCCACTTTCGTTGCCAACAGCCAAATCCAGTGTGAAAACACACAAGTCTAAAGATGAAACTGATGCAGTTAAACCAGCCACTTGAATACCTTGCACCTGGCAATTCAAAGCTTAAATTTGAAAGATGCCTATTTGCAGTAACTTTAGACTAAGATTATGGAAGATAAGAATAGGAAATTAACCTGTCCTTCCAATGTAAAAATAGAAGACAAGATAGGGTGTGTCGCATCCCACATCCTCACAGATCCGTCTTGATATCCAGCTATATAGACTCTGCCAATTACGCTCTCTTCAGTATTTGATAATTGACAGGGCACACCTCCAGTCAAGGGCCAATCTGAGATACCTCGTACGGAAGTTACTGGTTTGGTCACCGTACTTATCTGCGTAAATACAACAAGGACATATAATAGTGTCGAAGAACATTTAGTTGTACAATTAAGTGAGCTAGGGTACGAGACATGCAGGAATGCAACCTTTGAGAGGTCCTTTGACGAGCATTCTGGTAACTTATAAAGCCTTGCGGAAGTCAGCAATGGATTTCTTGCTGGTATTACTGTAGGAAACTCTAAAGCAGAAACAGATGGTTTTCTCTCATGTTGAGTCATCAAGGTAGAAAGGTAGGAGTCATCGAAAAAATGCAGTTGCCCAGGACAGGTCAATAAAAGAAGATCAGCACTAAGATTACCCCCTGCTCCAACACTTGGTAACAAAATCATATCCGCAAAAGAGCCAGGTAAGGTGAGATCAACACGCCCAATACATCTCAAAGTTTCTGCCCCCGATGACCATTCAAGATTTAAAACCTGAAGCAGTAGCTGAAATTGTAAGAGCATAATCAACAATGACAGGATTTCAAGGGTTCATACAAGCAGCTGCATTGATTAATCACCTCATTAAGGCTAATCTAAGTAATATGATAATCATAGCTGGTGAGAAATAGGACAAACCAAACATACAAATTGTGATAATATAGTGAGTTGCCTTCGAGGCAAATGTTTTGTGGAGTATTTCGAATTTGATCTGTCTAAAGCACATCTACATGTTCCTGGATATCCTATTTTAAGTTTACTGAGTAACCATAAAATGAGAATTCAAAGCGAAATGAGCTATGATAAGTTATGTCGTACTGTCAAGACTTCGTCAGCCCCTATCTGATCACCACCATAGGCGAAGAGAAGGCCATTATAGTTGTGAGATTTCTTGGTTGGAAACCACTGCAAGACAATGACAGGGAGTCTCCTCTCCTCAGACGACAATCGCAGCCTAACAACGTCATTTGATGGTAAAGTGGCCCCCGGGGCTTTATCGACAGAAGAGGATGATGTTTTCCAGAACAAAATATCTCCATCTACATATCCCACAGCAGCAATAGACCCATCACAAGATGCCCAACATAGAGCACTGATTTCTTTCTCCCCAAGATAGCATCCAGATATGTCCTCTGAAAGACTATCCTTTTTGAAAGCAGAACTGGAAGATCCATCCTTCAAACGGAGATCTTTACCCCTCCAGTAAAAAGAATCCGACCTTCGGAAACATCCCAAAGAATAAGCAGCCCACACTCATATGCAATAAGTACTCTGCAAAAAATAATAATAATAAATAAAAACTTTGTATTAATGCAGACGAACACATATCAAAATCCATCACATAATTACTCAATAAAGCTAAAATGATGAGGTCTTGACCATGTCCATGCAAACATCAGGACATGAAAATTCACACAAGGACGAATAAAAACTTGGATTCTTTTGGTTTGTGGATATGACCGCCAAGAGTAACCTGTGACTCACGTCTAAGGACATAGAAGGAAGAATGAGAATATATAATCCAATATAAGATTAAGTAAATTAGTATATTTGTAGCTCTTGAATGAGCTATAGGTAGAGTCTTCTGGAAAAGATATTCTACTCCACACTAATTGGAAATCCAACAAATACGGTATGAGAAAAATATGGTCTGTCCTGTTAGGATGGCAGCACGTTATTCGTTCAGGATTTCGATGGTTAAATTCAGAAGAGATGATGTGAACAAAATGTTCCAGAGCGAGAACAGAATGGATCCATGGAAGTCAATCTGACAGAACTGAATTCCTTGAAGACAGAAATTCGATCATGCCTTCAGCATACAACTTCAAGGAGTATAAAGCGTTCGTATAACAACACCTACGGTAAAGGGATGACTACTGCATTTGTTAGCAGTGCACATCCAGATCTGAGAATTGTCCAACTGGCGACACATGCATTCTTAGGATGACAGCAAGCACAATGTGCCTACTATCAGCAAACCAAAGCTATCACCAAATCAGCTCAACCTAAATTAAGAACAAGATCGTCTCGAAAAGATTGTTGGATCAGCAACAACAAACTAACTACAAAGCCTCACATACAGGGTGATATAATAAATGAAGAGAGTTGTAGATGACTAAAATTCATTGATCTTACCTATCCCCGGATAGACATGGTTGGTGGAGAACTCCAACAATCGGATGATGATCATCTGGAAATGAAATTTCCAAAACTTCTGCAAAGAGAACAAAGGAACTAAATCACTGTCTGAGCATAAACCATATTATTATGAAAATTCTATGAATGAAAGGAAGTTCAAAACACAGGTGCTCTTTGAATATGCTCAACTGTACTCTTTGAATATGCTCCAAACTCGTAGAGATCTAACACAAAGTTCCACAACAGTATCAATCTATTAATATTGTCTACAACTTTCCTGACAGCTTACACTTTTACAAGAACTGTTAATTCAAATGGTGTCAAAGCTTAGGGTCAAGGATTCGGATCTTGGCACTCCTTTTTATTGTTATTATCTGTCACTCCTGTTCGTCATTCAGCTGTACTCTGAGTGGTTATGTCCACGTCTTATATTTCATATGTAACGTCTGGTTACTACAGTAATCAACTTGTAAATAAGCATTTTAACAACCTAAGTGATTTAGCACAAGGGCTATACGACTTTCAAACCTTATTTGAGAAATTTTCAATTTGTTGCAGAAGAATAAGAGCATACAACTCATTATCAACCAAAGATTCAACCTATTCATATTCCTTTATAAGGTAACCAGTCAAAGTAGTTCTCAAGGTGCCTAAAAAGGAATTGGAAACTGGTTGTCAACATGTGATGTTCCATAAGATGTAAAACAGTCTAAAGATACGTGACATGAGCACCACAAAATATTCTTCTGACCGTACATGTATTGAATCCACGCATGTACTTCCTAAGAGTAATTTCTAATTAAAAGAAAGTCATAACCACATGCATGTGAGAAACAAACAATATTCAAAACCCTATTTGTAGCAGCCTCCCAAAAGAATTGTTCCCAGGTGGGTTAAAGGCAATGGCATGAGAATTAGGCCATCAGCAGGTACTGCTAATCATCATCAGCTTCGTGATGAGTTTACTCAAGACACCATTTAACAGTGTCATCAGTGACATATGTGTGGATACTATTAACATATAGATATATTTTTTATGGATACGGATCCATTGGGTTTATTTGATTCTTGCTCGCCGGTGTGGGCGATAGAGCATTGAGAGGACCTTTCACTAGTATGAGAAGAAACGGAAAGGACGCACCTCTGATGTAGCAGTTATCATGCCCACAGTAAACTGTTCAGATTTTTTCTCTTTTCTTATCAATGAATAGATCTCTTTACTTGTATGACCTAGATGTCTCGTCGTTTTCAAAATAAGTGATTCGATGGATGGGATTTAGTGTGATACCTCTGAAACCAATAAGATTGATATTCAAATATTACTTCTTAGAACGTACGGATTTGACCACATAAGCAAGACCACCGGTGCAGCAGTTGACTAGACATCTAGGGGTAAAGCACTGTATCGGTATGTGCCTTACCCTGCTCTCGTATGTGGAATGGAAATACCCGAGTCTAGCTCAGAGGCTGGTCCCCAAGAGCTCTCTACTAACTAACTAGCTCCCACTCTGCTTCCAAAATCTTCACTGTATTGAAAAGGGCTAGTCCTTCCTATCAGTTTCAGGCCAAGGTGTTCCAAGTTCGGCTAAGGAAGGTTCAGCAGCTCTAAGAAAAGTTGGTTTCAAAGAGTCGGATGCAAAAGTTGTACATTTCCCCGGCAGGCTTACCCAACCCGTAAACTACTCTTCTATCTCTCCCAGGAGCAATTTGATTTCACAAAGTTCTAGATCAGTAAATTTAGAAATACTCATCAATTATGGAAAAACTGCAATAGACTGACCATTTAGAAAGGGAAGGAGGGGTTACTGCTTATAGAAGTTGCAGGAATGTGATAAGGCAACTGGCAAAGTTCTCCACTTTCAGCATCGCACTTCAGTACAGAAAGCAAACCATGCTCATCACCAATATAGCTGCACGTGATGATAAAGTACCCGTAACTTGAAGCATTTATGACCTATTCTCTTGCAAATTAGTTGGAATGAAATAAGGAACAGATAAAATTACTGCACAATCTTACATGAAGTTGGAACCTGCGATTACAGAAAAAGATGTAATGTTTGACTCCCATTGTAAACAAGAAGCTAGGCTCCTGCTCTCCAGATTCCAAACCTATAAACAATGGCATCGATATAATGAAATTTTTTTCTTTATTATACTATATTTATCCTAATTCAGAAGTCCCAAAGACGAAGCCTAAGCCCCTGTTGGTTCATGCCTGGATGTAGTTGTCATTCGAGATACTGACTAAGATTCCCTGGTTCCTCAGGAACTGTCAGAAAACAGGTTAACAATTAGTCCTGGGTAAAGGAAATTTCAAGAGGATATCTAAGTGCTACACAAGCATGTGCAGCAAAACAAAGTTCTACTTCCCCTAGCAGACAAAACATACACTTCAAGACCAACACCGGAACCATGACACTGCAAAATAAGAGATCAATTTCCCAAAGCTTTTTAATCATTTTATCTAAGTGTCAGTTTAAATTACAACCAAAAAGCTCCTTACTTCAAGCTAAACCATCCTAAAAAAAATCATATAATCTAAAAAGTACATATCATTCTATATGTGTATTGAACAAAGAAAGCCATCACGTGGCAGCTCGAATGAAACAATGCCATAAGTAACACCTAGAAAATGCGAAACAAAAGAAAGAGAATCAAAGGCAGCAACCAAATATGTCCGCAGCTACATGGATAGTTAAAAATACATCCGAAATTCTAGAATTTAATAAATGATGACCTAGATTTGCAGTTGAAATAAGCAGCAAAGAGTGGAAATACATTCCAAGATTATTTCAACACGGAACTTAATTGATTAATAATTTACTGTCTTTAAAGTGTCAAGTTTATAAAGAAGAAAGCTAAAGAAATGCTATATTCCATAGTCATCCATCATGTATCAAAACCTCATGAGACAATCCCTACCCCCAAAAACCCCAAAAAAAAAAAAAAAAAACAAAATAGACATGTAAAAGGGCATAATGACACCCCCGAGTGCCAATATTTGCGTACGGCACTCACTTTGGTGCCAATATTTTTTTTGGGATCACTTCGGAAAAAAAACAATCACTTTATCGCCAACGGCGAGAAATTTCGGCGACCTTACAAGAGTTGGCACTTAAATAATCGTTTTTCTTTTTAAATTGACACTTAAGTGATCCAAAAAACAATCACTTTAGTGCTAAATCGGAGAAAAAACAATCACTTTAGTGCCAATTCCGGCAACCTCACCGGAGTTGGCACTTAAATAATTACTTTTCAAAAAATTAACACTTAAGTAATCCAAAAAAAACATTGGCACCAAAGTGAGCGCCATACACAAATATTGATACTTGAGGTGTCCTTTTGCCCATGTAAAAGCTATGTTTCTTCAGGGCAAAAGCAGTCGAAATCTTTCACCCATTAACACTGCTCAATATTGTTGAATGGAAATCACTCCCTCCTAACAACGTGGTGTTCCTTTTTAGTCCGCGCTAGAATAAGGAATGCGGTAAATTGGGTAACAAGAGCATAGGACCAAGACATTTTAAGTCATTTGACATCAAAGCTCTTCTACATCTACAAGTACTCAATTCTCAAACCCACATCATGTAGATTTCCCAGTTCTATTCTAGCTGTGGCTCGAAGAAATTGCTTTTAGCATTCTTGTCAATGAAGATAGAGAGAAGCCCAAGCATTTGATACCAGGCACTCTTTCACTCAGCAACTTTTACCAGATTTCACACATGCATGCTGCTCGTTATGCTGTCAAGAAAAGAAGCAGTAACTTGTATACTCCTATCAGTTGTTGCTTAAAAAGCACTGGACATTGGCCTTTTCATATAATAAGCTGAAAACCAAAATATCTGAATAGAAAACATTTTTGAAAGGTTCATTAACATATGCATTCACTCTTCAAATACAAAACCAGAGCATGACAAATAGCAACGGGAATCTGCATTTCATGAGGAAGAGACAAACCTCTAAGTGTTTGATAGGAACCTGTCTAGGAGATACGAAAAGTCCTTCAATGCCATCACCACCTATCACTTTGATCCTGCCATCTCTGCAACAAGAATATGAACGCATAGAAGTTCAAAACTGCATGTTCAGTGCTGCAGTCCACACGGTTTAAGTTGCCACATAATGGAGGAGATTATTAACTCTTTCAAGACTTCCATCAAGAGAAAACAGCAGCATTCAACTTACAGGGTACCGATGGCCAAAAGGCGCTGAATGGGGTCAAAAGCAAGAATTGAAGCTGTGGATGGGACCCCATAGTGGACATAAACGCGCAAATCCAAATCCTTCCATGCTGAATTGTCATGCTGTGCATCCCCCTGCACAAGTATTCTCTTCCATTAATCAAGTCGTCTCACAGTAAAATCCACCAAACAAGAATCATAAAAAGAGCACGAACGCGAGCAACCACACAAGATTAACGCTCTAACGAAATTCGGCAACCACAAAAGTGTGATTGCACATCTTGAGCTATCAGTCGCGTGCAAAACGTCTCCAAATCACTTCAGCTCATATGCAAACACTGCATTCCTCGATCGCAGCTTGACAATCACGCGCTACTTGTCACTAAACTGGCATTGGAAGTGTATATCAGTCCCCAAATCAATCCGCACGTTAAAAACCCAACCCAAAACCTTAAACTGTTAGGTGGCGGGAGAACGCGTGTCAAGTATATAAAGAGCATATAAACCCTCCCTTTGGACAAACTAATACTCCTCTCACATGCAAATCGGACTACGATGGCACACGGAATTGACCCACATACTTGGAGTGAAACCGATACTATGTTAAAAAGGGCCGAAGCCATTGCTTAAACTGCTTAAACCGTGTGAGGTGGAGGGCGACAACGTGTATAAACAGAGCATGTAAACAACGTAGACAAGACGCGAGATCCTTTCAACACGGCAAGTCATCGCCATTCGCTAGTGCAAGAATAACTCCGAAAAAAAAAAGGAATCATCACGAAGCTACGACAAAGGCTGCTATCGACCGGTAGCGAAAAGCTGCAATGAAGTGGAATGCCGAGACAAAAACGAACAAGACAAGAAAAGCAGAGAGAGAGAATAACCTGGGAAGGACTGTGAATAGCTTTCTCGAACAGTCGCTTCGCGAACATGGCGAATCGGGCAGCAGAAATCGGGAGATTCCGAAGGTTTTCTCGTTTCTAGATTTGAAATTTGGTCTCGAAATGGAGACGATGCTGCCGTTGCTCGGGGGTTTATGATCGTTTCGAGGCACGCCTCGTTGGATTGGTTGCAGCTCCAACAACTCCTTTTGTCCCGAGAAAATCAACCCAACTTTGGGTGGTCCGGCCGCCACGTCAGCAAAGTCCCATCCATTCATTGGTCGCCACGTGTGCAGTTGTTCTCTCCCCGCACCCCACACGCACACGCATGCTCTTCACTTTTTCTTTTCTCCTTTCATAGAACGGAAGGTCTTCCTCCATCCGAAGGTGTCTCTCCGCCTCCGCCGCCGTCTCTCCTATTCGTTACCTGCCCTCTCCTTCATCTGTCTCGGTTCCTACCGGTGGAGTGGGCTACGGCCGACGTGGCCACCGCAGCCTCGGTCGGTGCTCTGAACTCGATAGGATATCAGGGAGGTCTCTCCTTGTGCTCGGGCTCTTCTTCGTCCTCCTCCGCCAGAGGCGACGGCGCCCGTGACCGCCGGCTCGAAGCTCACCGTCTCCTGCCCGGTGAAGTGCAGAACATGGAGTTCGCTTTGAGGGAGTTAACTTGACCAATGTCCAACTTCTCTATAATCGACGGACTGACTCGAGTTTGAGAAGTTCAGGCCCAACAAGAAGTAAGGTCTGACTCAAAGACAAACTTCACATTGCGCGCTCGAGAGATGCTGAAGTTTCTACGACCAACATGTCCTTGCTTTCGTCTGAGTCAAAGGTAAGCGTATATCCTAGAAAAAGTTCTTCCCCAGAACCCGAATAGCTACAGAGCAAGAAACAGAGCACTTCAGGATGCAGCATGAACGTTTAAAAAAAATGCCAAAGAAGGAAGGCATTGTAAGTAATCCAAGTTGCCGACACCGCTAACACTTTTTCTCGCCTGCGCCATTAAGGCTTTCTTCCAAGTTGTGGGATGATCAAAAGTTTGGCTACGTCAAATTCGTTCGCTTTAGGATCTTTCCACGCCGATGAACCTTCGTCTCTGCTCTAGCTATTTGTGTTGGCATTATGATCCAATCTTTCAGGACCGCAAAAGCTAGATACTGTTTTTATCGCTGTAAAGTGGATTAGAATAAAATACGTTTGGTACTGCTTTTCTGCATAAGGTACAGCTGTAAAAAGGGGTGATGCGGCTTTCGCAAGCAGGAAAAATGGCATAAATAGTTCACGAATTTTGATATAGTACGTAATATTATGGGTTTTTTTTTAATTTAATTTTTTAAAAAAAATATTTACGAATTTATTTGTTTAAAAAAAGTATTTACGGATTTGGGTCTCGCTCGGCACCCCAAGTGCCGAGCGGATGGGGGTGGGGCCACCTCCCCCGTCGCTCTGGCAGCTTCTACTGTCGCTCGGCACTTGATGCCGAGCGAGGGGAGGGCCCCGCCCCGCTCGCCTTTAACAAAAAGCCGAGGGGTGGGCCCCCTTCGCTCGGCGAAGAAGACCGCCGAGCGAAGGGAAGCCCTCCTCCCCGCTCGACATTTGTCGAGCGGGGGAGGAGGCGGGCGTGGGGTCCGTCGCCCGCTCGGGCAAGAGAACCGCCGAGCGGGGGCGCATAAATACCCCCCGCATTTCGTCCGCCCGCTCCGCATTTCGCATTTCGTCCGCCCTTCTTCCGCTTTCGCATTTCATTCGCCATTCTCCCGCTCTCGCTCCATTTTGGTTTCGTTTTTCGCCGCACTTCTTCCGCTTTCGCTCGACACTTCTTCCGCCTCTATTTCGTTTTCAAGAGAGCAGCATCTATATTTCGTTTTGAAGAGAGCAAAGAGAAACGCCTTTAGTTTTTCCAAAGATACGTGCGAGCAAGTTCTTTCTCTATACCGCAACCCTACGCAAGCAAGTTCTTTCTCTATACCGCAGGTTCTACGCAAGTAAATTTTATGTTAATGTTTTCGTAGTATTGAAATTAATTCGATACTTTCTCTTGACAAGTTCGGCTCCTCATTCGATCGCACGCTTTTTCGATAATTTGAGGTAAATTTCGTTGTAACTATTTTTTTGAGTTTCGTAAATATAGATTTATTTATATGGTTATTATTTATACATGAATCATGTATATTACTTATAAGTTGTTAGTAATTTATGTTAATTTTTGCGAATGTTTTAATAATAGTTATAATGTTTACGAAGTTATATATTATTTAAAAATATTTACTCGCTTTATCTCATTATCTTGTCGGATCTACTTGTAGAATTGATTGTTTTGGAGTTTTTATGCACGGATCTACAAATCTTTTCTTGCAATCTTTGTATAAGCCGAATACCCACGGATCGCGGAAGGCTCCGCCTCCTACTTGTGGCGTTTATGGCTTTGTCTTCTATATTCTCGCATGTTATTTCTAAACTCCATATTGCATATCTTTTTAAAGAATATTCAAAGTATAGTCGGATCGAGTATTGTGCATAGACAAGTGTAGAGTCCGTGGGGCCTCTCTCCACCGCTTGATTAATTTCGCAGTGATTGTCTTTGTCACACAATACCGTGATTTTAACTTACTTTGTATATCTTTTAAAAGAAGTATAAATCCCAGAATTGGAAAGGCCGTGCCTCCTACCGGTGGTCTGCGTATAATGTTTTCGAATTTAGATATTGTTTAAAAAAATATACCGCTTTTTAGGCCGTACCATGCACTTTAATCATACATTATCCAATAACTTAGGCCGTACCATACATTTTCATTATATATTGATTGTTATAATATTAATTTTTTAATAAACAAATAATGTTTACTAAATAATTTGTAATTTTTTTATTTAGCGTAATGTCATCTATATTGTTTGCGGTTGTATCTTGGGGAGGTAGAATAGTGCAAAAAGAATATGGGCATGATTACGAAGGCGGACAATCTGTCATGTTCGAGTTTGGAAACATATCGACATTTGATGAGTTACGTGGTACGATAGAGCACGCGTTAAATATAGCATCCAACCAAGTATATTGATAAGTCGATATATAGATTCCCGATTTTAACACCGGATTGTGTAATGTATGACATTACGGAGGTGCATGATGATGGTACCGTGAGAATGATTAAGCAATTTGCACTTCAAACCGGTGCTACGGGATTTTTCGATTTTATGCAACCATAACCGAGCACCAAGTGATACGGGATTTAGTGGGGAAGGTTCTAATATTGGTGAAGATGACGTTGATGTGCATAATCAGCACGTGAATCCCTATCATAATGATGATCATGATGGAGATGATAGCGATGAAGAAGACGATGATTGGATAAACACCGATGACACGGTGATGATAAAGATGTCGGAGGTGATAATACGGAGGCTTATTACAACACCCATTACAAAGCAATCCCATCTTATCATTGGTACATCCGCCGCCTTATTCGGAGATCGACTTTGATATGATGCAAGTCGATACAAGAGCCAAGCCGAGGCGTATGTTTTTCGATACATCAAAAGAATTTGATGTTGGCATGTTATTTCCATCACGGGACGCGTTACGGTTGGCTGCAAAAGAGTACTCTCTAATAAGAAATCGTCACTTTCGCGGCGATATCACAAATAAGTCACAATATGTGATAAAGTGTGGTAATCGGAATGGACCCTGTGATTGGAGGCTCCGCGCGTCTAATAAAGCGGGTACCCTATTTTGGAAAATAATTAAGTACAATGGGCCACATACATGTAGCAATCCTCAAATGTCACGGGATCATCGACAACTTGATCGGAGATATATATGCAGCCATATAAAAGCAATGGTGACCGCCCAACCGGATATTAGAATCAAGACAATCGATGGCAGATATTCAAGACAAGTCCGCACTTCGAACCTACTTACCGTAAAACCTGGGCTGCTAAACAAATGGCAATTGCCGAAGCTTTTGGAGGATGGGATGAGTCGTACGGTATGTTGCGAAAGTTCATGAACGAAATGACGGTAAGGAATCCGGGTTCTCATTTTGTGATCGATGATCACATGAACGTAGATCGAACCGCACCGTTTTCAACCGGATGTTTTGGACTTTCAAGCGGACGATTGAAGGTTTCGCAAGTTGTCGACTGTGATATTTGTTGATGGCACCCATTTGTACGGGAAACACCGAGGAACGCTCCTTGTAGCGGCTTCACTTGATGGCGACAATCATATATTCTCGTTGGCATTTCTTGTGATCGATCGTGAAGATATTGATAATTGGACTTGGTTTATGACTCATTGCGGAGATATGTCACTAGTAGGGATAATATTTGCGTAATATCGACAGGCATATTGGGATTAAAAGAGCAATGGAGACAGGAGGGTGGCGTCCTCCATATGGCCATCATAGATATTGCGTTCGGCATCTTGTAAGCAACTACAATAAACATTTCAAAAATGCCGAAGGCAAAAATCTTATTGAGGCGGAGTAAATTCTGAAATTTTAAAATTTCAGAAAAATATATTTTCATAAATTTGATAACAAAGTACTAATTGTTTTTGTAATGTACGACTTACGCTAATCAACAGCGAAAGTTTGATCACATCATGAACGAAATTAGGGGTATGGATGCACGCACAGCTGCATGGTGTGACGAGATTCCAAGGGATAAATGGACGAAGGCCTATGATGGAGGAAGGAGATATGGATCGATGACAACAAATTTAGTTGAATCGGTCAATGGCATCTTTGAAGGGTTACCGTGGTCTCGCCTATAACGGCTATGGTGGAGAAGATATTCTATCGGTTGGTCCACTATTTTGACACGAGAAGAACGATGTACGGGATGCAAAAGGACCAAGGACATGCATTTACACATTTTGCGGAGTCGACGCTCGGGAGAAACGATCAACGTGCAAATAGGCACGAAGTGGCGTGTTTCGACTACGATAGAGGGATATTCGAAGTTAAAAACTGGACACGACAAATCTAGAGGATCGGGGGCCAAAAACAAATAGTGCGCCTAGACTCGCGAACGTGCACATGTGGAAAATTCGATGAGATTAAAATTCCATGTTCCCACGTAATTGCAGCATGTCAAACATATGGAATTGATTACGAACCGTACGTAGATGAGTGGTACACGCTGGATAAAACCCTTCGGTGCTATCAATATATGTTTTATCCGTTGGGACATATTGAGTCTCGGGGTCTAAACCCGACGCACCGCCATTGGTGCCAAATTCGAGCCGCATTAGGACGAAAGGAAGGCCCCGTGCATCACGGATACGTAATGAGATGGACTGGAGGACGCCGGGCAATAGCACTTCTAGTATCCATTGCGCGATATGTGGAAAATCAGGGCACAACAGAGTACTTGTGCACACAGATCGACCCAAGAATAGATCACATATCGGCAAACTTGTATGAATTATGTAAATTAGATGTAATATTTTGTTTTGTGAATAATGCAAAATTGTTCGATATTTATTAAGTTCCTCCGAGTAATGTATACCTTTTTTTTATATATTACTTTGTTGTGATGTTATAATATCATAGTTGCAATATATTTATTCCGTTTATCTGTTCCATATCTACATTCGATATGTGAATTTAATGATGGAGATAATATCACAATCGTAGATATGGCACATAGGACTCATATTCAGCGGGACACGAGGATGATTCACTACTTACATGGCAGCCCGACATAGATCGAGACCGTATGGAATGTTCGGGTAATTGAGAAATTTAGCAGTTTATATATCATTCGTAATAAAGCAATATCAAAATTGCTACTAACAGTTCATATAATATTTAGCACTCGATCAACATGCACTCCTTAGATGCCGGCGATCGATGCCGCACGTAGATGAGCTTGATCCGCGTATACTTCCGTATCTTCAAGCTTCGGGGATTTTACGGAATTTATATGATGGGATTTTTTCAGCTAGATTGGCACTTGATTATCGCGCCGGGTCGAGCGATGGAGACACCGAGACCCACACATTCCATATGCCGGGAAGGTGAATGCACGATCACGCTTTAGGATATAGCAAGTGCTCACGGGGCTTCCTATTGATGGACGTGCGATTCTTGGGCCCACTAATTTCAATTGGAGCACTCTTTGCGATGATTTACTTGGTGCTCACCCACCCAATTTGCGTGGCACGCAAATAAATTATCAAAAATTTTGACGACCTTCCTCCGGATGCTAATGATGTCACTATAGTACAAAGATGCTAGAGCATTCATTCTCCTTTGATTGGAGGAAGTATTTTTGCGGATAAATCGGGAGCACGGGTTAGTTTGCTATTTCTTCCACTGCAGGGGCGAACCTCAACAACCGTGCATACGATACGGTTGGGGTTCAAGCCGGCGCTTGCGTGGTTGTATAGGGAGTTATGCAGTGCGACCAATCCATCAAAGCATCAAATCGGGGGTGCACCGCATGTATTACATGATTTGGGCATATGAGCGCTCGGATGTATCTCCCCATCCCTAGCGAGACCGTGATCCTTTAGAAGATGCACCCCTCGGTACTCGGTATGTGATCTATTGTTTTTTTAGTTCGTAAGTCATTGATTTTTTTAAGTGCGTATAATATATGAAAATCTTTTTTTTTATGCATTGGAGTTTAGGTCTACTAACAACAGAGGTCCCTACACATACGTTGCCCCATTTACGTTACCAACTCGATAGAATGGGATCGGAAGACGTAAGTAATGATAGCAACCAACGAGTTTAATATAATGTTAGCTTATAATTTAATTCTTGAAGGTATTTGATATGTTTTATTATGATACCGGATTATTTGGGAGCCATATCTCGATGACATTCTAGAGGCTCTACCATATTACCGCCGACGGGGACAAGACAGTTGGAGGGCTCGTGTCCCACTCGCCCGTTATTGGATAGTTGAGTGGCATTATCCGCACCGAGTACTTCGTCGGTTTGGTGCGCAGCAGCCCATACCGCTCGTCCCCAGTGATCATACGGCCTTGCATGATATTGAATTAAGGCCAGTTGGGAAGGATTGTGTAGGTAAGCACGGACGGTGGATTGATATGTGGGACCGTCGTATCGATTATACGATCAATGGTGATCTTGCAATGGAAGTACTTCATTATCATTCGGGATATATGGAGTGGTATCGTAGACATACCCGGAGGTGGATTTCTATTCCGGGGCCGCAATGGGTGTAACGGTTAGTGCAAACACTTTCAATTTAATTCATTCATTATTTTTTAGTAACATAACTTATTGTCATTTTATAACTTTTTTTTATTTTCATATCATTACCAGGTGATGGGGTCGAGCAGATTTTGCATATCATAGATAACTTCAATCCATCTCGGTCTGCCTCGGCGGTAGTGGGGAATATAGCTAGGGCAATGCTATACGCTCGAATGAGGAGGGTTAACAATATGAATGAGGAGAGAAGGTTAACAATGATGACCACCGCCCAACCCGAAGAGGGCTACTCGAGCTCATCCAGGATGGTGATGTCGTCCCCTACCCTTTAGAGTATCATACGACGATTTCACTCGGGGTTTTCTACGGGGTTTGACCCACCAGATTTCACACGGTTGCCGGCCCATCTCACGGGGATCCGCTTTTGAATTTCCCGATAATCCATTATTTCATACTCCAGTTGGTTCTACTCATACATATGGATCGGATTTCTCTTCTTTTTTTCAATATCCTCCTAATGTAGCGTCCGGACACGGCATATTTTCACAAGATATGCCTTCGTCATATACAGATCCTACTCATTCGGATCCCCGTCCTCCTCGTCGCTACAATACTAGACATGCCGAAGAACGGAGACAACCTGGATGCGGAACAGGAGGTCATATAGGAGGAAGACATCATTAGTAGATGTAATTGTAGTTGCCAATTGTTATATATTATGACAATTTCTTTTTTTCATATATGTTATCAATTTTATTTTATGAATATTTTAAATTAATTACATTATCATAATATTCTTTATTATTTATAGATCTTACTATATTTTTTCATTAATTATGGCTAATTATGTTATCAAGATATATGTTTCACAAAAAAAAAATATAAATAAAATAAGTATTGTATCAATAATTAAGAAAACGAAATTAAAAAAAAAATAAAATTCGATCGGTCGCTCAAGACTCAAATTAAAATTCGACTGGTTGCTCGGCACTCAAAATTAAAAATTAAAATTTGACGGGTCGCTTGGCACTTAAAATTCGACCGGTCGCTCTAAGACTCAAAAAAATTAAAATTCGACCGAGCGGGCGGGGCCCTCCCGGGTCGCTCGGCACTTTGAGTGCCGAGCGACCAGGGAGGCGGGGCTCCGCCTGTCGCTCGGCACTCGAGTGCCGAGCGACAGGGAAGGTGGGCCCTCCCGGTCGCTCGGCGGTTCTATCGCCGAGCGACGGGGAGGTGGCCCCACCCCCATCCGCTTGGCACGTCGAAGTGCCGAGCGAGACCCAAATCCGTAAATACTTTTTTTAAATAAATAAATTCGTAAATATTTTTTTAAAAAAAATTAAATTAGAAAAAAACCCTAATATGATCCTCCAAGCTTTTAAATTCATTCAATATTATTTATGAACTTTTGAAACATATTCAATTTAGTCTATGGACTTTTCATTAAACTCAATTCAAAGGTAACATTGAACATTTTCATATAGTTCGGGAGCTAGATTGAACATAAACCAAAAGTTTAGAGATCACGTTAAAAAAAGTTAAAAGTTCTAGAACGACATTACACATTGAAATAAAGTTAAAGGATCATATTGCATATTTGATCAAAGTTTAGGGACACGGATATTTGGCAAATCATCATTATCATAAAATAAAGTGTTATTCGTAGACGGGGAAAAGTATCCAAAAAGTTCTACATATATTGCACTTTTGTCAATTTAATCGCAAACAAGTTAATTTAGTCAATTAAATTCATTCGACCAATTTTGATTGAAAATCGCCGACTAACTTATACAATTTTTTAATGATATTTTCTAGAATTTTTTACATTTTCATTTTCTTTTCTTTTCTTTTCCTTTTTTGATTCAAAGGGTCGGTGGCATTGACCAAGGGCCGACAACCCCCATGGGCGAGGGGTCGCACTGCTAGCTAAGGCCAATGAGGACGTCGCAAGCCCTCGATGTGTTTGGCGAGGGCCGCCACACCCTCCTCTCACCAAATCCGGCGAGAGCCATGTCCTTTGCCCTAGGCCGGTGAGGGCTTCATGGCCCTTGCCCGGAAGCCAACAGGGGTCGCGACCCCTCCCTTAGTGAGAGGTTGCCTCGCCGGCCCTTTGAGCTAAAAAAGGAAAAAATTAAAAATTAAAAAATTAAAATTTATCCACCTCAATGCGGTTATGCCACATAAGATAGCCAAAGATCTATATTAGGCGATTTCACTGAAAATTGTCCAGATAGACTCAATTGGTAAAATACAAAAAAGTTTAGTACTTGATTAGTAAAATTAAAATAAGGTTAAGTGCATTAAAAGTCCTAAAACGTGTTAAGAAAATCATAAAACTTTCAAAACGTGCAAATTAGTCTTAGAACTTGTCACAAAAGTTCAATTGAGTCATAAACTTTCAAAATGTGCAATCAAGTCCTCAAATTTATCACGAAAATGTAATCGAGTCCTAAAAATTTCAAAAAGTTCAATCAATTAAATGACTTGGTTTCACTAATTAAATAAGTTTTAGGGCTAGTTGCATTTTTACGAAAATTTTAAAACCATTTTTTGAAAATTTTAGAATTTAAATGCACTTTCATGATAAGTTTTAGGATTTTTAATGTACTTATTGGATAAAAATATTTAGAACCGAATAAAATTAAATCTAAGGGGCTTTTTTTTTTTGTTCTCCGTATGCGTGCAGGGTATACTGTTAATGATTAAGTTTTTAATTATTTAGCCTATCTTGACCCGCCTAAACGTGAGTGCCCAGTCTATCCATCTTCTCTATCCGAAGCAACGTCCAACTCATCGTCATCGTCATCGTCATCGTCATCGTCATTTGTCTTCATATAGAATAACTTTCAGAGTAGCCCAGCAAGCTCCTGTCGACCCTCGAGAGGACTATCACCAGTCGAAGAAAAGCAAGTAACAGTTTCGTCTCTCTCTCTCTGCCTTCTTGTCGATCCGTGGTCTCGACTCTGCCTCACGATGACTGTTCACAAGCCTGCGAAACCAGGTGGGTCTTAGCTAATTGTTAGCTCGGTCCGGCTCTTTGCAGGATCAAAGCTCTGTCGGGTTCGGTTAATTTTAGATTTCACACTCCTGGGTGTCTGCAATTTTCGAGGCTCCGTTGATATATGTGCGTGCAAGATCCATTTGATAGAAAAGGAGTATCTGGGTTATTGATTAAACCCTCTCTCTTTCCCTCTCTTTTTATCTTGGTTTGAGTGTGTTGGAGTCGATGGAATTAGGCATGGAGTTCGTATTGATTGGATTGATGAGAACGGCAAGTATCTGACAAGTCTTGTGGGGTTCAATGGATTGAGCTCTCATTATCATGAGCTGCGAATCGTTTAGATGCTTCCTTTGATGTTGATGTTTATGCTCAGTGTATCCATTATGCGAATCATACATGTGGGTGGCATGGGTTAGTTCGATTCTGATGAATTCAATTTGATATCATCCTTGCAGATGATCTGGAAAACAAGGCGAGGAGTTCTTATTTTGGTTTACCGGGATTGGATGTTTCGGTTGGATTTCCTCAAGCAACTCCGGCTTCTGTTTTCCCTCCTTGCAGTAAGAAAGATTGTTGTTTTGCTGCTCTATTGTTTAGTCCAAAGCATGGCTTAGATAAGACTCTGAAGTAAACTCTAGACATGCTGCTAAACCCAGTCCCTTTCTAGGGTCCATGCAAGAAATACTTCTTTTCCTTATGTTTCTTCTTTCACATTTATGCACTTCAGCGTCAGATTATTTCCATTTTGATGACTTATTGACTCCTGAGGAGCAAGCTGTCCGGAAGAAAGTTAAAGAATGTATGGAAAAGGAAGTTGCTCCGATCATGGCAAAGGTATGGTTCCTGAAGATTGTTCTTATCTGCATCTAAAATGTGGTTGTGGTGGCTAGTCATGCCAGAATATTGAACTTTAACCACTGTCACTATCGCTTGATACTTGATGTTGTCTGATTTCTTATACTTTGTTTGGACAAGTTTTATATTGACTTTTTCACCTTCAGTATTGGGAGAAGGCAGAATTCCCATTTCATATCGTTCCAAAGCTTGGTGCCCTTCGTATTGCTGGTGGCACTATTAAGGTACTTTTCTGCTTTGTCAATAGATCTGGTCCTGGCAGTTATATGCAGACGAAAAGTCGTGTTAAAAATATCCAGTTTGTTGTTTCTTATTATATCTCACGATATGATGATATTTGTAGAAAGCATTTGCCTATGAAGATTTGATGTATAATGACAAGTATATTCTAATGCATGACTGTCGACTTCATTTGCCACGTAACACGTCTTGGCCAATGTCTATATATGATGTATGCAGTTCACTTGGATTGAATATTTAGCTGCTGCCATTTATGTCATGCACCATAATTCAGTGAACCTTGAAGAATCAGTCCCATTGCTGCTTGATATTGTTTTATTGTTACTCATACTTGACTTGTTTTGGGTAATTAGGGTTATGGTTGCCCTGGTCTCTCCATTACTGGAAGTGCTATTTCTACGGCTGAAGTTGCTAGGGTGGATGCGAGCTGTTCTACATTTATTTTGGTTCACTCTTCTTTGGCAATGCTCACTATCGGTAAGGACTTGTTCTTCTATTTGAGGGGGTTTATTACAAGGTATTAATGCTAATTCTTGTTGATTTGACTATCAAGTGTAGCATTATGTGGTTCCGAGGAACAGAAACGGAAATACCTACCTTCTTTGGCGAAATTTGATACTGTTGCTTGCTGGGTAAGTAGACTGACTCTTAGGTCTGCAGCGCTTCTCATCATTACATTTTGAAACTATTTTCTTCCGAAGTCTAGCTGTTTGATTTTTCTTTTCTTATCCTTAGGCTTTGACAGAACCCGATTATGGAAGTGATGCAAGTGCTTTGAAAACATCAGCTACGAAGGTATGGTTTTCCCGCAGTATACTTCCGATATCTACAAAAACACCAATCAAGAGAGAACAATTCTATGAATAATTAAATGTTTAATAAATAAAGAACCTTATGAAATTTGAAGAATTTTGTTTTGCTTCTTATGGCTCTCTCACAGGTGGAAGGAGGATGGATTCTTGAAGGCCAAAAGCGCTGGATTGGGAATAGTACATTTGCGGACTTGCTGGTCATTTTTGCTAGAAATGCTTCAACCAATCAAATAAATGGGTATGCTAAATGAGTTTGCATTTAGGATGTCATTGCATTTAGGATGTCAGATGCTTGCTTGTCCAGTCAACACTGAAGTTTCCTTCCTGCATGCATTTGATTAGCAGGGATTTTGCTAAATGAGTTTGCATTTGTGTGGGTTTTGGTTTGCTTTGAAGATAGGTTGAAAGTGGTATATTCTATTCACGTGTTCACACAATTATTTGCTCTGTTCTGTATGGCTCTTCTTGTTAATCCCTGAAGAAAAAAGCAGAAGAGGAAAAGGACATAGTTATCTTCTCCCACACAGGCAGGTTAATGCAGGTAGTGAACAACTGTTAGAGCATCATAGAAGATGTTTGATTGAGGTTTCGATTGTAGACCTTTTTCTGTTTTTGGCACAACTGGATTGTGAAAGCATTTGCGATTTGCTCAATGCAGATATATACCTACTGGTTGAGCATTTTAGATCGTGTAAACCAACCCCCTCTCCTCTTGTCTCTCTTACCACAAAAAGCGGTGGGAGGCACATTGATTTATATTTTAGAAATAGGTAAGAATGTCACAGCAGAATCTTCCATCTTGATTGGTGAGGATCAATCGTGCTGGGATCAAGGGATTAATGAATCTATAACAGGATAATTACTAGGATCTTACTTCAATAGTCAGTGGTCTGTTCTCATCCTCCAGATACCGATATGATACTCTTTCGATGGATTTTTATCAGCATACATATTCTCCAGGTGTGGAGATTTACAGAAGGTTGTTTGCGCTGCAGATATATAGTAAAGAAAAATGCTCCTGGATTATCAGCTAGAAAAATGGAAAATAAAATTGGCCTGCGCATTGTCCAGAATGGAGATATCATCCTGAAGAAAGTCTTTGTCCCTGACAATGATAGGTTGCCTGGTGTCAATTCATTCCAGGATACAAACAAGGTACAATGTCGCCATTTTTGTTGGTACTAGATATTCGGCATGATGATGTGCTTTTAAGTCAATTTGAAGGTGGAGCTTTCTTAGCGCCAATTTAGCTACAGTACATTGTTGTCAATGCATCTTGAGATGGCATTAGGCAGAAATATTGCTGGCTTGCTGGCATTACTGCCACATGCAATGCTTTTGTGAATTAGGTTTGAGTTCATGTCTTTCTCCCTTAAAAGTGCGGTACCTATGTTGCCTTGGGAAAGTTGCCAAAAACCTCCTTGCCCTTTCACTGTAGTTAGAGGACTTAACGCTAATGCACACCTGAATAATGACATTATCGTTCATCAAATTTTGCTGTTGGTGTGTTTAATAATCACATTCACTGGCTATTTACAGCTCGTTCTATAGGTTCAATAAACTTAAATGACAGGAAATGAATTTCTAGTTGAGTTGAATTTCCGAGCAAGTTTGTGGACTGGGTTTCCCTGTATAGATTATGCAAACACAATCAAAATGGGAGCTTGAGGTGCTTTTTCTAGCTTATCCGTCGCGTCCCATGTAATGTAAGTGATGTTGATCGGCCCTGTGTCTCTTGTGATCACAATTGCATGGTATGGTAATGGTGATTTTGTGGTCTTTCAACCTAATCTCGTGAGAACCATGCGTTGAGGATTCATGTTCTACACATATCTTTTGGTTTTTCTTGTTGTGAACGGATAACGACGTTTTTACCAGAAGATGAGACAGAATTACTTCTCTGAAGGATAATATTTTGGAAATGCTGAATTTTGGCCCTTTGTTTATACATATTGACGCCTTGAAGCTTGTTTCATGTACTGTACAAGTGCTTGGGTTCTCTTCCCTCTGTTTAAGTGTGTCCATTTGTTAGTTCATCTATTTCAACTTTTAGAGTTTGCAGAATCTAAATGAGCATATTCCTTTGTGAAACAGGTGCTTGCGGTTTCACGTGTTATGGTTGCTTGGCAGCCCATTGGAATTTCAATGGGAGTATATGACATTTGTCACAGGTGCAAACCACATTAAGGCTTTTTTTCTTTAGATACTTGGAGTATGGAATTCAAATGACTTACATGACTGTTTGTGAATGATTCAAAGGTATTTAAAGGAGAGGAAGCAGTTTGGTGCACCACTGGCCGCTTTCCAAATAAACCAGCAGAAACTCGTTCAGATGTTGGGAAATGTTCAAGCTATGTTTCTCGTTGGTTGGCGCCTTTGCAAACTCTATGAAAGTGGTAAAATGACCCCCGGCCATGCTAGTTTGGGAAAGGTAAAACCCAATTCTTTCCTGCTATGTACTATAAATCTGGTAAATTCACCAGGCAGTTAAATTGGCTTGTGGATAACTTTACATCTTCAGTCGTGGATCACTGCAAGGGCACGGGAAACAGTAGCTTTGGGCAGAGAGTTGCTTGGCGGCAACGGGATCTTGTCTGATTTTTTGGTTGCAAAGGTTTGTTCTGCTTCTCAATTCTGAAGTTTCTGCATAGTACGGCAAAATGGGCAGCCTTCTTAACTTATATAAGATGGCGCAATGGATTTTCATCTTTCAATTGTTGCAATATGGGGCTTTCAAAAATAAATTATGTGCTGTTATCATTCGGCACAGTCTGCATCGGGTAACTTTGTTGTCAGCTCTCCTTATATCTGAAACTACTAGATCACCTGGTGAGTGAATTACAAGGTCCACAGCATGTGAATTTTGGAGGCCTAGTGGTTGCCAATGGTTTGAAATACTGTATCCATGCAATGCATAAATTGAAGTTTGTTGCTATTTATGGAGGATGCCTCGCAAGTGCAGTGCTAATTAATTCATGATCATGGAAATTGTTTCTAGCTCCTTTGAGCATGAACATTTAGTGGACATGGATATAATATACCGTCTTGCAAGGTGGATTTTTCCTATTAAATAAACTCGTTTCGATCATCCTGCAGGCATTTTGTGATTTGGAACCAATCTACACATATGAAGGCACTTATGATATCAACAGCTTGGTCACCGGCAGGGAAATCACGGGTTTGGCCAGCTTCAAGCCAGCTGCATTGGGTCAAAGAAGTCGCCTGTAACAGAGTAAATACCTTCCGTGTAACCTTCGTCAGGGTTTGCTTGTTCATGCGGTAAGCCAAGACCATGATAAACCAGGAAAACTTGTAATAACAGTCTTGATCATTCAGACGGGAGTATAAATAATTTGTCCCCGCGTTCACTGTTTACATCATGTCTGGCATAAAATGCAAGACACATCCAGACTCTTGAAGACTTAAAATCACATTAGGTACTTGCGCTTGGTCCGGTACTGTCGTCCACGTAGGGTGGGAATTGTTTCAAACTGGTTGGGTAAATCTTCTTTCTTATTCTTTAGAGATTTCTCGGTCATCAAACACCTGTATTGCCCACTCATGATTTGTTTCCTGAGAAGATGGCGTGTGAATTGCTCAGATCTACTCGTTTTGCCTTGATAAATCCAAAATTGCAATATCCTTTCAAGTTTTGAACTAGAGGCATCGAGTTGACTCACCAAAAAAATTGCGTGTTGGTAGTTCGAGTTCGAGCAAACCTCGGCCAGGAAGAAGTGAAAGGATCACATCAGCTTTACCAACTGATCCGAGGACAGAAACTAAAGAGAACCAAAAGCACTGGACTGATGGATGGTTTGAAGGACAAGCCAATTGAGATAGCACAGCCACTTCGTAAATAGGCAACATGGGGACCCTTCACCTTTATAGCTTGGCAGGTTGTCTGTCGTACACTTGTTTATGACATGCGCTGACGGGGCACCCGACAAGGGTGAAAATGTGCCAGAATCACACGGTTCTCAGATGACATGCCAGCCGTCTTACTACCTAGGAAGACTCGAGTCATTGTCAGTAATTTTCAGTAAAAATTAAGTGAATAGATTTAATTAAAAAAATGTAAAAAAGTTTAGGATCAAATTACTAAAAGTGCAATAAGTTCAAAACTTTTTTGGCAATTTTCCCCACTCATGGACTATGATGGATAAGGGTGAGCGATTTTAGATTCAGTATGGATTTTACCTGAAACCTACCCATCTATACAAGTTCCTCATGTTTTTGAAACATGAAACCTACTTTACATACCTGGAAACTTAGAACCTATCAGGGTTTCGGGGTCAATTTTAGGTTCCACCTCGGGTTCCATATGTATTATTAGTTGAACGATTACGGTGAATAATCACATTTGATGACCACCGTTGCTAAAATCCATCGATCACAACTCATATTTAGACATACCAAAAATATGAAATATTAATAAAGTAAAAGTCTCAATAATATAGTGGTTTCGGATTACACACTCATCATCTGGACACCATAAAATACTGCAGGATGATGCGAAGACAAAACTTGCTTGAGGTCCTAGATTCCACTTACTTGGAACCTATTCGTCGGAATAGATTCTCTAAATTTTGGAAATTACTGAACCTACCCTTCATATTCGAACATAAAATCAGTTAGTTCCCATCGGTTCGGTTCTTCAAGTTTCAAGTTTTATCCTGGAACCATGCTCATTCCTAATTATGGATAATGAATCCTCAGTCATTGCGGGCAAAAGAGACTCGGCAATGCAATTCCTCCTGATTATACGACGGACTAAAGTTTCTGGTGCAGGTGACATAAGCCCCTTTGATTTTGATTCAGCAAAGGCGGATATGGCATCGGCATAGAGCACGTTCTGTTTTGAGAACAGGGCAAAGCAAAACGTGGTTTGTCATCTTCTTTGTGTTGAAAGAATGTTGTGTGAAATGTTGATTATCCACTCATATTAATAGACATCGATTGCATAATGAACTTGGTTAAGATAAAAACATATGACACATGAAAATAATATTGTGTTACATTATGGCCCGTCAATTTCAGGAAATTTTATGTATTATCGATAATAATCTATGTCTAAATATTTCCGTAGATGATGAAAATATTTTTTGTTCATTCATTTTCATAAGCGATATAAGCGATTATTTTTAGAAAAATATTTTCCTATCAAACGGAGCAAACATGCATTTCATTGGATTGAAGGTCATTGTAGCTTTCATTGACAGGGACTGATTACTTCAAAGAGTTGTGAGATGTGATGCTACTAGTCGGATGTATAAGCAAGCGGCCTGCGTGATTCCTCGTGATGCTTTTCTTTCACCATATTGAGATTCCTGATTCTTGTGATGGACGAAAAACGACTTGGTTAGATTGCACTTGTCGATTGCTCGCCGTACATGACCGATAAAAGCTCGCGTTGGAAGTACCGGAATGAGTAGATCTCATTGAGAATTCTCGAGAATTCTGGATTTAACGTTTGATTATGTTTCGCAATTACCAGAAGCTACACTAATCATACGAAATTATAATACCGTAATACTTATTGTATGACCGGATGGCAAAGTGTCGACTCGGACTTCGATCACAGAACACTTTGCCGTGGCGCTCCATACGCAGCACAACACTTAAGTTGCCGGTAACATATCGAATTTGACTTGTCGAAGAGTCTTGCGATCTCAAAGAACTTGCAAAGCTTGATTGTAGAGTTGGGGAAGGCTAGATCCTCAGTCGGATGAGAGGGAAATCTTTTGGCTTATAACCTAAATGACACATCTCTTCTAGTTAAAGGGCGTAAGACATGACTCGTAGTAACCCGATCCGATAAGGCCGGAGAGTAGTTAGCAAGGCCATAGAGCCTGGATAAGAAGCCGGTCCTAGCAAGCTTTTAAGATAGAGAAGAGGGAAAGAATGACCCGAACTGGTCCACCGAATAGAAGGAGAGTAATTTTTAGATATATATGTGAAAATTGGAATAAACTCATCGAAGCACCTTTTGATGTGAAAACAATGTTAAACTTTGGAATTCCAAAGTTGAGTGTGCTCATATGGGACTACTACTACCAAGGTAGGTGACCTCATGAGAAGGTGCCTGCATGTGTGCCAAAGGACAAAATCATGAGAATTAATATGGGACACAAAGCGGATAATATCTCGAGTGAGTTAATCCATGATGTCACATGATCACACTGGTTGAGCCCCAAAGCCGACAATAGACATTATTAATGTGCAATACCGAACGGAATCAAAGTTGTCGCGTAGTTTCCTCTTTCTCTCTTCAGTTGCTGTGAAATCCTTGATGCAAGTGAGAGTGGGGGCTTCAGCGTACAAACTCTAAGCCCATGCAATTGTAGTCGTCATCATTTGAAAGGACAACCACCTAAAAGGTCGGATCCCATGCAACCTCATTGCTTTAACTTCACTCCTACTCTTGTAAGCAAACCCCAGAAAATGTATATATCATCCATTATCTCCTTTCTCTTGATTGAACCCAAGTTCTCATCCCTCATCATCATCATCTTCTTCTTCTTCTTCTTCTTCTTCCTCTCTCTTTCTCTCTCCCCGTAATGCTGTTATTCATTCTAACCTGAGCAAAATGAAGTCTTACAGAGGAAACATCCTTCTATCTGTGGTCTATGTCCTGATATGCACTTGTGCCCTCATAGCTCTCTTGTTCACAGAGAAGATCACTTCTCTCTCTTCCTTCTCCATTTTCCGACTCATGTCCTGCAACAACAGAGAAGCTCTCCCTAAATACAGTTAGAGCCTCGCTCTCTCGCTCTCTCCCCCGCACACAAAGAATTTTATAGCTGACATTTCGTGTTCCGTCGATGCAGGCCTTGGAAGTGGAGAATACAGACCCAAGACCGCAGACGGTGATGACCGATCCGAGTTCGACCCCGTAGAGTGCAATGACATAGTCAGAGGCAGGTGGGTGTTCAATGCTTCACTCATGCCTCTCTACTCGGACCAGAGCTGCGCTTATCTGGAGAAGCAAGTGACCTGCGAACAAAATGGACGGCCCGATTCGGATTATCTCCATTGGGAATGGCAACCAGATGATTGCTACTTGCCCAAGTCAGTTTAGAGTTCACTTGGTTTTCTTTTTTGGCCAGTGACATGCTCTTTCACATGAATCCAATGATCTCTCTTTTTCTTTGGCTCATTTTCGAAATCTCGTGTCGAAAGTAAATGCGTCGACACAATGCATATACAATCTAGTTCATTCTGAACATGCTTGTGTCAGGTATAGATTGCCGGTCGATCGTCTTGGAGGGAAAAAAGAACCATGCAAATTGTTGAGGCATTTTATTCATGTGATTCCTTCTTCTTCATCTATGCCGATTGCTGTAATCTGCAGATTTAACCCAGGAGTTGCTCTGAAGAAGCTTAGAGGGAAGAGGCTAATGTTTGTTGGGGACTCCATACAGAGAGGCCAGTGGATGTCCTTCGTTTGCATGGTGCAATCCATCCTACCAAAGGACCCAACGTCCCTCACTCGCTCTCGCTCTCGCTCTCACTTAGTCTTCAGAGCCAAGGTAATTTCCTAAATGGATCACAATCATTCTATTTTTTCCTCATTCCCAGGTTAAATAGGCGGTCCATCATAAGACTTTCTATCTCACGCAACATATCTTTGCGTCCTAGGAGTATAACGCGACGATCGAGTTCTACTGGGCTCCGTTTCTGGTGGAGTCGAACTCGGATGAACGCATCATTTCGGACCCATATAAGAGAATATTGCATATCGATTCGATCTCCAAGCACGCCGAAAACTGGAGAGGGGTGGACCTCCTGGTGTTCAATTCCTACATTTGGTGGATGAGTGATCGCCATATCAATTCACTGTACTATTCATTCTTTCCAGCCTCTCCAATGAACTATGTGTAGTTTAATCGAATAATGATTCGATTCCATCTAGAAATGATCTATTCCTCTTCATACACAATCGAATCTACGATCACGCAGACGCGTATAGGGCGTGATCGTTCATTTTCTTATGAAAACTTGCTAATGTCGTTGATGCAGGTGGGGATCATTTGCAAATGGAGAAGAAGGGTACGAAGGGCTGGACAGAGTCACGGCATATAGACTCGCTTTGAAGACTTGGGCTAACTGGATCGACTCCGCCATTGATACGAACCGGACCCGTCTCTTCTTCACTACGATGTCTCCCACCCACTTAAGGTCTTTCTCTATCTCCGTCTCCCTAAATCGCATGAGCTTGATGTACACGGCACGACCATTTTACGCGTGCTAGGAATTCCTGTACTCCGCCTATGCAGAAGCGAAGACTGGGGCAACAAATATGGCGTCAAATGCTACGGCGAAATGAGACCGGCGGCGAAGATCAAGAGACCGTGGGGCTTCAACAGTATGCCTGATGTGGTTTCCAGCATAGCGAAGAAGATGAGGGTCTCGGTCACCTTCATCAACATAACGCAGCTATCGTATTACCGGGTCGACGGCCATGTGTCGGTTTACACCGAGGGCGGAGGCAAGGTGTTGATCAAAGAACGGAGAGCCGATCCGTCGCGCTATGCCGATTGCATCCATTGGTGCTTGCCCGGAGTTCCCGACACATGGAATCGGATACTCTATGCATATTTATAGAGACAATACAGATCCAGCACTTGACCCCAAAAGGAAAGTGAAATTATTTATGTACATAAGTAACTGAGATTTCGACCTTTAAAGTGTCGACCGCCCTTTTCGAATGATTCGATTGGCCATGCATGTCATCGATGTATAGTGAAGTTTAATTTTTCTTATAGTTCTTCTAGAGCGGAGTTCTGATAAATCAGTCACGGAGTTGAATAATCAACCGAACCATTTGCGTCTGGTTTCATCTTGTTGAACATGATCATACACATGAACTTCAATTGGGGAGAGGACCCGTCCAGATATATAGCGTGCTCCTCGTTTACAGATCGTTTCAGAACACGGAAAATGGCGGATCATAAGCGGGACAGGCTGGCTTCAGAAAATCTGCACATAAATCAACACCAACAAAATTGTCCAAAAGTCATAAATATGTCGCAGCTTTTATCAATTCAGTTTTAATTATGTAAATTGAGTCATAAACATTTTATCTTTGCCAATTTAGGCCTGAAATAGCCTCGTCCTCATCCAATATGGCGAAGGGTTGCCCTCGCCAGAGGCCGGTAACCTCCGCTGGCCATCGATGAGGCCCAACCACCTTCACTACCCTTGCCGACCGAGAAGGGCCCGAGAGGCCCTTGCTAACCAAAGTTTAAAAAAAAACACAAAAAGAAAAGCATGAAAAGAGAAGAAAAAAAAGAATAAAAAATATATCTAAAAAGTTATCCACATCAGCGTCATAGGTACGTATCGTGTAGGACGGCTCGACGTCCACGATTTTCGGTCAAAATTGGCGGCTTTAACTCAATTAACAAAACGTGACAAGAGTTAGGACTCAATTGGCTTAATTAAAAAAAAAATATAAAACCAAATTATCAGAAGTACAATAAATTTAGAAATTTTTGGACAATTTTTCTCGTCACCACCTTAATCAAGTTGTTAAAAGCTTGTGCAGCTTACAATTCGTCCTCTTGGGATTCCTTTGGGGGCCACAAACAGAACCAGATGCTTCTCCACCAAAGGGGCCATCTGGTTGGGCCGGAGTCCACAAAACGAGTCTCGACTCTTAAAACGCTTCGCTCACGCTCTCAAGAGTCAAAAAAGTCAAAGGGCTCTAGCGGATTCGAGAGCCATCGTCGCCCCTGCTATTTCAAGCAAAGCCCATTGAAGGTCGCTCGACCATGGTCGTCTCCTTGCATCAACATGAACTCGTGCTTTGGCACTTCCCAGAACTTTTGTTCTTTTCTGTGTTCTTGAAGGATGATTTGCTTTTAGATTCCATTCTTCTCTAGGTCACAGAAGATCTTTGGTCGGAGCTTCTTGTTTAGGCCATCGGGAATTCGTCGCCGTTCCCGTTTGGTTTGCTCCCGGAAGCGAAAGCGAGATGATCTCAAATCTTCAGTTTTCGTTGCTTTGCAGTCCTTCGCACATGGACTGCATGTTCTGAGATTTGAGAAAATTTCACCGACAAAAATCGCCGGCCTGGGCCTCAGACCCGACATCAACATCCTCGGATGTTAGGTGCCTGCCCACAGAGGCAACGGCGGCATTTGGCCGGTCATGCGGAGAGAGAAGCCGCTGGCTTCGCTGGTGCCCGCGTCACCGGCCAAGCTCAGAGCTTCCACTGATCACATTAGAGTGTTCTTGATCGAAGCTTCTCCGTTAGGCCATCAGGAAACGGTGGCTGTTCCTGTTTGGTCAGTCCACAGAAGCAAAAGCGAGACGATCTCAAATCCTCTGTTTGTGTTTCTTTGCAGTTCTCCTGCGTACATGCGCTGAATATTCGGAGATTTGAGAAAATTTCGCAGTAGAAAGATGGCTTTCTTTTCCTCCTCTTCAATTCGAAGTCGCCGACCTCAAATCCGACATCGACATGCTCGCATATGTGACTTCCGCTTGAGAAACGGGCGCCAGGTGGTCGTGCGGAGAGACAAGCTGCCCGATTCATTGGTGCCCACGGCCACGGCGGCGGCCGCTCTCTATGTCTCCTTCCGTTTGCGTGATATATCTGTTGCGTAGTTTTATTGGAATAAATATAGTATAAGTCCTAAAATTTATCAATCCTAAAATTTATCATAAAAGTTTATTTAAGTCTTAAAATTTTTAAAAAGTATTTAAAACTTGTGAATTTTGTGCAATTAAGTCTTTTTATTATCTCTGTTTAACTTGACAAATGGAAAATATTAATAATTTATAAGATTTTTATTGCACTAATTTGATAAATTTTTTAATAACTTAATTTGAATTTTTAAATTTGAAAATTTTTTAAAATTTTAAGATTTGTATTTTTTTAATAGTTTCTAAGACTCAATTATATTTTATAATAAATTTTAGGATTTTCAATATACTTATCTCTAGTTTTATCGAGGGTTAATGAATTGTGGCAAATTAGCCTAAATCCCTTCATTTCAATAGACATGTGGGTCACGTTGCCCTCTAAATAGTCAAAGCTCAAGACTTTTTTTGTTTTTGGTCAATATCAAAGCTTGAGATTTTAAGAATTAAAACAGAAGAAAGATATTAAAAACGCCAAAAATTATGTATGGTTTTTATTTTAGTATTAAAAGTTTTCGTCAAATCTCTCAAGTGCCAAATAAGAGAAAAACAATCATTTAAGTGCATCCTGGCAAGATATTTCAGCCAAAATTAACATGTGGCATTAATAATTGAATATTTTAATATAAAGTGACATTTAAAAAAAATCACGTGCTCCTAAACTTTAAGATAAATTAAAATTAATTAAAATTAAAATTTAAAAAACAAGATAAAAATAAATTTTTTAAAATATAAATTTTATTTAAAATAAATTTAAAAATAAGCTTAACAATCTCGTTTGATAACGTAATTCTATTTTTCCATTTCTCAAAAAAAAAATTCGTAAATAGATTTGAAAGGGAAATCGAAACAAATAATTTAATTTCTAAAACGTAAATAAGAAATAATAATTCCTCACTTTTCTCAAGTACCCGCCGCCAACCACGACTTGCCGAGGCCACCGTTGCCCCCTTCTCATCGCGGGCCGCCGTTGCCCCCTCCTCACACGCCAGACCCTCGCCACACACCACCGACGGCTCATTCCGCCGACCACCGCCCGACGCTAACCGCCACCAACCTTTCCCACCCACCGCCACCTTGCCGGCCCTCAACCATTGACGACCGCTCTCAACCATGGCCACCGCAACCTTCGCCGCCTAACCATTGCCCTCGATCGCCCACGGCACCGGACCACCACCACCAACCTTCATCGACCCTCTCCTCATTATTGATCGTCGCCACCCACTACCCGCAACCGTCGGCCTCCGGCTTAGGCTCAACCACCGCTTGTTGCCAACCTCTATAACCCACCACCACCCTCTTTTGGCCGTTCGCATTCTTAACCGTTCAGGCTAGAGTAAAAAAAATAAATAATATTTTTTATTTTTAAATAGTTAATAATAATTTCTAGAAGTATAAATTTTCAATTGTTATCAAACGAACTTCGTTTTCGGGATTAGAAATTTTATATCATTATCAAATGCAATTTTTTTGCTCAAAAACTCATCTAGAAATAGAAAAGAAAAATCTATTTCTAACTAGAAAGCTATTTCTAAAACAAATGAATTGTTGTCATGCACCCCCTAAGCGAACGATGTAACATGAAGTTAAGGCACTAGCCAAAAATAAGGACGAGAGAGAAGGCACCGACAAGGCATTCCCAAAAATAAGGGTGAAGGATTTTAGATTCTATACAAGTTCCACCTAGAACCTAAAAGTTACTAGTCAAAATAGGTTCTTCATTTTTTACAATCCGAAACCTACCTTACAAACTTTGGAACCTGGAATCCACATTGTCACATGTTCTAGGATCGGTTTCATCTTCCATGGTCTATATAGGTTCCATATGTATTCTTAATTGAACTATTACGTGAATCATCGCATTTAATTACCATCACTTGTTATTACAATTTACTAACGACAACTTATATTTAGACACACGAATAAATATGCAACATTAATAAGTAAAAGTCTCGATCGTAAACATGTTCAAAAATGGAAGCTCGACTAATAATTCCATATTATAGACTCATGATTCCATATTACAGACTCATCATCGGACATTATGGAATATTGCTTACTAAGAAAACACAAAAACTTACTACAAGTTACAAATTTCACCTACATGGAACCTACTCCATAAGAATATGTTCCCAATTTTGAAACTTGAAACTTATCATGCATGTTTTGATAATTTGAAACCGGAGAGATTCCTCATCAATTCTATTCCAAGTTTCAAGTTCTACTCTATAATCATGCTCACTCCTATCCAAAAGGTAATGTTGATTGACGAGATGATTTCCCAGGTCCAACATTCCGAAGAACTCAGATGGCGGGCCCCTCCAAGTCCGTTGATTTTAAGAAGACCAGGCAGACAAAGAAGTTGGCAATTTTGCGCAAGGAAAAGTAATTTAGCTCCTCACCAAGTCCGTTGAACGGTCGAGGCTCATTTTGGGGACACCCGCCCCAACATGGCGGCCTGTTGTGTTGAGAAGCACCCGGTGTTGTTTGCGGGCCCCAAAGGAATTCAAGAGGGGCAAATTTGACATTCGTAAGTTTTATTACATGACTAACAAAAATATAGCAATTTTCAATGACACTACTTAACCCGATTACAAAATCAAATCATGAAATGCGAACACGAATCAAATCAAGAGGGCGTGGAAGAAGTCAACTAAAAAATTGGGAGAAAATATCCAAAAAAAAAAAAAAAAACTTTGGTGAAAACACAAAATTACATCTATAGTTCATTAACGCCAAAAGGTCGCGTTGAAGTAAGGTTTTGAATCTGTTGCATCTTTGTGGCCCAATCATAATGCATTCTCCGTTAGGTATGAATCCCGTAACTTAGAAGGTTTCGGTGATTCGTGATACCGAACTTTTCATAATCGTGTCGTATGATTGAAGTTACTAGATATTTTGTTTATATTAATTTGTGAGCCTTATTAAATTGCTCCTCTTGAACTCCTTTGGTTTTCGACCAAAAAAAAAAACTCCTTTGGTCTTGGTAAAAAAATAAAGAAATCCTTTGGTTGGGCCGGAGTCCACGAAATGAGTCTCGACTGTTCAAACGCTTCGCTCTCGCTCTCATAAGTCAAAAAGTCAAAGGCTCAGGCGGGTTCGAGAGCCGTCGCCTGAAAGCAGGAGGCGACCCCTTCTCCTCATCTGCTATTTTAGCCATTGAAGCTCACTCGACCAAGCTAAGGATCCGGTGCTGATCATTTTTGCATCTAACACGTTTTGCGCTGTGTCACTTTCTCTCTTTCACGTGCCCCATCTTGATCGAAGCTTCTCTTATCCCCCATCAGGATCCGGTGCTGTTCATGTTTGGTTTGCTCCCAGAAGCGAAAGCAAGATGATCTCAAATCTTCAGCTCCGTCTCTTTGCAGTCCTGTACATGCACTTAAGTTGGAGGTTAAATGGTTGAGTGGATTTCGGTTTTCTACAGGGCCTTAAATCCAGGTCGACCTCACATCCGAGATCAGCATGTCCCGTTCATTGTGCCAAGTCACCTGAATTCTTTGACAAATTTTTTGTTTTACCAACCCTAACTCTACCCAACCCATTTAAGAAAACCCGTCTATATTTAAATTAATCTATGAAAATTTATTTCTTATGATTGTTTAATAAAATTATATTGTTGAAATATTTTCATGAAATACAAATCGGCATTTTTATAATTTTAATTTTTTATAATTTTATAAATTTTTTTGACGTTGTTTTTTTTTTTTTCCTTCTACGTCACCAGTTTAAGATCCATTAAATTTAATAATCGGCTTGAAAAAAAAAATAAAAATCGGCTTTTGTGAGTTAATGAAATAAACGCGCACAACTACTAAAAAAGACAATCTCATAATTTAATTAGAGTCGGTCTAATGACAGACAAAACAGATAATATGCTGCAAGAATTACTTGTAAAACGAAGACAAGATCATCGACAAGTACCGGAAGAACTTGTCTTTGGTCAAAATTGACAGACGAATCATGCTCTTGGTCCAAATATTGCAAGAAGAGAGTACGAAATGAAGTTCCAATCATGAAGCCAACCCCATCAAGAAATCTGAGAATTCACATTGAATAGTCAACTCTGTAACTACATCCAACATGTTCTTGTCCACTTCAAAACTTGAAGAGGGAAAATGTTCTTCAGGGACACCAGAGTTGGCTTCTTGACAACACCTAAGAAACGAGACTACAAGAAGATGTCCCAGCAAGTGACAACCAATAGCCAAGGTAAAGAGATTTCACTCAAGAATCAAATGCAGGTTCAAATCGCAGCAAGTTTGCAAACGAGAAGATGCCACGGGGATGGAGTTCATTCACTCCTTCAAAGCAAAAGTGACATCAAATTTCTGAAGTTAATGGTTTTTTAAAAAATTTGACATTTAAGTAATCGTTTTGAGAGTTTTGACATTAAAGTGTGCACCGTACGCAAATTTTGGCACTTGTAATGTACTTAAGCCTTAAAACAAATGATGTTTAAGGTATCAACTCGAGTAAAATGACTTTCATATGTAGTTAATGAGGTTAATAATATTTAGTATTCATTTTATGAATAAATCAAGGTCTGATTTAGTTTGTTTCTCACTTCATTTTAATGCATATTAATTATTAAGCATATTAAGGAGGTACTATGAGGTTTATAAACCAACAGAGTAGGTGCATGTCCAATATCTCAAGCACACATGTTACAAAAAGATCATATTCTTGTTATACATGAATTTATCTTTTGAAAAATCTATCTGAATTTGCTAATATCTACCGTGATTTTGTTGCCATGATGAAAAGTTGAAAGCACAGTTTTCTCAAGATATGAAGTTTTTTTGTACTAATAATTGTTGAGGCTAACCATGTAATTTATTGGGGGTGAATAGGTTGTTTAAAAACTTTTGACAAACTTTTGTGAAATATATCAAATTGCACTTTGATAGATGCAGATACAAGCTGATAAGAGGACGTGCCTTTATCAATGCTCGATGAGACTGTTCAAGTTATTTCGCTGGAATTGACTTGCGATCTTCTATATGGTCTTCCTAAGTATATCAATGACCATGGCTACGTTCAAATGTTCACCTAGTCTGCAATTAATCAAATAAGATTTAGAATGTATAGTTTTGTTACCAACAAAATACTGCCGGGAGATTTTCTCGACAATATTGCCATGGAGAGTAAAGAAAAAGAGTTGCTTAGAATTCTTTATTAGTACGAGACTATAATTCTTCGTTCTTGTCTTAGAACTACAAAACAAAAAATGGTCGAGCAGAGCTTAAACATAGACATATCTTAGACATTGTGTGCTTTCTTCTTATCTCAGCCTCTTGTCCAAAACAATTTTAGAGAGAGGTTTGTCATATTGCCGTGTATACTATTCAGTATATCATCACCCACTATAGTAAGATCTCTCCTTTTGAGTGGTCGTAAGGTGGCATTCCTAGTAGGGATGAGCAAAAGAATCGGATTGGACCAAAAACCGCACAAATCGGACCAAATCGGCCGGTTCTTGGTGGTTCCTGCCGAAAACCGATGAATAACGATCTGGTTTTTGGATCTGTGTGTGGACTCACACATCGGGACCAGAATCGACGGACCCACTTGGGAACCAAACCAGTTAATTTGCATCATACTATAATGCAATGAGGGAGAATATTGAAATGGCACCTTGTTGGATAAACAGACAGACATACTCATAGAATGATGCTTTTTGCCACTGCTAAATAGCATTGCCATCAGAGCATTCTCTTGAGTTTCTTCAGCCAACCCCATATTTATACTAGGGTTGACCATGGAATGCCTTAGTGTATGGTATTCGAGGTTTAGCTTGACCATGAAACGTCTTGGCTTTACATCCAATCTCAGTGATCATGCTTTCTTTGTTTGGAAAAATCTCGCGAGGATAGTATGCTTCTTTTATATGTGGACTATGTAGTCATTATTAGCGATGATCATACTGGCATTGGACAGCTTCAAGGGTATCTCATACAAACGTTAAAAAAAAAAAACTCGGGCAACTCACCTAATTTCTAGATTTGGAAGTTGCTTCGGGTTCCTATATTATTATCGTTTTGAAGTTTGATATGCAATCTCATTGGTTAGGAGCTAGTAGTCACCCAAGTAGAAGCAAAGGATTCACATACTTGAATTATTGATCTTCTTTCTCGAGCATGACTTACTAATAACACAATTGCTAAAGCTCATATTAAGACTAATGACAAATATAAGCCTCATCTTCCGAATCAATCACTCTATCGACAACAGCTTGGCAGTCTTGATTATCTTACTGTTACTTGTCCCGACATCTCCTATGGTGTTTAGGTTGTCAATTAGTACACAACTGCACCTTGTGTGACTCACTTTATTGCAGTTCTTTGAATTCTTTGTTATGTGAGGGGTACTTTATTTTAGATTCTCAGTTTTTTGCTTACTCTACCTTAGAGTTGCAAGATTATTTCAATACTAATTAGGGAGCTGATCATTTAAATCGTTGCTCCAATACAAGCTACTCCTTTTTAGGTAACTCACTTATCTCATGTCATAGCGGAAAACAAACTTTGGTCCCTCGATCTAGTACAAAAGATGAATAGTGTGCTCTTGCTGATATGATAGTAGGATTATTGTACTAGCAAACTAGAAAACACGGGAATCTATCAAATAGATGTGATGGCCATTTATTGCGACAATCATAGTACTATTCAAATAAATCATACTAATATCCTCCGTGAATGCACCAACCATATTGAAATTAGATTGCCTTTACTGACAATATCACATGCTTTGTGCCCCTACTCCTCTCATATCCTATTCTTCAGTTGATCGATCTGCTGATGTCTTTTAGTAAGGATATTCACCAAAGCCTTTTTTTGGATATTTTCTCTAAACTTTGATTGACTTCTTCTATGTGCCCTTGATTTGATTCGAGTTCTCGTTTCGTAATTTGATTTGTAATCGGGTCAAGTCGTATCATTGAAAATTGCTATATTTTTGTTAGTTATGTAATAAAACTTATGAACGTCAAATTCGCCCTCTTGAAAAGGAAAAAAATTCTATGGGGCCCACAAAACTAGGTGCTTCTCAACACAACGAGCCATCTGGTTGGGCCGGAGTCCACAAAAACGAGCCTCGACCCTTCAAACCTTCGCTCATGCTCTCAAGAGCCGAGAGTCAAAAGTCAAGGACTCTACCAAGTTTTTTTTCTTTTTTGGTCGAATGGGACTCTACCAGGTTCAAGCTCCATCATTTTCATATTTTACCAATTAAGCTTATCCTATCAATTTTAACCTGAAATCGCTAATGCGGATGCCGCCATCATACGTGACATGGCTAATGCTAATGTGAACAAATTTTTTTAATTTTTTATTTTATTTCTTTCTCTCTTTTTTTTTTTCCTTCTAAGCCCGACAAGGATTGTGACCCTTATCCAATGGTAGTTTGGGCAAGGGTTGCAGCCCCGGTCCACTTCCGGTGAGGGCTTCGTGGCCCTCGCTTATGATCGGCAAGGGTCGGCCGGTGACCCTTGCCGGACTTCCTAGGAAAGTAAATAAATAAAAAGAAAAATACATAAAAATAATGAAAATTCATAAATTTATAATATATATATATAAAAATATATATATATATATTTATATAAGAATTTGGCTACCACATTGGTTATCCTACACGTGGAGACCGTCGACATTCACATTATCGATATCTAGCCAAAATTGACTGGAAGAATTAAATTGAAATATCGTGAAAAGGTTTATGACTAAATTGATCAAATTGAATGGTTTAAGACTTAATTGGCACAAATGCAATATGTTTACAATTTTTTGATAATTTTTTTCCTTTTTGATAAGTTAATTAATTTTGTTATTTTAAGTAAACCAATCGTGGTCGTCATTAATTATAGAGAAACGTGGCAATACTAATATCGGTGGTAACAACAATTGAATATTTATTTCCATTTTATCGGCTAATACCGTGCGTATGATATATACCAATAAATGAATTAATTGCCGTATAATTGACGGCCAAAGAGAGGGCGGGGCTTACTGATTCCGCGAGTGTGACAAGACGCCGGTCAGCACCGCGGCGGGGGACCGGAGAGATGAGGCCACTCACCAAGGCAGATAATTACAGACGTTGATCGCCAATCCGATAGACAGACATGAACTACCGAAACGACAGCGTTCCTCATCTCGGTTTCATGGCAAATTAACCGCGACAAACAGCTCTCCAAAAAATTTCAAAACCTCCCGCGTTTTCTCTCTCTACAAAGCTTACGACTCCCTTCTCCCTCCCCTTCCCTCCTCTTTCTCAGATCTCATTCTCTCTCTCTCTCTCTCTCTCTCTCTCTCTCTCTCTCTCTCTACAGTTCCTCCGCAGGATCGATGGGGAAGCAACCGCGAGGCGGCAAGAAGCCGGACAGCGTCGGCAAAGGCAAGGTCACGCCAGTCCAGATCGCCTTCATCGTCGACCGCTACCTCCACGACAACGGCTACAATCAGAGCCGGTCCGCGTTCCGCGCCGAGGCCTCCTCTCTCCTCGCCAAATCCCCGCTCCACGAGGTGCTTACCTCTTTCGCCTCGCTCTCTTTCCGGCTCCTAGTTTCAAGTGCCGTGGCGCTTACGTTCGCTCGCCATTCATGGGGCCTTCGGCTCGGCGCACACGCTAGCGCTAGTACATCTGAGGATCGCTGTGTGATTTCTCTTTCTTTCTCTTTGTTTATGGTGTTGTTTTGTTGGTTGAAGTAGGCGCCGAAGGGGTTGTTGAGTTTGGATGCGATGCTGAACGAGTACATAAGCTTGAAGGAGCAGAAGGTGACGGTGGACCAGGAGAGGGTCCAGTTGGAGCAGGAGCGGTGGAGGATCCAGACGCTGTTGCAGGGTATGCAGGACGCTATGAACGCTTACAACGCCGGTGCTGGTCCGCCCACCCCGACGATTCAAGCTCCTCCCGTTGCCAGTTTGGTGGTGGCTCATCCTCCGTCTAACCCGAGCAGCGGATCGCCTACAGGTACAAAAGCCAAGCCCTCTCTAGGTCGTCAATACTCTTCTCTGCCTAACTGGTCGGTAATTGATGCGGCGGCTTCTTATTTAGCAAAATTTGCTGGCATTCTCATGGGTTGACCTGGTTTTGCTGAAAGTAGAATGATAAATCTGGATTGGGCGATGGTGAAAATAGGGATAATACTTCGAAATGCCTAGGAGGTTGCAGTTTCTGTTTTATCTGGCTACCGAATCAGTTTCAAAGCTTAGCAAGATACGGCTATTGAGAATGATATAATGATATAACAAACAAGAGAACAAGGGAAATGATTGTGTGGGCTGTCTTTTGAGGAAGTAATCATGCAGGTCCTGTGTCATTCTGATTTTCCATGCTGCTCTTATATATGAAAGGGATTGGGAATCACCACTTTGTTAAAATGGATGATGGGAGACTTTTCGATATTGATAGTACTAATACGATTCTAATGGAGTATGAAACAACAGTTTACTATGACCCCGGGAAAATTTTGTGGGGTGTACAATTGGATAGTTACTCTCATCAAAATTTGATCAAACCAATGAATCCTGAAATGGCATATAACTGATTATGCAACAAAATAGTTTCCATTACAATGATTTTTTAAGGAAATAAACCAAAGCTGCAAAATTGCGTCATTTCCTTTACTTGCTGGTTTAGTTTCTTCTAAGTCGATGTGGAGCCGTTGTATGACAAACCAGGAGACGAATCACTGGTTCAGAGGGGGAACTACCGTTAATGTCCTCTTAATGTTTTGTTGTGGTCAGGTTGTCCTACATACAACACGCCCTCCACTGTGCCACCATCCATGTCCTCCACGGTTGGGTTAAATCCGGGGAAGTCCTCTCTGCATTTAGAAGGTCAACCATCTTCAGGCAAAAGGAAGGGTCCAAACGCTTCCGTGGAAGTTACTTCATTGGCAAAGAAAACTCGCACTCTTTCATCCTCAAGCAGGTTGCCTGACAAATGTAGGTGCTTCTAAGAAAAGTATGCTGCTTATAATCAATGTCAATGTTGTTCTCACTACAAGTATTTTGCAGCTGCAGGTGAAATCAGACAGTCAATTGAAGGCAGAACTGATCAAGGAAATGCTAACCTTTCTGGGTTAGTGCAGGGCTTAAGCCAGAAAAGAGTGATCAGTGGTCCAATGGTTCAAGGGTCTAGTATCGTTAAGAGGTTGTTCAATCAGCCTTTGTCATGTACTCCAAATAAATCATCTATTCCGAAAACGCCACCACAAGGGATTTCTTCTCCAACTGGAAAATGCACATCCTCAGTCGAAGTGTCTTCAAATGGGGGCTGCAGTAACAATACTACACCTCAAGAGGCTACCCCAACTCGCTGCACTGTGGTTTCCTATGAAAGAGTTACATTGAGCCCTTATAAGCAAGGTGGCCTTTACACGATCGAGAGGAGCCACTGTGTTTCTTCTACCTCACCAGCCAAGACAGATTTGAAGAGACTTCATAGAAGGGAACATGTCAAGGGAAGATTGGACTTTGATAATCCTGATGTGCCAACTAGCTTGGGCAAAGGGCAGGCTGACAATCCTTCAACTTCTAAATCTCAAAGTGACATCGACATTTTTGACATAGATTTTCCTAACTTAGAAGCATTTGGAGTGTCGTTTTCTGAATTTTTAGTTGATTTTGATTTTGACTACGACGGGATGAATGTTTCTAGCCAGCCAACCGTGGATGCTTCTCCAGTCTCAGAGTATGTTATTGCTTGAATCTTGTATTTCAGCTTCTTTCAATTTTTGGCTAAGTTGTCTGTGGCTTCATTTTTTAGGGTCTGTGTGGTTAAGTATATAGCATTGTATGATTGGTGTTATGGTCCACAGGTCTTCGCCTGAATCAAGGGATAACAACTTGGGGGCTCATCAGTGTCTGTCAGAGTCTCCAGGAACAGTTACAGAAATTCTTTCAGAAAATGACATGAATCTCGCAGGTGTGGACTAGTCAATCTTTTCCTTAGTTACATATAATTCCAACAATGCAAGTGAAAAAGATTCAAGAGCGAATTTGTATCTCAGGCCTAAATGGAGCAATGGAATCTGTGACAAAGCATCCGGAGCCCAGGCAATAATTTTTCTCCAGTTCTGATGTTGCATTATTTTCCTCCTCAAATACTGCTAAGTTAAGTATTAATTTTTCTAACTTGAAATTGCAGCAGAGGATCTGAGAACTTGGACCAGGGGAATTAAGCATCAGAGAATTGATTTCCTCTAATGAAACTTTACTTGAAGCAGACACGTCGCACTGACAACACTAACAGCAAAGTGATCTGATCTGAGTCTACTTAGACAAGCCAGTCTAGCCTTGTTTGTTCTGTCTAATGTTAGAGCACTAACCTGATTTGGTGCATATATATACTAAATCTCTGATTGATTATTTTCCATCCACATCTCAATGGAATGCCGACATAGTACGCTTTGTATGCAGTTGTTAAGAGTACTTCAAGCTCTTCTTTAACCATACATTGCCCTTTTCAGCCAATCTCCATGGCTGCTTGTACATTTTTTCGCTGATTGGTTCTGTTCCAAGTTCATCATGGAAGTGTGATTCTTTCCTCCATAGGATGTGATATATTACTGGCCATGATAGATTGACAAGAGTAACTTTGAATACCAAAACCAGGGATTTTCCTCGCACTGAGTTGCATGAAGCTCCTGCATCAGTTGACAACAGCTTAATATTCCCGCTGGTGCCATAATTCTATGTACTACTTAGTTCGGTTGGCTAAGGCTGATAATAGTTTTGGGATAAAAAGGGGCAGTCTTGAAAAATCACAACACTAGCCCCCATGTGTACGCAATAAAGATTTCTGAACCCGTTTCCCACTTAAATATGCCTGATGTCTGTATCGCCATTTGACTCCAAAAAACACGATGAGTTGCACGGAGCGAAGGGTCATTCTTGTGAGGCTAAGTAGAGATTACTTGTGAAAAGCACTCAAAATTAATTTTTTGACCATAAAAATCTCAAATTGATAAATTTATAACAAATTTACTTTCCATTAATTTTCATTAAATTGAATTAATGTTTCGAAAAATCTCATCTAACACCTATGCAAATGAATAGTAAAATTTCAAATCGATAAACTTTTCAATTACCACATGTTATTCAATTCAATAAATTGATGGTAAAATTTAACGAAAATTATTAGAGAGTAAATTTATTACAAATGTACTAGTTTGGTGTTTTTGATGGTTAAAGATTAATTTGAAATAAATTTATCACAACGTATTAATTTGAGATTTTTTGTGATATTAACGTTTTTTTTTTTTGGGCATTAAGGGAAAATGTAACAAAAGGGCTTCATCTGTCGAATGTGAACCCAAATTCATGTCCGAAGCCCATCCAAAGGCCCACAACTTCTCGCTTTCCACTCTCTTCCGTTCCTTTCCTTTCCTCTTCCCAAAACCCCACACTAAAATCTGTGCAGGGGGTTTAACAGCTCGAAGAATCAGTGCTACGTCGACCATTCCAATTTCGAACTCTCTTCCGGTTCTCCTCCATCTCTCCCATGGCGGCGATCCTATCCAGAAGCGCCAACCATCTTCGTCTCGCGCGACGGTGTCTCCACTCACTGAGCAGACCCACGAAGCCATCGCCGCCGTTTCCCGCGGCTGTTCAGAGCCGATCCTCTCCGATCCTCCATTCGGTTCGTATTCGAAATTTTCCCCTTTTCGCCGATGTGCTCTTTCTTCTGGGACCTAGTCGAGCTGGAAGAAATCTGAATTCAGATTCGTAATTGCCTCGCTTGTTCGCTTGTATAAAATGTTGGAGCAGATCTCGAATGATTACTGCTAATCTAGAGGTCGCTGGTGTTGCTAGCTTGGATCATTTTCGATTAATATCTCTTATTTCGGATCACTTTGGCTGCTCACTCGTGTTGTTCGATTATGTTAATCTGCTTTTGTGTTTTTGTCTTCTTCAGCTCAGGCCTGTGGCTGTTGGAGTGAAGTCACTGGGGTTATATGAAAGGTGCCTCTCTACCACAAGTGCATCTACTGTTAGTTCCGGAGATTCGGAGGCGAAAGCTCCCGCTGAGGCTACTCGTGGAGGGGAAGAGAAATCCGGAGGATCCAATCAAAGCAGTGATGCTGGAAAACCTGTCCGCGGAGGGGTAGTATCCTGCGCTCTCTCTCCTTCCTGCTGTTTAAAATCTCTAGTGTGTAGGGATCAATCGAGTATGCTGCCGACAATGACAAGACACGTGTTTGTGTGTTTCTTTGCAGCCTGTTTCGTGGCTGAGTTTTCTTCTGTTGGTTGCGACTGGAGCAGGTCTAATCTTTTACTATGACAGGGAAAAGAAGCGGCATATTGAAGGTAGATTACTATGGTGAGTAGGTGCTTATGTATATTTTCGTGGGTTTGGTAGTGGGGTTTCTTTTCCAAGGTCGATTTTTCCTTCTGCTGTTGTGGAAAGTGTTTGTTCTTGTGATCGTATGATTACTGGAATCAATTTCCATGCTCTTGTTTATGTTTAATGGCATATTGATTTCAATGCATTGTCAGTAATTTAGTCAAGCACGGATATACCGGCTAAGTTTGTATTCTCTGTTTGAAAAAATATCCGATATGACATGAGGGTTTCCAGTGGTTATTTTTCTTTTTCTATTATTTATTCCTTCTTCTCCTCATAAATTTGCTGAAACTCCTTGAGGTTTTTAGGCATTTACAAAAATGCAAAAGTTGATTGGAAAATTCTGGGTATTCTTCTTGCACTAGGGTAATAGTGACACTTGTTTTTTTTATCACCTCATTAATGTAAAAAATCTGCAGAGATAATGATAGAAGTTTTCTTTTTTGGGTCCAAGATAGAAGTTTGAACTTGCTGGCATTGATAGGGTGTTCTGCACTGCACATTCATTTAATTTACGCTGAAGCGGCTGCCCCCTTCCCTTGTATTCTTTGTGTTGCATCTATATTGTGACATGCTTGAGAAGGGAAGTGAACTTATTTTGGCTTTCTTTTAATTAATCTTATGATGCTTTTACGAAGATAACTTGTTTTTGCTTTAGTAATACGCAGAAATTATTGGATTGCAGATTTAATATGCCTCTTGAAGATACGATTTCTACATATATAACTGCTTGATCTTATTGTTCTTTTACTTCTAAATTCAGCTTGCCTAGCAAGACTAGAATTTTGTTGTTTACTCTAAGATGGACACCTTATGTCTTTTTTTTATTTTGGTTCACCCTTAGCTTTTTGTTGGGTCTTTCCAATTACTTGAGCCTTTCCTGTGTGAGGGTTTTCATACGCTTGTATTGGTTTTTTTTTTTTTTGGGTGTGTGTGTGTGTTGGCTGGTATGGACCTGGTTGTCATTGGTGATACTTACATTGTTTAAGACGATGGGCTTTTACACACACACACATATGTATGGATGTATTCCAACTTCTGGTGTCAATAATTCTAGGATAAGTACATTTCTTTTATATGACTTGGACGGAGTGATGATGCTGAAAGCCTTAAATAATGATGCCTATGAAATAATCTTATAGGTAGCCCCATTGCCCCTGGTTTTTGGATGGGATACTGTGGACTCACATAACTGTATTTGTCATCTATCGGAATTATTGCATGGGGTAGCCCTATATTTTGTTACTGTTTTTGTCTCATTGTGGCAGACACGAAATGCCAGCTGGGTATTATTTCATATAGTTTTGGTGAATATGGACATTGCTCTGGCTGCTTAGTTGTTTATTGTATTGTTGTCTGAGGTTGGTTGATACGCAACTAGATGTAGGAATTACTCAAAGAGTCTCAGTAAAGGATTAGGGTGTTGACCTGGTAGCTGAGCGAGATAAATGAAAAGAAAGAGCCATGTGGTCTTTGGTTAATTGTGCACATTTGTCAAAAATTGTCGGCCAACTTTCAACTTGCCAGGTTTAACTTATTAATTTTGATTAGATGCCCTTGTCAAATGTAATAGTTATTTTGATCTTGTTTCTGCTGCTGCGTATATTTTTTTCCTTGCTGAAGTTTTGTTTTTGCAGATATAAGTAATGCTTCAAAAGCTGTCAAACAAGGACCTTCTGTTGGTAAAGCTGCCATTGGTGGGCCATTTAACCTTATCAATGATGAAGGGAAGAATGTAACTGAAAAGAACTTCTTGGGGAGATGGACATTGATGTATTTTGGTTTCACTCACTGCCCCGACATCTGTCCGGATGAACTACAAAAGCTGGCGGCTGCAGTTGACAAAATAAGTGAGCTACTGATGATTTCTCGTGCTTATGGTTTGTAGCTTTCATAGTGCAGAGGAAACATCATATTGGTGTCATTTCATATGTCACACCCTATCTTGGATTTTTTTATTTTTTTTTTGTCAAACCCTACCTTAGATTGAAACAGTATCTTTTTGGATTAAAAATCTGATTTCAGATGACTATTGATTCTTTTCTCGCCTGCTATGTTGACTGCTCACTATCTGTTCTACATATTATCATGCACTGACCTTTGTTCTTTTACATAGTTTGTAAAATGACAAACCTTCTTAGATACTGCACATTTGCTTTCTATTGCTAAAGGGCACTTAATCTGTAGTCATTATTTGCTTAAGGGGAACTCTTGAATTTATTTGTTGGTATTCCAAAAGCTGAAGATATCATGCCTTTCAAGATTTTGAATATTTTTTAGTATGTTTACTTATATCTTGTACTGATTATCATACATCAAGGTTTCTTCTTTGATGCCTGCAGAAGAAAAGGCAGGGTTTGACATTGTACCTGTCTTTATTTCTGTTGATCCTGAGAGAGATACTGTCGAGCAGGTCCATGAATACGTCAAAGGTGTTACATCAGCGCTGGAAATATTTCTTTCCCTTCAGATAATTTTATTAACCTAGTTATGTTGAAGGGCATAATTTAATTCCATGGCATGGTACCTCTGTTGCAGAGTTCCATCCAACTTTAATTGGCTTGACCGGTACTCCAGATGAGATAAAAAAAGTTGCTCGTGCATATCGAGTCTACTATATGAAAATGGCAGAGGAAGACTCAGATTATCTTGTTGACCACTCAATAGTCATGTATGTATTACTGTCTCTGCATTTGTTATTCAATCTGGGTGCTTGGTTTCTTTTTTCTGTGGTTACTACTGCAGTGACATCAGCATGTAGTAAAATCTGAACAGAGTTTCTGTGTGACATGATATGTCAGATCTTCTTCTTCTTCAAATCTTTTGAATTGAATAATCAATGTTGATACTTTTGCATCTCTATTTGCCCCCTCCTGTGTTCTTGGAGTGCTTAATGGGTTGATTTTTGCTGGACCTCATTGTAGCCGTTTTCAGGTACTTAATGGGTCCAGATATGGATTTCGTGAAATTTTTCGGCAAGAATAACGATGTTGATGCACTTACAGATGGAGTGATCAATGAAATAAAGCAATACAAAAAACGGAAGTAAATTATTCTTTTTGAGTTGCGAATGTGGGTCAACTCAAACGGTTCTTTCAGGCATGGCAATGAATGTTGCTTGCATCACTTGCTAGTTTCCGTCTTCTGACTAATAGCTGCTTTGAAGCTGATTTGGTTTTAGAGTTGTTTGCTCCATTGTTGCGGATACTGATGCCCCGAGTACATTTCTTTTTGTAAGAGCAAAGAAGTCTTCGGAACTTATGCCTTTTGATCTTTTTCCATACTGTGTGAATATGTCCACGTTCTTCTGTTGCTAGAAGCGATCTCTCTCTATGTTTCTCGGCCATGTGATCAACCGGTTGTGTCACGAAAACCTCGGTCTGTGACGTGACACTTTGCTACTGTTTCTGCAACTTGTTTGCAGCTGAGAAGTATTTGATAGCTCTTTGGTCCGGACAAAGCATAGTTTGTAACGAAATTCTATAAATTCTTATCATAAAAATTAGGGAAATTATCAAAAATCGTCTCTACTTTTCTTCGGATTGCCACTAACCATCCGAACCAACTGCAGTTGACTTTGGTTAAAACGGTAATGAAACTTACAGTACATCAAAAACTTACTTTTGCTACTCATATGGGACAATAGTTTCATGTATTCCATTTTGTGGCTGCATAATTTATTCGACTATAGAAGACATCGTAATAGAAGGGCGGGATTTTGATTTGAAGATGAGCAAAAGAACATGATCATAGCAACTGAGAGGTCCAAAGAAGTTCCAAATCAGATATCTTTCAGGGACCGTAAGTAGAACCTGAAAATATGTACAGGAGGATCTAACTACTCGTTTAAGCTGTTTTGGAAAGCTCATGGATCTCTTCAAGCTCATGGAATCTCTTCCGTGCGATCCTCAACTCAGCTGAGTTCCACCAGCAACGTGCACGAAATGTGTCCCAAATGCTGGACGCTTCATTTCCGCAATGAATTTTAGTTTTGTGTTGAAGGGGTTTCTTGCCAGGCGAATGCCGGGCTCTTTTGAGTGCCATCGAAATTGAATATATCTGAAGATTTCTAGTTGCTGCTTTCACTACATGCTTTCGATGGAGTCAGGATCTTTGATTCTTACTTAAAATCTGTTGCCTTGTAGCACATTAGATCCTCCGCATAGAGAAACCATAAGAGACCAGCAATGGCTTTACACGTCAGTGCAGCGCGCTTAGCGCTTAAGAATTTGATTGACATCACATGCCTGCTTTAGTTGATCGACGCTAGAAGCCAAATGACCGGGCATTGCTTCATAGGTACTTTTGTGTGATCCCCAGACGCAACTCATAAATCTTTCTTCAATTTCGGTAGTTGCACCAAGTCGACAATTTGCAAATTCTTGGTAACAGCTTTTGAAGTACACTAGTACATACGAATCATACCAACTACAGAGCAAAATACGAGAATCATATCCTCCAAACTTCATTTAAAAATAAAAAATCGAAAGATCACATATCTATTAAGATTCGGCGCACAATCACAATAAAATAGAACCTAAAAGCGAAAAATAAAAATCGACATACAAAATTTATCCCGATTCACTCTTAAACTGAAGCTACATCCAACGGAAGATTCCACTATAGTTAGCACATCGCACTCCTCTATTACATGAAATGGGAGAATTTGATCATCTGAGGTGATACCCACTTCTGGGACAAGGCAAATGGGAGCATTTCAAGCAACTTGAAGATGCCCATCCGTGACAAATTGAAAAAAAGTGGCCAAGCATCAAATAATTAGCAGTTCACGTCCGGAGAGAGAGAGAGAGAGAGAGCAACACAATAGCAACACGCCAAATTGTAGCCAAAAAGGACCGGAATTAGGCCCGATTTCATCAAGCATCAGTTCTGCATCTCGCCGTTTATGTCAGCATCTTACATGACAACTTGAGGGGACAAAATTTGGCCTGTGTAATATAGAAAATTGTAATAATCCTATGCCAAGAATTACAGAAACTCCAGTCTGATCTTTCCCAGGTTGGCCATCCTTTCTATTGGCAGACCCCAAACTATATATGAGACGGCACGTGCACCACATGAAACTCGATATCCTCATGAACAAGGCCCAGCCGCAGATTTCGGTTAATTTCTATTGTTTATCGTTAAAGCAAGCCAAACTTCTGCAGAAAATCGGGCTATTAATGGTAGAGGAATGGGAAGCTCATTTACCGCAAATCACAGGAAATATAATTACGAGGATGAGCAAATTGCGTGATATCACAATCTATCAGATTGAGACCAACCTTATACGCACCAGATCTTGTGCCAATTATTCAAGCAAGACATACATCATATCCCTTCCAATCACTTAATGTCAAGTTCTTCAGGGGTGATCGCCTTGCCTGCATAAACTTGCTGCATCTCCTCTCTCCAGATCTGCGAAGTAATCAATCGCATGAACTTTCACTTACTTCCATCTTGGTCTACTCTAATCAAGTACCAAATAGATGATCCTCTAAATTGCATGTAGCAAACTTAAGGGCGGAAGTTTTCCTTAGAAAGAAATCACATTAGCTCAGTAGATGAAGCTTTTAAGCAATGGTGCCAATAAAACTTGGGAGGTTTAAGGCAAAAACCCCCGCTATCATGCCCCCCCCAAAAAAAAAAAAAAATATTCCATTTGACAGTAAAAGAAAAAGGGCAAGTCTATTCACGAGACCTTGTTTCCCCCACAATATACCTATCATTTACATTGTAAATTCTATGTAGTTCTTCGTTGATTTACTTTGTTTTGGAATTTCTATCCAGATATATTACACTTGTGCCCAATTGTTACAAGCAAACAATCCAATAAATAGTAGCTTTAAAAGGAGAGATAACAAGCAGAAAATGAGCAATCGATTAAAAAAAGCAGCTATTTTGGATCACTGGGAGAAAACTAGCATTGAAAGGCAAATATTGTAAACCCCTACCATATCACGAAATTCAATCCTGATATGAGGCACATTTGTCCTGTGGATATCATTTCCACCTGGTCCCCTCTTGTAGTACTCTTTTCCAATCCAATGAGACTGAAACATAAATTCAGAAGATTAATAGGAAGCACCATTAGCAAATGACACCTAGCAATCACCGCCAAATATATCATCCAACAGTAACTGATTAACGCGGAAGAGTGAAGGCAGTACATTCAAACTGACTTCAGGAGCCTGACTGCATAGAAAGACTTGGGCAAGCAAACAAATAATCATGCCAGACAATTATTCACGAGTAACTCCTCCAAAGTCATCCAGTACATAAAGTACCCATCCATCCTTATGACGGCAATGCGGCTCTTTTGATATCAGAAATAAGAAAAAAATAATTGTTCATGGTTCCTGACTGGATTCAAAATTAGCATGACCAGCTAATCTTCGGCATACTCTTGAACAGGAAAGTAACAGTGAACAACTAAAATAAAGTGACCTCATCATGCTGAGATCAAATTCGACCCATTTGAATCAGATGCAACTTACGACCATGTGTCACATTTTCCATCATTAAAAACAACGTACATCCCATGCTGCAGAGCACCTAGTCAACTTAGAATATAACGGATAATAACTTGGAAATCTTAAATGTCCCTAAAAGGAATGACCCTGGTGATTAAAGAAGTAATAGCGACACTCCTTGAACTTTTGTAGGACAGAATCAATACAGACTACTCTAAACCTGCTTCCAGTTAGTTTAACGTTACTAAATTTGATAAATCTGCAATTTCACGTACCTTTAAAGCATGTGAGAAACCAGACTGCAGAACAGAATTTCGAGCAATTTCGCACAGATCACACGAACTCAATTTCCAAACCTGCAAAAACAAAATGTTAGTATGATTTCAACACGCACAAGCCCAATTATCTTCATATGACCATGAAGTACAAAGAGAGGGTATGGAAAAGGGCAAGAGAACTCACTGATGCAGCTATACTGTACTCTTCAACCAAAGGTTCTTTAGTGAGGTGGATCTGAAGTGGATCGTCCGTTGAAAGAGACACATTTAAACCTCTCAGGAAAAATAGTTGAAAAGGATTCCTGTGATAGTCTAGAAATAAAGAATTGTTGCTCAGAGGAGACATCGCCAGACCGATCTGAAGAAATACCAGTGAAACACATCACCCACAAATTTAGTATTGGCAGATGATGGCAATAAATAAACAGTATTGGCAGATAAATTTAACTATATGCTACTCACTTGTGCAAGATAATACAGATACTGGAGTACTGGAGACTTTCTCAAATTGATCCCGTGTGCGATGTTGTGAGAAGTGAGAAATGTTGCAGCAAGGTGATCAATGTCACCAGCCTGTAAATATCAGCATAAGTCAGGTATGTAGAAGATGTGTTTGGAAACAGTCAGAATGGAGCTTCCATGAGTACCTCTCCGGAATGTGGACGAAATCTTATAGTTGTCATTCCCTTCAACTCCCGAAGCTGGAAAAAAGGTGTAGCTGGTCAACACTTGAAACCAAAAATCAACAAACTTTCAATCTTTAAAATTTTTTGACCAAAAAAAAATTAAAATTTGCCAAGTCAAGAGGAAAAATCGAAAGAAACAAGAGCTCAACAGAAAGAGCATGACAGAAAAGTCAAGAGTCTAGATAATGATAACTATCAAAGCTTACATTACTAGCTCTAATATTTGAATGTACCCTGTTGAAAGAACTCCTAAGAGACATAAGTCCGTAAAAACTGAAACAATAAAAAAGGGGTTATTCTACAAATAATAAGTGAGTCACCACCAATAGCGTTGCGGTGTCTTAAATGAGGAAAGTAAGCCAAAATCTTCTTATTAGTTCTTTTTTTTTTTTTTTTTTTTGGGGGGGTCGAAAAATCTTCTTATTAGTTCATGAACCATCATTTTGCAAGGTAAGCTTTAGATGACCATCTAGAAGAAATGCATCAAAATCTCTTCAGATAAGTCCCTAATGAGCTCCTAATGAACATTTCACACTTATTTTCTTTGCAACTAATCCCGTGAATCCTCTAGCAAAAAAGTGTGGTTGTTTTTATCATTCTTTTCTCTCATCAGAGTAAGCGTGATGAGCACATAAGGAAAAAAGAGAACCACAGTTTCCTTAAGTATGTTATCTTAAAAAGAAATGGCGTACAAACCTTGTTCAAGGTGTAGAGATTTGCGTAACAATAGTAAGCATAGTATGAAAATGCTGGATTGAATACATTAGTCCATTGAGCAGGTGTGGGCATATGTTTTGTGGGGCGCCTTTCAGGCTTGCTTTCATCATCCACCAAATCCAAGCCAACAACCTGAAAGGGATAAGTTCAGTGAGTGCCTAAAGGAGTACCACGATAACTGGAGGAACTTCAGGTAACTTCCATACCAAAAAAGTAAAACACATACACCAACTGTACCTGTTTAAGGAAAACATGTAGCTGTGGGTGTGAATCTGGATCAATTGTGACCTCAAAGAGGGGTATGAAAATATTGTCAAGGATGTTCTGAAAAGATGTCACGATTCCCATTTCTTTGTACACGTTGTACAGCCGTGGAAGCTGGATATGAAGATTAGGAATCGAAGATAAGCCCATTTACGTCAACAAAAAAAAGGAAGTTCAAAGGCCCACACAACTTCCTATAACCATGTAAAGCAACACTACTTGTAAGAAGCCATACACTGTTACTGTTCTTAATTTTTCTTCCATGCCCATCATACAACTAATTTTTCTACCAACATTTACCTTTTCGGGTCTGAAGCAAGCTCAACATTTACCAAGGCCATGGTGTCATTTAGTATTCACAAGTGGGACTAAACACAACAAAGGTCAAATGACAATATGTCATATAGTATTGACAAGTGGGATCAACCCCAAGAAAGGTAATACTGTCCAGAAAAGGTAAACATAAGATGTCAAAAGGGTGCCTATTCACTGGCCCAGTGACAGAGAGCATATCTACAATTTTTGAAAGACAAAATAATACCAGCAAGAATGGAAAGACACTTCAAAATGAAAGTTGGCATCGGAGTGAAGAAAACTACCTGAATTAACCATACAACATTCTCGCTGTATAATTCATTGTTCACTATCCAGCTCGCCAATTGATCCCATTCACTCATTTTTCTTCCGTATATAGATATCCTGTACTCAGCCATCTGTAAGAACGCAAAGCCCAAAAAAAAAAAAAAAAACATGTTTAGCCATCCAAGATGCACCCTGATACAAAGCAAAGCCAACATAAAAGGAAAAGGGCTACTGTGCAAGTCACAGGAAAAACAAGAGGAAATGAAGAATCAGTCCGAGTGGCTGGGTAAATAGGCGTGGATGTGCATATGCGAATGCATTGGCAAGGAAAAGGATCACAAAAGAAAAAATTAGCATGTGCGTGGATGGATATGTGCATGTCGGGGTGCATGAGCGAGGGACGGTATGACTGGATGTTCTGCCTTCTGAGAAAGAGGGGAAAGGAGGGACAGTGAAGCAGCATCCAAATTGTAATTTTCTTCTGGCCACAATAGAACCAAAGATCCATGATGACTCAAATCTAAGATATACTATGAAAAGATACATCTCGAAAGGAAGGAGAGATTCACCTGATATTTACTTGCTTCAAGGTCAGAAAATACTTGTTTCGTCAGCTCAGCGAGGAAACGACCTATCCAGCATAAAGAGACAATACAATTAGTTTGCAACAGGGCAGCAGCCTTTTTGGCTAAAACACGTCATCTTATGTCAACTGACCAAACTACCCTTAGATCAGAAGATTTGGTTCAATATTTGCAATTAACATTAAGAATAAACTATCTATCTTTCTGCTTCACATGCCACATTTATCTAAGTTTCCAAAAAGAAATTAGTTAACATATCTCCCGCATCCTTTTGAATCAGTAAATTTTTTTTTTAAAAAAGAAGCTTTTATTCTAAGTAAAACTATGTTTCAAAGTTCAATATCATTTTTCTTTTTGCGATCATGAATTCATTAATTTGTTGACGATATAATGTTGTTAATGTGAATTGTTAAAAATTAATCATTTGTTCTTTTGTCTAGGGATTGCTGGCCTTGTCTGGGAAACTAAAGAGAGAGAAAATGTATATGCTTGGAATATCGTTCCAAATTGAGTCTATTAAAACCTCTAAGGCTTCCTTGAGGGTTACAGTATTTTGATAACTAAAATTTCAGAGTTGATCTAATCCATCTCTTCGATTAGAGAATCACCAAAACTCTATCTCTTTGGTGGATTCCATTGGGTGGTGAGCTATATACCCTGTATCCTATGGTTGATTCCTTAGGTGGTGAGTATCCCTTTTTCCCATTTAAGTTTCCTTATAAATCTCTGATCCACCCGGTATCACTACTGTTCAATTTTCCCCATCTAAACCAAACTAAAAAATCAAACAAACTACGATCTCTGATCCATCCGGTATCACTACTGTTCAATTTTCCCCATCTAAACCAAACTAAAAAACCAAACACACTATGATATGTTTTTTCTGTTATATGTAAAATGAAAAAATCAAGTTTTACCCGGTGATTGAGGTGGAAGGCATGAATCATTTTACATCATTTCATTCAATTCCATGTCATGATGGATCTTGCAGTTTACTTATTACTTTTACCTTTCTGAAATAGGACAGCTAAGTTCATGATTATTTGGTGGGTAACACTATCCCTTATGCTTTGGTTTCATCTTGAATTTGAAACTTCTCTTAGAATGCTGCATTTTTTTTGTGTCAAAAATCCTTCCCAATTGAACTTGTCAAGACGATTACTACATTATCTTCTCAAAACACATTTACACTCCCGTATATGTTTCTTGAACACACAATGAATATTGTATTATTTGCACTTCGGTCAACTTCCACAAAGTGCTAAAGGTCTTAATGTAGGTCAACACATTCCCATAACATGCAAAAAATAAAAAATTCCACATACATATATATGGTTGGTGCACCAAGGAAGTCTCTTCAACTTATAGGGTTTGGTGTTGGGAAATTCCTAAGAAAAGGAAGGAGCTCGTACAAAAGAATTAAGTTTGAAATTGGACAAAATAGAAGAGTTTGTTTCTGGCTTGATATGCAGTGTAGCAAAGCGCCTCTTAAATCTCTTTTTACTAGTTTATTTTCTTTAGCTGCCAACAACACTGCATGGTTTTTTACTGAAGGCCAGTTTTGGCATAAGAAAATGTTTTTATTTCCTCACGCTCTAATAATCTGGAAACAAAATTCAAAATATTGGTAAAACTATGAATGACTCCATATGTCAACATTTGTATGGTTTGGGTTCACATATGAAATCAAATCAATGCTAAATTTTAAACACTACCAAAAATAAGAAGAAAAGTAAAAGTGAAAAATTTCAAAGTCGATCCAAACATGCTTATTTTGGAGGGTGATTTCATTCATTTGGATATGATTTTCATAGGAGCTACTATTGATCAGAAGCATTATTCCTCCCTAGCTCTTTTTCATTCAAAAAGAGGTCCGTGGTTTTTTTGGAGGACAAGATGGTGAGATATCCAGGAGCTAGAAAAATGTTCACTGATAAATATATTAGAGGTTTCTCCCTTCGCCTTTTTCCCCTCAAAAACAATCTGGCTCCATAAACCTTATAGGATATCTTTCCTCTTGTCGGATTGTAGCATAGATTAAAAACGAAATTTCATCCTCAAGGATTGGTATTATATGTGCAAACTTCGGATGTATCTGTTGATAATCTTTTCCTTTGTCTGAACTCCCTCAACTTATGGAATTATATCTTCAGGTTACCAAAAGGGGTTTGGATCATGCCAGGAAATGCCTCCAGCTATGTAACTATAGAAGTGCCTCTAGACAGTACTTGAATCTCCAACAAATCTTAAAATGTTTCACTACTTTGTCTGATGTGGTGCATTGGGAAAGACCATAACAAAAAATTGCTCCAGTGAATCATTTCTGTTTTGTCCCCTCATGTATTCGACTTTGGTCATCTTCCTTCAATTCTGTCTAGTATTGCGATGTTTTGCTGTAGTTTGTTTGTTCTCTCCTTCTATTCTTGCACATTTATAATGTAATGGATTTTCTCCTTTAATAAAATCCTTCATAATATATACAAAGAAATACCTACCTATAAGAGCTATTTTAAGTAGTTCTTTGCCAACAAGAATCTATCACTTTGGCCTAACACGATCATATAGCTCATACCTTGGATGAGGTTATCCTGTTTTAGGAATATCTCTCGGAGCCGACTTTGACCACAAGGGTTATACTTGAGATTAAACTTATCAAAGCGATGGAATGTGCTCTTGTCAGCATGAACATCCAGAAGATCAACATTCAGGTCATACCTAGTCAAAAAAATACAAGAAAGCAGGATCAATCCTGGACTTTAAGATCATATGAACCAATTTCAGATGGATAATTATAAGAGCAGGAGAAGAAATTCAATACCCTGTTAAATCTAAGCTCTCAAAAACTTCTTTTAAGGTAAGATATGTCCCATCACGGAAAATTACAACCTGAAAACAAAAAGACAGCCAGTCACTTGATATTCCATGCTTATTGATCAATTCGCTATCCCCAAGTAATCACTTTAAGGAAACTTCCAATTTCCTCCTACTACTCAATAATAAGCTCAATAATAAAAATTTCTCCTCTTATTGGTATAATATCAATTATTCTAAGTTGGTAACAATACAGAAACAAGAAGACCATCCAAAGAAATGAAACACATTTTGGCACGGTAATGTGTCCCAGTAAAGAATATCTTTCCCTATGCCTAGGGCTTGTCGATATCTAGTACTTTACACAACCAAGCAACTTGCTGACCTCAAAGATCTACACTTACAAAGAATTTATAGATGGCATGCATGTATGCAGGAAGAATTGCTTAATTTATGCGATCAGATATTTATCTTCTGTTCGTAGATCGGAGAGTGATTACTTATATCAATTTGTTCAAACCCAAGCAACATGTAAAAATTCATAAAATGCCGCAAGCTTTAAAGCTTCCATAATGAGAAGCCAGCTTTCTAAAATCACAATCTGGACCATTCCACCAGTCACCTAGGTAAATCTGTATCAAATCATAGTGCAGCACAACTTTCCAATCCGTTTCCATCATAGACGTACTGCACATGCTCAAGGATATCTACTCATGCATAGCACCAACATTATAAGGCATGACAACAAATTGATACCTCATCAGGCTCTTTCCTCAACTTTGACTTTATGAATCTTAAAAGATGCTTCTGGTTCATGCATGCCGAATGATGAACATGTGTATCAACTTTTCTGACATTATAAAAGTCGCGGTGTGGAGCACTTTTCTGAGCGAGAAACTCCCTGTCCGCATTAAGCATCAAGTGAAGACTAAATTTCTGCACAATACCCAAGTAAAGGTTAGTCAGAAAACTAATGATCGCTAGAGCTTTTTGGGAGAAAAATCATCAAATGTTAAAGGAGAACGACATACTTGCTCTAGAAGAACTAGCCGATGATGGCACAAAGTTCTGACATTTCCTAATGCTATAACTCGGAGTATGAAGTGTAAATCTGTGAAGAAGGCTGTTGCATCGGCAACAGGGAAAAGCTCTTCCTTTGCTGAGGAAGAAAAGAGATCAAACATGTATGAATTCTCAACGGAAGGAAAGTCCCCAAAGTGGTAGTAATAGACAGATTTTTCATCATGGAAACAATAAGATCAATAGCAATGAGAAACTCTCACATTCTTTGTGTGGGTAGACATGAACGACTCCATCTTGCATTTCAAAATAATGCTGCAGCAAAAACAAACATCATGGAACAATACAATAAGCTTCTTCTCGACCGAATAAACTAAGGGTAACCATATTGTAAAATTCACATCTTGTTGGTGGCTCACATCAGATTTTCCCACCGAAGTGTAAGAAAACGGCTCGGGATTACGCTTAGGTGTGCTGGGGTCAGATATGACTTCCTTCTCCCATGGAGCAATTGATTCCCTATATACATACCGCTTTCGTAATTCAAGGCAATCTTGAATAATCATATAGGAATCAACTTCATCAGCTGCCGGCACCTCTGGCAAAAACAAAGATGAAATGGTTGAAAAATTGAAACTGCCACCAATAACATTCCATATGCAGATTCCTTGTCTTCAAAAACTATTAGTACACTCCCATGACTCAATGACCCAAAATACATCTCTAGCAGCACAATCAATGGTGGCTATTGGCTTATAGACTTATCAAAACATACTAAAGTACTAACTACTCCAGCCTATAAAATGTCCTTTCACCTCATAGTCCCCCTCAGTATTGCAGATTTCTCATCTAGCGCAAACTCATATAGATTGTAACTGTTAAGGGTGCTGGACAGCTACTGCAATAAATGATGCACTTCCAAAGTAACAAGTGACATCTTCAGATCACAAAACAGGAGCTACGCCTCCAGATTCCATCAACTTTCAGGAGACGAAAGGGAAAATAGAAACCAAATACCAGAATGGAGAGAACATGACACTGGCATGTCAAATGGCAATAGCAACATCCCTTGGATAGGCAGAAGTTTTGTAAATACACAGGAACTGGCTGAACTTAAAATGTGGAATAAAAAGGCATTGCATTCAAAAGCGATTTAATGATAATCCAATTTATCATATGATGTATGACAATACGAGGTACCCTTCTTGATAAGCAAGGACGTCTTGAAACGATTTTTTCAATTGATGGTGTTAAAAAGCTTTTATGGGTTGTTCAAGACGCTCATCTTGATGAACTTTTTTATCCTAGCATACAAGTTCCTAGTCAACTGACTCCTCTTATGATCAGAAGTTGAGATGCAACAAGATCAGCATGACATGTTTTAATAAAGTATAAAGAAGATACCATTTGGACTGATTTTAAGCCGTACAAAGATCTCATGCTCCGGCTCCTTCCTCAATATATCAGCGGCAATAGGATCTGGCTGAACACCATGCAGGTCTCCAGATACACTATGAGACCTAATCATGCTTGACGCTGCCATGGGTATTTGCTCACCATTTGGCAACAAGCTTTTACTATCTGGTCCCTGCAATGATGACATTTAATACAAAATCTGAGAGCTTTGATCATCGAGGACAACCTTTGATGACATATAAAATAACAAAGCGCGCAAATGAGCAATATTGAATTGTTACTCCTGATTAGAGTTTTTTTTGGTGACAAGGTCATTTAGCACAAAGAAAGAATGCAAATTCTGGAGATGGTCAATTCACCATCAGCAATGGGCATTTGTTAACTCAAAAGAGAATTCTAATTACACCAGATACAAGTGTAAATTCAAAAATGAAAGTAAATGAGCACTCGCCCACAAGTCCAAGGAGAACTCACCGCATTTCCATTCGTATGGAGATAAGTCGTATCTAGTTTAGCATTATCGGTCATGTTATCTTCATCATCTGATCCTTCCAAGCTCTCAAAGGCACTAGCACTAGCAACAGGAGACTTTGGAGAAGTTGGTCTGATAAGACTCCCGATTCTCTTTACTGAAGAAGAAAGTGGAGCAGATTTTCCTGAAACAGAAGTGATGGAGTAAACTTACTGATGGCCAGCCACAGCAATGGGATTCAAGAAGAAATCCCAAGTATAGAAGGAAAAATGGACTCTGGATTTTAATGTACAAATAAAAGCACGCTAGGTGCACAACCAATCGTGAGCTTCCGCATGTATTCCAGCACATCTGTACTGGGATTCCGTGGTTTGATATAGTCTCACTCTCATTCATCCAATGAGAAGAGTGATGCCTCCATGAGAATGACTTGAGGAAGAAGACCACAGATTTGACTTCCATAATTATGTTAAAATCTTCGCCAACTGCTCACAATACGCTTCCTATGCATATCCTTTTCCCTTATTAATTTGAAAGAACCAAACAAACCAGAATATGGACACATATTTTTGGTTGCTTTTGTTACAACATCTTCAGTTCATAAGACAAACTAGAACAATACCAAAATGCCAAACCATAAAACATTGGTTCAGCTAGCTACTTTACACTTTTCTTGGGATACAACTTTTAAAATCCTCGGTCTTGGAGATGTAATAAGTTAACATGAGCTAGAGAACGGTCAAAAGATACGAGCTAGAGAACGGTCAGAAGATATGAGCTAAAGAACGGTGAGACGATATGATACCATTATAGAACAGCATATTAAAATGGGCATATGAAACCTTACAAGACAAAGACCGCAGCCATAAAAGAGTTGACTAGATGGTTCAAATGTATAAATGATACAGGCTTGAGTCCCTCCTCCCCTTGAAAGTGCAAAGTAAACCAGCAGAAAGGTGGTTTAGACTAAAGAAGAGCAGTCAGTGTAGACACCTAAAGGGAAGCCACTAGACAAAACAGGATCATTGATACATAAATCCTCATTGAAATATGCTGACAGCCAAGGCTCAGGACTTTATTCTTTTCCTAATTATATCTGAACCCTCCATGGCAGATGATACACAAGTTTCTCGCTGTTGGGATAGGCTTAAGTATTAAACCCAACGCTCGCACCAATTGTACACGACATCCACAGCTTCCAAACAGGATATGCCATCCAATCTCAGGCAGCATGCTTGTACCATTCCAATAGAATATCACAAGAACGACAACCAGAAAGTTGAAAGCAAATTGATGTACCATTGCAGCCGAATAGACCAAAAAGAAATTATTAAACCTTAACAGGTATCGTATTTGTCATTATACATACACTGCCAAGCGATTGTTCCAGTAGTAAACCATTAGCTCTAAACAATTCGTTACTGCATCAGTTGGCACATAACAGATTATAATCCAACAGTAAATTCCTAATTAATCGCTCTCAGCCTACCATTCTTCCTAAACCAATACGAGTGTAAGTGACGCATAAAACGCAAACACGCAAGGATTGAACCGTTCATTTGATAATCACCTTTTTATCAAAAAGAAGTAACCGATATCATTAGCAAGCGAAAAAAGGTGCGTCAATTGCGCACACATCCGCCAGAAGGAAGAGATTCATAGAACGGCAGAGGCAAATTTTTCTCACTCTGGGGAATAACCAACGCGATCAGTCATACCTTCATGGAGAGTCTGGAGCCTCGGCAATCCGGCCGGAATCCCGTCCATCGCAATCGCCCCGTTCCACCTCTCGTCCCCGTCCACCCCGCCGCCCGACATGGCGGTGACGTCCGGCAGCGACGCCGACGACCGGCGGTACCCGCCCCCCTTGCGCCGCGAGCCGCTGCCCCCGCCGCCGCGGCGCCTCCTCGGGTGCTGGGGCGACTCCCCCTCCGAGTCGTCGTCCCTCTCCCTCTCCCGCTCCACCGTCTTCGCGAACTCCAGCAACTGATTTAGGGTTTTCCTGTGCATGTAATAGGCCGAGACCGCGACGAACGACGCCCCGACCAGAGCCGCCATGGCCAGGTGAAGAGTGTAAGCATCCATTTCCTCCTCTCTCTCTCTCTCTCTAACTCCCTCTCTCCTCTCTATCGCTTCTTCTCTGTAGGATTTCGCGACGAACACAGTGAAAATCTTCCGATGCTGGAGAGATTGGGGGAGACGCTTTTGGTGAGCACTTGAAGCAGAACAGGAGAGCAAAGAAGTGCTCTCTGTTTTAATCTGAAAACCGTCGGCTCGTAGCAATATTTATAGCCCTGAAGAGAGAGAGAGAGAGAGCGCATATTCTCTCTCCCTATCAAGCTCTGCTTTTTTATTCCAATTTTTTTTTCGAATTATCTGTTTTGGAATGTTTAATTAATTTCCCCCTGTAATATTCTCATTCTCACTATTTTTTTTTTTGGATTTTATTGCTTAATTGCATTTCTCAATAAATAATTGAAAAAATTTCAAATAAAAATCTGAAATATCCTCATTTTCTCAAATAAATACCTAAAATGAATCTTGTTTTAAATAAAAACCTCAAATACCCTTATTATTTCAAACAAGAGTCGATAAATAGCATTTTCGTTATTTTTATACTTTTTTTCCTCTTTTTCTTTTATTGTGTTTTTTTTTTTGCCCTAGCTTCTTGTTAGTGGCCGGTCTCGAGCGATAGCCAATGGGGGCCGCCCTCAGCACATCAAGTCTTGGCTGGCGAAGGTAGCCTCGCCCAGCTTCATAGGTGGCTGGCCAAGATAGGCCACTAGCGAGGAGCTAGCGGAAAAAATTAAAAAAATTAATGAAAATACTTTTGTTAGCCATTTCTTTAAAATAATAAGGCACTTTAGGTCTTTTATTGAAATAAGCTCCATTTTATTTTTTTTATTTGAGAAAGTGAGTGCACTTCAAGCTTTATTTGCAATTTCTTTTTAGATAATTTGTCATTATTTTGTTTGCCACGTTGTTAGTAAAATCCGTCTTTAACAAACGTTTCATGGAAAGAGACAACCTTAACAAAACCTAGTCAACGCGCGCGACCATTCGTAGGAATTTCAATGCTGGCACGAGCTTTCCATGAAACGTTTCTACAAAGCATTTAAACTCAAGAAGTCGCCATTATAACCATGATTTCTTCATAATCGGCGAGCATTAGTCGATCAGATTAGGTTCATCTCTTCGATTTGATGCAAGACAGATCGTCCACGACAACGTTCAAAGATCGACAAAACCACGTTTTCTCGCAACCCAACTCAAATGTTGTTTCGAATGAGAATCAAGCGACACCGAGCTTCTCGGGACACAAGAACGTTGTTTCCGCATTCACCCCATCGCTCGAAACGGACCTTTTTACTTTTGCAAAGGAGCAAGTCTTGCACGCACCCGACCTTTGGGCTGACCAGCCACATCCCAATCATTGAATCTCGTGGGTCTCGTGTCAAGCAAGAATATTTCATCTCGAGGGTAAAAAAGGAGGAATTTGGATCGCCTAACATTGAAATTTTTATGACGTGCGTGGCATTACTTGAAATCGAACCGTCCCAAGTAAAAATGGATGATTTGATTTGGCCCACGTTATGTGTTGAAAGGGAGGAAAAAAAATGTGCGGAAATTTTTTTTAGATTTGAAAAATTTTGAATCCCAAACGCGACTCAAATCAGTCGTTCATTTTTTATTTGAATTCATTGATTTGAGTAATATCACGTATATCACGAAAATCTCAATGTTAGGCGATCCGAATTAAAAAAGGATGAGGAGAAAATAAATAAATAAATAAATGAGAAAGAAAGTAAGAATGGACAATGGCTCCTTAGCACTTGTCTCGTTAGGAACCTCAAAAGGTTGAGGTAAGGATGGGCCACCACTTGACAGCGTTGCGGGAATGTGGATTGACGAGTCATTTTCGTTATCCGCAATGCAACGTGCGTGTACGCGCACATGTTAAAATGGGCTCGTTGATCATGCCCGATATTTCGACAACAAAAAAAAAAATCATACCCAATATCACCGACCCAAAAACAAAAAAGAAAAAGGAGAGTCGTGGGGACATTGAAATCCCTATTAAGCCCTTGAAAGTACGATCAAGAATTAATTTGAAACTCGAAGCGAAAGGAAATTAGAAATAGAATTGAAATTATAACGTATCTTCATTATTATTAATTTAGTTATAAATCTCTTAATTGGACAAATTTAGTCATAAATTTATTCATATTTATACCGATTGAGTATATCCGGCCAATTTAGGCAGAGAATTACTAATGCAAACGTCTACCGTTTTACGTTGGTGCTGATGTGAATATTTTTATTTTTTGAGATTTTTTTTTTTTTTTTTTTCACGGCGTATCTTTGCCGCATGCAAGGGTCGGTCTCATCGGCACTCACCCTCGCTCGGAGGAGGCCAGCCCTCATTTTCCGAGAACCATTTGGCCCACCTCAAAAAGCTGGGGATGAGGGATCTATTTTTGCTTAAATTTCAGCATTTGATGGAATGAAAGACATATCCATCTCCACAAGGAAATTGTGGCCGATAAGATGGAATTCAAATTTTTTTTATTCCATACTTGACTGCAAGTGTTTCTTTAAAAGTAGAGTGGTAATGCATTTATGCGTTCAAAAAATTCTTTCATTTTGAGATCTTTTTCTCCTCCAGGCTGGCCAATAAAGTACAGATGGATCACATGGATTGCTTGGTTGAAGCTCATCAGCAACAGGGAAATTTGGTCCCTGTTTAGAAGCTGAATTCCACCAATCTTTCAATGATCCTGTGAATTCAAGAATGACTTCATAAGTGTTGTGCCCTATAAAAATAGAAAAAAAAAACTTTTCATAAAAGTTATTAGAAATGACAAAAAAAAATGTCTACATCGGTCTTAGGTCGTGTCACGAAAGATGGCCGACGTCTACATCGCAATTTCCTGCCTAAATTATTCGGATCGAATCAACTGAATTAATACGAAAATATTTAAAATTAAATTGGTCAAATTAAAATATTTATATTTGAATTGGCATAAAAGAAATATGTTTAAGACTTTTTTGATATTTGTTTCTAAAATTGATCAGATTTTGCCGACCCGCAAGAAAAATTGAATTAGCAAACCCTTAGATCAAAAGGTGACCTTGACAGTACAGCCAGGAAATAAAACGTATAGAAGGCAAATTGGAGATAGAATCGAAAATGTTACGTATTTACAAGAAGCTCAGGCTGAGGAACATGGAAATTGAAACAAAGTTCACGCAACAGCACACGAGACGCATGTTCCTTTCGCGTGATTTGACTTCACCAAGGCACATTTTTCTCACTGTCTGCGGAATAAATAATTAGCGACCCCTTTTTTAATGATAAAATAATTTATGAACATAATATAAAATAATAGTAAATAAATATTAAAATAACACAGGGATCCATCTTCTAATAATTTCTTGAAACTTCAGTTTTTTTTTTTTTTATAGGGTGACAAGGAGGTTTCATCTAAGTGAAGAAACATGATTGACATGTTCTGTTTGTGTTCATTATGAAGTAAGTTACAACCACGAACAAAAATTTGCTAATTAGGAAAATAGAAAAAATCACTGCAGCTCGTGGCTAAACACCGAATTAAATTGTTTAGTTTGCTCGAACTCAATGCAGTGATATGTAGAGTGCATTTCCTGGATTAGCATAATCGCGACGAGTTTAAGATGCCAATACTTTAGACTTATTCGAACAGTCTTTTTAATAGAGGGATTAAGCAAAAAGAAAAAATTTAAAATTTAAAGTCGAGAAGAAGTGTTTCAAACATTCACTCGAACAAAAACTATAGTAATTTTAAAAGAGGGGATAATACGAAAATACATGTCTATTTGTTTTGGAATCATATGTTATACATCAAGAAACGTAGCCTTTCGAATTTGGTTAATTTTAACCGCCACCCACCATAAGTCACAAAACCAACAGCCGAAATATCTCTTCAGAATTCAAAAAAAAAATTTCGCACTTTTAATACCCAGAATTAAAGAGAAATTAAAAATAAACATGTGAAGGTAAATTCATTTTCAGAACTTTTGCTTCTCATTTGCCAAGCATCAAGTGCCGATCTCTAACTTTAAACAGTAGTAGAGGCTAATCTGCCATGATAATTTTTGATTAGGTAAACTGATTTTTTCGATTTTTGTGAGTTTATGAGACGCGTTTATAAAATTTTATTTAAATGTTTCTCTCCTAATCTTTTTATTTAGTAAATAACTATGTGTTACTTTGTAAAACTTTATCTAAATTGAAGACTATTTTCAATGCACTAAAATAATTTTAATCTTTTTTTGTTAAATAAAACAATTTTAATATATGATGTTTGAAGTTGTGCTATTAATACTCTTTTTTTTAAATATTGGTACCGAATAATTTCTGCCAAAAAAATGATTATTTTTGATGTGTCATATTTTTTCTAATCGTGGGTGTTTTGGTGTAATAGTCTTTGTGGTCTCGATATATATGTTTCTACCGTTGGATGCTTCTTTTATTTTTGAGAAGAGTAAATCTATTAAACCTAAAATTTGGCCAAATTTTGAAAATAAGTAACTAACCTACTAGCTTTTATTATTTTTGGATTTTAATTTTTGAATTTTTATTTTATTAAGTTGAGGAAAAGTGCGAGGGAAAGGATTTTTATTTTTTTTAAAGTGTTTTTTTTTTTTTATATTATTTCTTTCATTCTTTTAATGAATCAAAATTGGTTAATTGAGGTTGGTGCCGTGTAAGCAAAGGAAAGAGTCCCACGTCATACTCTTTGAGTTCTATTAGGGCATCTACGTGGTAATGATTCCGATTCGAAAAAGTAATTTTTATTAAAATTGTTTTTTTATATAATTTTATTCCCTTGAATGAGTTTTAGAAGAATCGAAATATGTTTGGTAATTCGCAAAATTTATGTTCCTGGAAACGAAACACGTTTGTGGTCACTGCACAAATTTTTTATTCCCGAAAATAATTTCTCTTCCCAATTTTTGTCATTTAAGTCAACTAATTATGTGGTTACTTTGTGAAATTTCATCCTATATTTTGAATTAATTGAACATTAATTCATATCGATTCTCTTATATAACATATCGCATAAAATTTTTTTTTGTGCTATTCCATCTAATTGTCGTGTCATAACGAGTCATTGTAAGCTTAAAAAAGAAAAAACCATGTTGGGTTAATATGTGATTTCATATTAGCTCGGGTCTTCACGGGCCATATCAAATAGCAATGAAGGAATATCAAATTCCATCTTAGTGTGATCCATGGCATATATATGTACGATTTGCCACCAATCTTTGAGGAAAATAGATCAAGAACCTTATCGAACGATCGGGAAAAACCGTTCGATTTTACGCAATCAACGAAATCTAAAATCTGGGACTTGGCTACGTTGGTGTTTCCACCTACGCCCATTCATCATTGAAGTTGAGTGCCTTCCCAATGTGTTTCATGCAAATTTTTAGTTCATTGTTTAAATGTATGATGTAAGCCGGTGCTAAGTGTTCACATAGATTGTTTTTGTTTTTTTTTTCAAATTTTTTAAAACTAAAATAAGTCTAAAATACTTAAACCTAGGAAAATCACAATCAATAAAATCAAGTGCGTAATCAAGGAATCATGACATTAAAAAATTGCATCATAAAACCCTAATGAAGCCCTAAAGGCTTAGAGAAATGTGGTTGGGGTTTAATTTCAAAGGTGTTTATGATTTTTTCTAAAAAAAAAGAAAATCTATGAAATCTATAGAATCTAGGCCCAAATTTATGAAAATGAGGTCAAACTAGCCTAATCTAAGCTTTTTATATTTTTAGGGATTTTTTTTTAAAATTTTTCTGATTTTTTTTAGAAATTTTTGAAATTTTTTCTATTTTCTTATATATTTTTCTTTGAAAATGAGATTTCATTATGTTTTGGTCAAGTAAAAGTGATGAGAGAACTAAAAAGGAAAAGTAAAAGATGTGAGACTCTATTATATTTTGTAATCCTCAAAAGTGATTCATTTTCCATAATCATTTTTTTTTGTTCTCATTTTTACTCCAAAACTGTTCTCAAGAACATAATCATTTATGTTACCAAACATGATTTTCATCCATTTTTGTTTCAGAGAATAGAATTAAAGTCGGAACCGTTGCCATGCATGGCCTTATTGACCCACAAAGAAAAGTTCTATTTAGTTTGGTATGCTTGAAAGGAAAGCCAATTAGTCAAGAGTAGAAAGAAATAGAATAAAGTATAATAGAATTAGTGGCTTTGAGCTTGAACGTCCTTTTTTTTTTCTTCTTCCCAAAATGCATTAATTAATTCCAAACTAATTATTCTCCGCATAGTGTCTTGTAACTAGGGGTACGTTGCCGACGAGTTGGTTATAAGACACCATGCTAAACAGTGTCGACAACATAGGAGCCGAAGCTCCAATGATTCACCCAAACGTGGAATGCTATTATTTCACCCTATTTGGTGATAGTCACCCGAAAACGACATAGAGTTTTCCTTCCCCATCATCACCCCCTTAAATTGAGAGAAAATATTTTTCTTCCCTCCATTTTAAGGGAATCCTGAAATTTTGTGTCTTAGGGATAAGATAAAGTAGTTTGAAGACTTGCTCAAGTCCGGGGTTGCTTAATGCCATTAAAGGACAAATTTCTATCTCTATTGCATTCTGTGAGGAACTTATCACTTCTAACGTTAAGAAGACCATTTGTTCTTTAATGAAAACAAATTACTAATTTTTGTAATATAAAAATATCCAAGCATGACCATTGCCTGAGTAATTTGTTCCATAGCAATCCTTTTCATCTGTAGGATCCTCTACTTTTTTTTCTCTTGCTTAGTCATCATTTTGCATTTGTGGTTATCATATGGGAAGTGCCAATTCAATTCCATGTGGACATACAAACATATGTCTATGGATTTATGGTAATAGTTGTAAGAAGGTTAAATATCAATGAGAAAGTAATATAAAAAAAGAAGAAATTCATAGTTACACGAAAAAGATATGTCCCATTAAGTATTTACGTATTAAGACAAGAGAAACTAGAATACATACGATGTATTTTATTTATTCTAACATAGTGTTCGTGTATGTCGTGAGTATACAACTAGACTAATAAGAAAAATGGATAGACTTGAATGAACAACGCGTGCCCACCCCAAAAACTGCCTTTCACCAATTTTTATCGTTATCTGAAAAAAAAAATCTATTTTTATCTCTAGTTTTTGTTATTTTCCTCCATTGTTTTTTTTAATTAAATTCGAAACACCACGGAATTGCTATCTATTTTAAGGTCAATTTTGTCCCATCTCGTAGGTCGAGATTGTTGCTAGGGTTCTATTTAAGTAATAATTTTAATGTCCGACAAAAAAAAGTAACAATTTTAATAAGAGTTAATACCACATAAAACCCTAAACTAGTACACGTATAACAAATTTACCCTAAATTATTTTTTAACCACAAAAAATTCAAAATTGGTACATTTATGACAATTTTATCAAAAACCGATATATTTGTGATAAATTTATCTTCCGTTAGTTTTCGTTAAATCTAACCATTAAAGTGCTAAGTTGTATGACATGTGGCAATTGATGGGTGTACCGGCTTAAGATTTTTATCATCTGTTTATTACATGTGTATTAGTTTAAAATTTTTTGTGATATTAACCCAATTTAACGAAGGGTAAATTTATTACGGTTATACCATTTTGAGATTTTTTGTGGAAAAAAATTAGTTTAGGCTAAATTTATCACATGTGTATCGGTTTAGGAATTTTTATGGTTAAAAAAATAGTTTATGGTAAATTTGTCACAACTATACCGAGTTTATAATTTTTGTGATAAAAAAAATCATTTGGGATAAATTTATTATAGGTATCTTGGTTTGAGATTTTTCGTGGTATTAAACCTTTTAATAATATACTTTTTTCGAGAGTTCCTCAAGAGAATATATCTGAGTCAAGAATCTCATGGGCATTTCCGTTAAAAAAGCAAATTGTTCCCAAAAAAAAAAAAAAAAATTGTTCTCAAAGGTCACGTCTCACAAAGTAGAAGACCTAAATTCAATATTCCTTTTGGTTCGGTGTGATAACGACGAAATTATAATCAGAAGTTACCAAAAAAGCCTATTTGGACATCAAAACAAAGTGTCGTCGCTTGGGCCTCTGCCCATCACTTAAAAGTCTACGTAGTTTCATATAAGGAAATTGATCGTCGGGTCGGACATAGTTAGGCAGGCCATCCCCAAAAAAGTAATCGCATAGCCATTTCGATTCTTTCAACTAGTCGAACTATGACGGGTCTGATAGAGCCTATCAAATCGCCCACTCATTAATCAGGTCAATTTCGAAATGGTACCACGAGGTCGAGGGACAATATTTTCAAAGAAATCGATGTTGATTTTCAACATTTAGACTACAACTCAAAATTCCCTACCCCATGCCGCTTCAGGGCTAATAAAGAAACCAAAGAAAAAGAGGGGTAACAAAACAAAAACTTTAAAGGTGACCCCATTTTTTTAAAACCCCGAAAAAGCTATGATCAAAATCAACTTTATTCTAACAAAAAAAGGTGACAGCATATAATTTAGAATATGCGCCAAAGAGGATGGTGGATAGTGGGGATGTGGAACTTACTTCTAAGTTGGCCGTGTCACCGATGGGGATGTGGCTAAAAAAGCAGCAACAAGCGAACAAAAGATGTGCATGATAATCCTTGGAACAACAACATCAGATTCTTTGGGATTGAAGAAGAACATCCTCTTGAGTGTTTTGGATCAGCAAAGGCCCCTAAAGAATATAAGCCACTTCACAAAGAACAGAATCGGCATATACATGCGTGGCACCCTTGAATTAAGCAAGTCGAGATATTATTCATTTCGAGCTGTCTCACTCCGAGCCCCACTGGTATTTATCCTATTAGTGAGGCCGGAAGGCCTTGTGTATAGAGTAAGAATTCAGTTGGATACTAAAAGCCGGTCCTGACAGGGTACGGCCTATGAGAGGCACCACAAGGGGGACTGAATACTTGTATTTGCTAGGTTTTGAGAGTCTCGCGAGGGGACTGAATATTTGCATTTGCTAATTTCCATGCTCATCCATCTCGGTATTGCTCTCACCCAAGCATGCTCAGTATTGGAGATCCAAGTGACAAGGGTTATCATCATGTCAAGAGGCGCTCATCCATGTTCGGTGCACAACTCGGTTCGTTCATGTCCCATTCGCCGGCCCTAAAATTCTGCCGGGGAGCCGTTTGTTGCCTAAGCCCTTTGGCCTCGACAAACACTCCCCGAACCCGAGTCGTTACAGCATGCCTTTCACATGTTCGGCCTCTTACTTTATTTCTAGCTAGGGTTTTCTTATTTCAAGCAAGTAGATGGGCAGTCGAGTCGAATCGTACGATAACTTATCTTCTGCTTTTGATCGATTTATTTTTTTAAGGAAAGGTGGGTGTGAGTTGATTGTGGATCAGAGATTTTGTGCCCAAAAAATATAATATTTCGATTGGATCTATTTTAAATTGAATTAAGCATGATGTAGAGACAAAAACATGTGGTATGCTTGCAATTTTTCTTTATGATAATTTGGGGCGCTCGCGGCACGCGTGCACGTGCTAGTACGCGAATAGAAAAGCACTTGGATGTAGCTCGACTGGGCTCTTGCAAATCCTTTTAGGCCCAATATTGCACTCGTGGGCCGTTATTTGGGCCATAAAAATGAGGCTGACCATGAGGCCTTTTTAGCTCATCGTGTACAATTTTTCCTCTTAAAGTTTCTTCGTGGCTCCGGCAACGACAAGCACTATAGATGGTTCGTCTAAAGCTGAGAAAAATCGTCATAAGGAAAAAGTCACAAAAAATCTCTAAATATGCTATGTATGACACATTTATTCTGTTTTTTTAACATCGGAACCCCAAACTATGCACGATGTGACATATTTACCTTATACTTTTTCTTGTGATATAAAAAAATCCCAAATTTATATTTATGTAGCTCATTTAGTGTCCGTCAAGATTTCTTCGGATGATATTTCAATTAAAATCTCGTTATTTTTTATTTCACTTAAATCACATGGGGGCAATGTCAATATCATTTGCTCTTTGACGTCTATGTAGGCAAACTTTTAACGATCTTCATTGACGGAGAGTAAATGTATCACATGTACATATTTGAAATTTTTTGCGTCACAAAAAAGTTTAGATTAAATATATCACCATTGGCGTAATTTGATATTTTTAGTACTTTTTCCCTTCACCGTATGATGCTAAAAAAAACATGATAAAGTACCAAAAAAGTTAGATTTGTAGTGCGCCTTTTTTTTTCGACTTAAAAAAAGAGAAAAAGACTTGACTTTCGTGCGATGTTCGGCAAGCCCCTTATAGCCTATAGGCACATTTTCTCGGTGTGAAAGTCGCGTCACTCAATTTAGATGCGACGTAATTTCGGAAACACGCATTACTAAACGTCCGGTCATACCGAGCGGCGAGCGGGACACCCCGACGGACGAATTTTAGAGAATCCGGCACGAGAGTTCGAACTACGTGAACGGCCAACCTCCCACAAGGGAATCGAATTTGTTCACACCGTACAAATACGGTGCGTCTACGACGAGGACGGACACGCACGACGTCCGAAGATCCGCTCCTCGGGCCCACATGCTCTTGTCCCGAACCCAACCGCCCCGCCAATCACACGAAGCCACGTAACCCGCTCACACCATTGTCCGAGCGCGAGGTGGGAAACACCGTAGACAAGCTCTTGTCCCAGGTTCGAGCAAAATTTTTGTCTGCAGGCCGAAGTTCGACCTATCGGTTTGCTCTGCTGTTTTGCTTCGCTCAGCTGTGGAAAAACCTCCCACACTCCTGTTATCTCCGTCGTCTTCTTCGTCTTCCTTCTTGAGGCTCTCCGGAGCTCCTTCAATGGCGTCCGTGCTCAACACCGTCACGGCCATCACATTCCCCGGCGCCAACACCAACGGAGCTCGAGCTCGAAGTCGACTGTCTCCGGCGCCTATTTCCGTTTCCTTCGCCCGTGAGTCTCCTGTCTCTTAGATTAACCCACTCGGGTGCGAGTCCTTCTATTCTCCATCGAGAGCGTCGCGTAGGTTCGAACGAGGACTCGCCGGCCATTTTTTTGTCTTCATCTTCCAATTGTGCGTTTGAAGTGTCGTTTGATTGTCTGATGCGGAACTGTTGTTGAGCTTCGACTGTTCATTCGTGAGTGCACCGACTGATGTTTCCGAATTGTATGTTCTGTTCAGGACGAAGGCTTACTGTTAGAGCTGCAGAGACCGATACAAACGAAGGTGCCTGCAAAAAATCCCTTCATCCATACTCGTACTTTCTCTCTGCGTCGATTTTCGTTTCTGAAGAAATGTTAATGGATTTCTCAAGTTGAATGTACTCGGCAGTGAATCCTCAGGTACCAGACAAGGCACCTGCTAAAAATGGTTCCAGCTTCAACCAGCTTCTTGGCATCAAAGGAGCCGCACAAGAAACTGTGAGTCTTCGTGTACCGAATCTTCATTATTGGATGGATGATGGCCATTGTGAATCCTTCTATCGGAGTGAAGTCTCAATTCAGTGACTTTTGACTGCGAGCTGTATTATGATGCCTAGAAGTAGTTGGATATTCAGAAGTTGTTTGCTTTGATGTTTTCT